>CM070580.1:67423853-68048853 GCA_036346355.1 Rhipidocladum racemiflorum | reverse complement strand
GGCCCCAAACTTCCGTGGCGGCCGGCGTTCAGGCCCATCATGGGGCGCACTTTATCCCAAACTTCGAACCAGACTTGACACCTGGTCGCGTTTTGCGCAACCCAGCTATCGGCCCAACATGGGGCGTGCCCTAGATCTCGCCTCAGACCCGAAAGCGGAGGCCCTTGCTTTCCCCGCCGTAAGGCGAAAATTAAGGCTTGCTCCTCATAAATGAGGGAAAACTTGCTAGGCGAAGGTACCTCTGCCCTTCCCCCACCACAGTTGAGAAACCTTTGAGCCTCTTTCGGCGGTTTGGGCGACTTAGGGTTTCTAATTTCGCGCCCAAGGCCCCCGACGGTTCCTCCCTCCGTGTCTCCTTCACAGAGATGTCTTCCTCTTCGATCCTCGTCGGCGTCGGGAGGTAGCACCGACCCTACGATCAAGGGGTGGGAGACCTCCATCACCACGACGTCCGCTTGGAGGGACTGGTCGCGCCGGCCCTTCCTCCGCTGGAGTTGATCTCCGCTCGTCCCGCCGCAGGTGACCCTTACCCCACACCTCTGGAGAATGAGATTGTGGTGTTCGAGTCCTTCTTCTGGCGAGGATTTAGCGTTCCTGGGAGCGACTTCTTCCAGGGGCTCCTCCACTTTTACGAAATCGAGCTGATCAATTTGAACCCCAACTCGATTCTTCACATCGCTATCTTCGTTCAGCTTTGCGAGGCGTATCTTGGGATACGTCCTCATTTGGACTTGTTCCGCTCCTTCTTCTTGCTCAAGCCTCATCCGAACCGGGCCGCTCCCAGCGTCGTTGGGGGCGCCGGGCTCCAGCTGCGGGAGGGCTCGAAGAAGCAGTATTTTATCGTTCCCCTCAAGACCTCCCTCAAAGGTTGGAGGCGGGAGTGGTTCTACTGTGCCAATGTTGACCCTTTCCTCGCCCCCTTCGCTGGCCGCGCTCCTAAAGCTTCCCGATGCTGGAGCGACGCCCCGGATGGAGGCGGTTCGGCCCAAATCCCCGATCTTCTGGCATTGATTGATGATCTGAGGAACCGAGGGCTGACGGGTCCCGGGATCGCGATCAGCTTTGTGAAGCGCCGGGTGCAGCCCTTAAAGGAGAGAGTCCATTTGGGGTTCCAGTACAACGGGCCTCAGGACCCCACTCGGGAAACGGATACGTCCTTGTCGATGGAGGCGCCGGCAAAGACGGTAGTTGATCTCTTCGTGCCTGGCACGATGATCACCAACAGGGCTGCCCTCATAAATTTTCGACGGCAAGGCCTCCTCCTGTGAGTGTACTATTCTCTCGAAAAACTGCTCCATGATTTCTTGACTGATGTGTGACTCAAACAGGTGCGATCGTTCCTTTTCAGAACGCGTCCTTCCTCTCTGACGCTCCGGTCGTCGGCCTCTCTCGGCTGAAAGATGCTCAGGCGAAGCGAGTGGCTGACACCTCGGTCGACGAGCTGCGCCGGGAATCGGCGGAGGAGGCCGCTGGTCTTTCGTCAGCCGGGCCTTCGACCTCCGATGCACCCAGACCACAATCTGAGCCACACTTCTCTGTCCCAGGGGCAGCCCCGGCTGCAGGCCCTGACTTCCCTCCGAGTGGTGCTGGGTCTCGGATGAGACCTGGGATGAAATTCAAGAAATCAAAAAGGTATTCTTTTGGACGATCCTTGTCTTTTTGTTACTGCCTGTGCTGAGGTGTCTTCCCTTTTTACTGATTCAGGACTCCTGCTATGGACGTCCCAGTGGAGGGGTCTCCTGAAAAGGAGCCCCAGGCGCAGGTTTCCCCAAGGGGAGCCCCCGCCGCGTCGGCTAGGTCACCCTCGTCGCCGACTGCCGGGGCGTCGCCACCGGGTGCCGGCGGCCCGACGGTCGAACCATCCGGTGGTCCGTACGCCGACGAGATCGACCCGGCACTGTCTCCCGGAGTGGAGGAGGTGCCTCGAGAGCCACCGCTGCTCGGTCCTCTGCCGAAGCCCCCGAATCGGACCGTATGGTGGGAAGGGGGTTCCGACTGGAAAGGGATGGAAGAGGACGATGAGATGGAGAGAGCGGCTCGGACGGAGCTTTATGAGCTCACCGTCAGGTGTAGCACGCTCGTCAGGGTGAGTTTCTTGTCTTCAATTTGTTGCCTGCTAACTTCTCCCTGAGATTCTGCCCTGTTACCTAGGACATGGGGGAGCGCTCGGAGCAAAGGTCGCGGTTTTTCCGGAAGGTGCTCCCGAAGCTCAAGGAGCGAAGCGATGCAGGACAAGCTCAGCGAGATCAGCGCGGACAGGTGGAAAGAGGTCCACGGGCTCGAGGACCAATGTATGGCGATCCGAGAGGAGAAGACGAAGCTTGAGCATATGCTCGAAGGTGAGATCCTCCCCTGGACTCGGTTTGGATGTCTTTTTGGATGGTTGGAGAGGATGATGACGCTCTCGTGTTTCAGAGCGCGACTCGACCGTTGCTGAGCTGAGAGCCCGACTGGAGGCTCCAGAGAACTCTGGCCTCGAAGCTCGAGTCAGCTTGGAGAGGATGCAGCGGGAGCTGAAGGGTAAATTTCTTTGACTTGGGTTGAACATACTTGACGTCGGGTGTGCTCTTGATGGCCGTTTGACTTTGTTGTAGAATGCAAGGAGAAGATGGCCGCTACCGAACAGGCTGCATCGAGTGCCTGCGCGTCGCCTGCGAGCCAGTCCTGCACCTTCTGCGTATTGAAGGAGTCAAGCCGGGCTAGGGGGACGATGCTGTTCCGCTTCTCTCCGGAGGAGCCGACAGGATCAGAGCTTACGCCAAGGAGTCCGCGACCATGAGTGCGAACCAGGCATTGGCAGTGGTCAAGTCTCATTATCCGAGAGTTGACCTCGAAGCTGTGAAAGAAGGTTTTGCCTGTGATGAAGACAAAGCCAACGCGCTCCTCGAAGAGGTCTCCGGTACATCGCAAGCCTTGATAGAGAATCTTGAATTCTGACTTCGATGTAAACCTTAATGCCGAGTGCTCGCCCTCCTTGTTTGAAATATTGTGTCTTCTTACTTGAATATAATTTGTCTGTATTATCCTCTGCTGAGTGGGCTCCAGACCTCTTTCACTCTTTCTCCCTTGTCTGAGTTGCTAGAATATAGGCCCACGGCCTTTTTGGCCCCCGTTGCGCCTTTCTGGGTGGGTTTCAGCCGACTGGTTTGGCTCCTAGGCGCTAGGGTCTTGGCCCGTGGCTTTCTTGCCCCAGACACGCTTTTCCGAGAGGCTGGCGTGCAGCTCTCGAGCGTCGGGACTTACGTTGTGGCCACCTGGCTGAGTGGTTTAGCCCCCCAGACTTGCGTCGTTTCCTAGCTCTCTAGCCCCCGGGCTTTTCGCTTAATTTGAGCGAATTAAGCGGAAAGGCCGAGTGAGCTTGAACTGCTCATGACACGTGTCTGGCGAAATGCCCCTTGATTTTGTTCAACGTACCGATCTTCTTTGGTATTTCGAACGAATTGTCAGTCTCGCGGCGTCGCTTCGTCTTTTGTGTTTTTGAATGGCGTCGCCTCGATTCCGGAGCCAGGTACAGGTTATAAATGGGACGTCACCGCCCTCGAGCGATCGTCCCCTTCTTCTTCCTCTTCTTCCTCTTTCTTCCCTCCCAGCCTTCTTCCATGGCTAGCACGAGGAGATTCGTTGGCCCCTACGCGGCATTCTTCCGCCAGCGATTCTTCGGGCTACTCCATAACTGGGAGGAGGCAGAATTTTGGGAGGAGCTCGACTTCGCCACTCTAGAGGCGGAGGAGGAGGAAGGAGCCACCAGCGACGCCGCCGCAGTGGCCGCCCCTCTGGAGGTGGCTCCGGGGCTCCACGAGGTGGCTGAGATCATCATGGAGATGATCGGGCGCGAGCGCCGCGACGACCTGGCCATCAGGTCTCTCGTCCGCCTCATACCGCCCCTTTGGGTGGTTGAGGACGAGATCCTAGCGGCGCTACGTCGCGCGCGTCGCGTCTGATCCCGACGACCTCTCTCCCGGGCCTCCCAATGCGTAAGCAAAGAAGAAGAGATTGGCGGCAGGAGCCGCCCCGCCTCCCCCTTTTTTTTAGCGCGAGAAAAAGAAAAAGAAAGTCAGTAGTGTAAATTACTAATATTAAGGAATAAAAAGTGGAATATTGCCCAATCTGTGCCGTCATGTTTATTCCGAGTTTAGGGTTCCGCCTGATCAACTATTCTAGTCAGTTGTTCCAGTGCCAGCAACGAGGCGCTGGGGCACGAGCTTTTGACGGCTAGAAACTCTCGATCAGGCAAATCTCGGTTAGATTCTGGCGCTGCGAATTGTAGTCCCCGAGTGGTTAGTGCTTTCTACCCATTCCGTTATGCGCGTTGGTATAAACCGCCGGAGTTTTGTGCTCATCGCGATTTTTATTTCCGTGCGTTTTGTACCAGCGCGTCCAGGATCAGGCGCTACACCAGTCGGGTAATAACCACTCGGGACTACCATTACACAGTAGGGCTTCAGAAAATAAAAGGGGATCACCATTTTATTCAGTATGTGAGAGTCGGGTACATAACTTATGCGTAGAAGCGACGGAGCTGTTCGGCGTTCCAAGTATTCGCCAAAATCTCGCCGTCTTCACGTCTAAGTCGATAAGCACCCGGCCGAACCGTCTTCTCCACAATGTACGGACCTTCCCAAATTGGAGAGAGCTTGTGCTCGCTTTTCTGATTCCTTCTCAGGACCAGATCTCCTTCTGAAAAGGTTCTACTTTTGACATTGCGAGAGTGGTAGCGCCGAAGTCCCTGGAGGTACTTAGCCGACTGGATGGCTGCAACGTTTCGAGCCTCCTCGAGTTGATCAAGCTTCACCATTCGGCTTCCCTCGGACTCGGCTTCGTTGTAATTCCGAACCCTTGCGGATTCGAACCCTAGCTCGGTCGGCAGAACCGCCTCTACGCCATAGACCAGGAAAAAGGGGGTTTGGCCAGTTGCTCGGCTGGGAGTGGTTCTGAGTCCCCAGAGTACCGACGGTAACTCCTTCACCCATCGGGCAGCGTATGGTTTGAGGCGGTCGAAGATCCTGGCCTTGAGGCCTTGGAGGACCAGGCAGATTAGCTCGCTCAACCTGCCCATTGCTTCGTGGGTGAGCCACCGAGGCGAAGCAGATCTTGATCCCGACGCCTTCGCACCATTCTTGGAATTCTTCACTCCTGAATTGGGTGCCGTTGTCCGTGATGATCCGGTTGGGTACTCCGAATCTGACCACAATATCCTGGAAGAACTCCTTGGCCTTAACTGCAGTGATAGTGACGACTGGTTTGGCTTCGATCCACTTGGTGAACTTGTCAATGGCCACGAAGAGGTAGGCGAAACCACCTTGAGCCTTCTTGAGCGGGCCTACCAAATCGAGCCCCCAGACTGCGAAGGGCCAAGAGATGGGAATAGTTTGCAGCTCCTGCGCCGGCAAGTGTGTCCGCCTTGCGTAGAACTGGCAACCCTCGCAGGTTCGAACAATCTCCTTGGCATCCGTTACAGCTGTTGGCCAGAAGAAGCCCTGTCGGTAGGCTTTCCCCACCAAGGCGCTCGACGCCGCGTGATGGCCACACATCCCCGAGTGGATTTCTTGGAGCAGCTCTCTTCCCACTTGTCCCGAAATACACCGCCTGAGGACACCTGAGGCACTCTTCCGGAAGAGCTCGTCGCCCACCACCACGTAGGACTTGGCTTGTCGGGAGACGCGCTCTGCCTGGGTGGTCGCTTCCGGGAGTTTGTCCTTCAGGAGATAATCAAGGTACGGGGTAGTCCAGTCGGGATCGATGAGCAGGACCCCGGTCCCAGGATCCTTACTCGGCTCTTGTCGTTTTGTAATGGTTGGCTCGTGAAGATCCTGTACGAAGATACCACTCGGGATATCTGCCCAAGTGGCTCCCATTTTAGCCAACTCATCAGCAGCCTCATTATTGCGGCGGAGGACATGAACCAGCTCCAGACCGTCAAACTTGCCTTCCAATTCTCGGACTTGCTGGCAGTATGCCGTCATGGTCTGATCCACGCACGACCAGTCCTTCTGTACTTGGTTCACCACCAACTGGGAGTCGCCCCGAACCGCCAGCCGTCGGATTCCGAGTGATGTGGCGATACGGAGCCCATGGATGAGAGCCTCGTACTTTGCGGCATTGTTTCGAGGCCGGGAAGTGAATCCGTAGGACATACTTCAACCTGTCGCCCTTAGGCGAGATAAGGAGAATTCCCGCCCCTGCTCCTCCAAGCATGAGGGATCCATCGAAGTGCATGATCCAATATTCTGGCTCTTCTTCCGTGCGGGGAGCCTGGGATTCGGTCCACTCGGCCGTAAAGTCGGCCAAAGCCTGGGACTTGACGGCGGCGCGCGGCTTGAACGAGATGTCGAAAGCTCCAAGCTCGGCTGCCCACTTTGAAATTCTTCCAGTAGCTTCCCGATTATGTAGGACCTCTCCCACGGGGAAAGAAGTCACTACTGAAATCGAATGTCCTTGGAAATAATGCTTCAGCTTTCGTGACGAGATCAAAATGGCGTCTGCCAGCCTTCCTCGGATTTGAGGGTATCGCGTCTTGGATTCGCCCAAAGACTTCGCCGACAAAATAAATCAAGGCGTTGCGCCGTAGCGGTGTCCCGATTCTTCCCGCTCCACAACTATCACTGGCCCGACTACATGAGTTGTCGCCGCTATGTAGAGCAGGAGAGGTTCACCTTGCACCGGCGAGACTAGGATTGGAGGGGTGGAGAGGAACACCTTGAGCTCTTCAAAGGCTTGCTGCGCCTCCGCCGTCCATTCAAAGCGGTCCTGCTTCTTGAGGAGCTTGAAGAAAGGCATTCCCCGAACTCCCAGCCGGGAGATAAACCTGCCAAGCGCTACCATGCACCCAGTGAGCTTCTGGACCTCCTTTTGGCTGGTAGGCGGGGCCATCCTCATGATGGCCCCGATTTTCTCCGGGTTCGGCTCGATCCCGCGATGAGAGACAATGAACCCGAGTAGCTTCCCGGAGGAAACTCCGAAAACACACTTCTCTGGGTTTAGCCTCATCTGGAACGACTTGTGGACGTCTCGGCTAGATCAGAGGTGAGGCTGTCTTCTGCCTCGGTTTTGACCACTATATCATCCACATAAGCTTCCACATTGCGTCCAAGCTGATGGTGAAAACACCGCTGTATCGCGCGCTGATAAGTCGCGCCGGCGTTCTTCAGCCCAAACGGCATGGTGATGTAGCAATATGCTCCGAACGGGGTGATAAACGAGGTCTTCTCGCAATCCTCCTCTCGAAGCCGGATTTGATGATAGCCTGAGTAGGCGTCCAGAAAACTAAGCAGTCGGGATCCGGCAGTGGAGTCCACCACCTGATCAATACGGGGGAGACCAAAGGGATCTTTCGGACAAGCCTTGTTGAGGTTGGTGTAATCAACACACATGCGCCAGCTTTTATTCTTCTTCTGTACAAGGACAGGGTTTGCCAACCAGTCGGGGTGATACACTTCTTTGATGAAGCCTGCGGCTAGCAGCTTTGTAATCTCCTCCCTGATGGCTTGTCGGCGATGTTGGGCGAATCGCCACAGCTTTTGCTTGACTGGCCTGGCCGATTGGTCTACATTTAACGCGTGCTCGATCACCTCCCTGGGAACTCCGGGCATGTCCGACGGCTTCCAGGCGAAGACGTCTTTATTCGCCCGCAGGAAAGTGACGAGCACGTCCTCCTATTTGTCCCCGAGCCCTGTCCCGATCAAGGCGGTTCGCGACGGATCGGACGGGTCGAGGAGGATTCTTTTGGTACCTTCTTCGGGGCCGATCCCGGGGTTTCGCGCTTTGCGGGTGGGGACGCCGCCTTCCGGCTTCTCGGAATCCGCTTCTCGCCGGATCCCCTCCCGATCCGCTTGCGCCTCCAGGGACTCGGCCATCTCGCAGCTTTCCCTGTCACAGGAAAAAGACTGCTTCATGTCACCGCGTAGAGCGATGATACCACTCGGCCCCGGCATCTTCAATGTCAAGTACGTGTAGTGGGGTACTGCCATGAACTTGGCCAGCGCTGGTCTCCCCAAGATGGCATGATATCTTTGTTAAATCTGCCACCTCGAAGCCAAGGTTCTCTGTCCGGTAATTCTCCCTTGCGCCGAAAGTGACCGGCAGAGTGATTTGTCCAAGTGGTGTCGTAGAAGTTCCAGGTATGACACCGTGGAAAGGCGACGATCCACGCTTTAGCTCCGACCGTGGAATCCCCATATCGTCAAGGGTTTTAACAAAGAGGACGTTGAG
This sequence comes from Rhipidocladum racemiflorum, assembly GCA_036346355.1. Taxonomy (NCBI): domain Eukaryota; kingdom Viridiplantae; phylum Streptophyta; class Magnoliopsida; order Poales; family Poaceae; genus Rhipidocladum; species Rhipidocladum racemiflorum. The sequence goes on along the minus strand of CM070580.1, from coordinate 68,040,645 downwards.
CCCGCTCCCGCCGTCGATCAATACCCTCTTGAGCTTGATGCCGCGGACGACGGGCGCCAAGACGAGAGGATACCTGCCGGGGAACGGGACGTGATCCAGGTGATCCGAGCGATCGTAGGTTATCGCGGCCTCGGACCAGCGTACATATTGGGGCGTTTCCGGCTGCACCGCGTAGATGTCCCGGGCGGTGAGCTTTTGCTTCCGCTTGGACTCATATGTAGCTGAGCCCCCGAATATGTAGTTGAGTTCGAGATCGGCTTCCTGATAGTCCTCCTCGGCTTCGGGGGGAGGTGGCTTGTTGGCGGCGTGCCCACTCGGACCTTGTCCAGCCTGCATCTTACTCTCGCGGGCGAACCTCTTTAGGGTGAAGCAGTCCTTGGCGGCATGCCTCCCCTTCGGATGGAAAGGGCAAAGTGAGTTCATAACCTTGTCATATCCATCCTCTTTGAGGGCGCGAGGGTGAGTTGGTGCAGCGACTGCCACCAGCTCTTCACCCTTGCGCTTCTTTTCTTTCCGCCGGGGGGGTTCAGCCTGATCCTTCCCCTCGTCACGCCGTTCCGTCAGAGCCTCGGAGGCTGAAGCGTAACGGTCCTCTAGGGCGAACAGCTCCCGGACCGACGTCGGTGGCTTCCGGGACATCTTCTTGATGAGGTCGGGGTCGCTGACTCCCTTCTGGAAGGCAGCTATCACAATCGCATCTGTGACATCCCGAACGGTGCTTTTCCTGTGCATGAAGCGCTTGACGAACTCCCAGAGGGGTTCGTTCCTCCTTTGGTGTAGTTGGTATAGGTCCAAAGGGGTGCCTGGGCGCTCGTAAGTGCCTTGGAAATTTGAAATGAACTGCTCACACAGATCTCCCCAGGAATCTATAGAGTTCGCTGGAAGTCCGGTGAGCCATGCTTGGGCCAGGGGCGAGAGGGTAACCGGTAAGTAGTTTGCCATTACTTTCTGATCCCTGCCCCGATCGCTGCGAGCATATACTGTAGCCAAGCCTCCGGTCCCTCTCACCGTCGAACCTAGTGATGCCTTTAGGATTAAATCCATCGTGCCAAACCACTTGGCGTAGGTGAGGGTAAACGCGCGAACCCCTTCAATGACCGCGACACCCTCGGGTGGTGATCGATGCGAGGGGATCGCGCTTGGCGTGCCAGCGATCTCGCGGAAGGATGCTCAGTAGCATTCATATTAAATCGGCTTGACGGGCGTTGCTCCTCCCTTTCGATCGCGGCGCTGGCGTCGAGGTCTGAACGGAGGTCGCGGTTGATGCTTTGTGTCGCAAGTCGTCTCGCGAGGTAGAACATGATGTGTCTGGCGGGCTTCTCGACCTGGCCACTGGCCGTCTGGTCCTCACCGACCACGTGGCGGCTCCTTCGGCCGGGTCGGTTTGGGCTCTTTGGATAGCTGCCGCCGTCACCATGGCCTTTACTTGGGCCATGATCGGGCAATCGATCACCCGCCCCAAGATAGGGGTCGTGGTATCCAGGAGTGTCTTGGAGGCGACGATATTCTGCCGTGGGGTACGAAAAACAGCCTGGTCCCCATCTTGGCTTGCGAATGTCTTCATTGACAGCCCGGCGCGATCCCGGAGTACGCCGCCGTCGTCGTTCGCTTGCTCGGCCACCTTCCAAGTCGGCGGCGCCGAGGTGTCGAGGCGCTGCGAGTCCGCCGCGAGCCCTCGACACGCAGACTCTCACGGAAATTCCAGCAGCTCTCTAGGCTTTCTTCCGACTCGGCCGAGCCGGGTGAGCCTGGAGAAGATAAATCCAGCGCTCGGGGTGCCGAGTGGCTTGGCGGCGAGAACCCCCACCATTCGCACCTCGGCGTCTTCGAGTCCGACTCCCAGGCCGGAATGGGCCTTCGGTTCCCCACTCGGCATTTTAGAGCACGAGACAGGGGGACCCTCCGATCGGTGCGGAAGTCGTGGCGATGGCTCGCCGGAAACCTCGCCGCGCTGCAGCACGGTTCCCTTAGAGAGGGAAAGGCTTCCGAGGTCGTTGGAGATGAAGGTCAGGCTTCCGAAACGGAAGACCTGGCCCGAAGAAGAGGCTGTGGAGGCTTACTGCGTCGTAGCCATCAAGCTTGACGAAGATCTTGACACAAGCCCCTACCTGGCGCGCCAACTGTCGACGATCGGTTTCGCCGGCAATGAGATTTGTGATTCTAGGGGATTTGTGCGGGATCTAAACTTGATGGTAACACAGGATGCGAGGGCGATCTGTTTTTAGACAGGTTCGGGCTCTCTCGGAGGAGATAATACCCTAGTCCTGTGTTCTTGGATATATGTGTCTCTCTTCTTTTTCTTCTCCCTCCTCCCCTTATATGCTGGGGGAAGGATACATGATAGATGGGTGCCACCGGGCCCTGAACATGGTGGCCTGGCCGACATTTACTTTGTCCTTATTGCCCCTGGCGCTCTACGTCTTGGAGAGGTGGTTATGCTTTCCCCGACCCACGCCTGCCGCCCTGTCAGGTTCCAGTATCCGCAGGCTCTGGCAGTGTCAGGCTGCATGCTTCGTTCATGGCGGGTTCTTCGGGCGTGGCGCGAAGCTTCCCCGAAGGATCGGGAGTTGCCTTGGGGAACAAGTCGAAAACCTCCTCCGGGCCCGTCGTGGTGCTTCTGGGCTCTGGGCTTTCTACTCCGCCTGTCAAGCCCAGTCGGGTGTAGGCCCCTCTTGCGGGACCCCTGTCTCTGACATCCCACACTTTGTATCTTGGAGGGAGGTGCCAGTCAAGCTTTGCCAGCTATGCTTTGACGGGACGACTCAGGCAATATCTGGCACACATGCATTTGACATGACATTTTGGACAGGAACTGACAGACATGATTTTGACATGATATGTCCTACAGGCTTTGCCAGCAATGCTTTCACAGGACGTATCAGGAAGCCTTTGCTTGGATTATAAAATGCAACTGAATGGGATGAGAAAACTCATGGTGTATGGACTAAGTGCTAATATCATTGTTTGTTTATAATAATCACTGCAGTGGTAAGCGTGCGTTTGCTACGGTTTGTTGTTTGTTTTTGTTGTCATTGTTTGTTTATAATAATCACTGCAGTTTTTAAAAATTGAAAATTCGTTCTTCCTTGTATTGTTTGGTGTGCAACAAATCTGATGACAAATCTGAGTTACCAAGAAGCATGACATTCATATTACAAAGTACAATAGGGAGAACAACTACAACAGCATTTCTTGTGAACAAGAACTAACATACAAATGGATGCAAGGTTGAGCGGCTTTAGAACTTTCCAGAATCATCACTATCATAGAATTCAACACCCTCTTCTTCGAAAAACTCCCAACGGTCACGTTTGTAGTCTTCAGCGCTAGGGCCGTCAAGAGGAACAACCAAATCAGGGCTTACACCTTCGTGGTTATCTTCTACGGCGTGCTCAAGGAAGCGATCATACGCTTCACAGTTTTCTTCTTGTTCAGGCCGAACTCCCTCTCTTTACGGTAATTCTCGTACCGTTAGCCTGTTAAGTTCCTACGCGAGATCCGTCCTTTGCTCTACCATTGGAAGCGTCCTGTTTAAAGATGTCGGTGTATTTATACCGTCTGCCCACTGCTGATATTGGCATCCGGTAGACTACATGACAGTGTGAGCATGGCTATTTAAAACTGGAGCAAGAGAATAATCATCGAAATATGAAGAACATATCGAAATACATTTAGACGTACAAAGAAATTTGGGCATCTATAGAACGTTCGTCCGTTATTTGGCGCAGTGGTGGAGTAGCAGGTTTGAGCATCCACATGGCAGTTAGGGCAAATTACCCGCCCTGCATTGGCAACCACTGAGCTCGACGCCTTCGACATGGCTTTGACAGAACTGACGAACACTTAAGTCGGTATCTACACGAAGCAAAAACATCAATAAGAAGCATAAAAAGTACAAAATATTGGAAAAAAGGAAAGCTAAACTACCAGTTCTCTTTGCGCTCTGGGTTTTCTCAACTCAATCCAAACTTTATGAACTCGGAGCAATGTATCGCTTTTGCCTAATAGAAGTGCAGGCGGCCTTGCAATTTATAGGCAGGGAGCGAGGGAGAAACGAGACAGCTGGCGGCACATCACCGTGCGGGGCGAGGGGCCAAGACAGAAAATCAGCACGTGGCAGCGTTTGCAGTGCGCTTCGAAGTCTGGCTGCGGTGGCGGTGGCTTGGGAGTGGCCACCGGTTGGCGGAGCATTAGCGCCGCGAGGTGGGGCCTGGCTGAACAAGAACATTGCAAAACCGCGGCTTCCCGTCGCGGTATTTTTTTTCATTTTGAAATTCGAATTTCCGCGGTCCCCGACAGGAAAGAAAGAATCCAGGAGCATCGGATTCCCTTGCAACTGTGGCTGTGCTTGATATCGACAGATGCATGCAGCTTTTACAGCTTTACAGATGACATCGACGGGTCCTGGCTGTGGAGTACACATCTTTGCAGATGACATCGACGGGTCATGGCAGTGGAGTACACAGCTTTGCGGATGCAATCTAGGCTGGCTTTCATGGCTCAACAGGAAAGAAAAGGACTACACGGTTTGTGCGCGACTATAAAACTTAGGGTTATTGGGCGTTGAGAATTTATATGCAAAGAGAGCTGTAACTGAGATATTTTTACATAATATGGTAGTCCGTATACCAAATAGCAAATATGGTACATCCGGCCCAAAAAATAACTTCCAACATGCATTTCTATGGGCCGCCGAAAATCCTTCATCGTTACAGAATATAATACTTATATGCGAATATAATACTTAGGGTTGTTGGGCGTTGAGAATTTATATGCGAAGAGAGTTGTAAATGAGATATTTTTACAGAATATGGTAGTCCGTATACCAAATAGCAAATCTGGTACCATCTGATATACCATCTTCCTCTCCAGCGTTCCCTAACGATGAAGGATTTTCGGCGGCCCGTAGAAATGCATGTTGGAAGTTATTTTTTGGGCCGGAGGTACCAGATTTGCTATTTGGTATACGGACTACCATATTCTGTAAAAATATCTCAGTTACAACTCTCTTCGCATATAAACTCTCAACGCCCAACAACCCTAAGTATTATATTCGCGCACGAACCCTAACGATGAAGGATTTTCGGCGGCCAGTAGAAATGCATGTTGGAGGTTATTTTTTGGGCCGGATGTACCAGATTTGCTATTTGGTATACGGACTACCATATTCTGTAAAAATATCTCAGTTACAACTCTCTTCGCATATAAATTCTCAACGCCCAACAACCCTAAGTATTATATTCGCGCACGAACCCTAACGATGAAGGATTTTCGGCGGCCCGTAGAAATGCATGTTAGAGGTTATTTTTTGGGCCGGATGTACCAGATTTGCTATTTGGTATACGGACAACCATATTCTGTAAAAATATCTCAGTTACAACTCTTTTCGCATATAAATTCTCAACGCCCAACAACCCTAAGTATTATATTTGCGCACGAACCCTAACGATGAAGGATTTTCGGCGGCCCGTAGAAATGCATGTTGGAGGTTATTTTTTGGGCCGGATGTACCAGATTTGCTATTTGGTATACGGACTACCATATTCTGTAAAAATATCTCAGTTACAACTCTCTTCGCATATAAACTCTCAACGCCCAACAACCCTAAGTATTATATTCGCGCACGAACCCTAACGATGAAGGATTTTCGGCGGCCCGTAGAAATGCATGTTGGAGGTTATTTTTTGGGCCGGATGTACCAGATTTTCTATTTGGTATACGGACTACCATATTCTGTAAAAATATCTCAGTTACAACTCTCTTCGCATATAAATTCTCAACGCCCAACAACCCTAAGTATTATATTCGCGCACGAACCCTAACAATGAAGGATTTTCGGCGGCCCGTAGAAATGCATGTTGGAGGTTATTTTTGGGGTCGGATGTACCAGATTTGCTATTTGGTATACGGACTACCATATTCTGTAAAAATATCTCAGTTACAACTCTCTTCGCATATAAATTCTCAACGCCCAACAACCCTAAGTATTATATTCGCGCACGAACCCTAACGATGAAGGATTTTCGGCGGCCCGTTGCCGTTGTGCTGGGTCCCCGATGTTCGCATCCTGTAATCTCTCGCGCTCAAACGAGGAAGTCGTCAAACCATGAAAGGCGGATTCATTGAGATAAAACATACGAAAAGATAAACCAGTTGAACAAAGTCACTGTTCCACAGAATGAACTGATAGTACTAAAAGATAAAACTAAAGCAAAAACTAGCTACGGCCCCTGCGAGGGGCGACGCCCCGTGTGGCCCCAGGCCTCCTCCGACGCTGAACATGCCCGGCTGAATATGTCAGCGGGTCAGGAGGAACTCCGCGAGAACTCCTAGTAGTGCGACGTGGTGGAGTCGGAGTAGTGAAGGGGTCCTGCGTCGGCCCGACCGTCCGGCGCGGGTCGACTGCGTCGGGCCGGTCCGCGGGTCGACCTGCGAAGGACCAAGGATATCCTCCATCGCTTTCTTTGGGGGGGTGAAGCGATCGTGAAGAACATCGGTGTCGTCAACGGGGCTCGAGCCGCCAGAGTGGGTCGCGCTACGGTCATCGACGGCTGTTGAGAAATGTTTCACGTTAGCACACATAATGTAAAAAATGTAGTAGACAAAGGCAGAGCAGAAAGGTGTACCTGTAGTGGGCTGCTGCCACCTGGAGCCCCCGGGTACATCGGGAGGAGGGGCGAGTGGCGCGATCTTTGGAGTGCGGTGTGAACCCCGTCATACGTCACGAATGACGAACGGCCGAGACGATGCCGCCACATCGTCCCTCAACCTCGTGCCCGACGTAAGGTGGACGATGCGAGCGGTCTTGTCGACAACACCCTACAACATCGCTCTCACCTGATGTATGGTCGTGTTGCCCGTGTCGATAGCTGCTACCATCGAGGCCGTGTCGTCATGCACCTCCCGAGCAATGTCACCCTGTGAAAATGGGTTGTTAGTTCTATGCAGGCATGGTATACAACTTGTGGGAGCAAGTACTAACCACGGGGTGAAAAGCAGAGTCCGGCTGTGTAGGGTAGGTGTCCGCTGTGGAGGGAACGTGCCTCGGAGGTGACTCCACCACACGCACAACTCGAACGCGTGTGCGCGGGCTGTACCACCGGATGTAGTCGTCGTACGTGGCGTGGTCGTAAGGGGCAGTCTCCTCGTGCACGTCTGCCAAAGCCCTTGCGTGTCAGTCTGCGTTAGTCGATTTGCAACGAAAATTTCATTAGTAAAATATGCAATTAAATGAGATATTAAATAATTGTAACAGAGATGGAAAGCAATACTAACGAGTGGACGCTAGCCGGGACGATGGCACCTGCAGGTGGGGGGAACTCCTGATGGAGGCCAAACTGCCGCATGACGTGGTGGGCCGCGTACGTCTCAACGAACACGTCAAAAACCAAGTGACGCCGTGTGAGCCAGTAGGCGGCGTCACTGGTGCACCGCAGCGAAAGTCCGTGAGGAGCTCGCGCGTCGACAAGCTCCGGAAGGTAGGGCCGCCAAATGACGCGGTCATCTGTCAGCTGGTCAAACATCGCTATGTACTCAGGGTACGAAGCGTGCGACGTAACTGGGGCGAAAGTGGGCTGCGAAAACAAGGAATACACCAACGTTAGTACAGAATATTATTGATAAAAATTATTTCACAAACAAGGTAATATATTATGTGGTACTAACCCGTCGGCGGCACCACAAAGACCCCATGGTAGGGCGGTCGACCTCATCTCCAACTGCCCTGTAGAACTCGTCGCCATACGGCTGCAGGTCTAAATGTGGACGTCCGATCTGGAACCTCTTGAAGGACCACAACTGAAGCAGTAGCGGACACCCAGCGAGAACGGATGAGTCCGAGGTGCGACGGCACCCATCGCAAAGAGCACTGTAGGTGGCCGCCAGTACTGCCGGTCCCTAGGGGTGGAATTGAGCCGAGCCGAGCCGAGCCGAGCCGGGCTCGGTCAAGCTCGCCAAAATTTGAGTCGAGCCGGGCTCGGCTCGCAGTGTGCATCGAGCCAAATGTTGGGCTCGGCTCGGGCTCGAACAAGCCACGAGCCAGCTCGTGAGCCAGGGGTTTTATGCACGCAGGCGCAGCACCAAGCGAACGACCGAATCGAATCCACCCAAATTCCTCCGCCCCCAAATACGGAATCCCTAAACTCGTTCCCCATCTCCCTCGGCTCGTCGCCTCCTCCGCGGCTCCGCTCGACCGCCACGGCGCCCCGCGCGGCCGATCCCGTCCGGCTGTCCCTCGGTGCCTCCCCCAGCCCCGCGTGACCGCGTCCTTCGGCGACTTCGACGCCTCCCCTGGCCGTGCCCGTTCGGCTGTCCCTCGGCGCCTCCCCTGGCCGTGCCCGTCCGGCCGTCCCTCGACGCCTCCCCCGACCCCGCCTCCCCAGCCCCAGGCCCTGGCTCCCTCGGCTCCTCCAACGCCTCCCCCGGCCCCGTTTCTCTCCAGTCTCCACCCCGTCGCTGGCCCATGGAGCGAGTGTAGAAGAAGAAACGAGGTAGTGGCGATGGCGCTGGCGCACACTCGTCGCCGACGCCGGCTGAGGCTCCATATGCAACTGCAGCACTCAGCGCCGCCTCCACTGGATCCACCTTAACAGGTCCTCCAACAGTAGCACCAACTGACACGGTGAGCAACTGAGCACTGAGATGATTGTTGAATGTTTATTTGTTGAATGTGTGATGCACTAGTGATTTGGTGAACTGAGAATCTGAGATGCTTGTTGAATGTTGAGTTGGTGACTGTGATAGTGTGATTTGGTGATTTGTCATGATAATAAGCAGTGAGATTGATGAACTAGTGAAGTTGATTGTGAATTGTGATGCACTGTTGGCTGTGATGCACTCATGCACATGCACTGGTGAATTGTGATGCATTGTTGACTAATGACTGAATTTTATCATGCAATGTTGCTTCTTGAGTACATAATTGTGTTACTATGTCCAACTACTGGTGGTGATCTTGAACCTAAAAACCATGGATGTGGGAATGTTATTACCTTTCTTATTTTATATCTGTAGTATTTTGATAATGACTCAAATATTTGTATCTGTTTATTACATCCGTGCATAGCCTATGAGATGCTTACTCTATTTTCGAAGAAATGTATATGTAGGCAATGATCATTCTATCCATGCCAGTAGTTACCAAATTTATATGGTCAATTACTCTTAAAGTTCCTGCTTGTTCTTGTAAGCAATGTTTGGTGTCTTTAGTTAGGGAACTTGCAATAATGCAATGGCACATGTTATACAAGACAGAGGTAAGAAGTTGAATAGTGAATGAATACAATATGTATTATGCCTAGTGTTATTTGAGACTGCCATATCCACAATTGCTAATGCTGAGCACTGAGTTGATGACAGATTGACAAACAGCATGCAATATAATGTAACGAGCCCAACGAGCCAACGAGCCGCTCGCGAGCCAGCTCGGGCTCGGCTCGTTGGATGAACGAGCCAATCAGTAGGCTCGGGCTCGGCTCACTGCCGCTTCGAGCCGAGCCGAGCTGCGAGCCTCGAGCTTAATTTCCAGCCCTACCGGTCCCCAAGCCAGCTGTGGGATCTGATCCATGTCGGCCTCCGCGATCGTCCTGGCGAACTGGATCAAGTGCTTGTCGACGGTGTCTCCGTGGCTCGAGCTGAACATGACCCAGCCGAATAGCCAGATCAGGTACGCCTCGAAGTGGCAGGTGACAACGTAGTCCTCCGCTCTGGCCGCCATCCTCTCGGGCTGCAAAAGGCTATGGTTAGCGGCGGAACTGAAAGCGGCTAAAAAAAACCTACAAAATAAAGCGCAACTTACATAGAACTGAACCAGCCACTTCTGCGTAGGGCCGTGCGTAGAAGTGAAAGTGTTGTACCCTGCTGGTATCACACCTGCAAACCGGTGCAGGAGGTCCGTCCGCCACTCAGGGTCGACGTCGACCGCACCATCGCGTCCCCGAGCAAGGTAGGCCCGATGGGTAACTCACGTCCTCAAGTGTGGGCGCCATCTCGCCGCACGGAAGGTGGAACGTGCGTCTCAGGGCGCCAACGGTCCACCAAAGCGGCCAAGAAGCTTCGGTCGTGACGGAACCTCCTGGAGGAACCTCGCATGTCACGGTAAATCGCCCACGGTCGCCTCCACCATCCTGGCTAATGGAAGCAACCCCGCTGCCCTCAACCTGCATGAAAATATTGTAAGTACGCTGCCTGCACACATAGATGACAGTACATTGAACTTATAGAACCATGTGATTAGTGTACTAACCTCGGAAGCCATCGCGGGTCAATCCTCCATGCTCTCATGGGGGTGCGTAAGCGTAGGGCGCCAAGCTCAAGAGGTAGCCGCCCCGGCTGCGGCGGCGCGGTGGCCAAGTGGCTCTGGTGACTCGCATCTATCACCGGGTCAAGCAACTCGTACGCCATACCTGCAATGTGTAACCCGACAATAGGAAAATAGAAGAACATATCGTTACAAATTGAACACAACAATTACATAAAGAAAATGCAAACAATCATTCCATAATAAATTTGAAGTACAACAATTTAATCAGTAAGTCCATACATAAACGACGTACAACAACTTAATTGGAAAGTCCATACATTAATGACGTACAACAATTTAATTGTAAAGTCCATACATAAACGACGTACAACAATTTAATTAGAAACTCCATACATAAACGACGTACAACAATTTAATTGGAAAGTCCATATATAAACGACGTACAACAATTTCATTGGAAAGTCCTTACATAAACGATGTACAACAATTTTCGCCTCAACCGTGGGACAATACTTGAAAGTGTGGCCCGTCTCCTTGCAAACTGAACATTTCTTCACACGACGTCCACTTTCCGCTGCATCCATATCGTTCCTTATACGCCTTGTCTGCCGTCGCCCAACACCCTTCAACCTACTTACATCCGGAACCCACCGTGTCTCCTCCCAGGTATGATGCTCCGTGAATAAACCCACCACTCGAAAACCGTACATTTCCCCACTCCAGGTTGCCATCACTTCTTCCTTGTTGAAGAAATGTGACAAGAATATACCTGGATCCATTCGGATTGTTGAGCAGGCCGCCATGACATGTGCGCATGGCCTGTGTAACAGACGAGGCTTGTTGCAGGTGCATGCACATGTTTGTCTATGCATGGTGCATTCATGTGTAACTCTCCGCCGGTTTGTCCCACGCCCTGATTTATCTTTACATAGTACCTCAAATCGGAGCTCCCTCGTTCCCATCTTCAATGCTCTATGCATCTCCCCCTTCTTGCCCTTTTCCTCCATGTAGGTACAAATCATCTCGGAGTACTTCACATCAGGGGCATTCATGCGGGCGACGGCCCTAGCATAGCGATCCAAAAAGTATTTCGTTATGCCACGAAGAACACCCTCCACTATAGCAACCAGGGGAAGTGGCCTCAACCCCCGCATGACCCAATTGTAAACCTCAGCCAAGTTTGTCGTCATGACCCCATACCTGGCGCCATCGGTGTCATAAAGCTGAGCCCATTTCTCCTTAGGCTCATGCTCTATCCATTCGGAGAAGCATTTCATAGCCCTTCCATTCCTCCGAACCAGGTGTGGAGGGTCTGTTGGTAACTCTGCAAGCGCTACTGGGGCCTCCCCTGCGGAAGCTGTTGGCTTCTTCGCTGCCTCGGCTGTATGCCTTGACGTTAGCTCGTCCAACTTCTTCCATAGTCTCTCAAATTTTCTTTCCTGGTTCTGGTCGCACAGCCTCTTAAAAAGCTTTGTCAGCTCTTTGTTCCTAAACTGCTTGTAAAAATTGGCGCCCATGTGCCGCTTACACCACCTACTACGCAAATCAGGCCATGGATGTGTCTCATCTTCACCTTGCTGCAATTGCACGATCGCCTTTAGCAACCCGGGATGCCGATCATGTATGACACACACACCAGGCCGCTGTTCCACGACCCCAGCTTTCACGTTCCTTAGAAACCATAGCCAACTATCAGTGTTCTCACCCTCTACGAATGCAAGCGCAACGGGAAGAACCTGATTGTTTCCATCGACTCCTATGGCAGTCAATATCTGGCCTTTGTACTTCCCGGTCAGAAAAGTCCCATCCACGCATAACAACGGACGGCAATGTCTGAATGCGTTGATACACGCACCGAAAGCAAAGAATGCCCGCTTGAGCAACATCTTTCCAGGGAAACGCTGTGAAGGTTGCTCGAAAATATCGACATAAGTCCCAGCATTCCTTTCCTTGATCACCTGAAGCAACCCTGGCAGATTCTGATAGGAGTCTTCGTACATGCCAAACCTTGCTTCCAATGCCTTCTGCTTCGCTCTCCATGCCTTCGCATAGCTTATCGTGTACTGATACCTCTGCTCTATTGCAAGAATGATGGCACGTGGCTCTAAATCCAGGTTGCCCACAATCTCCCCGTACATTACATTGGCAACAAAGCCGGAAGATATATTTCTATGCGATTGTGTAGACTCTGTCAGCACACATGCATGCGGCACTACTATAGAACACTTCCAAATTATGTCCCATTTAGGTTGGTAAGCATGGACACGCCATGGGAAACCTTCCATCTTGCATCTCACATCATACACCCGCTGATCTGACTTAGCAACCCAGAAGGGTCTACGCAGCGACACTGCCCATGCTGTGACTGCTTCCTGCACCTCACCTTTATCCTTTTAAATTGCATCTTGTCGCACCTCATTCCGATCGTACCCCCATTGGACATCTTCACCCTCGTTGATCATCAGTCTGTCGAACCGACACTCATCCCACTCCGCGGGGAAAGGCTCTTCATCCTCTTCATCGTTACTTAAATCCTCGTAGTCCTGGCTCTCTGCGTCTATTGATATCACCAGCGATTCAATATGTTCTCCCTCGTCTACCACACCCATTGGTTCGTGCACGTCTGCCACACCCATTGGTTCCTGCACGTCTTCCATTGGAACACCAACTTCCTCACCTTGCACTGCCTCCTGAGCCGAACTAACATCATGCCTCACCGAGTTTTCTCTTGCTTGGCTGCTCTCCCCAACTTCCTCCTCTTCGTCACCAACAACCTCCTGCTGTTCCTCACGGATGCCCTCTGCTTTCTCAAATGCTTGCGCCAACAATACTAATGGCCATCCTCTCTCAATCGCTGCTCTGACATACGAACTCCATGACTTCGGACCTGTAATTTCAACTAACTCCCAGTACGTACAGTTCCGTCTCCGACACCCTACTCCGTGCAGCTTCACACCATGCAACTCACGGTCCAACGAGAATATTTGGTATAACCATCTTCTAACTGTGCTCCATGAACGCTCCGCTGGACGTGACAGACCAACTACGACACTTGGGAAATGACTTAGTTCCACCCCTTCCACACCCATGTTCGGAATTCCCTCTCCGTAATATATTGTAAACTGCACTCGTTCATCCATACCTGTCAAACATTTCATGAAATTCTTACTGTGTACGACACACACCTTTTAGACAATGTACTTATGCTACGTATAGACTTTCGATATGTGAAAATCTATTTTTCAGTCTTTAATACCTATTTTCTGAATTTATTTACTGATTTCTAAAATTTAGGAAAGAAGGAAAGGCAAAATCATAATTTTTACTTATTTTTTAGGAAATTGTTCATGGGATTTTCCCTGCCCATGCAATCATCGCCGTGCAAAGCGTCGAGGCAAGCTCGTGCGGCCGGCCGGCGAGCCAAGGCAAGTGTGACACAGCCGATGGGGCTGAGGCGAGCAAGGCCGAGGCAAGCGCGGCAAACACGGCCAACGGGGCCAAAGGCGGTCGTGGCCGAGGTGAGCGCGGCGAGCAGGGCCGGCGCGGCGGGAGGTTTGTTCCTATATCGCGAAAACATCGCTAAGTCGCTAAACTAACACTAAGTACCATGGAGATTTGTTCCTATATCGCGAAAACAACGCTAAGTCGCTAAACTAACGCTAAGTCGCTAATTCGAAAACAACGCTAATCGCTAAATTTTTGCTAAGTCACTAAGTCGCGAAAACATGACAATACTACTCGCTAAATCACTAAATCACTAATTATCAATCTAGTCACTAAGTTAAATGAAACATACAAGAAAGAAAAAAAATTTACCTGCAGACGCGATCTTCTTCTTCCTCCTCTCCCTCTCCTTCCTCCCTCTTCTCCCTCTCCTTCCTCCCTCTCCTCCCTCTCCTCCTCTTTCTCTTCTTCCTCTCCCTCTCTTTCTTTTCTCTTCTTCTTCTCCCTATCCCTCTCTTTCTTTTCTCTCGCTCTCCCTCTGTCTGCGCGTGCAAATGGCGAGATCGGTTTCGGCTGCGAACGGGTAAAGGATCCTGTCGCCATTCCATTTGGCGACAGGAGCCTGTATCCAATTCAAATGGCGATAGGATGGGCGAAATTCCGATTTTGCCCCTGTCGCCAATTCAAATGGACACAGGGGGGTAGTTTTGCTATTTTCTTTTTCGGCATATTATTTCTGTAAATTTTGATTAAAATAATATTATTTAAAAAAAATTCGTCACCTTCATCTCCCATACCCGGTGATCAAGTGATGTCAAGAAATGATGAGCATTCTACAAGTCAGAGTATATGCAACCAACTACACAGAGATCACTCAATTTTTTTTGTAAAATGACCAAAGCACTTGTCCAGGGTCTCATCAGCTTGCTGTTCAAACTTGTTGTAATCACGCTTATGCTGATCATGTCTCACCATCTTGATCTGGGGAGTGCCCTCATGGTAAGAATCGAGGGTCACTTAGTTCTGGTAAGCGAATCGTAGGTGAGAGATTTTGTCATACTCACTATGACTAAGGCCCTATATGAGGATGTTCCTTGCCTTAGCATTTGCCTCAATATCAACTGTATTGCTGGCCGTGACATTCTCATCGGCAGGAACCTCATATGGGAGCTTCACCTTCTACCAAATCAGGAAGCCTTGGACAATGTTGTATGACTCCATTCGTGACTTCTAAAAAGGAAAATCAACTCCAGAAAAAATAGGAGGCTTGGTCGAATACTTGTCTGTCTCCATGGCTTTTGAGATCGTTCAAGCTCTATAAAAGGGCAAAATCGGGCTCTGATACCAATTAAGCAACCGAAATGGCAATTAGAGGGGGTGAATGATCCCAAATAAAATTTCCCCCACATACTAGACAAGTTGATGCCAACCAAAAACCAAAGCCATCAAGAAATTGCAAGCTTCACCAACTCAAACTAAGGGTGGCACAACCGGCTCCAAAGGGTGGTAGTGCAGGATTTGTGGTACTACCGCTCCTTAAGGGTGGTAGTACTAACCTGAAGAACTCGGCACGATCCCAAAATTAAAATTGATGGATATTTTTATCGACTAGTCCAAATATCACGAAACTGATGGATCTCAAGAAGGCTAGGAACCTATTACAACATTCAATCCAAAGGATTGACGTCAAAGTTTTCACCTTTTTCTAATTGAAGGAAGAGTGCAGCAAGTTCGATCAAAAAATAAAATCTTAGTTTTAGACTTGCTCGTGGGGTTTTGATGATCAAGATGATCTTGGGTAACCTACCACACGTCAACGCAAGTAAGAACTCAAGAGAAGAACTCCGAGAAGACGAAATACATAGATTTATCAAGGATTTAGCAAAAGATCGGGTCTAGAGAAAAACAAAGAGAAGTGCTGTCTAGATGATTGGGATATGATCTAAGAAAGATTCATCCGTGAATCATTCATCCTTGGCACAAAATCCAGAAGCATTTAGAAGGAGGAAAGGAAAATCCAGATATGCCGAATTTAAATTACTTAATGTAAATGCTAAATTTAAATTATAAAATTTAAGACATAATGTAAATGCGGAATTTAAATTCAAAAGTCAGAAAATAATTTTTTATTTCTTTTGATGAAGGTTTACAAAGCCTCACAACAAGGTGGGCAAAACTCAAAGGACCACCAAAACCTTCAAGGAAAGAGATACCGCTCTCACCCTCTATTTATATCTTTCATTGATCTTCCTACACCCTTGAATGTGTTGCTTCAATCGTAAGCAACCTCTCCAAGGGCTAGGATGAATCTACTCACTCATACATCACTACAGGAAAACGATTTTTTTCCACGGCCACACATATTTTCATCGGCTCAAAGCAAGCCGACGAAATAATATATATTTTTTCGTCGGTCTACATGCAGCCGACGAAATAAAAGTTCTTTTCGTCGGCCAGGCCGTGGTTAATATCCTGGGCAATTATTTTCATCGGCTTAGCCGACGCCAATACCTGGCCTAGCTCCCCGCGCATTTTTTCAAATTTTGGCTCCCTATTTTCGTTGGCTAAGCCGTCGAAAATATATTATTTGCGTCGGCATGGCCGACATTAATACCTGGGGCCTCATTTTCGTCGGCTGGGCCGACATTAATAACGGTGCCCCTCATTTTCGTCGGCTAGGCCGACGTTAGTAGCTGCGCACAACAACCAAATAAGCTGCTCTCACGACAGTACTACCATACTTACCAGCCGCAAAAAACAAGCGGCGGCCGCCGCCCTGTCGCCGGCTCGCCGACCACGCCGGCGCCGGCCTCGCGCCAGCCGCGCCCTTCGCCCCACGCCCAGCCAGCAGCGCCCGCCACCCGGCCAGCGCCCGCCCCACGCCGCGCCCCGGCAGTGCCTCGTCGCCCCACGCCGGACCCGGCCACACCGTCGCCCACTGTCCGCGCAGCCCCACGCACGTTGTCCGGTATGGTACTTTGCTCCCCTCTTTAGTTGTTGGAATGTGAAGTAATCTAACAGTTATGGCTTGTTAGATTATCAAAACATTTTGATTGTGGCTTTAGTTGTTGAATAATAGCACGTAATCATTAAACTACAAATTAATTCGTCTAGATTGCCTTAAGATATTTCAGTCCACATGTTTGTTGTATATTCATTATTGGTTCCAGAATTGAATTATGGATATTATACTCTTATTTATCTTGTAATAAATCGAGACTGATGATGTAATGAAAAACTATGATATGCCGCTATCACACCAATTTACATGGTATTGAATGTGTATAGATGGTATAGATGGTCATTTTGAATGTGTATAGATGGTATAGATGGTCATTTTGAATGTGTATAGATGGTATAGATGGTCATTTTTACATGGTATTGAATGCTTTAGTTTACCAAGCAATAATCATCAAATATTTTTGAAGCTGATTCATTCTCAAGGATTTATATCACACACAAGTCACCCAACCTATACGTCACCCGTTCGGGAGCGACACGGTTCACATTAAGTTGTGTGCTTTGTCGTTCCGAAATTGTCCATGATTTTGGACAGCCTAGGAATGGACGGTTAGGCTTAGTTTTTATGACATGTCATATAATTCGCACGGGAATTTCGGCAGCGTAACCCAGTTGTTCTCCGATGCACATCAACCGGTTGTGCATTCGGGGAACAGCGGGGTTATGCTGCCGAAATTTCGTGTGAATTGTATGGCATGTCATAAAAATCAGGCTTAACCGTCTATTCCTAGGTGGGTTTAGGACCTATCCTTACCTAGACCTCTTGTTAGAATGTGTACCTCACTTTCACAATTATTCATGCATTCAGTATAGCATACAAAATGGGAGATGACCGTAGATGGATGTACAATGGTTGGACAAGCACTGGGGCACACACACAAGAATGGATGGTTAAGACACAAGGTTTTGTGCATCATGTTTATTCCTCGTCTCCCGATGGAGGATTGGCGAAATGTCCATGTTCTAAGTGCCGGAACTTTGCTCGACAGTCCAAGCCTACTATGGAGCATCACCTATGTAAATACGGTTTCATGCCGGATTATCTCACGTGGTTTGAGCATGGTGAGTCACAAATAGGAGCAACGTCGAATTATGTCGATCAATCAGATGAGCCTGAGGATAGAATGGATGAGTTGGTCAATGATATTGCTCATCAGTTTGAGGATGTCCCTGGGCGGAGGTCGAGAAATTCTTTAGGCTACTTTCGCTTGAAGATTCTTTGCATGAGTCTCAGATGTGACACGGCTAAGGCGTGGACGCGACTCATCGCTATAAAATCGAAGTACAACCTCTCTGTAAGTTGTTACAACGATTTAGTCGATTTGATTTGTGATATCCTTCCAAAACCTCATAAGATGCCCAAGGACTTTTACCGTTCGAAGAAGCTGTTGGCCGGTTTAGGAATGCCTTACCAAAAGATTGATGTATGTGTTAACAATTGCATGTTGTTTTGGAAGGAACACGAGGACAAGGATCGTTGTGTGTATTGCATGAAATCGAGATATATGGAGATGGTCGACGAAGAAGGGAATATCTGAGATGACAATCGTAAGCCGAAGGTGTTACGACACATGCCCCTAATACCAAGGCTTCAACGGTCGTACTTATCTAGGACGACTGCGAAGCATATGAGGTGGCACAAGGAAGGCGTCCGTGAGAATAATGGGCTAATGGGCCATCCTTCTGATGCCGAGGCTTGGAAGGCGTTGGATCAATATGACGCCGATTTCGCCAAAGACCCCCGCAATGTGCGTATTGGGTTGGCGACTGATGGTTTCACACCTTTTAACACAAGTGCAGCCTCGTACTCATGTTGGCCTGTTTTTGCAATTCCATATAATCTGCCACCTTCGATATGCATGAAAGATGAGTACGTTTTCTTAACCCTCGTCATACCGGGGCCTGACCATCCAGGAAAGCACTTAGATATGTTCATGCAACCCGTGATCGATGAGTTGAAAGAGTTATGGAATGGGGTGATGACATATGACAACAACAGAAAAGAGTACTTTAACATGCGTGGTGCATATCTTTGGTCTATTCACGATTTTCCTGCATATGGCATGTTCTCGGGATGGAGCACACATGGTAGATTGTGTTGTCCAATATGCATGGGTGACACAGATGCCTTTCGTTTGAAAAACGGTGGCAAATTCTGCTTCTTCGACTGTCATCGACGTTTCACGCCTCCTAATCACCCATTCAGGGGACAGAGCAATGCTTTCCGCAAAGCGACGACCATTAGTAAAGGGCCACCGAAACGGTTGACCGGTCATGAGATTGTTACTTGGCACAATAATTTAGTCAATACAGAGGATGGATATGAAGGGGTAAAAGAGACGCACAATTGGACTCACATATCTTGCATTTGGAGTCTTCCTTATGCTCAATCCCTAATCCTCAGGCATAATATCGATGTGATGCATCAGGAACGAAATGTTGCAGAAAGCATCATTAGTGTGATTTTTGATTTTCAAAGACAAAACAAAAGATAATATTAAAGCACGTAAGGACATGGCCGAGATATGTAATCGACCTACCCTTGAGGTGGGGTCAGACGAAGCCGGACGGACAGGGAAGCCACGTGCTCCCTACTGCCTCAAACCTGCCGAGAGAAAGGAGGTACTTTTGTGGATGAAAAAAGTTAAGTTTCCTGATGGTTACGCAAATGAACCTAAGAAGAGCAAAGGAGCATTGTAACAGGCAAGCTAAATGGTTTAAAGAGCCATGACTACCATATTATCATGGAAAGGCTACTACCTGTAATGTTCCGTGGTTATTTGCAGGAGGAACTTTGGACAGTGTTGGCAGAGCTAAGTTTCTTCTATAGACAGCTATGTGCTAAGGAAATAAATAAAACAATAATGAAAAAGTTGAAGAAGGACATACCAGTGCTTATATGCAAGATGGAGAAGGTATTCCCACCAGGTTTTATGAATGTAATGCAACATCTATTGGTACATTTGCCATATGAAGCAGAGGTTGCAGGGCACATCTGATGCAGATGGATGTACCCAATAGAACGGAACTGAAAAAACTTCGAGGAACTCAGAAGAACAAAGCAAGAGTTGAAGGATGTATCGCGAAGCATTCTACCTTAAGGAGATATCGTATACGCGAGTACATATTTTGCAGATGAACACAACATAAATGCTCATATACCACGGTACCACACATCCGGTGACACCCACAAGAATTTGAAAATATTCCAATGGAATGGCAAAGTTGTGGGTGGTGGTTCTAATCACGAGCTGTCTCCGCAAGAATGGAATGCCGTGTTGTTGTATATGTACGCCAACATCGAGGAAATGGACAAGTATTTCAAGTAAGTACTTCCATTGAATATCCTCATAAATATGTTAACACACAAGGACTCAATATGTATTGAATAATTTGCAGGTTGTTTCACGAACAATACTGGAGATCCACACGTCAACCTACCCCTAAACAACTTGACAAATTACGACATCAGGGTTTACACGGTGGTCCTAGTTTCGTCGCTTGGTTTCGACAACATGTATTGTTCTTATAACACTTAACTATAACAAATTGTATTTAACTAATTCACTTGAAAGACTAAACTAATATTGCAGTGCATGAGGGAATGTGATGTACATGAGGATCTACGCCAATTATCACATGGAAGCACAACTGCAAAGAGTTATGGACGTTATGATGTCAACGGATGGCGCTTTCGTTCCAGCAAATTTGAAGCAAAACACCCACAAGCAGCCACAACGAATAGTGGAATTGTTACTAAGGCATATGACGTTAATGGTCGTGCCGCCGAGTTTTATGGCGTTATTGAGGATATAGTAGAGTTCAAGTTCGAGGGGGCGAAAGACATCAGGGTAGTCTTCTTTTACTGTGATTGGTTTAGCGTTGATCCCAAGAAAGGAACAAAACGTAACAACAAAATAGGGATGGTGGAAGTTAATCATGAGTCGCGCCTTACAGGCTACGATCCATTCAGATCTTGGCGAACCTAGTTGAACAAGTTTATTACATGTCATATCCATGCAATAAGTCCTATTTGGCACCGTGGTGGGTTGTTCATAAAGTCAATCCTCCGGGCCGGTTGAACACCCCTGGAGATGATTGTTATGTAGAAAATGAGATCGATAACAACGGTCAAGAGGCATACCAAGAAGGAGATTTACCCAACTCATTTGGAATAGAGACTGGGTTGGCACTTGATCAAATAGTCGGCGACACTAATGATATTATTGTGGACAGTACTCGCAAAAAGAAATGACAAAGGCGTGACTTGGGTACTCAAAAAAAGAAACAACGTCGACGTGGTAGTTTGCATAATATTACCATTGAACCTCCCGATGCCGATGACTTCTAATCAGTGTAATGACATACTTACTACTATTGCATTTTTTTATTATGTAATCTTAATGGTTTTTGTCTATGTACTAATGTTTTTTGCATTTTCAGAAACAGAATGAGGTCGTTTGTTCATATTGGTGGCAAGTTGCTCTCAAAGGGCAAGAAGAAAGATGGATCTTCATCTTCAAAAAGCCAAGGTTCAACAGGGGGTTCTTTATTTATGGGCAGTGCTTCTCAGCAGAGTCGACGAAACGCATTCCAGAAATGCCTTGACGACGCTTCGCGGCAGGTGGCTCCATCAGAGGAGGCTCCAACACAGGTAGGGGAGGGGGAGAATGAGGCTGAAGATAGAAGTGGGAATAGTGAAGATGCAGAGGTGGAGGAGGAGAATGAGGTTGGGGAAGATGGGGCTGAGGAAGATAATGTTTCTGGAGATGGTGATGATGCAGGGGATGAGGGGGAAAATGCTGAAACCGTCTTCAGGTACAGGGGATCTAATTTGATTCCTCCCGCAATTGCAGACCCTAGGTTAAGAAGGGCGATCGTGCCACATGGTGATTGGTAAGTTTGAACTTAAAATTTGTTATTAATTCACTATTAATAATCTAGTTTACTTGAGAATTGTATTTTGCAGGCAATGGATTGATGTTGCTTGGGAGGGTCGAAATCGGTTAAGGCCTGTGAACGCTACATTAGGATCTCTCTGTCGGTATCACTATCCGGGGATGGTTGTGGTTAAAGGTGTTTCCAAGCCAGCAATGAAGTGGGATCACTATACGTTGGCTATAGATGGCCAAGAGGGAAATGTTGCACAGAGGGTGTGGAAGGACTTTTGGGTAATGATATTGGTTACACTTTGTTTAATAGATTTTGACGTCTATACTAAATTGTCTAACTCATAATTTTTTCCTATTAGGAGAGGTACCGTTTGCCAGAGGGTCAGGAGGACTTACTTGCAGCTAAAGCCAGATGTGTGTTTGACAAAGCTGCTGCCAGGGTTACCAAGGACATGTTGTCAAATGCTCGTATAAAAGCGGTGCGCTTGTACTACAAGAAGATCAAAAATGAGGACATGAACAAGAAGTTAGGTGCGTCACAGATATACCTTCGAGAGGATGAGTACCTCGAGGTGGACTTGCCTTGGTTACGGAAATGCCCAGATGCATGGCAAGCGCTCTGTGCCTACTGGTCGTCGGCAGCTTTCGTGGAGCAGTCACGCAAGAAGAGGGGCAACCGACAGGCGGGTCCAAGGGTGACTCAACGGTATGGCGCTGATGGACATCTTCGTCTCGCACGTCGAATGGTACGTTTGACATGGTGTACTTCTAATTTATTTAACTTCGGTTATACTTATGTTTACTAATTAACATTGAGCTATAGGAGGCTGAAAGTGGCAATGCGCCAAGCTACATTGAAGCATATATTCGAGGCCACAAAGGAGGTGATCCTACGCACCCAGAGCAGCTTTGTAGTTCGTCGGCGACGCAGAACCTGGTTAGTAGTATCAACATGGTACATTTGGTTTAAATGAAATTCTCTATTATTACCTTAATTAATATTGTAGGCACGCTATGGAGAAACAATGGTCGAACGTCATGGGGAAGAGTACGATTGGAGGAGAGAAGATATCGATCTTGTGGCCTTGTACACAAGTGGAGGTGGTAAAAAACATGGCAGGTTTGCCATGTCCAATGGGGTCGTGGATTCAAGTGAAGCCTTAGGAGAGGCGAGGTCATCTCACTCATCCCAAAACAGTGCACGGAGTTCACGTGAGGCAAGACTAGAGGAGTTAAGGCAACAACGGGAGGTGCTGAGGCAACAACAGGATATGATGAGGCAGCAACACGAGAGTGCAATACAAACCCAAGCCTATTTTGTTCAATGGTAGGCACAACAACAACAATACTTTCAAGTAAGTAAAGTTGTTTACGATTTCATTTAGACTTAAATCACTTCATAATGTTAGTTTACCTAAATTTATTAAATTTATATCATATGTGCTAGATGTGTTTTGAAAATGCTTTATTATGGTTGACCATGTATGTGGAATGGCGAATTTTGATGATCCTCCATAATTGATCATTTACGCTTAGAGCACTTGATATGATCATTTTCAATAAATTTATCAAATTTATATCATGTGTGCCTCATGAAGTGGAATGACAAATTTTGATGATCAATGCTTCCATATAGTGCTAATGGCCAAATTATATGTACTTTTTTATGAACTTGATCATTTTGTTTGCTAATTGGTGTCACAATACTTATATTTGTTCTTGTTCTTGTATCAATAATTTTTTTAGGAAATTTTAGCTTCGCACCTTGGATCCGCTGCCGTTAACTTGCCAACATTTCGTCCTCCTCCTCCACCTCCTTTCTTCCAATCCCCGCAAATGGTATTTACTAACTTGTCATTTTTAGAAATGGTATTTACAAACTTGTCTTTCGTGTGAAATTAATTAATAACTATTTTGATTCATATAGGGATCGACAACACCGCCTGCTGGACCGGAAACAAATGTTGCAGGTGATGTTGCTAGTGGTTCGGGGACGCCGGTTGATCAATATCTCAACACAGGGGGTGATGCAGGTAGTGGCCACAACTTTCATACACCTCCGAGTTGAACAATGTATTTATGTTAAATGGCTTGCAATGATTTGTTCTTGTTCATGTGGATGAGATGATGCAAATAATCATTGTTTTGTGATGGCATGTGGATGCAAACAATGTGTATGAGATGATGTGTTGTCGAATTGTTGTATTGTGTTGTCGAATTGTATTGTCGAATTGTGTATGAGATGATGATGTGTTGTCGAATTGTGGTATTGTGTTGTGATGTTATTGTGTTGTCAAATTGTATTGTAGATATGTGTTGTCGAATTTCATAATCTCTATGACTTGTGTTGTAAAATTTCTGTGACTGTTCTGTGTATGTGTGATTTTCTGAGATTTTGTTTTTTTAAAAAAAAATTACATAATTTCGTCGGCTTGGCCGTCGACAATACTGGGGTAGATATTTTCATCGGCTTGGCCATGGAAAATACTTATTTTCGTCGGCTCAGGAAGCCGTGGAAAATACATATTTTCGTCGGCTCACGAAGCCGTGGAAAATACCTATTTTCGTCGGCTACGGAAGCCGTGGAAAATAACTATTTTCGTCGGCCAGGCCGTGGAAAATACTCTATTTTCGTCGGCCAGGCCGTGGAAAATAAGTCGCCACGTCAGCTTGTGGACAGTCTTTGGCGGCCGACGGCGCATAATTTAAATCGGTATCGGCCGTCGAAAATAGATTATTTTCGTCGGCCGCAGACGAAAATAGTTGTATTTTCGTCTAGCTATTTTCGTCGGTATAGTTTCGTCGGTGGGCCGACGAAAATAGATATTTTCATCGGTTTTTCGCTTATTTTCGTCGGCTTGTGGACAGGTGCTGGCCGACGGCGCAGTAATTTCGTCGGCTGTCCGAAGCCGTCGAAAATAGATTATTTTCGTCGGCCGCAGACGAAAATAGTTGTATTTTCGTCTAGCTATTTTCGTCGGTATAGTTTCGTCGGTGGGCCGACGAAAATAGATATTTTCATCGGTTTTTCGCTTATTTTCGTCGGCGTGTGGGAGTGCGGCGGCCAGCGCAGATTTAAATCGGCTGTCGGCCGTCGAAAATAGATTATTTTAAATCGCAGCATCGAAAATAGTTGTATTTTCGTCTAGCTATTTTCGTCGGTATAGTTTCGTCGGTGGGCCGACGAAAATAGATATTTTCATCGGTTTTTCGCTTATTTTCGTCGGCTTTTGGCCGACGAAAATATATCGGATTCCTGTAGTGCATGGGCTAACCCAAAACCCATTAACAACGGATTTTGCACACTTCTCAAAGCGAGCTATCTTGACCGCAACTCTATCCTCTAAACCGCGATCCAATGGCTCTTCTTGATCTGAGTCGCTCCAAATTAGCATCCAAACCGTTTCCTTATCTTCTACACCAGCAGTGACTCTGTCTCCGGTCAATCCTCCGATGATCCCTGACTATCTGGACCTCCAGCGCACTTCACCTAGTCCCGGTCATCCTCTGCCTTACAATGAGCTAGTACCGCTAACATTGTTCAACAAATTACACATCAGATAACATTGTTCAACAAATTATGCAATTAATCATCCCAAAGAATAATTGCAAAAATCAAAATTTATCTTCGCGATCAAAATCGGCACTACCACCCATCTGGGTTGGTAGCACCGCTCAGCCGGCACTACAGCTCACTAGAGGCCAGTAGTGTCGTTGGCACTAAAACACGTGCAAAAGCCCTCTCTAGAAAATAACTACCATCGTTGATAGGCCGGTAGTGCCGCTCGGCCAGTAGTATCGCACCCCTACGCCGGTAGTGTTGCTCAGACCAAAATTCAGAGAGAAAGCCTGGCACAACCGCAGGGTCGGCACTACCACCACTACAAGCCCTGTAGTGCCACCCACACTAACAACACCACAAATTGCTTTATTTTGAAAATTCAATTTAAGTTAAACTCATACAGGGGCCATCTTTCATACAGGGGCACCTTGGATTAAACTCACCACATGGGCCATGAATCATGAATTCTTTAACAAGAGCATATCCTAATGGATCATCATTTATAAGCATTAACAATGAGCTGATCGGATAACTTGCCATAGCAAGTAAATGGATTCGGTTCACTTTTACGATAGTGGAAGTAGTATTGGTAATATTCAAGCATGGAAACCATTTCACGAAATCCTGAAGGCTCAGCATCAATCTCTCTGAATTTAATACCAACATGATACCCTTTATCACCATAAGGGAAAAGTAGTGGGCACTGTAAATACGTCAAGGCTGGGTGAATTGGAGAGATATGCTTGAACTTACCAGAATGTGCTTCTACAAAAATATCACCAACTACCAATGCA
The DNA here is from genome assembly GCA_036346355.1 of Rhipidocladum racemiflorum. NCBI lineage: Eukaryota > Viridiplantae > Streptophyta > Magnoliopsida > Poales > Poaceae > Rhipidocladum > Rhipidocladum racemiflorum. Next base: position 68,014,671 of record CM070580.1, on the reverse strand, counting down.
ACCAATTCCAAGGCAATAGGTAGGCTATAACGATGACCACCTGTGTGCTGCAGGCCTATAAGCTTGGTAGCAATCTCAGGAGCATGAGGCGATAATAGTCGATCACGAGCTAACCTGAATTGCTGAACAAGAGGGTTGCAATGATCCAACATAGATGTAATTTCTTCAACTATAGTAGGATCGGGTTGTTCTCTATTAAGGCCCTCTATTTCAAAAATACATAGACCATTGTGAAGTTCATTTGACCTATCATACATATAGAGCTGTGCAAATCCAGGCCGATTATCGGAAGCGAGCAATAAAGAACTAATACGGTGGTGTACAACACCATTAATCTGAAAAACATAATAAGATGGACTTTGGTAGGTAGCTACAAAAAAGGCATGCGCATAACATCTGGGCTGCACAACAGCAGTATAAGCGATAAAACTAACTTATATATAGGCTAACGAGTACTCGCGGAAAATAGGTATGAGCGAGATTCTTTACCCGTACCGTCCGTTTCTGACATGGGTAAAAGTTTGGCTCTCCGTACAGGGCTGCCACTGGGAGGTCATTTCAGAAATAATAACGCCAAACGTAGCCCAGGGAGAAGACAACGACACGCGTTATCTAAACGCAGCTATATGATCAGCGACGAAAAGAACGGAAAGAATATAAACGCAGTCATCCGATTAACATAAAAAAGAACAACCTACAGAGGTGGCACAAAAAAAAAATAGCACACAACAGCAATAAACGTGTCATCGAATGTTTTTGTTTTAGTTAATATCTAAATTTTGGACCGTTGGATACCTCACCCGGATATCACTGGACCGTTAGATCAAATCATAGGATCGGATGTAATCGATACCCCCGAATCACAACAATAACCTAATGGTCCTAGATTTGAGTGATTTTAGCAATAAAAATATCCAGATGATGTTTATCAGATCCCAAAGTCCCTAAGCAAAATAATCAAGAAAGGACGAACAAAAGACGTGCAAGCAACAAAGACACAGCGATCAACAAGCCTAGCTACGTAGCCGTAGCGGTATGAAGTTTTGGTAATCTGAACTGCCGATTGCACGAAGCGATGAACAGATAGACCAGCTGTATTGAAGATCAGATTGACACCGAACGAGGACGAAACAGCCGGGACAGCGGTCGGTGAAAACGGAGGCTGGAAGAAGAAGCAAGAAGTGATCACTGAACAAGGGTGCGGATGAAAAAAAAAATTTGAGACCGAGCAATGCTCGGATGGTTAGCGGCGCCTTTGAGCACACAACCCACTCGGGTTCGAGTTCAAGACTCGTCCGGGTGCTCACCTTCCTCCTTAGTGCAAAGTCAGAGCTCCAGATCAAAACTTAAGAAAATTTTTTTTGCAGAAAGGTCAAGACCGGGAAAAGAAGAGAGAAAGAAAAATGGTTATAAATGAGTATGTATATATGACCATGAATCACCATGAACTTATCAAGCTGGCTGGCCTAGCTTCCTGCCCACATGTAGTAGGGGTAGGACCGTAGGACCCAACTAGAGAGAGAGCATTGCAAATAGCTAGCTAGCGACAAGTTACGTGGTCGCCATTGCTGCTGCTGCTGCTCTGTCATATATGATTGGGTGGTACGACGACGATCGAATTGATGTTGTGTATATCTATCTATGTGTTCCTTTCTAATTAGTAGTTCTTAATTATATATGCTGGCTATATCTAGTTTTCCCGTCACTTTTAAGATATACTAGCTCGAGCTAGGATTTTGTCGCGCACCCGGCACGGAGGGTGCGCGCGGACGATCGGATCGTCAAACCGCCATGATCGGATGGGTCGAGTTTCGCACGACGTGGAACCAACTTGGCGAAATTGCAAGGGCCTTTACGCAAAGTTTTGGCTTTTACAGGCCTTTGACTGTTCACACACGTGGGGTTCTAGAGGGGTCTCGGCATGATTTGAAAGAACTTATGGGTTTTTTTCATAAAGAGGTAGATTCATTTCGCTATTAGTATGTTAATATCTGGCCTACTTGTCGATTGACATGACAAATGCAAGGCCATGCTTGCTTCATGGTACATCGTCTTAGCTTGCTTCTAGCCTTCCAAATCGAAGATTCCTTGATTTTATAAGAGAAATAAGTGATCAGTGCATGTGGTGTGACTGGATTACAACCAATTATATATAGTTTTCATATAAAGTTTTTTAGGATTTGAGATATTGTGAGAGAATAACAACCTCTTGTATTTTTTGATGTTGTCCTTAAAGAATTTGCGGTTGACTTTTCAAATCTTGCTCCCTTGTTGTTGTTGCTTCATCGCCATTACTTTGGTTCTCTACGAGATTTAATTTCTTTGCTCTTAAGATCGTGCACGCTCGTGCCGTATCTCACAAAACTCTAATCCAATCCGGGCCTTCTACACATAAGAAGGGGTATTACAGTGTAACAAATGGTATCAAAGCCAATGCCGGATTAATCAGATTTGCGAGACAGTTAGTAAAGCGTCAGGTGGTATAAAATCAAGATCGATGTTGATAATGTTGAATCAAGCACACAAATTTGACGGTGAAGAAAATTTTAGTGTGTGATAATGTGTGCTGAATGATGTCCTTGTATAGCAAGAGTTAATCGCTGCTCTTAAAGGGGACAAACCAAAAAAGACATCGCTGAAGACTAAAGGTGATGGAGCGAAAGGCTTTGACAGACGTCTATGTCTCTCCAACTCGGCTATCAAGAAGAATTCGCCAAAGAAATTATGGAAGGACTTAGAAGAATTGTATATGGTAAAGTCATTGACAAACCGACGGATGCTGAAGTGACAACTGTGTAGAATGCGTATGGAGGAAGGTACACGGTTCGTTGACCATCTCAATATTTTTAACAAGCTTATTACACAGCTGCTTTGTGTGAATCAAAAAATTGAAGAGAATGACAAGGTCATCATACTGATATCATCTCTAATGAACTGAGATTATATAAACAAACCAATGTTCATCACGTAGACCTTAGCACCCAGCGCATTTTGCCTCCCCCAAACCCTAGCCCTCAGCATCCTCCTCCTCGGCGATCGACCTCATCCTCAGCGACCTCCCTCTCAATGACCTCCTCCCCAGCATCCTCCCCCTCCTCGATGGAACTCTCTTGGATACGATCCTGAGCAGCATTAGCGAGTTGCGAAGCTTGGCCAGCCTCGACCTCAGCTACAACTCCTTATCAGGAGCAATCCCAAACAGTATCGGTGAGCTCGCCCAGCTGCAAAAGCTGAACCTAAACTCGAACACCGCGCCGCTCACCTGGCCACCTAGGACTAGCTTGTACTCACCGCCGCCGAATAAGATCGACGAAGAATAGAAGGAACGAAGGCACCTGTCTTGATTAATCATACTAGCTAGCTACGTCCTCCGGTGATGCTTTCCCCAGTAGAGAGAGAGAGAGAGAGAGAGAGAGAGAGAGAGATGCCTGAATGATTGCATTGATACACGCTGGGATGTGCGAATCCTGCGATCCATGCCTGACGTACGACTGCAGCTTGCGAGTGCATGCAAACAAAAGCGTATGACTAGGCACGCACAGGCACAGCAACGAAACTTGCTACTGACCCGACAGGAAAATTACCTTCACTGCTCCACGTATAAGGGCAACCCTAACACCCCATGGGGCCATGCCCCCCTGAATTCTTAACTCCACATTGTCGCCGCCACCCCAGCTCCTACACCACTGAATCGCCGCCGCCGCCGCCGCCCCAAATTCGCCGCTGCCTCCTCTCTCCACCACCGTCGCCTCCACCTCGCACTCAAGGATTCAAATTTCGGTTCGAAATCTGAAATATCGGCCGAGATTTCAGATTTCGGACCCCTCCGAGATTCAAAATCCCGGCCAGGTAAAAAATTAAAAAAAAATCGGATTTCTTGGTGATTTCGGCCGAAATTCGGTGTTTTTTTTTGCCGGATTTTAATTTTTTGTACATTGGATTTGATTGGATTTAGGGTCATGATCATCCACAAAAAATTTTAAAAAAAAATTAACATGTTTTTGATCATTTTTTGTCGGTTAGGACTGTCCGAATTTTTTAAAATTTCTCAAGATTAATCATCATCTAGAAATTTTATGGGAATATTATGGATGTGTTAGGACCATTTACAAAAATTTTCAAAATTTTATAAAGTAGTTTGTTTGAACTATTTTTCATTCAGGTAAAATTTGTCAGTCCGTCTTAAGTAGCACTATTTGAATTTTTGAACATTTCTAAAGATTGATCTGTTATCTGCCATTCGACATAAATAACCAATCCACCGTCAATTTCAACATCAAAGTTAGAAAACACATGCAAAACTTCAACTCTACACTATAAACTTTCTGAATATGTAACATCAGTTCCTTTGCTGGAATAACAAGAACACTATAAACTTTCTGAATATAACTCGACAAATCTCAAAATTAGGATCAGTCCGCTCCACCTCAGAACAACAGGTTTAATAGAATATGTACTAATTGTCCACAGAGAACCCGAGTATCAAGACTTTTACAATTCAACATGTCCTAATGAGGTATTATCTATATAATATATAGGAACATATAGAAAACTTTCCAAAAACTTGAAATTACCACTATTAGATTTCCAAAAACTTCATTTGTTACATTTGAAAAATCAAAAACAAACTTTACATAAGGCTTTTATCACGACTGGACCACTGTAAGATTTTTAAAAAATTCCTCATGCATGATCATCATTTGAAATTTTTATGGAAACATTAGTGATGTGTCAGGACCATTCAAAAAGAATTTCAAAATTTTTTGACATGTTTTGGACCATTTTTCGGTCGGTTCAATTTCGGCCGAGATCTCGGATTTCCCGGTCGGAAAAAAACGGATTTGAAATTTGGTTTTTGTATTTAGTCCAGATTTTATCCAAAATTTCCGAATCTCGCCGAGATTTCGAATTTTGACCACCTCCGAGATTTAACCCAAAATAAGATTTAAAACCTTGCGTGTACTACGTACAAGCCCTATTGTGATTCTTTTTCATGCTAACCACAAAGTAGTGTAATGCGTAGATCTAGTTGCATCTTTTCACGTAACAACAAAATGGTGAATTTCTAGATCTCCATTGTTAGATATAATCTCCTAATCAATTTAAAAATTTTGGTTAGAGTCCGATTAGGATGAGGAGTTCAATTAGGATAAGAAAGTAGAATCCTATTCTGTTCTTAAGGTTATAGTTTGGGTATAAATTCAGTGGTAGTCATGAGTTTTGAAAGAAAAAAAGAAAGAAAATTAGAAGAAAAAATTGCCCCAAATCTTCCTGGTCATGTGCATGCATGTGAGCGTGAGGAGATTAACTTCCTGCAGTGCAGCACTTGTCTCCCGTGCGGTCGCCGTGAAGAAAAAAGTGAGTTTGTTTTGTGCAAGTTGTGTCCATAAGATGAACATGTGAGAATTCTTTTAGAGATATCGTGCGTATCAGAAAAGATCATGCTACACTAGAAGATCAAAAGGAAGTCGCTGCGTTTGTCGAAGATGAGTTTGGGATGTTGAAGAGGGTGTGTTGGCCGCTCAAAGTCGAGTCCGTCAAAGTAGAGTCCGGGACGTTGAAGAGGTGTGTTCGCTATTCAAACTCATATTCGTCGAAAATGAGATCAAGACGTTGAGGAGATGTGTTCGCCGTCTTAAGTTAAGTAAAATGAGTACGGGGTGATGAAGATATGCGTTTTTTATTTTGTGTCGAATAAAAGTTAGGCAAATCGTAGTTAAAACCAATTACCTCAATGAGTAAGAGTCAGTGTTACAAGAATAAGGGGCTGAATGTTAGAGATAATCTTGTAATCAGTTTAGGAGTTTTGATTAGAATCCGATTAGGATGAGGAGTCCAATTAGATAAGGAAGTAGAACCTTATTCCATTCTTAACATTGTAGTTTGGATATAAATTTAGTGGTAGTCATGAGTTTTGAAAGAAAGAAAGAAAGAAAGAAAAATAGAAGAGAAAATTGTCCCAAATCTTTTTTTTTTTTTTTGTTCCTGTTCAAACACCCATGTTATCCTAACGTTATGTTTAGTTAAACACCATGGTTGATTCTTTGTAGGACAGCATATGCAGGTACATCTAGCTTCTCAAGCTGGAATTCAGTTGCTGCATGTTTGCCTTATGGTCATCAAGTACTAGCAAGAAATTTCTGTCTATACATATTGACTACATATTTACATAAATGGCATGGTTGCCAACAATCATGAATCTTGAAATCAATGGCATTGTTCTGGTGTATAGCTATTACTGAATAAAAAGTTCTTTCTTCTGATCCTTCGAATATTCAGTTAACTCTCAAGCTTTTGACTAGCAAATTGAGATAGAGTGCTACGTAAAGATCTAGTTTGCATTTATTTAACGAGGGAGACTAGGGAACGGTATATCGTTCCAACGGTATAGCCGTGAAACTTATGAAACTTATTAGTTTCAGTGTTGGTTTCATGAGTTTCAGTGTTTAGTTCCATTAGTTTCATGTTTCATCAGTTTTTAGTGCTAAGTTTCATGAGTTTCAGTGTAAAAAATCACAAGTTTCATGAGTTTCAGAGGTATACCGTTCCTACGGTAGGAACGGTATATCGTAGGTTAGTTTTTCTGTTATTTTATTAGATTTCATCAGAAAACATGCCAATATAGGAGAGTTTATATTTCCTTTGATATGAGATGCACTATCCAGAAAGATCACATTGAGAACCTAGCTTTCATGTGAATGTTCAGATTTTTGTACTGAAATGGTCTAAATCCTCTTTTTGGGCTGAATGACAGGAGACTGAACAAAAGTGTCATTAAAGTGATCAAGTCACTAGACCCTGCAAACCCCTGCCCCCATACACTCTGGTGAGTCAACCTCTCTTTGATTCTCTGTCTGCGTGTGTGTTTATTATGTAGGTATGCGACTAATCAAAGCTTCTATTATTTTGTTCTTTCAGAAATTGCGTCGTGCTTGGCTTCCTTACGAGCAGGGTTCACAAAACCGACGAAAACCGCTCGAAAATCGCGGTTTTCAACCGTATCGAGCCGGTTCGAAATCTTAAACCGGTCGGTAAATCGGTTCAATTAAAAAAATAATTGAAAAAAATTGAAAAAATTTATGCGATGTAAACCGATCGAAAACCGGTGAAAACCGAGCGGTTTTTCGAAAAAACCGACGAAAACCGCTCAAAAAACCGATCGCCCAAAACATTCAACTCGCTGATCGGTTTTTCGAGCAAACCGGTCGGTTTTTCGAGAAAACCGAATGGTTTTCGTTTTTTTTAAATTTGTTTTGAATGTTTTTTGTTCAAATGCTCGGTTTTGAAACTCTTCGGTTTCTAACGATTTTCCAGCGATTTTTGGCTCGATATTTTCGAATTTCCAATTTTGGTTTTCCATCGGTTTTTTCGGTTTCGGTTTGGTTAACCCTGCTTACGAGTGCTATCGCTATGCTCCGACAGTGATTGATTTTGCTGTCCACTATTTTGTCCTATTGGCAATGAAACCCTCGATCAGTCCTGTAATATGACTATATATATCTCTACTATTCTAAAGCAGTACTTGGTGGCAGCGGTCCGTTCTTCCCACGTCATTAATTGCCGCTTAATTGCCCTGCTTAATTGCCCTACGCAAGAAACGAAGCGTTGCTTTAATTAGCCAGCTTTCGCAAGAAACGAAGCGTTAAAAATAGATATTTGATCTTGTGAAATAATTTTTTTTATTTTTTAATCTTTATTTTTCGTTATCAATTTTGTTTTTCGTAGCAACGCACGGGCATGTAACTAGTATATATATATATATATATATATATATATATATATAAGATATAAATATATAGATATATATATATATGAGGAATGGAAGTTTGTGATGTTATTCAACACGTACTAGCTGTCAAACAAATAGTGTCATGTGTTATTTACTTTCTTTAATACGAGCTAGTTAAGTGTCTGTGCGTTGCTACGGATAAAAGAAAAATCATATTATCATACAATGTCGATTCAAGATTATCGGGATCAACCTATCCAACCCATGAGTTCGGCCATGTCATGTTTCCATCTGCTCGGCTTCGCTGTGAGTGCTTTCCTGTTTTTTCTTTCTTTTTGTTAAAGAATTTTTGGGAAGGTTACATTTGTTTATTGACAGATTGTTTTTTTTTTTTGTTAGAGATTTTTTAGGAACGACTACATGTCGACACGCAAGTCTTGTGTAAGGGGAGGGGAGAAGAGAGGCAGATGAATCACCACTACTTTTTTTAAAAAAAAATAGTAAAGATATGCATCCAATTTGTTAATGTCATATCCAAACAACCTCAAATTTTACATATATTAAAGGGGGAAGAATTGCCGGCCTCTCAGGCCGGCCACGCCACCCCCATGGCGTTTTGCAAATAGGCCCTCCCATTTTCTCTAAATTACGAATTGGTTCTTTTGTAAATAAGCCCTTCCACTTTCTCTAAATTACAAATTGGCCCCTGTAAATTACAAAGAGGTCCTTTGCGATTTTTTGTGGGTATAAAAAAAAAATCTTTTCCAAACAAAGTAAAATTTAAACGGTGCGGCGTTGGGGGCACATTTTGCCTAGTAGTTTTAATAGTTGGTAAAATCAGATCCAGAAAAGAGGACAAATATGCACAATTCATTGCAAAGATTCAATCCGAAAACACAAGGACGTTGATTAATCCAGCAATTCACTTTGCCATAACTAGCTGCTGAATTTTCCCAATCTAGAACTTCCCTTTCTGCTAATAAATAATAAATATTGTTACCATAGTGTTACAAACTAATGACATTCTTTATCCCCTAAACTTATTTCCTACTCTAGGTGTGTTTTGTGTACACCATAATGCCGATTAATCTGCTTCGATGCAATGACTACTTAATCCAGGAACAGGTTATGAAGGAAGCTAATACTCAGAATTTGTAGTTATCTAGCAACTACTCAGATTAATTATGCCTTGTACGAGATTTGTGAAGATTTAATTATTTTTTTTCCTGATAGATTATAGAGATTTTATTGCATGTAAGCTATTAGTGCCTTGTACACGAGGCACTTGGCCCTTGTTGATGTAAGCTATTATTTTATTCACAGTACATAATTAAAAAGCCGTTTTGACTACAGTAGATTAGGGATTAAGGTCCCGTTTGGCAACTTGGAACCGGACCGTTTCTACTAGATTCTGAAAGAAACCCAACCAAACGGGCTAAAGCTCGGAACAATTCTCCTCGGATCGTTTCTTCTTTTTCCACTCTGTGGACGAATCGGTCTCAACCCCGTTCCACCCGATTCACAGAATCCTATCTGAAACGTTTCTACTAAAAATCTGAAATCATTTTCATTTCTACTATAATCTAAAACCGCACCAAAGTGCGTAGGATTCGGTCGACGGAGACAACGGCAAAAAAGAAAAGGGGGATAGGACGTCGAATCTGGCTTAGCTAGCTCGCATGGCCGGTGGCGATGGCGGCCGGCGACCGGACAGGAGGAGGACGAGCTACTCTAGCCTAGTGTACTCTGCTCTGCTACTCTACTGAGAGCGAAAGCTGCTGCTGCAGACGCCAAACCAACACAGGAGCATGGTAAGCACTAAGCAGTGCCCACACGGATGTACAATGCTAGCTCATGCATTCAGCGTCACATGTGTGGCAGTCGCAAAAAAATCACTCGGTTCATGTACCAGCGCACGGCTAATTAATCATGGAGCATGTACCGGGTAGGACCCCGCTAATAATATTCCCTCCATTTCACAATGGTTATAGCTCTAGCTAAATTCACACAAAATAAGAAGACGTGGAAAATGACTTGAGTCTACCGTTATTTAATTCATGGTCTTTGTGATTGATGAAGGGTAGCTGAACGGATTAGCTGAACAGATGGCTGTATTGATTAAGGGTACAGAGGTTATGTTGTTAAAATTGTGTTGGAATGTGAGAACTACAAACATTTTGATAAAATTTTTGAATGCTAGAACTACAACCATTGTGAAACGGAGGGAGTACCGTTTTGCACATGGATTTGGATGACATCAAAATTCACGAAAAACGGTTCGAAATCCGCTCAAAACCGAACAATTCGAAAGTCAAACGAATTTGAAATTTGATCAAACCGCCGAGAGATTTTTGCGGTTTTTGGACGAAAACCGCTCGAAATCACCGCCAAAAACCGCTCAACAATTGAAAAAATATTGTAAAATTTGTAAAAAGTCGTAGAGGTCAAAAATAGGGAAAATGTAAGAAATATATATAAAAAAGAAGAGAATGGAGAAACACGAAAAAATTCCGGCATGATCTTTCCTAGATATGAAAAAATTTTGACATGACTTTTTCTATATTTTAGACAATTACAAGTTGTAAATTAGGTATTTAGTAATAAACTGTAAACAAATAATATTTCATTTTAATAATACTCACGTATCAATTCAACAAGCGTAAAAATAGGCATTAGTCCATCACCTTTCCTCTTGCTCGCTTTTCTTAGCTGTCTCGACAATGGCGAATTGAATACGCCATTGCCATATTATCCTCGCCATCGTTGTTATGCCGTCGTCGTCGTCGTCGATTGATCATCATCCAGTCCAATCTATGGATGGAGTTGGGGACCAATTTGACGATGCGTTCTTCTCTGCCAAGCTAGCTCTTATCGCTTGTCGTCGAACGATCAAAGAACACTCTCGAACTGTCCATCCAAGAATGGATCTTGAAAATACCACTTAATTACCCTCTTCACCTCTCGTAGGAGCTTCATAGAAATTAATCCTACCGCGTCGCGTTGACGTCAGAGCGTCAATTCTTTGGTCTTTCCTTGGGGACAGAACAGAACGGTGATTGATCCTAGTCGTGATCGATGGGTTTTAACGAAGGCCGGAGAACGGTAATTTCTAGAATTTCTAGCCGTGAAAGATGGGTTAAAGAAAGGCCGGATCGAGAACTTGACTCAGAAGGTAACATAGGTCCGTCCAACAGGCAGTCAGACAAGAGAATTTCTACTCGTTTTCATGCTCCCTCCGGTCACTTCACTCACTTGTCGCTTCTGACATCACGCGATGAAGCTTTCGAAATTTTGATTAGCAAGTCATCTAGCTCATACTTTTGCGTTTTGCCCTTCCAAGTCAAGCCACCACCACCTTAATCTCTCTATCACAGGAGCAGCACAAGGTAACAAGTCAGCACCTATTGGAAAGAGAGCGCTACTTGCTACTAACCTGTATGTGCGGGTCATTAGTTTTTTAAGCACCCTGAGCTAGTTAATTAGTATTCAATGTTAAGTTGGCCAGGTCGGTCTTTATGTTAAGAAAGCCGCAATCTCTTTGTATGCATCTTCACACTGCATGATATACGAAAGAGAGGTGCTTCTATGCTCTTCCTTCTAGTACAAGAGCAGTGTCGACAGCACCAGTTTACACACCAGCAATGGTAGTTTGGTATGCATATCAGCATATGTACATTTCACAGAAGGCAGAGAGAGAGAGAGATTGACGAGGTGTATCATATGTAAGCTATGTAGTGCGTGTGCAACAATTAATTACGGATAATGACGATCAGGATGCTAATTGGACCAACCAGGAATTAATTAATCCTTGCAGGATGATCTAAGCTCAGAACCCCAATGCTCTGAGAGATCCTGACGCAGAGGAAGCAGAGGTAGATGAGCAAGAGGCCCACCCCAAGCACCCTGTCCAGCCTCATCCCCCTCATGGGCAGCACCATGAGCGCCCACACCAGCCCGGCCGCAAGGAATCCCATGGTCACGTACACGGACGCGTCCACCGGGATCGCGTACGGCTCCGGGTAGTGGGCCCCCGCGGCCAGTGTCAGCGAAAGCCCGAGCCCCACCACCGTGTTGAACGCCGGGCCCGCGTAGCAGCCGGACACCGCCGTCTGGGCCCCGCCGTGCATGGCCATCGCCACGTCGGACACGAGGTCGCCGAGCGAGTTGCCCCACGCGAGCACGGTGACGCCGAGCACGCTCGCCTTGACGCCGACCACCACGCCGATGGCGACGAGGAGCGCCACGAGCTCGCGCGCGAGCAGGTACGACCAGAGCACGGACATCAGGAAGCCGCCGCCGAGCCACGGGAGGCGGGCCCACCGGCCGTGCGGCGGGGCGGACGCGTCCGTGGCCTGGGCGGCGGCGATGGCGAGGAGGGCGCCGGAGAGGGTGCTGAAGAGGAGTACGGTGGGGCTGGTCGGGGAGGAGATGAAGGCGAAGAGGAGAGGGGAGAGGAGCGCGGAGGCGACCGCGTAGGGCCTCGACCAGCGGTGCGCGGCGATGTCCGGGATGGTGAGGCGGCGCGGGAGGTACAGCGGCGAGTGGAGCGCGTCCAGGAGGCGGCGGGCGAAGGTTCTACTTCTGGGCGACGTGGGCTTGGGGTTGGAGGAGACTGGGAGTGCAGGCGGGGCGTCATCGAGGAGGAGCGGCGCGGCGAGGTCGGAGGGAGCCTTGTTGTTGTCCATGGACAGCTCGGCGGCGGCGACGGTGCAGCAGTGTGAGGTCCAGACGAGGAGGACGTAGGCGGCGTAGAGGGAGAGGAAGGACGCGGCGGCCCAGACGGTGACGGTGCCAGTGAGCTGCACGGCGAGGAGGTAGCAGAGTGCGACCAGGAGGAAGCACACGTCGCGCACGAACCCGCGCCGCTCGATGGTGGCGGCGGCTGCGTCGTCGAGGCGCCTAGCGACGATGGCGACGACGCCGGCGACGACCGTGGACACGAACAGCGCGCCGCCGAGCACGCTGCTGAGGCCCACGTCCCCAGCATCGTCGCCGCCTCCGGCGGCGAAGGCCACGACGCTGGAGAGCACATCCGGCGCGCCGTTCCCGAGCGACAGGAGCGTGACCCCCGCGATTGCCGGCGGCAGGCGGAGCGCGGCGGACAGCCCCTCGAGCGAGGCGCAGAAGTATTCGGACGCCGTGTCGCCGAGGAGGTAGAAGAGCACGAGCAGCCACAGCACGAGCACCGCGTACCCCAGCCATGGCCGCCGCCCGAAGCCGCAGTAGAACAGCCGGAGGTAGTCGACATATCCCTGCGGCCCGCACGGCGGGTGAGACCGCAAATACCGGCACCTCGCGCCGTGGTCCCCCAGGGACTGCAGCTCCTGGCAGCTCCCCTGCTCCTGGTCACCGGAGGAAGGAGACGAGGAGGATCTAACAAAGACCCCCGCGTCGTCGTTGGGGTCGCGGCGCGCGGCCAGGGAGACGGAGAAGACGAGCACGAGCAGCATGAATGAGGCGCTCGCGACGGCGGAGGCGGCGGCATTGCGCCTGCACCTGTGCAGGCCGTGCAAGAAAGCCATTGGAGACAGAGGTAGAACCAAGAGAGAGAAGATGAGCTACGAACTTGCCGGCATGGCCACTGCAATGAATTGGGAAGAAGAAATTGTTTGTCACTAGGATCACGTTGCTGTCTCGTACCGGATTTCTATGCGTTCTTGGCAGTTCGAGAGTTCGATCGAGAGAGAGAGAGAGGATGGAGTTTTGCAGTTTTGCTTTGCTTCGTGCTTGAGAGTTGGTGAGAGAGAGAGTTTTTTGTGCAGAATTTGGCAGGAAAATGCGTAGGATGGGGGACACGTGGCAGCTCATCAGGTCCCCCTGGGGACACTGAATCATCCATCACAGGACAGGACGACCTTGAGGTGTTTATTTCGATCCGAATCCTATGCTTTTGACGTGCATTTTGAGTAGTAAAGGTTAAGAAAAATTGAAAAAAAAATCAAATTGCTACAGTACTTACGAAAATCCAGTTTAAAAATATGAATGTCAATTAAAATATCCGAAATCTTAATGAAATTTACCAAAATCTCGAATACCGTAGCAATTTAATTTTTTTTCAAATTTTTTTGACCTTTGCTACTCAAAATACCGATCAAAACGCACCGTGCATTTTGAGTAGCAAAGGCAGAGGATCACAATCGTGTTTATCCCCACCCCACCCCCCCCCCCCCCTCCTCTCTCCATTGCTTGCTGATGCAAATTCCCTTCTTGCTCTTGTCGGGGCTGGACTCATCTATCATATGTCATGTGTACAAACACGGCACACGCAGCTACCGCCATCTGATTTGCCAGACGCCCGGAGCCCGGCCAGAGACAGCACCTGTCGTATGCATGGAGGAATCGGTGTCAGTGGCAGGATCAGCACGAGCGTATATGACTAGGAGCAGGTCGAGCTTTTGGTTGGTTCTTGGAATCCAGCAGGCCAGTGAGACGAGGATGTAATAATACAGAGGTTGACACGCTCAATCAGTCGTTCTCTACGCTTCGGTTCGCAGCGAGAAGGTCGATCGCGTCTTTGAATTAATGGCGCGTCATTAGTTGATCCTCCGTTTCAATTATTGGATGCATCGGTTAATGGTGCGAGTGACGAACCGGTTAAGGGTGGTAACTCGGTATTTTGTTTAGGTGGATGGAAGAAAAAGAAGAGAGATATATAGACTGACTACTAACTTATAGTCAGGCTATAGCTGATTCCAAGGTATTTATTACCTCTTACATATGAGCTTATATTTAATTTTGTAGATAATGTTATAGCTAGTCTATTGGAGAGGTTGTCTATTAGCTATCTATAGATAGCATGTACATTTTTTATAGCTAATAGTTGACTACACCAAATATACTTTCTTTTGACAAAGTATATGCATGAAGCAATTGCGACTGAAACATTATCCGACGAACAATCAGTCTGACCACCGAATGGTTACACCTGTTCGCTCTAAAGACTTGCGCTTCTTCGCCATCTTTCCCCTGACCATATAGCCCATTAATTAATCTCTCTATGCTGGTGATTGGATGATGAACAGTGTTAATTCTGCCTGACCATCGCATATGCGTCGAAGTTTTGTCGAGCTCGCAGCCACTCCACGTCGCACCCCTCGTTTTTCAAAAAAAACCCTTCCATTTTCTTAGAGTTACATATAGGTCCCTATAAAATTACAAAAATATCATTTACGATTTTTTGTGAGGGTAAGAAATACTTTTTTAAATTGCGTTTAGGTCTCTCGTTCGTTACTTTACGGGAAGAAACTCCCGTTAAATACAAATTTCTCCGTTTTTCCTGGAAAAAATATTTTCGTCAACAGAAACATGTGTACAGCTCTATCGATCTCTAGTTTTTTTTTAAACTCGATCTCTAATCTTTAGACTTTTTTTCTCAACTCGGTCTCTAGTATTTTTCAAAATATGCATTACTACTAGGTAGACGCATGGAATGTTAGACTCGACAAAAGAAGGTTGGCATCTATGGTATTTTTAGAAACATGTATTATTACCCGGTTAACACATAGAGTGTTTAACTCGACAAAAAAAGGTTGACCGTGTAATAATAGAGTGTTAACCAAATTCGTCAAAAGAAATATGTGTACAAAAGAAATATGTGTGTGGATCAATCGATAGAGTTTTTTTTTTTTTGCAGCTCGATCTCTAATATTTTCCAAAACATGTATTATTACCCGTTGAATGCATAGTATATTAAACTCGGCAAAAGAGGGTTCTTTCTCCATTTTTCCCGGGAAAAACAAATTCGTCAAAAGAGATTTAGGTGAATGTATAGGGTGTTAAACTCGGTAAAAGAGGGCTCTTTCTCCATTTTTCCCTGGAAAGACAGATTCATCAAAAGAAATATATGTGCAGTTCTATCTCTGTAATTTTTTATAGAAAAAAAACTTGGATCAAATTTCGTACGGCGCAGCAACGCGCGCTATATTGCCTAGTTGCAATTACGCACATGCTATTTTCAATGCTATTCGCTACCATGAACTAGAGTAAGACACACCACCCAAAGAATAATAAGTGTTCCAATGAAAAGGGATAATGCGGTTTTCCTGTACATGTGCATCGGCGGAAGTGTAATATCCTATAATAACATCTATTTAGGAACAGAGGTAGTATGATCTATTGGATCAAAGTGAATAAATGTCCCAATTAAATTTAGTGCATCGTAAAAGAGCTCTGCCATTCAGCGTGATATGCTACATCTACATGACACTACTTGTTAAGTGGAAAAGATAAGCTACCGAATATACAACCACCTTTCTATGTTCGGTCAGATCATCAGGTGTGGACGTGTGGTTAGCCATCAGTTAAGTGCAGGAAGACAGAGCAGCCGCAATCTTGGGTCCCTAGTCTCAACGGCGACAAGATGTCAAGCTACATAAGGAAGAAGACGCTACCTACATTGCTAGCATGCACACAGTGTCAGCGGCGGAGCTAGAAAAAATTCAGAGCCTGGGCAAATTTAATTACAGTCTGAGCTGAGCTTGAGTGCCTGTTGCCAATTGCTATGTAACCTAGACTTGAACCCTGCTAGATAAGCCACTAGAGAACCCATTTGCTAGCCCTGGTATATGGTCATTAGACTTTGAGCCTGGACAATAGCCCTGGCCCGCCGGACCCTGGCTCCGCCGGTGCACAGTCAGTGCTGTACAAGACGAAGAGTAAACTGCAGTAAGACAGCTAGAACGTCGATCGTGACTGTGCAGCGTCAGGACACGGCCATGGCCGCCCATTGCGATCGAGCTCTGACCCATGACAGATCGGCCACGACACCATTGTTTCAGATGCATGTTGGTACTGCCGAGTGCCGATATTACCTGCTCAATTTCTTGCCCACGACTTCGTCATGGTGACACCATTGATGACTACCTTAGCTCAAGGAGGAGCTAGCTAAGATAGCACTTTGCTTGAAGCCTAAATTACTGAGGAGAAACGAAGATCCAGGGAGGGGTGATTAACGGTGGGGGGTGCCTGTCAAGCTAGAGCTAGAAGGATCAATGGTGGGCAGTTGTGATCACTAGACTTGCTTTTTAGGTGAACTGCAGGTCATAGAGATGCTGTCTTGTCTTTCAGAAAAAAGAGAGAGAGATGCTGTCTAGGATCAACTGAGATCCTCTGCCGTAGCGCCGGGCCACTGACATATGGGCCCAGACCCACATGTCAGTGGTCGTACAGTTACGGCAGAGGATCTGAGTCGGTCTAGGACTGTTGAGCTGTCCTAGGTTGGCGTTCTACAAGACTGTTGATTCGTGCCTTTTGAGTTATCATCGCCCGGTGTTGTGTATTTCTGAGTGTGCAAACACGACTCTTACCATTTCAGCTGCTTCAGGAAGATGTACAATGGCCTCATGTCAGTCGTCTATATACTATATTGTCAAAAAATTTCTAACATACAGCAGAAAGAAGAAAGAGAGAGTGTAGCTGTCTCTTTGTGATGAGATGACAATTGTACGAGTTAATGTCTATAATAAACATTTTTTTATCTTTATCTTTGCCTTTAGAAAACATGAAGAAGTACATAGATAGTAGTCGTCTCTGCTATTATATATACTCTAACCAGGGCATAATCGGATAAACCAAACATACCCTAAGATCCTCGGTTGTATTAATCCCTTACAGTTATATCCTTATGCAGATTCTGTGGTTTTCATGTGATCTTGTTTGTTAATTCATAAGTGCACTATCTGCAAGGTACTTTGACTTGCAAGTTGTATAAGATGGTGAGGGCAATCATCCATGCCAGGAACAAAATCTTCAGAGTAGGCGATCACGGGGAAGATAGTATGAATTATCAGCAGCAAAATCTGCAAAAGGTGATCAGCCCGAGCTGTAAGGATCCTCCTTGATCTGCAGCAATACTGTTGACTCGAATGAGGTCAAAAAAAGGTGACGCAGAGGGAGGCCTCTTCTGGTGCGATCGTTGCGTCTGTCTGTTTGAGGCTCTGTTAGAACAGACAAGGAGGTTAACTGAAAAAAAAAAAGCATGGCCAATTATGATTTTTGTGGAAATTTGTGGAATAATTGTGTTCATGTGTATCTTATGTCCTGTTTGGCGGAACTTCAGATCCCAGCTCCACATCAGATCTGAAATTTATAGGCTAAAATAAGGTGAATTAAGTTTATATTTTTATTCTAAAATGTAAACAAGATGACCCCACCCCCCTAAACACTCTTAATATACGCACAACTCTAGCTACACGGATCTGGTGAAGCTAAAAATACATAGCTCTACTAGATCCACGGATTTGATGGAGCTGAAGCTCAGTTAAACATGACCTTAGTGTCTACTGCACCACAAATTATAACCATAATTATTAACTGACCATTAGTTGGGTCTCCCTTAATTTTTGCCCACGCTTCTCCACTACTCAGCGTACATATTTTCGTTGTGTCTAGATTTTAAATGAACCAATGCATGATAGCTAGCTCTAGGTTTGTCTATTATAGACTTGTACGATGAGATCTCATAAGGGCTACCAATTCTCTGTGGCAATATTCGTCAACACGTTCAATAATGGCATGAAAAAACAAATAGAGGAAGTGCCAACTTTGAACGTATACCATGTAGTACCTATGATTCACTGATTCTTTACAAAATTACCGTACTGGTACCGGATACTTACCCAATATTATGATCCTCCACAATCCTTCACGATATGATATAAAAAAGGATCGGTGAATTTAAAATTAATAAAAATAATCCCAATATTACGCGATACTCACCGATACTTCCAGAGCAAAAACACAAAACCAAGCCAATCCAAATCATCTCTTCTAACCTTAAAATCTCTCTTACTCACTACCAGGGAATAGTGCAACACAAGCGGTTCGTAAGCGCTTTCACAAGCGGTTATGGAACCGCTTGTACGCAACCGAGAGTGATACCCAGTGGGTATCACTCGCGGTTCCACGAACCGCTTGTGGTGCCGCACCACAAGCGGTTCGGAAGGCGTCGAGCGTGATGGAGCGACCACGTGGAGACAAATCACAAGCGGTTGGTGTTACCAACCGCTTGTAGAGCCCCTCCACCTGTGGTGGCGAGAGATGCCACGTGTGCTCTCTCCACAAGCGGTTGTTGTTACAAACCGCTTGTGGAGACGTTGTAACCATTTCATATTTATGCTTTCCAATATGAAATTTGGCAATTAAATTAAATACAACTACAAGTTTATTTCAGCATAATTATATATATATTATAATTGAGAAAAACATTAGTTTGTTTGCACAAATAGTAAACTTATAATGTATTTACAAAGTAAATGCATATATACACACAAGTTTTACAATACATAAAATGATGAGCACAAGCAAACGTTTTCCAACTTTCGAAGAGTACAAAGGTGGTGATCTTGAGATCATTTCTTGCGTGCATCACTTTTTGCGTCCATAGACAAAGATCCCGTAAGTTCACCTGTCCGTATTGAAGGACAATCTCTCCATCCATTTGCATAGAACTCGCCTCTGGGGGTTATAATCTCATCGACAATGAAGCCAATAAGTTGTTCTTGGACTGCTTCTACCCGATGCGAAGGGATCACACCTGTCTCATTAATGCCGGGCTACGAAAAGAAAGAAATAAATAAATCTTTGAATACGTGAAGTATAAGTGTATTAAGAAAATTGTTTTTAACACACGCACCTCGTTGTCCAAATCGCATATCGCTGGGTAAGATTTTTGCATGTAGAGGCACACATAATAGCCACATAAGTTGTTTCCGGCCAATTGCTGTAGAACCTGGAGTGATTTGTTTGAAAAGAATGCAATTAATTATTGAGAAGATAGATTGTACGCCATATATATTCTTTAATTGATATTTTGTAGTACGTGCTCGAGTGCTCGATTTACCTTTGTGAATTCATTCCTAGAACTCTTTCCTTTATGCTTCGTTCGGAACGTGGCGAATGCCCTGTCATGCGTTATTATATGAATAGTAATTATGAGTATTCGAAGTACTTAAATATATGTAGGTTGGCATCTCAATATTACCTGCTTAGAATATCAATGATAAACTGAAAATCTTCTTTGTGGTTTTCTTCTTGAGTCTTGCACAATGATCTTAGCACTATCGACATTGATAATAAGTAGGATCCAGTGAAACCTATTATATATATGTATTGCAACATATATGTAATTAGTCATATTATGAATGTCTTGAAGAAGGATAAATGAGAGGTTGTGTGATGACATGTATATATACGTACATGAAGTTGAAGGGCAAAAGTATGTGCGATTTGTAGTATCTTTTGAAAGAGCTTTAATGTATTCTTCAACTTCTTTTGGGTTGGCTTTACATATAGTCTCGTTGACAATTAATGGATCGATGAAGCCGATGTCGAAGATAGTCTCCATTCTACATCGTTGTATCTCCATTCTACATACAAAGGGGATGAGTTATTACATTTTCCAGCTTGAACTAGGCGAAATTAACACATATATATGGTAAACTCAATGATTAGTGGAAGTACTTACAGACACCAACAGCTCATTAGAGACACGTTGACTGCGTCTCGATGGTAAAATTGGTACAAGTCCTCGAATTCCAACCATATGAGTTGATCCTCACGCAGAAATCTATCTCTTTTATTTGGACTGGGAACATTGTTCTTCCTTGAGCTGACTGTTCCATGTACCATTGATGAAATTGCCGCATCTTGGTTGGCGAGATCATTTATCTTTTCCGTGCAACCAAGTCATGGCCCGGCTTATATGGCCACCTGACCTCTGCCATTGGAAGATTATCTCGACGCTCCCATAGCTACAGCTAAAGATAGCCCCGACCCTCTCAAGAATTCGTCTAGTTGGTGATCTTGGGCTTTCTTGTTAGCTGCCACCGCCTTCTTAGCCCGTTTCCCTTTCAATGCAGACTTCGCTATTGTGCGTTCATAGTTAGTCGAGGCTGGGAGAGGTGCTGCACGGCATGTCTCAAAGTGGGTTGCAGCTTTCGGATCAATTTGCGCCTTGGGAGGTGGCATCTTTGATGCGAAGTGTGTCTCAATTTCCTTTCGAACTGTTTCTTGTGTCTCCTCAGCCGTCATGTCGTATGCCCTTTTCGGAAGTTCCTTGGCTGACTGAGTTGACGACTGGGCCTTCTTGGTACAGGGTAGCATCGCAGTACTGCCCCTTCGTACTTGGAGTTTCTTCCTTGGAGGAGATTGTGGAGCCGGGCTTTCTTGGGCAGGAGGTGGAGCCGAGCTTCCTTGGGCACACTACAGGATGACACGTCCTTGCAAGCTGTAGGACCGCTTGCAATAAGGGTATTCCAAGCAGTAGGACCGCTTGGAATTCTAATATCTACTGCTTTCCGTTCGGCTGCTTCTAAAAGTATTCCAAGCGGTATATACATTAAAAGCGATACACCGCTTGTAAAACCGTTTTAAAAGCGATTACTCTGCTTGGGGTATTGAAATTTTAAAAGCGGTAGGACAGCTTTAACAAAAATTCCAAGCTGTACAAGTGCTTGCATTTAGCATTTCAAGTAACTCAAAAATTGATTACTAAATAATAGAAATACCGCTTGGAAAAATAATTGCATCAGTTTAATATATATCCATTTAATAAATATTCGCCAAATTTAAAATAATATCAAGCACCCATAACATACAATCCAAGCACCATAACATATAATTCCTCAAGAAAGTAACGTACCAAACTTTCATTATCACAAATCATCCACAGGTACAACATGTGAACATCACCAAAATATATAAAAGGTAGAAGTACAAAGTTAACTCCCTTCGCATGCATGTCACATAGATGGACATATACCAAAATATAATTAGAGTGCAAAATATACCCTTCCCACAGACATGGACATATCTATTCGCATGTCCTATATATTTACCCCAAAAATATACCCATTAACTAAACCACTGAACAATCCTCCTTTCTAAGGGCTGAATGTTCTTTCCCAATCTTTAACTCTCTCTCCTTCCCCCTTTCACCTGTAAAAAAGAAGAAGCATTTTCTTCTTAGAATGTGAAAGATGCCATCAAAGCAATTGTATATAGTGTACAGTTTGCTAGTCCACATGTCTGATTGTAAATAGAAAAGTTTGAACATTGCACTTCTATTACAAATAAAGACAGTTTGCACTAGGCACTTCTATTACAAATAAAGACAGTTCGCAGTAGGCAATAAAGACAGATTCTGAGAGAGGATAGATGCAATATCAACAACCGATTGTGATACTCAACCATACAAGATTAAGTACATGCTTTACATTGATGTATACAAGAACAAGAGTCACCCTAAGCTCAGATATATAAGCCACATGATTTATTAAGAGTGATATTACTATTTCTTTATTACAAGATTCATTCATGCTTGGGATATTCCTCTTCCCAAAACTTGTTTGAACAGTTAATGTTCTATCGGTTACAATATAATCATGGCACAAGCACAAAAAGCTAAGACATGTATATGGAGCGAAGATATGCAGCAATAGGAACACATAAAGATATGGTACAAAATATTTAGTTCCTATCTTCTTTTGTTCAAAAGATATTTTTGATTCAATATTTATACTAAGACAGGCCGACTTCCAAAACTAATCTTTCCTCTAGTTGCTAACCAAAGATATTGTTAATTGTAGCAGCGCAGGTGCACATACCCTAGAATGAACATTATAATTATCCTACGACTACTGTTTTTCAAGTAGATGCTTTAGTAGTCATTTAAGTAGATGCTACCAATCACATTATTGGAAACTTGACTTCCTTAATTCGTACTGCCGAGTTGGTTGAGAGAAACTTTTATGTTATTTTTCACTGCTAGCAATATTAACGCTAATACAATAATCACTTTAGAAATAACATTTACATTTTCAAAAAAAAAACTTGATATGAATCAACATAGAATATATAGACCTCTAGAAATAAAAAAAATGACAGATAATCACCTCTTTCCAATTTGGAATCCCACCCTTTGGAACCCATTGTGGATGGTCAAATTTGCAGGCATGCATCTCCATACTTACAGGTTCTGGTCATCATATAGAAGGCACAGTCCTTTTCCCTGGCCATTTGTGGATATATGGGAAGGCTGCTTTCAAGCCTAGGGCGTTTAACCATAGTATCTGAAGAATATAAAGCTTCACTCTGCCCAACAATACTATGACTTCCCACAATAGACTGATGATAGAGAACTATATTAGATATAAAAAAGAACTTTATAAGCTAGCTGTATTAGACATCCATATGATGAAATAATAATAATATATTGAAATGAATGGTAGTAAAACTATAACCAAACTAAAAATAATAGTACTATAAGTATAGTTACAAAGCCAAAATATATCAAGCAGTCTGAGCACCCCTTCATGCTCATCATTTTAGCACTAATTTAAACTATATGTTTCATCATAGGAATATGGAGAAAATTAAGTGCATCTACCGAACATAATGGAGGAGCTATCTCTTAACACTTCAAAAAATAGATTTGCATAAGCGCATCGACAGAATATCATGGGAGCTATCTCTAAACACTTAAAAAAAGACTTGCATTTTGTTTTGTACCAAAAATATAGACAAAACTGCTTCACATTCTACATCACACTACATAAGGAAAAAAGACATGTCTGGTCATCGAAGGCTCAAGCACAAATTTGCTAATATGAGAAGAAAATCAATAAATTCATTTATGTGATAGCAATAACAACTTTATCAGAAAACCATTAGAAGGTATGTTCAATCCTCGTTTCAATATGTAAATTTTGTAAGATCCAAACTTTCAGCTTTCATGTACAGTTGCTAAGGTTTTTCCCCTTTCAAAACTCTAACAAGTCAACAACCGAGACAGGCATAAGTACAAGCTAGGGGCACTGTCGATACTAAATCATGCAATGCTTTCTCCTTATCCATCCTCTACTGTGTTTTAATTTAAAATATGCGCAGCTGCATGATCCACATAATACCATTAATGTGTTCATAAATTTTATATATTGGAATATAATACAAGCTGGGAGTATGATAAAGAAATGACCAACCACAATTTATGCCCTCTATCAACACATGCTGATAGGCGCTAAATGCCACAGCCAATTGCTACTTTGTTACCAATCTCATACCAACAAGCAGTCCGATAAACGCAGGAGAATCCCACCAATAAACCGAACAGGGCACGGATTGCTCTCACCTTCCGCGGATTGCCTCGCGCCCACCTGCACGTCGAAGGCGCTGGCGGCGGAGGGGTAGGGGAGCGCGTCGCCGGCGTAGCTGGCCGCGATGAGGTTCATCTCGCGGACGGGGGGTGGGGCGGGGGGCTGCGAGATCTCAGAGCGGTGGAGCTCTTGGTGGCGGCGATCGAGCCAGCGGGGCCGGGAGCTGCGGCGGCTGGGTTAGTCGGGTGGTGCTGGCACCATGGCGGCGGTGGGGAGTGGGGAGGGGATCGAGTGAATGACCGAGGAGAGGAGAGAGAACAAATGGTTTAGGGTCTTTAGATCTAGGGTTTCTAATTTCCCCCGGCAGAGAGCGGGCTGGGCGCGTTTATGCCTGCCAAAATTTTATTGGAAGCACCGTAAACGTTTTCAAAGCGGTACGGCAGCTTTTAATTAAAAATCTTTTTCCAAGCGGTCCGATAGCTTAGATAGCATACTTTTCAAAGCGGCACTACAGCTTTTAGTTAAAATTCTTTTTACAAGCGGTATGGCAGCTTTTAATTATTATTTTTCGAAGCAGTAATACCGCTTGCGCCAATGGGTCATCCTGTAGTGGCAGGAGGTGGAGTCGGGCTTCCTTGCGCAGGAGGTGGAGCCGGGCTTCCTTGGGCAGGCGGTTGAGTTGATGTAGGAGGAGGCGGGTTTTGTTGTTGCGGAGAGGTCGCATCCAATTGTTCGATTTCTATTGTTGGAGAGGTCACCTCCATGGTGTTTGGAAATATGATGTACCTTTTTCGCCAGAGGATGATTCCGTGGAGGGCCTGTCCAAGCTTGGTGATGTCGTCCCCTCCATCAATCTCGAGTAGAAGATCTTCATAGCCGCTCGACACCTCCTCCACCATGACCTTCGAGTAACCTGGCGGTATCTCTTTGGAATGGAAAAGCTGGCCCGACTCCACCGGATACGCCACGCCATATGCCACCTTGGTGGAGAGGTTATGCACCTGGACGTGTAGCTCACACTCTCGGCGAACTTTGATGCTGTCCCACAGCGTCTTGTCCTAGGTCGCACCGGTACCATGTGATCTTGGAGTGGGGCGGCGTTGGGCGCAGCTACTCCGTCGCGCGGAGGTGGGCGGGCTAAGCGGTATGGGTTGTACAGGCTACCTGAAGTTTACCGAGTGGCGCCTGCAGCGTTTGGGCAACAATCTCTGCTATGATGTCCTGCGTTGCTCTGAGCGCCCTTTGCGATAAGTTGTATTTGTATTCCTCTCTTCTTTTGCTTCTTGGCCGCTCCTGTGCGTATCGGCATCTTTGGAGAAACCGTACTTCCATGGCAGACGATCCCATTCCTCTTGTCCGTCCTGGGTGCTCGGGGTTTTGAAGTGCATGTGTGAGCTCGTCGTTCTCCCTATCTTTTACTAAGGAACATGAGCGAGACATGTCGGCAGCTTGAACAATTCTATTTCCAACATCCTCCGCCTCCTGGTGCCATCAACAAGCTACCGTCTCTCTGCAAGGGCCCCTCCGTGAGCCATGAACCAATTCCGCAGCGGAATTCCCAATCAACAAGATGTGTGCGTGATATTCTTGGCCATTAGTTCTTCCTCCCGCTTCTCCCATTTAGGTATAGCTCGAACATAACCACCAGTGCCAAGATGGTGGTGGTATTTCTTCTTCCCAAATTGATCTTGTTACGAAGGCTCGCGGCTGTCCTTCCTCCGACAATTTGTATTCTTCAAATGCATCCCGGTGATCCGCCGACTTGGGATGTTTGTTGAAATCTGGCCTTTCTCCCTTCTCGACATACTTGTTGTTCAAGTGAACTTTCCACGATTGAAATTGGGTTGCCATTTTCTTCAAAGTATCTCTTAGCCTTGTTCTCGTATCCTTCTGGAAATTTGAAGTTCTCCTTGATATCTTTCCAAAGGAGTTCCTTGGTTGCTTATGAACTTGAGACCATTTCTTGATGCTAATTGGGACATGATCCCTAACGTAGAAACCACATGCGTTGTTAAACGGGCCTACTGCAGAAAGAGGGGCAATTGGCTTCCCGTCATTGTCGATGTTGGTGAAAACAAACTTCGTAGCAGGCTTCTTGTTAGCACCTCGCTTGGTTTGGGTGCTCAATGTACCGAGCTAAAAATGGACAGAGATGTGAATTTTTCATGTCAGAGCCATTTATATTAATTGGTTAAATATGATTAAAGTGTTTGTCGTGGCATTACCTCGCTTCCTCATCGTCCACGCATCACCGGATCCATCTACCGCTTCGTCGACAATGTTCGGTCACCGGATCCATCGGCTGCTTCGTCGACAATGTTCGGGTCACCGGATCCACCGGCTGCATCGTCGACAATGTTGGCATCACCGGCAGCGATCACATCTAGCAAGAACTGTTCTTCCATGTCGACATCAGGAGCATCACGCCCTGGTGTCGCCATCTATCTAATTATGGAAAAAATATGTATGATTAAGATAAAAATACTAAATACTTTCATGCGGTGACTAATCAAAGAAGAAGGAAAAATTTTATCTCCGCTCTGGAAGGCCCTGAAGGTATTATTCATGACACTGAAAGCATGATTAAGATAGTTTGTGACTACTATAAGGATTTATTTGGTTTTGAGGAGAAACCTAATATCAACTTAAGTGAAACTTTTTTTAGGGATAATGATATGGTCTCGGAGGGGTAAATTGCTTTCTTACAGTGGTCGTTTAATCCTAATGATATGGGCCCTTGATTTGATTAACTCTCATATGGCCAAATGTTTGTGGAACAATTTTGAAGGGCATAGCAAACTTCATCTAGCTAACTGGAACCTTGTTTGTATGGATAAGAAATACGGTGGTCTTGGTATTCCTAATCTGAGAGATATCAATAAGGGTATTGTTATTGCTGATGTTTGGGATGGTGTCAATTGCAAATGTACTTTTAAGAGGTCTTTCTCCGAAAGTTTAATGATAAGGTGGTTTGAATTGTTGGAGATCGTGAAAAACATTAGATTTGTGGAGGAGGATGACGCTCTAATTTGGCAGTACGAGAGTAGTGGAAACTATTCGGCTAAATCTTGTTTTTCGATAAGGTGTTTGTTGTAGTTTTTGTATGGAAAACGAATCCATTATTCATTTGTTCTTTGATTGTGTGATTGTTTGGGAACTTATGAAAAATTGTTTAAGCATATCGAAGCATATCAAAGCACATTCATGTAAGAAAATAGTCGAATCATCGCCCTAACTAAAGTAAAGCACATTCATGGATATTTAGATAATCGCGAATCATTAAATTTTATTAGAGGTGCATATTGCTATATTACTTCATATAAAAATGCTTAAACACTAACCCGATTTCATGCATGTGTCCTGTCATTAAAGTAATAATTAAGGAATATATATACACACATATCGATGATTACAAAAGCATCTAGACATCAACAATCAAGAGGCTTTTATTCACATACAAATAATTGACAAACAAGAAGGTTAGTCATTCCCAAATACATTAATACTAGCAGTAAGATAAAAAGCAACAGATAACATCACAACCTAGGTCTGCTTTCAAAAAAAAACTTCACAACCCAAGTCTTATACACAGTTACATCAGTCCCTCAGTAATTCCAAACTTGTGGATGTATATCAAAGCAAATTGTTTAAGCATATGGATGTATATCAAAGCATTTTTCTTGTGGGCATTTTGTCGAACACGTTGTGGGCAGCGAGAAAAAGAGGGGTGTTTGCATTGGAGAAGGCTACCCTAGGCCCTTCAGGTGGTGGAGGAGGCGATGGCGACGTCGCAGACCACGGCGCGGTGGCGGAGGTTTCGTCGGCGAGCTTGGCTACGATGGCGCTAAAGGTGGCAGTGGCGAGCTCGGCTGCAATGGCGCGGGGACTTAGAAAATTTTTGAGTTGAATCTGCGACGAGCGGGTAAAGGGAATTTATAAGTGCACCTTTACAAGCGGGTCGTAATACCAACCGCTTGTAGAAGCACCTCTACACACGGTTCTTAATATCAACCGCTTGTACAAATGCCCCTCTACAAGCGGTTGGTAATACGAACCGCTTGTAGATAGTTAAGACCGCAGCGAGGCAGGGCCCTCTACAAGCGGTTGGTAATACGAACCGCTTGTAGATGCTTACGACTCAAAAAGATTTGATGTCGTCCATACTCGACAAATATCTTCTCCCCCCCCCCGGCTAGCGAGTGGCGCTCGAGCGTGGACCTAACCTGCGACCGCGGGTTCGAGTCCCGCTCGCGCCCTCGCAAATTCTTCTTTATTTAATGGACCTCTACAAGCGGTTGGTACTACGAACCGCTTGTAGAGATGACCCTCTACAAGCGGTTGGTAATACGAACCGCTTGTAGAAATGCTGCTACTTCTTTTATTTTCTCTTTTATTAATGCATTCAAAAATTATTTAACCCATTCAAGAATTGTTTAATACATTCAAAAATTAATTATTTCTTTCAAACATTGTTTAATGCAGGGTGAGCTAGCCAGGCCCATGGTCTGGCCGGGCCACCGATCTTAGATCAAATATCTGTTTTCAATGATTTTTCAATAATTTTTCGTAGACTTTTAATAGGCTTTCAGAATCCGCCCCTGGTTTAATGCATTTAAAAATTAGTAAGTGCAATAAAAATTAGTAAGGCCATTCAAAATTTATAAGGCCATTTAAAAATTAATGATCACTTTGTCTTTACAAGTGTTCCTTCAACGTGATCGTGACGTACGTAAGGAGCATCGATTTCTATTACATTTAGGACATTTATTTCGACATCTACCGCAAAGGGAGGGAGCTCGTCGAACTGATTATATTCTTCCTCGCCTGGTGACGCCCTCAACACCAACAATCCTTCGTTTGCCATGGAGAACCACGTGTCGCTTTGGCTTACTATTGTAATCCTTTGCTTCTCCCTGTGCTTCTTTGGTTTGCTTGACATGTCCATTATGTAGAAGACTTGTCTCACATCGCTGGCAAGGACGAATGGTTCGCGCCTATAGCCAACTTCGTCAGTCGGCGATTGTCATGCCATATTTGTCGATCTTCACGCCGCTTGAAGTCAGTTTGACCCACTGGCACTTAAATAGAGGGACCTTCAATGGTCCATAGTCGAGCTCCCATATCTCTTCTATGTAACCATAATATGTGTCCACATTGCCTTTGTTGTCGATGGCATCTATACGGACACCATTGCTCGGTTGGTGCTCTTGGTATCCTGCCATTTTGTGTAGAAGGTGTAACCATTTATCTCGTGAGTCTGAAATGTGACGATTTCACTAGATGGCATCCGAGCCAAGCGCTGCAACTGTTCATTTTCTCGACCCGTTGACAAGGATGTAGTTTTGTAACCAAGCGCCCGAAAGTATCCATTGCCTCATCAGTGATCCAATCCTCCGACCTCCCTCGCGAATTCGCGTAGAATACTCTTATGTGAAGGACGACGGGGCCACTAGGGTTGATTGTTTTAGAAACAGTGAAATGTGCTTGCTTAAAGGTTAGGAGATCATTGCATGCAATTGTTTTCCGTCCTAGTGTCCCTTTTCCTCGTAGTCTCCCCTCATGGCGTGATATAGGGACACCAATGGGATGTAGATCCTCAATGTAATCCAAACAAAACTCAACCACCTCCTCGGTCCCATAACCCTCCGCAATGCATCCTTCGGGACGTGAACGGTTACGGACATAACTCTTTAGGACTTTCATGTACCTCTCGAAAGGAAACATGTTGTGCAAAAACACAGGCCCGAGAATACCTATCTCTTTCACAATGTGAACAGTGAGATGAATCATAATATCAAAGAATGCAGGAGGAAAGATCATCTCAAGGCTGACCACACTCTGTACCACGTCATCTTGTAGCTTACTTAGCTTATGTGGATCGATGACCTTCTGCGAAACCGCGTTGAAAAAGGTACAACTTTATTATTGTCACCCGGACCCACTCAGCAAACTACCTCTCACGACCCATCGGGAGCAACTGTATCATCAATACAAGACAGTCATGAGCTTTCAGTGTACGATTTTATTCTCTTTCATGTTTATGAGTCTGTTCACATTTGACGAGTATCCTGAAGGACCTTCACACTATTCAAGCACTCAATCATGTTTTTTCTCTTCTTTGCTTAGAGTGTAACTTATGGATTTAGGTAATGTCCTTTCTCTCTCTTTTCTGGATGTAGACGATCCCTCAGTTCCAAAACTTGTAGGTCCTTCCGAGCTTGTAGTGTATCTTTCGATTTGCCGTACATATCCAAGTATCCTAGTAGGTTCAAGCAAACATTCTTCGTGATGTGCATGAAGTCAAGTGAGTGACGGATCTCCAAAACTTTCCAATATGGCAAGTCCCAAAATATTGATCTCTTCTTCCAGATGGGTGCCTGACCTTCCTCGTTCGGGACACGATTGCTTCTAGGACCCTTTCCAAACACTATTTTAAGATCTTTTACCATGGCAAACACACGTGCCCCACTACGATGCTCAGGCTTATCACGATGGTCTGCTTTCCCATCAAAATACCTTCCTTTTTTCCGCAATAGGTGCCTCTTTACAAGAAACCTACGATGGCCCATGTACACAACCTTTCGAGAGTTTTTCAGGTACAAGCTGTCGGTTTCATCTAAGCATTGCAAGCATGCTTTATATCCTTTGGTAGTATTCCTGCAGACAAGTTGCCGAGCCGGGCCGCCATTGATCGTTACGAACAACAAGGCATGTAGGGTGAAATACTCCTTCTTGTACTCATCCCATACCCGTACACCATCCTCCCACAAATTTACAAGATCTTCCGTCAATGGTTTCAGATAGACATCGATGTCATTTCCAGGTTGCTTCGGCCCTTGGATCAACAATGGCATCATGATATATTTTCGCTTCATGCACAACCAAGGAGGAATATTATACATACATAGTATAACAGGCCAAGTGCTATGGCTCTTTGCTCAGTCGCCAAAAGGATTCATACCATCGGTACTCAACCCAAACCTTATGTTTCTCACCTCATTTGCAAAGTCCGGGAATGTTCGATCGACTTTCCTCCACTTTGGGACCCATCGGCGGGTGCCTAAGCAACCCGTCATCCTTACGTTCTTCTTTGTGCCAACGCACCATCTTGGCATGCGTTTATTAGCAAAAGACGCTTTAATCGGGGGATCACAGGGAAATACCACACCGCCTTAGCGGGAGGTCTCTTCTTCTTACACTCCCCATCTATTTCACCTGGGTCTTCACGCTTCGTCTTGTAACGTGATTCTTTGCACACCGGATAAGCATCCAAATCCACATACTCATTACGATATAGGATACAATCGTTACGACATCGTGTATCTTACGTATTTCTAATCCCAAAGGACAGATGACTTGCTTGGCTTCATATGTAGATTCAGCAAGCGTGTTATCTTCCTGGAAGCAGATTCTTTATAAGTGATAACAATTCATTCAATCCCTTGTCCGACACACAATTTACGGCCTTCCATTGCATTAAGTTCGGTGTCGACGGAAGCCAGGTGGCCCCTCCCACGCCTGGGTACAAAGGTGTCCTGTGGTCGCCTACCATGTGTTGAAACTTCTCGAATTGTCTTTCATCCGTAGTCCCCTCTCCATCACGCAAAGATCTGGTCTAGCTCATCATCACCAAGATCGCCGATCGTATCTTCCACGAGAACAATATTGCGTTAAGGCCTGGCATCTTGTTGAATACCTCTTCTTCTTCACCGTCTTCTTCATCGTCTTCCTGGCTGCTCCCTTGTACTTCGCCATGCTTGGTCCAATAGGTGTAGTTTGGCATGAAACCTCTCGTGATCAAATGGGTCATAACCTGAAAGCGTTGGGAGTGCTCCTTCTCATTCTTGCAATCTACGCACGGACAACATATGAAGTCATCTCGAGGCAAGAATGCAACAATGCATCAAGAAATGCCTTCATGCCATCAATGAACTCTCTGGAGCGACGGTCCGAATTGTACATCCATTGCCGGTTCATCTACACAAAGATCTAATTTTCAGATACCTTCAAAGATCTTTCACTAAAGTGTTATTTATAATATCACTTTTATTTTTCATAAATAACATTGTAGGAAAATTCCATTCCAAAGTACTTTGACAAGTATTTAGAAAAGCCATTGCTTCCATGTTTTGGCTATTATCAAAGGTAATAATTAATATACCTATTTTATATATGCATGTTATATAGTTACATTTGTAATTAAAACTACTCAAACATGTTGTTAGTTTTATAGTTGTACAAGACATAATCGAAAAGAAATTAATAGTTAATGCGCTACTTTTAATTAATACCGTGGCAAGAATTTATATGCCATATATTTTGCGATGGAGGAGTGGTTTTTCAAATTTTTCCTTATCCTTCTACCTTTTGAACTTAATTTAACTAATCATTTTGTCCCTTTAATTTTTTTCCTATTTTATTTCATAAAACATTAATAATTTCCTTCCAAACCTAGATCTACTATTGCTACATTGAAGGGAGGAGTGTCATATTAAAGATTGTAAAGCTAACAACTTTTGTAAAACAACTCCCTACAATTCAACATGGTCCTACCTAAAATTAAAGTTATAGAGTGAGATGGAACAGAAGGAGTGTTACATTAAAGATTCTAAACCTAAGAACACTTTTAGAGAAAACAACTACCATAGTTCATCATGATCTTGCCTAAAATTAAACTTATGGAGTGAGCTAGCAATAAAAACCTTCAACAATCAAAATTAATTTTTCTCCACATTAAATGCAAAAGAAACAACAATATCTTGGTGAGAAGGATGGTAGCATGGTGTTACTAACCTTGATTCACTTAATTTGAAGCTAAATCATGACCTTCAAAAATTTGGACAGCACCTCCCCCCAAGAACAGTGCTAGGCCCTTCCCTGTTCATGTCTGCGATCGAGCTCGGGGCGGGAGGACAAAGAGTTTAAATGGACCGCTTCCAGAAGCGGTTTGATATACCAACCGATTCTAAATATATAACTCTACAAGCGGTTGGGGTGTCAAACCGGTTGTGATAATTCAGAAGCGGTTTAGGATACGAACCGCTTGTGATAGTTGTTCAACACAAGCGGTTGGTGTTACCAACCGCTTGTAAAAACCCTCTCCCCACCGTTGCTCACGAACCGCTTCTGGTGCGAAAACCAGAAGCGGTTCGCACATAACCGCTTGTAATAGCCCGCTTGTGATGCCTAGTTCTGTAGTAGTGACTCATTCCACTCAGTCATCTCTCCTACTACTGACTTCCCTAAAATCCTTAGACCCGGCAGCCACTGCCCTCCACCCAGCTGACCAACGACTGCTACTAGCCGTCATCTCCCCTCTAACCTCCACTGAGCCTATGGGTCACCACCGCCGCTTCCCTTTGCAATCTGGCCTCCCCTCCCTTCCCCCTCTACAATCTCACCGTCGCCACTCCACCACTCGGCCTATTGGCCTCCGCCTCCTTCTCCCTCTGCAATCGCGCTGCCATCGCTTTCTCCCTCTTCAAGCCGCGGGCGCCTCCTCTCCCTTCTCCTACCACCAGCCTGCCACCCAGCTTGCTAACTGCCGACACTGTCTTTTACCTCTACAATCTCGTCGTCACCTTCTCCCTCTACAAGCCACTGTCGTCTTCTCCCTCTTACATTTTTTATTTTGTAAACACATACATATTTACCGTATCGCTGGATTCTTGGTTTTAGGAAATTATATATCGTTGTACCGGTATCACTGTAGAATATCGCATATCGGTAATACATAGCCATGTACCCAAACAATGGAAAAGAGAAGAAGTAGATGCATGCGACAGGATACAGAAGGCAACTTTGGACGAGTGAGTTCAGTTTTGAGAAAAAAGAGATCATGAGTGGATTTTTAAAACCTCAAAAAATACCATGATATTAGCCATATTACGGTTTATAAAACTATAAGTTTGTTACATCCAAACACATCAAAAAATTTTATATCATTGTACTTTTGAGAAACATATGATGCTCTCTAAAAACTCTAAAAATACTTTTTATCCAAGTAGACACTGAGTTGTGATAACATTTTCCAAAGGAAAAGAATTTTTTTTAAAAAAAATAATACACTATTTAAATAATTTTTTAAAAAATAATACGCTAATTTTTTTTTTACAAAATATACCTTTATCGCTATTTCAATTAACGACAGAAGCTCTGTCGCCAAATGAATAGGTAACAAGTTTCGTCGCCACATAAGCCTTAGACATGTCAGCCAAATGAATATGCGACTAAACAATCCGTCGGCCAATTCAATCAGCGATAAAATAGCCATCTCTCGCCAATTCAATCAATGAATATTTGTAATTTTTTTGGTGTGTTATTTTTGTAAAATTGTTTAAATAGTGTATTATTTTTTAAAGAAATAGGAAAAAGTGGATAGTTTGCCATCTCAGCAAGAGACTTCTCTGTTGTTTTGACTTCACGTCACAACCAATAGGCTCTGGAACTCTGAAGAGCTAAGCTGAAAATAAATCTTATCAACTGCAAATTGTCACAAAAAAAAAAAGATACCAAGAAAAAAAAAAGGAACTTTATGCATCCTGGGCTTCATGTCCCAACATTGTTCTATCGGGTTCTTTTTTTCACTATTCAGCCCTTGGATTGGACAAATTTTGTACGAGTCCGAAGCCCAAAATTACTTTTGCTCTTTGTTACTATCTAGGCCCATAAGATTGGCTTAATTTTCTATGAGTCCAACGCCATTGGCTTGCTAGACTTGGATTGCATATACATGATTTGCACCAAGTCATCAACAAACAAACGGAAGAACCGATTACAGATTTCGATTTTGCTTGGGTTTTGATAAGTTTTATCCGGATGTTTTGTTTAGCAACTATCATTCAAATTC
The DNA here is from genome assembly GCA_036346355.1 of Rhipidocladum racemiflorum. NCBI lineage: Eukaryota > Viridiplantae > Streptophyta > Magnoliopsida > Poales > Poaceae > Rhipidocladum > Rhipidocladum racemiflorum. Next base: position 67,980,002 of record CM070580.1, on the reverse strand, counting down.
TTCGTCATTGTATTTGCTTTCAGATTGATGCACACCTCCCTGAATTCGAGGTAGGTTGATCCTATAGGACAAAAACATCCGTATAATACCTATACACTCCCTTTTGCTTAGTAACACTCTCGTGTCAGACAAGACTTGCATCACCCACATCTCCTACAAATTCTGACAACAAAAACTAGATGAAGCATTCAAAAGTTTTAATTTACACGGCCATGTCGACGGCGTCGTAGTCGTAGACGACCTCCTTGGATAGCACCTCGAGCGACGCGCCCTTCGTCTCCGGGACGAACAGCGTCATCAGCATCCCCAGGAAATTGGTGCCGGCGAGCACGAACAGCTCGTTCCGGGTGCCAATGCCGGCGCCGTCACCGCCCTTCTTGGGGATGAACCCGAAAGTCCCAAGAACGGCGCCAGCCCTGCCGGCCGCCGCGGAGATGCCGTGGCACGTGCACCGGAGCCGCGACGGGAAGAGCTCGGCCGACGCGACGAACGTCGTGGTGTTGGGCCCGAGGTTGGCGAAGAAGAAGGCCAGATTGTAGAGCGCGGCGAAACCGGCGACGCGCGACGGCGATTGTGACGTCCAGTGCTCGTACGGGGCGGCGAGGGCGAGCATGGACAGCGTCATCATCAGGAAGCCGGCGAGCTGGAGGCGGCGCCGGCCGAGGACGTCGATGATGGCCACCGTGAACCAGTACCCCGGGACGGCGCCGCAGAGCGCGATGAGCGCCTGCGCGCGCGCGAGGCGGGAGACCTCCTCGACGGCATCCATGGTGGCCGTCGGGGAAGGGGAGACCCACCCGAGCTTGCTGAAGAGGTCCTTCTGGAGAATGATCTGGCTGTAGTAGGTCACGTAGAGAAGGAACCACGAGCTCGATGTGGCCAGGAGTTGGAGGCCGTGGAGCTTCAAGAACTGCACCGAGAAGAGGCCCCACTCGTCGTCGTCGTCGCTGCCGCCGCTGACGTCGAGCTCTTGCTCTTGGATGCTGGTGCGGAGAACCCGCGAAATGTCGGCGGCCACACGTTTCGGGTCCTTCACGACGAGAGCCGTGTACCGGGCGGTCTCTGGAAGCTTTGTGCGCAGGTATAAGGCGAGCGCCGCCGGCACGGCACCGAACATGAGGACGGCGCGCCACACGTAGTCGGCCTCCGGCACGACGGCCGACACGACGAGCGCAACGGTGCTTCCGAGGAGTATGCCGACGCCCTGCATGCTGTGGACGGCGGCGAGGAAGGCGCCGCGCGTCCGCTTGCTGGCGTACTCGGCCATGATGGCCGCGCTCAGGGGGTAGCCACCGCCGATGCCCACGCCAAGCCAGAAGCGGAAGAAACAGAGCGTCGCCATGACGGCCTTCGCCGTGCGGCCAAAGGAGAGCCCGGACGCCACCGAGCACGCGGCCATGAGCGGCAGCGAGAAGCCGTAAGCGCGCCGGCGGCCGAACCGGTCACCGAGCCATCCGAAGGCGAGATGGCCGACGAACGTGCCGCAGAACACGGCGCCGCTGAGCGCGGCCGCGACGTCGGTGGGCAGGACGCCGGGGTCGCGCGGCCTGGCGGGGTCAGCGTAGTAGACGCGGCCGAGCAGCCTGGAGACGAGGGCGACGGAGAAGAGATCGTAGGCGCCCGCGAGGAAGCCCGTGCCAGCGACGGCGACGGCGACGAGGTGGTACCGCTGCACCTTGGCGCGGTCGAGCGTCGCCAGGACGTTGAGCTGGTGCATGCGCGGCGCCATGGCTGGCTCTGGCCGGCGGACGGTAGTCTTGGTGGCTGCCAAATGTGAACTTTGGTCGTTTTCTTTGCTTCGCGCGGTGCCACTGCTGAGTTGGACCGTCAATGATATAAGCTCAAGTCTCTTCCCGGAAAGTATACGGCAAAAGTTCTAGGGTTTAGATAAGTTTCATCCGGATGTTTTCTTTAGCAACCATCATCCAAATTCTGGGTCATTGGATTTGCTTTCAGATCGATGCACACCTCCCTGAATTCGAGGTGGATTGATTCTACGGATGTGTGTTTTGATCGTACGGTCCAAAGTTTGGATGATTTTTAGGACAAAAACATCCGGATGATACCTATACACTCTCAAGTTTTAAGTTTACAAAAGAAAGGAAAATGATTTTTGTGGTGAGCAATTTCGGTGGGTGCCTAATCGGTGGACAACTTATTTATCTTTTACTATAATCGGCTAATAATTTCGGTTTTGCTAATTTGACTTTTATCTTCAGTGATTCTTTGGTGATGACTTTCTCCCGTTGCGACGTGTGTGGCAGCATATTATTTCTTTTGCCGTTTTTGAATTTAAAAGTATTTTTTAGACCATTTTAAAAGTGTTTGAATCAAAAGTTTTTTTAACCAAAATTTTTATTTAAAAGCGTTCAAACCGTAAGTTTTTTTAATCTACAGTTTTCGGTTGAATTGAAAGTTTTTTTAACTAAGAGTTCGAAAGTTATTTACTTCAAAAGTTTTCAAACTGAATGTTTTGATTCATTTGAAAATTTCGAATCAATTTTCTTGTGTGTGTTAAAGAGAAGAAAAGGGCGGAAAAGGGGAAGAAAAAGGGAGGGTGAAAGAAGAGACGTCATATAGCAATATCTAGATGTATCCTCGCTAAAGAATTAATATGAAGCTAAGAACAAAACGCAGATGAGCTACAGTAATGCACACACACTGTAACATCTGCATCCATAGCCTTCGATTTTGGATCGAACGTTTGGATGTGTAACGCACAACACCGTAACCCGTTTCGTGAGTTAGAACATGCACTTGGAAAGCAAGAGAAACAGTTCAATTTCCACGGGAACTGAAAAAAGAAAATCCGCCTTCACGTACACGCAACGCAGGTTTCACGTACACGTTGAAACTTTTTGCCAACCTCGCTGTCGAATAGTCCAGTATTGACTAATAGATTTAAAGTGGAGAACAAAGAGAGGGAAAAAGAGACACAATATGAGGAGGAACTGTTCTGCTTTATTATTCTGATGCACGTGTACAATGGGGTGACCCACTGCCTCCTATTTATAACCTATTGCTAGGATTTCGAGAGAGTTCATATGAGCCACATGGAACGAGTTTCGTGCGATGCGACTGCTGAGTTGGCTCGTCCGAAATGAACTGTTTAGTCAAAGTCAATGCTATAAGCTCAAGATAGCTCGAGTCTCTTTCCGGGAAGTATACTGCAAAAGTTTCATGTTTATAAAAGAAAATAATAAAATCTCTGGGATATGATTTTTGTGGTGACTGGTGGGTGCCTAACCGGTGGACAACTTATTTATCTTTTACTAAAATAGGCAGATAATTTCGGTTATGCTAATTTGATTTGACCTTTTCTAGTTCTTTGGTGCTAAAAATCTCTCGTTGCAATAGGTGGCAGCACCTTCTTTCTTTTCTCATTTCTCTTCCCTGTCAAACCCCCTTTGGTCGTGACACCTAGTGGTATCCTTTTTTCTTCTCTTTTCCTTTCCACTCAAACTAAAAAAAAAATATTTTCACATTTCCCTAGCGTTTTTGAATAGAAAGTATTTTTAATCATTTTAAAAGTTTTTGACTCAAAAGTTTTTTGAGCCGAAAATTTTTTATTTGAAAGTTTCCGAACCGAAAGTTTTTTAATCTAGAGTTTTTGGTTGGATCGAAAGTTTTTTAACCAAAAGTTTTTTAATCTAGAGTTTTTGGTTGGATCGAAAGTCGAATTTACGCAGGAATTGAAAAAAGAAAATCCGTCTTCACTACACGCAACGCAGGTTTCATTTCTAGATTGAAGCAGACGAAAGCAAGAAAGGAACCATGTCCTAGGTTCCTAGCCCAAGCAAGGAGGTGACCCAAGCCATTGCTATGTATGCATCTCCATCCATTAAGCAATCTTGAGTTATGCATTTAGCTTGCATTTGATCCATACAACCGGTAGCAGTTGACCAGCAACCAGTAGCAGTTGGTGTCGATCTCTGAAGCATGAGTACATGTAATTACGTGCTATAAACTACTAACTGCATATAAAAATTAAGTAACACCTGAAAATATTGTATAGCCCAGATCAGATTGGCCAAACAGATGGAGATAGTTGCACACATTGCGCGGAAATGCATATCATCTGAAAGGAACTACCGTGTGACAATCCGTCTGAAAAACCTGACACTTGTCCTGCCGAAAAAACAATATCACCGACCGGCAACAGCTCTTGGCCATGTTCCTTGAAATTTCGTAATTCGAACAGTGACAACTCGGATGCAGATTTCCACTCAGTTTACAATACAAAGTACACCGACAGCTGCCTCAAAACCACCAAATTCATGCAAAGCAAAGCTGGGTATAAGCTATCGTTACACCAAGAAACTCGCTAAACTAGACACAGACAAGAGGATCCAGAGATCCAGATTATTCGAAGCAAATGGCTATTATGATGACATCCATCTTGAAATCGAAGGAAAGAGCTCCTATATGGAGACGGCTCATTTCATGCTGGCAAGCTGGGTGCGGATGATCTTGGCGGCGGAAACCATGTTCGTTAGGGCGGGCTTAACCTCGGTGTACTTGCGGGTCTTGAGGCCGCAGTCGGGGTTCACCCAGAGGATGTTGGTGTCGAGCACCGCAAGCATCTTGTTGATGCGGTCGGCGATCTCCTCCGTGGACGGGATCCTGGGAGAGTGGATGTCATACACACCAGGGCCAATGCCAGCACCGTACTTCACGCCCTCGCGGAAGACGGAGAGCAGCTTCTCATCGGACCGCGAGTTCTCGATGGTGATCACATCAGCATCCATGTCAATGATGGATTGGATGATATCATTGAAGTTAGAGTAGCACATGTGGGTGTGGATCTGTCAAAGAGAGTGTTGTCGGTTGAAATGCTAGAAGAAAGGCACATTTTTTTTTTTGGCAAGGAAAGAAAGGTGGATTTGATGTTGGCCAACAAGGCTCCAACATAGTCCAGCAAGATTTACCTGGGTGGTGTCCTGGACACCACAGTTGGTGATCCTGAAGGAGTGCACAGCCCAGTCTAAGTAGAAAGCATGTTCCGCCTTGCGGAGTGGCAGACCTTCTCTCAAAGCAGCCTCGTCGATTTGGATGACCTGCAAGCAATATTGATTAAAGTATAAGCAATGTGATTGACCCATGTTGTGCATGAATCTTCTTGATTTAAATGAGAAACCAATACAAGGAACAGTGCCAACCTGAATACCAGCAGCCTCAAGATCCTCAACCTCCTTCTTGATTGCAAGAGCAATCTGGTAGCAAGTCTCAAACCTGAGACGATATGAAGCAACATGTCAGCCCCTGAATGGAAGTGCTGGCATCCTGAACATTTCACACTACATTCTTTATGGCAGCTACTCACCTCGGCTGGTCATTTCTGACAAAGGACCAGTTAAGGATTGTGACAGGGCCAGTCAACATTCCCTTCATTGGGCGAGAGGTCATGCTCTGTGCCGTCTTGGACCAGAACACTGTCATGGGGTTGGGGCGGCTCACATCACCATAGATAATTGGTGGCTTGACACACCGTGATCCATAAGATTGCACCCATCCATTGGCAGTGAATGCAAAACCAGAGAGCTGCTCACCGAAGTACTCAACCATATCGTTTCTCTGTAAAATATATACCGATTAGCTCACTTCAATGTAGAATATTACAATGTCGAAATACCAAAAAAAATATCAATTTGTTATTGCTTCATAAAATATAATACTTGCATTTTCTTAAACAGGACACAGCAAAGTTTAGTTACACTAAACACAAATAACACAATGATACTGACCTCAGGCTCGCCGTGCACAAGCACATCAATGTCAAGTTCTTCTTGGATCTTAACAACCTTGTTAATTTCCTCCTTGATGGCACTGACGTACTCCTCCTCAGAGATCCTGCAACATGATTTATTATGAGCAATATAGACAATATAAACAGTGAAAGAATCATTAGGAACTGTTACTCACTTGTTTGCCTTGTACTCACGGCGGACTCTCCTGAGCTCCACAGTCTGTGGGAATGAACCAATTGTAGTCGTGGGAAGAACTGGAAGGTTGAGCTTCTTCTGCTGTGCGTCCAGCCTAGTACTAACATTAGTAGCACGGCGGTGATCAGAGCCCTTTAGGGCAGCCGCCTGCAGGAAATATGTGGTTAAGAATCAGAGCATGCCATTTCAATATGGAATTAGCACATGTAGCCACAAAGCCCAAGGTACTTACAGCTTTTTGGACTTCCTCATTTGTCACACGAGGTGATGACCTTCTTGAGGCCTGAGCAGCAGCATTTGCTGCAAAGTAAGCCTGTAGACAATATCGCATAGAAATGTAGAGGTCAGCAGAAGTTTGTCTGAATGGTACAAAGGAAAACCAGGTTCTAGTTGAGAGGATGATAATATAGTGTATAAAAGAGTATCATACCTCATCCTTTTGTCCAGCCAATGCCTTGTCAAGGGCATTCACCTCAACCACCTTTTGGGCAGCAAAAGCAAGCCATGACTTAATCTCGGTGTCAAGCTTAGTCTCATTTACAAGATCCACAGCCGTGTGCATGAGTGAGCAAGAAGTTGACACCACAAGCTTGTCTGCACAAATGATAGACATTATTGGATACTGCGAGTTGTAGCTATAAGCCTGTAAGAGATAAATAGCACAGCATGCTTACCTTTCCCAACAACAGCCTCAAGAGACTGGAGAGTGCTGAGAGATGCAGCAAGATCATCAGCCCAAATGTTGCGTCCATCCACAACACCAGCAAAGAGGTACTTTCCAGAGGGAAAACCCACACTCTTGACAAGATCAAGAGTCTTGGTTCCACGGACAAGGTCAAAACCGTAAGCAGTCACGCTGCTCAAGGATGCAAGGGTCCTGCAGTTGCAAAAGAACTATAAGTGTTTTGTGACTAGTGTCCCTACAAAAAGTAGATGAAAGGAACAGTGGGTGTAAAAATGATACATTAGCTCATTAAATAAGCATACTTGTATGATTCTGCCGGAATGTCAGCAAAGTATGTCTCAACAAGCACGTTCAATCCAGAAAGTGCCGACTCAAGTTCTGTGTAAGCTGTTGAGAATGCAGCCAACTGGTGAGAGTCGAGGTCGAGGATAAGGGTGGGCTCATCAAACTGGATCCATGAAGCCCCAGCCGCCTTCAACTCAGAGATAACCTCCCTACAAACGATCATACATCAAATTATCAATTGAAAATTCAGGACAAACAGTAGTCATTAACTTGTTTATATGCTTACTTGTAGACAGGAAGGATGCTGCTAAGAAGGGAAAGAAGGGGGAATGATTTTTCTACACCCTTGGCAGGCTTTGAGAGCAACAAGTATGAGACTGGTCCAATAAGTACTGGCACGGTATCGATGCCAAGCTGCATGAGAAGCAACTATGCATAAGATACACAAGCAAGCAAACATCATCTTTACAAGAAAAGGCACACATTTTTCCGCTGAGTGAACATCACAAAATCTAGAAAATCACTGCTAAACTCAGAAATCCTAGTTATATACTGAGACCAGTCATATCACTATTCCCACGTGCCATGGATTACAGAATCAGATAATAAAATATTAATTGGAATCCTTTTCAGATAAAATCCCCAATCGAGCATCAAAATTATTTTTTAAAAAAAGTGACATAAGAGACAAACTTGTCACAAATCAACCACGTTAACAACTTCTTTATAAAATACAGCATAAAGGTGCTTCCTGGGGGTCAAAGTCATTCTTTCATTCCCTTCAGAACTGTCTTTGTTAATCTACGATCGCTAAATTCAAGACTCTCAGCAAGGGACCAAAACTTGTTTGGTCATTGAGTGTCAACTTAAAAAATATGAAATATGAATTTCAAAGCTACTTAGTTACTTTATCATTTACGACCAATTTGACCTGATAAAGTGACAAACTGACAATCTTGCAAAATATCATGGCAAAATGCCCCTTAATGTACATTGCAGCTTCTTTGCTTATCTAAGATTATTAAGCAAATGCGGGATTAAGAAATGCTTGACCACCACTACAAAATTGAGACTTGAATAGCAGAAAGCAACATGCTAAACTAATGAATGACTTTATTAGCTAATTAAGATGTTGATTTTAAAAAGCACGTGTTAGCTACTCTTATGTAATCATGTATTCAAGTAGGGAGACTAAGAGCAGGAGATAAATTTGTGAAATAGATGAAGATAACTAAGATATAATTCTAGTATCATACCGCCTTTGCCTCCTTGTATTCATTCACAGCCTTGTGAGAGGAGTAGGTGAACTTGGTGTTAGGACCCAGTTCAGGGACAATAAAGTGGCTGTAAAAGTACAACAGTAGTTAGCAAATATATTGAATACCAAAAGTGAACTTCAAATTACCCTCGGTGGAAGCTGAAGGACTTACTAGTTGGTGTCAAACCACTTGGTCATCTCCATAGCAGGGACAGTGGCATTTCCCCTAGCCATTGAGAAGTAGGTGCTGGAGCCAATCTCTCCTCCAGTCCATGAGTAGCGGTCTGGGACAGCGCCGAGCATGGCGGTTGTGTCAAGAACCTGGTCATAGTACGAGAAGGTGTTGCTGGGAATGTACTTGATCCCAGCATCAGCCATCTGCTTCCAGATGCTGGCCCTGAGGTCGGTGGCAACCTTCTCCAAATCCTCAGCGCTGCTCTTCCCATCCCAGAAGGACTCCAAGGCAAACTTGAGCTCCCTCTTGGGGCCCATGCGGGGGTATCCAACAATGTGAGATGCCATCTTTCTATACCAATAATAAGGTATAATCAGCTTGATTCACAGAGATCTAGTCATGAATAGTAAAGAATGATCTTGCAAGTGAGATCATGAATTTGAATGTTAATCATGAAATCAAGATCCATTTGATAAAAATAAAATCATAACCTTGGATTTATTTCCCAATCGGATAGCTGACTACTAACCACATACGACTAATTCATCCTCTACTAACCATCTCCAACCATATTCCCTTCATCTCATTCCCTTCCCTGTTCCCTTTCCTCATTCTCATTCCCTTTATTTCCCCTCATCTCCAACAGATTCCCTTTAAAGAGAATTGTATATGAAAAGGAGAGAGAATCCCTTGCTAGAGGGAATGGGAGAGAGAATCTCTTCACGAAGGAAATGCTGAAGGAAATCCATTGGAGCGCTGAAGGGAATGGGAATCCCTTCACGGAGGGAAAGGGAGAGGGGAAGGGACACGGTTGGAGATGGTCTAAACCTGTGATTCCCATCAAATCCTATCTACGGGATTGTACCATCATAGATACAATTGGTGTGGAAAGATTAACACAAAACTTAACTAAACTACTAACACTAGTAGGTAGCTTAGGTGTGCCACCACCAACCTCCACTAACATTTAGACCCAGGGGTTGGTACAGAAGACGGCCTAACTAAGATTTGTGAGAGGCACTGTCCCTCTCATACCAGTAGTCACCAGCCAGTAGGTGGATCTTGGACATACATACAAGTAACAATCCACAAATATAACATACAGTTTGATCCAAATTTCCAATCAGAAACGCAAGTTAAATGACAGTTCATCAATTTAAATGTATTAAAAAAACCTCATCAAACTAAATAGAAAGGAAAAAAAATTGATCCACGGCAATCGTTGAGGTCAATCAGGAGGAGACATCAGTGAGATCCAAAACCCCCGGATACCAAACAAAGCAACGCGTACATATATCCAATCGGGCAAAAGAATCGAACCCTTCCAACGAAAAACACCAGATCCGATCCTAAATCACCAAAACGACACAATAAAAGGTAAAAACCCAATCCTTGGCACAATTGTCCGAACAAGAACTCAGATCTAAGCACGAGATCCGTTCAGACGGGGCCCCGGACACCCAAAGATCCTCAGAGCAATCCATTCCCACCCCCCACGCGCGACACCAACCGAATCAGCAAGAAGAGACGGATCAGCCCACCCATCCAACACCACCCGACCGATCAAACAAACAACTTTCCACGCAAAGACGCACGAAACCGGATCGAAGCAACAGCAACGCAATGAGCACGGATCCGTGACACCCACCCGAGGCAGGCTTACCCTGGGAGCGGAGGAGAAGGTGCCGAGGGACGAGGAGAGGAGCGAGGAGAGCACGGGAGGGACGAGCGAGGCTTCTGGGGGTGGGTGCTCACTACTTATAAGGCCTCGCCTCGCACATTTGGTTTGGGTGGGTTTGGGTGGTAGAGATAAATGGGCCGGCGGTCATCTTTGGCCCTCTGTTCGTTGTTTTCAAAAGCTTAAAGGTGGGAATTAAAATTAAGTTTTTAGTGCAAACAAATAAACTAGAAAGGGTCAAAGAAGACCCTTGGGCCGGCCCATTTGCATCCCTAGTGGTAGGTGAATTCTCAAAGGGGATCGACCCATCGATCTGGTTTTTGAAGGAAAAGCTTTTGCTCTTCTTTAATTTTAAGTGATGCTACCCTAAATTACACCGTTGAAATTACAATGCATATTTCAATAGATTTTACTAGGTAAAATTGTGCGCTTCGCCACACCACAAAAAAATTGTTCCGATTTTTTTCAAAAAAAAAAATGATAGGAGGATCTCAACGTAATTTTGGATTTTTCGGAGGGACCCATTCGCGAATGTACGGAACTACAGGTCCTTTTTTGCAAAATAACCGATGGAATGACCTATACGCAATTTTATTTTTTTCGGAGGATGTTTTCACAAAGGTGGCCACGTGGCCGGCTGGCTGAGCGGCATTTCTCCCCCCACATAATAGAGTTAGTATTAGGTTCCATCCACGTTTCGTAGGTTTCATTATATTTCACTAGGTTTCATTAGGTTTGGTAGGTTTTATACATATTTCAGTATATCTCAACAAATTTCAATTAGTACCTAATTAATATGGAACTAGAAGTTTTTTCCAGCTTCGAATCTGAAATTTGATTTAAAATGAGATTCAAAATAATTTTAACTGAGTTTCAAGAGGCTAACTTCAAACTTTCAGAGCATGTTCTGCATGTTTCAAAAAAGTTTCAAACTAGTTTCAAAGGGATTTGGCGTGTTTAAACAGATTTCGATGTTTTTCAAATGATTCGAAGCTTTATTAAAAAAAATGAGTTTCATAATAATTTCAACTAAGTTTCAAAAAGGCAAACTTAAAGTTTCAAAACATGTTTTATAGGTTTTATATGGTTTCAAAACATGTTTTAAAGTTTCAAAGCAGCTTACCTCACCCGCTCACGATTAGCCACAATGCTTTGCTGTCTCGTCTCTAGCCTTGGTCGACTTTTGTCGCTGCCACCACGCTCGATCATAGCAGGCGTTCACCTACGGCCACCATTGACACATCCTCTTGTATCCATCATACTAGCTTGCATGGGAGTGCTCTCCATGGCAGCCACAATTGTGTTTCCTCGCTCTGCATCAAGGCCTTCGAGGGGGATCAAAACATGTGGAGAGGAATCGGGAAGGAGTTGCAGCGAATAGATAAGACTAAAGCATTCGAATGGTTTATAAGCCATACCAGTGCTTTAATTGTACAATTGAATCCTATCCTGTTTGATAGGGTTTGGGTAGTATACCGTAGGATAGTTTTTCTGTAAGATATATCATAGCGTGGTTATAGAGAGAGAGAGTGAGTAATTGTCAAGCTACTTGTTGAGAGTGGCATTGTGGCAATTTTCTGATTACAGGGGCCTAACTTTTTTTAGGATAGATTAGAAGGAAACTCTACGTTGGCTGCTGCTAATACTGCGTATAATGCTACTGCTACCATATAGCGTACCAATATTTAAAATTTGAATATAGTGATTGAAAAACAAGTTTAACTATTGATTATTGTCAATCAAATGGTTTACGAAGGATCGAGGTGCACCAAGATAGAGTGAATTGGTGCAAACTAATATATAAACCTAATTTTTTTTGTTTATATTAATTATGAAAATTAATAAAATAATAATCAAATTTAAATAATCAATCTAGAATAATTGATCTAAGACTGTGAAAGAAAAACTAGGTTAAATAAGCAAATTAGAAAGCAATCATACATGAACTTAAAAAATAAGAACTACTAGATCAGAATCCATACTCATTGATTTTTCCTTAAATTAGAAATTCAGAACATGCATAAGGATCCCTTTAGAAGAAAACACAACTACTCCCTCCAGTTTGATAATAGATGTCGTTTTGGACATCGACACGGTCTTCGAAACACAACTTTGACCGTTAATTTTTATTATAATATATTTATAAAACCCAATAAAATTATAATATTATGAAAGTACTTCTCGAGACAAGTCTGCACATATAATTTTCATATATCCAATTTAAATATTTAAAAATATATCGATAGTCAAAGTTTTAGAAGTTTGACCATCACTATGTCCAAAACGACATCTATTATCAAACTGGAGGGAGTATCAAATAATCTCTCAAAATTTTCCCAATTTTCCCTACTTCTCTCTCTCTCTCTCTCGTTTTCTTCACTGTTCCTCCACATGTCAAGAGCTTGTCCCGCAGTAGTCGTACATGACTTTCCTTTATGCACCCGCACGAAACATTGCTTCATTACTATAGCCTCAGAATTGTTCACTGTAGTAGCTCTGTTCAAAAAAATATTTAGTGAAAATAGCTTCAGTGCGAGAGAATTAATGAAAATAGCCTCATGCAACGGGCCACAGGCGTTGCAGACAGCTTGCAGCATCGCGGAGCCACTGCAAACCGGCTTGCAGCCGAGGGGGGGGAGGGGGGAGCTGCAAGCAGGCTTACAGCTCTATGGAGCTACAAGCCTTTTTTGTTTTTTGTTTTTATTTTTCTTACTTTAAAAAAAAACAAAAAGTAGGGGGGAAATAGAGCGAAACCAAAAGCGAACATAGCCGGTTGGACATATCATGGCATATCAAGATCTGGTTTGCAACCTTGCACACTATATATAAACGAGAAACTTTCACCTGAGATAAGCATGCAAATGGCAGTGCAACAGGAGTTTTACATAACACTGCAAAATGGAAAAAGTATACATCACAATGAAGTAACTCTTTCCTCCTAGTGAAAAGCGTATAGCAAATTCTGGTTTGCCACCGAGCTTCCGATGCAACTTGCACCAATCCGATGTAAGCGAGGAAACCACTGCTTATAAACAAACAAATAAGGAATCCACTGTTCAAAAACAAGGAATACCACCGAACATCCGATGCAACTTGCATCTGAATTTTAGGTTTTGCTACATACCACCCTTCAATGGAAAGTGTGAGATTCCAGAGAAACAAATGGGACGTGGTGTCATCATGATAGGTGAGAAGAGATCTGATTATAATGGACATGATAGGGTTGCCCAGCAGAAAGAAACAACTAAGGTAAATACGAAGAAAATGAGGTCTGATAAAGATGAGGTTCAAAGATTTACTCAGAATGAAGATGTAAAGGTAACTAGAAATCCATAGCTTATATGTACTTCAAGGGTGAAATTAAACAACCTAATCCTACTGTGTGCTAGAATGTCAAATAACCCCAATGATTGCCAACAAGCAAAAGAAATCTTCAATTGGCACCCCATCAATGCACAACAATAATGAAGGTAGGCATGTTGTATAGACAAAACAGAACCTATGAAGTAACAAGAATAATGAAAGGGAAACCCTTAATTTTGCTAGTTGATTTTCTTGTATGAACTAATAATCCGCTGTCAGATGATTTCAGAGTCTTCACAAACTGAGACTGGTACCCCTCGCCCTATTTTGAAGAGGCTACGAAGGCCCCCCCAAGGAGTCTTAAGCAGTGATGGAGAATGAAAAATGCATGGTAACTATTATGTTTTTTTATTCTGTAATTGAAGCCTTAAAACATTATAAGAGCCATTTTCACCCGGTTCCTTTTTCTCACTCAACTCACAACTCTTCTTTTTTCTCTTATTATATTTCTCATGCCTCTGATTAGTTCTTTTTATCTCTAGTGGGTATAGCCTCGTTTGGAGGTCGATGTGTGAACGAACTCAAACCTTCTGCTTATACAAACTCAAATCGTAAACCGTGCCATTTGCAAGTGCAACAGGAGTTTTACACAACACTGCAAAATGGCAGTGCAACAAGAGTTTTACATAACACTACAAAAAACAGTGGATTCCTTGTTTGTTTGTAAGTAGTGGTTTCCTCGCTTACATCGGATTGGTGCAAGTTGCATCGGATGCTCGGTGGCAAACAAAAATTTGTTGTGCACTTTTCACTAGGAGGAAAGAGTTACTTCACTGTGTTGTGCATTTTTTTCGTTTTGCATTGGTATGTAAAACTCCTGTTGCACTGCAATTTGCATGCTTATCTCATGTGAAAGTTTCTCGTTTACATATGGTGTGCAAGTTTGCAAGCCAGATCTTGATATACCATGATATGTCCAACCGTCTATATTCACTTTTGATTTCGCTCTATTTTCTCCTACGTTTTAAAAAAATAAAAAAAAACAATTGAAATAACAAAAACAAAAAGGCTTGCAGTGGCTCCGCGGCGCTGCAAGCTGCTTGGAACGCCTGTAGCCCGCTGTATGGGGCTATTTTTGTTAATTATCTCGTAATGAGGCTATTTTCGCTAAATATTTTGCAAACATGGCTACTACAGTGAACAATTCATAGCCTCACGCCACCTTGACTGTAAGTCCTATCCTCTCTTCCTATACCACTAGATGCGGGGTGTGGTGCATGCCGCGATAGCCGCAACCTGCCCAATACTAAAATTCACGTAGACTTTCAGAGATCTCACCGGGAAAAGGATTAATATGTAATTTTAAAAAGTTTGGGGGTTTTCGAGAAAAACTGTGCGCTAAAAAGAAATGTTGGAAGCTCCAAGGAGAACATAAAACAATTGGACCAATATGTCTTTACACAAAATAAAAAATAAACAAAATTTGGAAGTTCTGGGGTAGCCTACAAAAAAGGGCTAATTTGTCTTTGCGTAACATAAAAACTAAGGGTTTCAGGATCTGAGCAGGGAAAAAATGGACTAATATGTAGCTTCAGAAAGTTTTGGGCAACTATAAAAAAACACGCAAAAAATAATTTTTTAGGATTTTTGGGGTCCTTTGCACAAAATTACGAACTATAATGTAATTTCTGAAAAGTTTGGGTGGCTTTTTGCAAAAAAGCGCGTTCCACGCTTCGTACGGGAAAAATCCGCCTGATCGACGTGCACGCGCAAGGAAAGATCGAAGGCATGTCGCCGGCTCGACATTGAGGACACTTACCACCGCGCCGCGCGCTCGGTTGTGCAAACGAAGGTTGATAAATTACTTTAGGTGTATCAATGGGCGATGTGGTTGTTTCCGGAGCAAGCACGTCGACGGAAATAACGTGAAGGCCGCGAGTGCCTGGGAACTCTATGGGATATTATATACGGAGTATTTGAAAAGATAAGAAATAGTATACCATTACCAAGTATTTCTGTTTTTTTTTTTTTTTTTTTTTGCTCGCTGATTTTTATTTTGCGTTCCGTTTTGTGATTGGTATTTTTTCGTGGTTTTTTATGCTTCTCTGGGATTAGCTGTCACTTTTTGAAATAATAATAGTAATTTTTATGTATTATATTTTAAAAATGGAAGCTACAGTATTTCATAGCAAGATTCACACAAAGCACAATCGAATACCGAATTTCTATAAAAATAATGATTTTTTAAAAAAATACAGAAAATATATGTAAAAAAATAATTAAATAGATATACCTCTGTCGGTCAGATGAATGGGCGACAAAATCCCTGGTTAAATAAAATTCTATCATCAATTCACGTGACGAAAGAATGAATTGGCGATATAAGTATATTTGTGAAATCGATTTTTGGATGTATTTTTTTTTTCTGTAATTTTGTTTTAAAAATGCATTAATTTTTTTTTAAAAAAAATCTTCGCAGAATATCACCGCACTGATCAGTTGCCGATCGTGAGATGTGGTTTTGTATTTATGCGACGCAAAAATCTTAGGGATGCCCAACTGAATTATGCTCTGTAATCGGGTGTGATGTGTAAGAAGACCTTCGGTTTGCAATTTTTTTAGTGCGGGTAAGTGTAATTGTCCATGTTGAGTGGCACATCACCGTAAGTTAGGCTCGTTCCAGTGACCACATCATCATGAGTTCATGGCCATGCTTTGAACCACTTTTGACTGCTATGTTAAAATGTCTATGAATTGTGACACCTCAATGCCTAAAATATTCATTGTCTATAAGTAGTTTTAAATCTTCATCTGCACATGGGACCAGGGGTGGATAACGAGTTGACTCGGCTCGACTCGACTCGGTCAAACTCGGTAATATAACGAGTCAGCTCGACTCAACTTGTTATCTTAACGAGCTCAAACCTCAGCTCGGTTCGACTCGTAAACTCGCGAGTTGGCTCGTTAAACTCGTGTAACTCGATATTGTCATCTGAGAAGAGGATTGGTGTTGAGATTATACAGTATGCCATGTGTTATCATCCTCGCCTCACACATATATAGCTATACTTGCCGACTTAGAGAACTCGTTAAACTCGCGAGTTGGCTCGTTTAACTCACGAGTTGGTTCGTTTAACTCGTTATCTAAACGAGTTTAAATCACAGCTCGATTCGACTCGTTAAGGAACGATTTCGAGCCGAGTTTGCGAGTACTCATTTAACTCGTGAGTTTCGAGTTTTTTTTTCCACCTCTAATGGGAACTAGGAGGGTGCTTTGGTTTTTTTTTTTAGAAATCTAGGTTCATTTGCTGTGTAAAAAAGGAGCTCTTTTCAGTACACTAAATTGAATATGAATGTTCATTCTTTTCGATCCAATATATCAGATTAACTAGAGTTTACTTATACTTCATATGATAGTAGAGTGATAGAAACACCCTTAACAAATCACCAGTTAGATGTGATTTGTACTACACATTACATACTACAAGTATAATGCACTGTAAAATTTCTCAAAAAAAAAACTGCTCGATATATTAATTTGCTCAGTATTTTTTGCTTAGCCATCATAGGAGCATTTGCTTGATGTGCTTTAAAATATCTTTTGTCCCAGCTGCCTATAATATTATCTATTGTTAGCTAAGATCCGCATATATACCACACTCTTTTCAGAAAAAAGGGGGAAATTATTTGTAGGATATGACTGTGTATCCAACGATTCCAACTCTAAGCCAATTGTGTTTCCACCTAACAAATATGATTATTAGAAAGCTTGTCTCTCTTTCTATGATTGTGCATGATGAAGCATGGCTACAAAATACTCAAATATTTAGTAGTACTAGCACTCATCATTCCTACCGAAACATGTGTCACAATGTAATTAGTATGAGAGGTGCTTCTGTGCTCTTCTTTTTAAAAGTTGCACAAATGTTAAAACATTAATGAAGGGTAGATGAGGATTACTTACCCATTCGCTTGCTTTAAGATTTGTGCAATTTGTATTGGGAGGAAAAACATAGAAGCATTGCTCAGTTAGTATTTATGTAGCCAGCAGATAATATGCTACAACAATATTTCTTAGCCCCTAAACACATGTAATTACTGAACAGACAAATGCCCAGCAAGTGAACTGATCAAGAGTATCTTTTGTTTGTTTGTTTTCATCAGAATCACTAGTCAAAATATGATTCCATGGAGGCTCTACTAGCAGTCGAATTAAATTAAGAAATGGAATGAAAAGGACATGCATGAGGGGGAGTAGGTGAGATAAACAAAAAAAATGGCGAGGCTGTGGGGTTGGTGAGATAGCGGCAGGCCACTTGCACTCTTCTTTTGCTTAGTTCAGTGCATACTTTTCCTTTGGAAAACAAATAAGAAAACCTGCTAATTATTTCTCATTTTCCCTACCTATCTACAAGCACTGTTGGGCTTCTAGCTAGTTGTTTATAGCACATGAATGTTATACGTAATTCTTCAGGAATAACATGCTTTTTGGTAGCAATTAACAAAGTTAGAATATAGCATATATTGCCAATCCTAGAGAAAAGGATATGGCATAAGTAGCCATTTCACAAGGACAGGGATCACATGCAGTTGCAGTTGTAACTGCAACTTTAGCCGTTGCCTGCGAGTCGTTGGATCGAAAAGCGACGTTCCAGATCGATTCGAAGCACTGTAGCATAAATACTGTGACGAAAATACTATAGCAAAAATAATGTGGCAAACAGATTTGGATGATACGGATCGTTCAGTCGCTCGATCGAACAGCTCACCCCGCAGGCAACTGCTTAAGTTGCAGTTATAACTGCAACAGCAAAATGATCCCCGTCTATTTCACAATGATTCACAGTGATAATCATGTAACATGATGGAAAAAAAAAAATTCCAATTTCTCAGAAAAGGAGGCGACAACCGATTCTCCACTCTGCATCTCTAATGGAGCTTTGAAATTCGCCCAAAAATAGTGCACGCAGCTTTAAATAATTCAGGAGGAAGAAGATGTAGACCACTCCTATAAAGAAAGGGACAAGAGGCTGGTGAGTGATGACTGTGAAGACACGTGTGATTTGGTTGCTGTCCATGCTGTCGTGCAACAAACCATTCGTATGAGATACTAGAAACGCAAGCGCGGCGCACGCCGCGCGCGTGAATGGAAAATATATTTTTTTTCGGAGAAAAAACAGATCACGAAAACATTTTTCCCATGCTCCGGAGAGCAAACGGAGCACGAAAATATTTTTTCGGGAAAAACGTCGCGCCGCGTGAATGGGAAATTTTTTGTTTTTTCGGAGAAAAAAGCAGACCACGGAAACATTTTTCCCATGCTTGAGAAACAAGCGGATCACGAAAATATTTCACCGGCGTGAATAGAAAAAAATTTGGAGAAAAAAAGATCACGAAAACATTTTTCCCATGCTCCGGAGAGCAAGCGGACCACAAAGTATTTTTTCCGGAAAAAGCGCGCGTGAGCGGAAAAAATTTTTTGTTTTCGGAGAAAAAGCGATTTCTGAAACATTTTTCCCATGCTCCGAGAGCAAAGCGGAGCACGAAAATATTTTTCTGAAAAGCGGCGTTCGCGTGAGCGGGAAATATTTTTGTTTTTTTTGGAGAAAAATAGACCACGAAACATTTTTCCTATGCTCGAGAGTAACGGAGCGAAAACATTTTTCGGGAAAGCGGAGAAAGGACACGAGCGAAAAGTCTAGGGACCAATTTGTTATAATTTTGGACTTGTTCGCTATTTGAATAAGTAGGAAAGGGCTAGCTCGCAATTCGTATTAATGGGAGGTTCTTTGTGTAAAAGCGACGGAGGACTTAAACGCGAACGGGGAAAAATATTCTACACTCACATAAAATTACAAAGGACCTATCCGTAATTTCAAAGAACCGGGGGTGTTTTTTGCAAGAAAGGGAGAGAGAGTGGGGGAGATGACGTGGGGGCTTGAGGAGGCCGGGATCCTTCCGCTCATATGGTAGGGTAGTATTTCTTTCGCCAGTCTCTGTTAGGATATGACATCACTCCTAGTCTTGATTGGTTTGATAGACCTAAAGACATCACTCCTAGTCTTGATTGGTTAGATAGACCTAAACTTTATTTTTTTACAGGTGTGTCTGAATCTATCTCTAAATATAGTACTATATTGTAAAAAAAAATCAATCTAACAAACACAAGAGTTTTGTCTCTCTATTTATGTGTGTTTGTTCTACCTATTCGATCGGTGCATTATGATTGATCTACGACAGTCACTATTGTTTCACAATATGTTATCAGCACGAAGCTACCCAAGGCTAATCAAGATTATCTGCCTACATCAATCTACACTTTATCGAATTTCGACTGGCACCAAGCGATTAAATTTACTGCAACCCATATGTAAATTTGAAGCACGTAGATTCATCACATCTAAATAGTTTTTAATCCTGCAGATTAATTTTTCTAATTCCATGTATTACTCGTTTAATCTAACCAGGAAAAATTAGGGTTTTGTTGTTATTGTTCATCAAAAAAAAATTACAATGGCTACACATGCAGCATCGTCGCTCGGTCGCACCCGTGCATCGTGCGCCTGAAGCATATAGACCCCTAATTTTTATTAATTTTGGTAATTAATGACAATTGAGGTTAAATGACTATTAATTTACTTTGAGTTATGAGAATAGGTTGGTCCTTATCATTGCACATGGAAAAGGTGAAAAGATGAGCAAACTTGTCCAAAGTTAATTCAAGCTCAAGACCAAGGTATAAAAGAGATTAAGGACCTTTTCATAGCTTTTACCGATCTCGGTGTTTGGTGGATAGACCGGATTGCTAGAATAGGTGCCGTACTACTAAGAGGGACCAATGATTAGTAGTTTGAAAATGCTTAAAAGTCATTTCAAATTATGCTCATACTTAGACATGTGCATCCCTTGAAAACTCTTTTTCAAAGTCATGTTGCCCTGTTAAAATCGGCACTACTGGCAAATAGAGGCCGGTACTACCGTCGGGTCAGTAGTATCACCCTCTAGCTGAGGTAGTTATTTTACAGAGAGGGCTGTTTTTGAAGTTATGTAGTAGCCGGCGCTACTAGTCCAAAGGAGTGATACTACCGCAAGTCTGATAGTACCGCCCCTCAGTTGGCGGTAGCTTTTTTCCAGAGGCATGGTTTTTGTGCCTTTCCCTCAGTAGGCACTACCAGAGCATTGGGTCGGTACTACAGCATGCTCGGTAGTACCACCCCAATGTTGCAGGTAGTTATTTTTCCAGAAAAGAAGATTCTTGGAAAATTCTTGAGTTCAAGGGCGGTACTACCAGAGCATTAGGCCATTACTATTGCAAGGGTGGTAGTACCGCCTCAATGTTGGCGGTAGCCTTTTAATAGTGAAGAGTTCAGGGGACAAATTCTAATATTCAAAGAATGGTTCTACCGAACCTTAGTTGGTTATAATGCTAGACTACTGTAGCAAAGGTTATTGCTACCTACTGCATTTAATGTAATTGACTGTTGGTCTTAGTGATATGCCCTAGAGGCGATCATGGAGATGATTGTATCACATGACTATGTTTATGTACTTCATGATAATGCATTATCAGTTCCATGAATAAACTCTTGCATTTGTTCAAGTACGACTTGTTTGTGAGACATTTTGTTTTACGATGTTATTCTAAAATGATCCCTGGTCTCATATCATTATGTGGGACAATAATGATTCTTAGACCAACACATGTATTGATTGATGGCAATGTTTCACATGCTATATATATAGAGATATCAAATCAATAATGTGGATACATGTTAGAGAACATGATGTCGGATAGACTGATCACCTCAAGACACTGCAAGGATTGTTATCTTTAAAGTGCCATCAGTGTGTCTCGCGTGGTATACCTGTATGATCCTTAGACCTGAGATCGTCATTGATTCCCAAAATGTGTAGTGGTATACTTTGGGGCTATCAACCGCTACGCCGTAACTGGGTAGCTTAAAAGATAGTCTTCATGTATGCTATGAAACATGGTGTGGGGTGTGAGCGATATGGAATTTGCCCCTCCTAGATAACGAGAGAGATACCTCTGGGCCCCTCGGTTGTAGTTGGATTGAAAAGTGCATGGCCATGCTAATGTGGTTAAGGAGTTAATCACGGTTTCAAAATCCACTACAAGAGCGAGTGAAGGGTCAAGCTATCACAAGGGTGGCACGTATCTTGCCTTAAGCTTGATTGGTATCGTGTGGCAAAGGGATTGATATGTGTGTATATCAAAGTTCAGCCGATATGATCATTCTGTGCATTCGGGGGTCAATATGTCCTGCTCGGTACCACTATTGACTTGTGGTCGAGAAAGGAGTTTCCGTCCACGGCCGCTTGCACATGAACCTAACGGGTCACACACTTAACGGGTTGGAACATAACTAATGGAATGCTTCCACTAGTGGGTTTTCGTGGATTCGGATCCATGTAGGTATGGAGTTGTAATGGGCCTCCTTCGTAGAGGCCCGTTACTGTACTCTATATAAAGGAGGGCGTGGTGGGCAAGGGGCAGTCAGTCCACCCCAAAACCCTAGCTGCTGCCACACCTGACCTCCAGAAACCCTAGTCGTGCTCGACGGTGCTAGCACACCGGCGTACGATGTTCCATTTTCGAATGTGTGGATACCGTGGAGGCGCTGCTGCAGTTGCTGCGGTGCTGATCGGCGAGGAGGTGTTCGGTGCGTACGACTACTTCCTCGACGCGCGTGATTCTGCTTCTACTGCCTGTGCGCATCAAGGAGGAGGACGTGACGATGTGAACGACTACTTCCTGTACTTCAACGTGCGCGACTACTGCTCGAGGACATTTGACGACCGGCGAGGAGGAGGTGCTCGGTGTGTACGACTACTTCCTCGACGCGTGTGATTCTGTTTCCGCTGCCTCTACGCGCCAAGGGTAACGATCTATGATCCCCTACTTTCATGTAATCTTGGATGTTCGAAGTAGAAAATTTTTGATTTATGCTAGAGTAGCCTACCCGTATCACAACAGTTGGCTCTTGTGGCCAGCACTACCGACCCATACATGACGGTAATGCCGGATTTGGTAGTTTTGGGGGGATTTTGCCCCAACGGCTAGAATCTTGGTGGGGGCTATAAATACCCCCACACCTGCACCAAGGGAATGGTTAGGGATTTCACTGAACATGCCTTGAGCCCTTGCAACACTCTCATCACTCTAGAGCATTGAGTTTCGCATTTATAAGTAGTTGACAGCATTTAAGTGTGAGCATTAAATTTGAGCCACTAGAACACTTGATCATCTTCAAGCAAGCATCATTGGTTCATTCTCTTGGAGTTTGTTGACTCCTAGATGACTTGGAGGTGGAAACGATGATATCTTCAAAGGAGATTATGAAGAGACATGTGTTCGATTATGAAGGTCGGAGCGAGAAAGAGCTACCATTAGTGATTGAGGGAGGCGCATTTGTGTAAGGAGCTTGATTCATTCAAGCTTCCTCAATGTAGATTAGGGGAGACCGTTAAATCTCCGAGACTATGGGGAAAATTCCTCATGTCAACTTCTTGCAGTTTGCTTTCTTGTGATCAATTTTGTGCAATTTACATTCCTAGTGTACTTAGTGATTGATCATCTCTCTAGGATTGGCATAGTTGCTTAGACTTAGCTTGTTGGTGCACGTAGTGAAACTTGGTTCATTTATGCTTTGATTTTTATAGAATTGTTAATTGTGTCATACTAGCTTAATTATTGAATTATAGCCAAATTTTTTTTAAAAACTTCCTATTCACCCCCTCTAGTCGGTTATCCTTGATCCTACAAGTGGTAGCAGATTTTGGACTCTCTTTTGGGGCTTTACAGCCTAAAGAGTAAAGGATAGCTAGCGACAGCGTTTCCATAGACAAGGCACCATACTTCAATGGCACAAATTTATGTGTATTGAAAAATACGCATGACTGTTTATCTCAAGACCATGAGCCCTAGCATATGGAGGATTGTAGGTGAGGGTCTCGCTATGTCACTTGATCCCACATCATCAATCGATCAAAATGAGCGAAACTCTCACCTCAATGCTCAAGCAATGAATGCTCTATTTGGAGCCTTAAATCTAGATGAGTTCAATCGTGTGAGCAACCTCAAAACGGCTCATAAGATTTGGATCACCCTCTTAGAAATCTATGGGGGGACATCTACAGCCAAGAAAGCCAAATTGCATATGCTTTGGATCAAGTATGAGAGTTTCATCACGTTGCCCCATGAGAACATCAATGAGATGTACTCAAGGTTAAACAATATTGTGAATGAGCTCAAGGGCTTTGGGGGTTCACTAACTGATTTTGATATTGTTCGTAAAATGCTTAGAGCTGTACCGGACAACTATGAGACTTGGTGACATTATTTCTCAACTCTACCCAGTTGGCGAATATTAGTAGACACTACTACAGAAATGCTTATATTAGACGTACCATCACAGATGGTTTTTAAAAACCATATGCAATATATAATATCACAGACGATTCTATAAACCAACTGTTAGTGAAACTATCACAGACCGTTGTTAATTAAACCCGTTTGTGATTAGACAAACATCACAGACGGTTTTGTATTCAAACCGCCTGTGATATTATCACAGACGGTTCTATAAAAAACTGTTTGTGATATAAAGTAATATCACAGACGGTTTTACTATACAACCGTTTGTGATATAAGCACAGACGGGTTGTGTTTATAAACGTCTCTGATATTTTTTATATCACAGACGTTTTGTGTTTATAACCGTCTGTGTACTGCATTCTAACATTTTGATGTTTTTATCGAACTACGTATTTTCATCGAAGGGAATGTCAAACTTGACAATACTTCGTTGATAGATATGACGAAAAATGGTGTGCATAATGGAATTTGATAACCACTGTAACATAATGTAACACCCCAATTTTTGCTTTTCATGAATTTAAATAAGATTTGGCACTTTTGTGAATTTTTGGAATTTTCTGGGATTTATTTGGATTTATTTGGAATTTATTTGAATTTATTCCCTTTTCAAATAATTAAAGAATTTAACTTTGCAAATAAAATTTTGTTGGAAATATTTTATTTGAGTCCAAAATGTTCAAAAATATTTTCTAGAATTTTTCTGAGTGTTTTGCTATTTTTAATGAATTAAACAAATTTCTGGGAATTAATTTGAATATTTAATCGCTGGAAAATGCCGAACGGGTTTTACTGTTCAAGCGACCGAGCCCGAGTCAGACTCGAGTCCGAGTCCGACCCGAGCCACGGTTAAGCCGGACCGAGCCGGGACTAACCCTAACCCCTCGACCGTTGGATCGAGATCCAACGGCCGAGATCGTGCCACGTCGCCCGTGTGGAGTACGGGTCGAACCCGTGCGCTCCCGTGCAATCACGGCCGTTGATCTTGCCACGTGTGCGGCCGAGATTGCGTCGTCTCCGCCGAGTCCGATACGGACTGCGCCGCCGCGTTCTCCGCCGTGTTCGTTAGGGTTTCGGATTGGGCGCGGAAGCCGAGGCTAGTTAATGCGTGGGTCATCACCCGAGGTTGCCCTTTCCCGTGCGCACGTGTTGCCCTAGCTCTCCGAGCCCTAGCTGCCGCCACATAGCCACAATTGCTCGCCGTAGTTAGATCTCACCTTCGCCACGGTTTTTGCTTCGCCCCGCCATTATCCGCCGTCCTCTGTCGTCACTGAGCCCAGATCCGGACTCCTCACGTTGAGGCGCGTTCGGGAGTACCACTCACCTCGCCGGAACACGCCCCAAATGCTGATCAAGTGGTCGTTGTCCTCAGCGCCAGCAGCCGCAGCTCCGCCGTGAAGCCATCGCCGTCTCCGAGCTCGCTCCACCGTCCGATCAAGATCCGAGGGTCCAGATTCGTCCACGTCACCCGCGGTAAGAACATGATGCGATTTCTAGATCTAATCCCAACTGTTGGATCTAAATCCAATGGCTTAGATGGAGCCATGTAAACCGTAACCGCACCATGCTAGGAGTAATCTCAGCCGTTAGATCTAGATCGTACGGCTAGGATTAGCCGCGTTGTAGCAATTAGATTGGATCTCTACCATCTGATCGAGATCGAACGGTCCCGATCAACCGCGTTATTCCATAACGCGTAGAGCCAGATCTAATCTAGACCGTTGATTTTCAAATCAACGGTCCGGATCGAGCCGCGTGGCCGGAAGCGTGACCGACGCGGTCAGCGCGGTCAGCCGCGGTCGCCGCTGACGTCACGTGGGGCCCGCGCGTCAACGGAGAGCCAACCGCACCATGACATCAGCCGTGAAGTCATGCTGACGTCACGGGGGGCCCACCTGTCAGAGGCACACATGCCGTGGACCGAGTCCACGGTGGACCGAGCCGAACCGTGCGTCGGGTCCATGGACCTGAGGCGACGTGGCGGCCTCTGATTGGTCCACGTGTCGTGCTGACGCAATAAATCATTTTTCGAAAAAGAAATTATTTATTTAATTTGGTTTATTGATTTCAAATATAGATCCAAACTTCAAACGCTTATAACTTTTGCGTTTTAACTCCGATTTGAGTGATTCAAATTTTTAAATTTTTATAAAATTGAGATCTACCTAATGGTGAATTTTATTTAATTTTTGGACCAAAGTTTTTCTCTGTAATATTATTTAATTGATTATTTAAACTTTAAACGCTTGTAACTTTTGTGTTTCAACTCCGATTTTGCCGATTCAAATTCCTAAAAATTCATAAAATTATGCTCTCTCTGTTTTTGGACTTCATTTGGATGTTTGGACACTTTTATCTACTATTTATTTATTTATTGCTATTTGCACGCTTTACGAGTAGACGTTGAAGTGCCTGAGGGCTTCGAAGGTGAAGTATTGACCCAGGAGCCAGCCCAAGACCAAGAACAAGTACTCTTTGAAGGCAAGTTGTGCCTTGACCATGTTGATCCCATTTTGAAATAATTTTGATTTAATTTATTGCATGCTAGTTTAATTAAAGAAATGGTTTAATTAATTTTGGGAGATTAGTTAAATGCCAACTTTGCACTAAGACACCTTGATTATTATTTATGTGCCATGACCCCTTGTCGCCCTAGTTGTGGATTATTAGTTAGACATTATTAAATTGCCAATATGGGTAATTAGACCGATGTAGTATGCTTAGCCTTGCCACGTAACATGTTTTTGACAATTACCTGAGAACATTGACTTAATGAGATATGGAACCTGTTTTGAGAAATATCATGTGTTATTGATGATGATATTGATGGCACGTGGTGCGTGGTAAACAACTGGGGGTTTGATAAATAGTTTTCGACCGGGGCGTGTGGCAAGAATGATCGGGTGGGCCAGTTGTGGCACCGAGAACGTTGATTTGGTTCTTCGGGTAGTCTTGCCCTGGTCACCCTAAGGACTTAACCTTGCAAGCCTTTGAACTGAGTCAAACGTGCAACCACATGTCTATAATGGGACAGACCTAGTTGATTAAGTTGCTAATAACGTACCTGTGGGACCTCGGGGTGTCAACTATACCTTTTGTGTAGTTGTACGGGGGAGCGTACCGGGGCTGTGGCCAGGTACCCATCTAACGGTTGGTTGGCCTAAACTTCGCCTTCGCTAAGGGAAGGATTAGTGTGCAATAACCGGGGAGGCCCACTTATGCTGTTAGAAGTTTCCGAAAGACTTTGTTACGGACACTCGCCTTTGTGGTGTTTGGCTGTATCTTGTGGGTAAAGTGCATAACCTCTGCAGAGTGTAAAATCTATTCGAATAGCCGTGTCCGCAGCATTGGACATTGCTCGGGAATAACAGTCAAGGGTTAGACTTTCGTGAAAATAACTTGGATTTGAACGGTTCGGTTTGGTTTAATAATGATGTTGATGGAAATGTGGATTAGGAATGGAAAAGATGTTTATTTAACTCCTGGAAAAGTTATTGATCTTATACTTATTTCTACTGCTTTCGAATCTACTTATGTTACTTATCAAATGCTGTTTCACTGCAATTATACCCTGAGCTATTCCTTTGTAATAGACCATGCATGTAGTATATTAGTTTGCATTCTATGCATGACTTAATGAGTACCAAGTACTCACCCTTGCCACAAAACAACATCAGTTGAAGAAGAGTCTACACCAGCTTTGGAGGAGGAGCTCCAAGAGGAACCGTCTATCTAGCGAGCGAGCCCAGTCAGTTGCCTGTGGTATACTGGATGGCGCCACGAAGTTATCTTATTTTCCGCTGCTATTATTTCTCTTTTATTAAGTTTCGCCCTGCGTGGCGTATAGTTGTAACTTGACCTTAAGGTTGAGCAACTAGTTTTGGTTAACTAATTAAAGTTCCGTATTATTCGTTGAGTATGCTGTGATATTTACCAATGTTGAGACTGTGTGCACTAGCGTGATCCTGGACTAGTGCGGAATACACAGATGGTCTAGATTTGCAAATTCGGGTCCCGAGAGAGGTGGTATCAGAGCCATACTGACTGTAGGCTCACCCATAGTTAGATTGGTCGTTGTAAGGATAAAACTTATTTTCTAAAAGTTAAAAGTTGTCAAGATAATGAATGAATTCTCGACTTACCCCTTTCTTTCTTGTTCATACCCCTTGCTGAGTTCTTTTGTCTTCCACTTGATTTTAAAATGTTGCGTTCTTACGCGAGCGTCTTTTGACAGATGATGATGAAGAACAACTACGCCAAGCGTGAAGGTGGCTACGCTGCCGAGTTGTGGCGTATGCTTCAGTTTCTTGGAGGTTTTCTCGACGAGCGAGCGTATGCGTTAAGGTTGAGACTCCTTCGTCGAGTCGCGTTATAGAATAAGAGTCACCCCTTTAGGCGTTAGACTCCAGTGATTGGTCAATTTGGATTTTTATTGTTTGCTGAGTGTGCAGTATGTGTTGCAGGCCCTTAGGCATTGTAAGCAACCATACCAAGTTATTATTATTAATAATAAAGTTGGATTTTGAGTTACACTTTTTCCCCGCATAAGTTTCCCTGCTACTTGTCTATTCTTGTTCCCTCTCATCTCTAAAACCGTGGAGCAATCGACAGATGGTGAACACCCGCGGAAACCTTGGAGGCAATGGCAGTGGTTCTCGCCCAATAGAAAACCCCAATGATGGAGCACCAGCACCGCCAGTTGATATGCAGAATTTTGGAGCTTTCCTTGCTGCTCAGACTCAGTTGATGCATGCTATGATGCAACAGTTGCAGCACGTCACTGCTCAGGCCACCGCTAATCAGGTCAATCAGGGACAACGCCAGAATACAAGACTGTCAGAGTTCATGAGGACTCATCCACCCACTTTTTCTGGGAATGCCAATCCGTTGGAGGCCGATGATTGGTTAAGGTCAATTGAGACGAAGCTACACATCGCTCAATGCATGGGAAATGAGAAGGTACTCTACGCTTCTCATCAGTTGGAAGGAACAGCCGCCGAATGGTGGGAAAATTTCTGCGCTACGCAGGAGAATCCTCAGGATATTACTTGGGAGGAATTACACCGCTTCACAAGATCACGTGCCGGAAGGAATTATGGACCTCAAGAAGGAGGAGTTCAGAGCATCAAGCAAGGTAATCACCGGTGGCGAATACTGAACAAGTTCACACGGCTTGCACGCTACGCACTCGAGGATGTAGCGACAGATAAAGCCGCATACCTCGCTTCATGAAGGGACTTAACTCAGATTGCAGTGGGACTGATCACCCACACCTTTCCGCATTTCCAGAGCCGTGAATAAGGCGCTTATTCTTGAGGACAAGCGCAAGGAACTGGATGAGAACAGAAGCGCAGGATGCAGATCGTGATCGCGTCGTGAGCACAAAGAACGCTTGAGGGTTGCGCCAAATCAGTTTTTCAGATTTCAGCCGCAGAATGCAAACAGGACACCGTCACCAGCACCAAGACCCGTCAATCGGAACTATCAGACTCCAGCCCACCCGAAACGCCGCTTGAGCGATCAACGAGGGACAGTGAGGCAGACGCTACAATTGCAACGAGCCAGGGCACTTTGCCAACAGCTTGTCCTAAGAAGACAGCAGGAGTGACCCGCCGCTTCAACTGGGATCCACACCATCCAGGACGCCAAAGACCAGAGCTGCACCCAATCAGGTGAGAGGCCGAGTCAATCATGTCACCGCAGATGCACTGCAGAATGCCACGGACGTCGTATTGGGTAAGTTACTTGTTAACTCAGTGCCTGCAATAGTTTTGTTTAATTCTGGAGCTTCGCATTCTTTTGTTTCTCAAAGCTTTGCTGCTAAAAATGATTTGGAGATTGCAAGACTTAAATGCATGCTTTTGGTTCAAACCCCTGGTTCCGAACTCCAAACGAAAGTAGGATGTTCTGGGGTGAGAATAGTAATAGATGGGATAGAGTTCCTAGCGAACCTTATTATTTTGGAGACCCAGACCTTAGACGTTATTTTGGGAATGGATTGGTTATCCAAGCACAAGGCCGTATTGGATTGTGGACGAATGACTATCTCAGTTGAGAGCCCGTGTGGAAAGAAAGTGGAATTTCAAGCTACTGCCGTCAGAGATGGACAGTTGATGGTTAACAGTGCCAAGGCAATCAGCATAGAAGATGTCTCAGTAGTGAATGAGTATCCGGATGTTTTTCTCAAGATCTACCTGTATGCCACCGCATGCAGATATAGAGTTTGTGATAGAGCTTGTACTGCACAAATGATAGCAAAGAGACCTTACCGGATGTCCACCGAAGAATTGGTAGAAATGAAGAAGCAACTCGAGGAGTTGATGGAGAAAGGATTCATCAGACCGAGTTCATCGCCGTGGGGAGCGCCAGTTTTGTTTGTCAAGAAGAAGGACGGGAGTTTCAGGATGTGCATTAACTACCGTGCACTCAATGAAGTCACCGTGAAGAATAAGTACCCGCTACCGTGATTGATGATTTGTTTGATCACCGAGAGGAGCCGGAGTTTTCTCAAAGATTGATCTGAGATCGGGATACCATCAGTTGAAGATCCGATCATAAGATATTCCGAAGACCGCATTCTCGTCAAGATATGGACATTACGAGTTTACAGTTATGTCTTTTGGTTTGACGAATGCGCCAGCCTATTTCATGAATATGATGAACAAGGTGTTCATGGAGTATTTGGACAAGTTTGTCGTTGTGTTCATAGATGACATCTTAGTTTACTCCAAGATAGAGGATGAACATGCAGAGCACTTAAGGAGAGTTTTGGAAAAGCTGAGGGAACAACAACTTTTCGCTAAGTTCAGTAAGTGTGACTTTTGGAAGGACAAGGTGGAGTTCCTTGGACATGTAATGACCGCAGAAGGAGTCGCCGTTGATCCAAGCAAGGTAGAAGCTGTGTTACATTGGGAATGTACCAAGACCGTGACCCAGATCCGGAGTTTTCTTGGAATGGCAGGTTACTACCGCCGTTTCATTGAAGGCTTTTCGACAATTGCGAAACCTCTTACGCAATTGTTGAAAAAGGAGAAGAAGTTTGCATGGACGCCAGAGTGCGAAAAAGGTTTTCAAGAGTTGAAGAAGCGATTGACATCAGCCCCGGTGTTGGTTCTATCGGACGTTAATCAAAGCTTCGATATTTATTGTGATGCATCGCGTCAAGGACTTGGATGTGTACTGATGCAGAATAGAAAGGTCGTCGCTTATGCATCAAGACAGTTGAGGCCACATGAGGAGAATTATCTGACGCATGACCTAGAGCTAGCTGCCGTAGTGCATGCTTTGAAATTATGGCATCACTATTTAATTGGAAACAGATGTGAAGTATACACGTACCATAAGAGTCTTAAGTACATCTTCACCCAATCAGACCTGAACATGAGACAAAGGAGATGGTTAGAGTTGATCAAGGACTACAACGTTGGAATCCATTATCATCCCGGAAAGGCCAACGTAGTTGCTGATGCTCTGAGTCGGAAAAGCCATACCGTGAACATGTTGCTAGCCACAAGTCAGGATGAACTATGTGAGGATTTCCATAGAATGCAGATTGAAGTCGTACCAGAAGGATTCTTGGCCGCATTGGAAGTGAAGCCCACCCTGGAGGATCAGATCCGAGAAGGACAGAAGGATGATGACAAGATCCGCAGGATTAAGTCCAACATGCATGAAGGCAAGGCAGAGGACTTCAAGTTGGATGAACAAGACACGTTATGGATGAGGGATCGCATTTGTGTGCCGAACAGGAAGGAATTGAAGCAGTTGATTCTAGAAGAAGCCCATGACTCCAAGTACTCGATTCATCCTGGAAGTGCCAAGATGTATCAAGACTTGAAGGAAAGATTCTGGTGGCCGAGCATGAAGCGTGAGGTTACCGAGCACGCTGTAATCGCGCGACATATGCCGGAGAGTCAAGGCAATGCATCAGAGACCAGCGGGATTGCTACAGCCATTGAAGATACCTGAGTGGAAGTGGGAGGAAATCGGAATGGACTTCATTACCAGTTTGCCGAAAACTCAAGGAGGATATGATTCTATATGGGTCATAGTGGACCGCTTGACTAAGGTGGCCCACTTTATTCCTGTAAAGACAACCTACTCGGGAGATAAATTAGCAGAGTTGTACATGATCAGATCGTCTGCTTGCACGGAGTGCCAAAGAAGATCAGACGGATAGAGGTACCCAGCTTACCTCGAGGTTCTCGAATAAGCCGCATGAAGCCATGGGAACCCGTTTGAACTTCAAAGACATCTTATCATCCACAGACGGATGGTCGATCGAAAGAGTCAATCAGATTCGAGGATATGTTAAGAGCGTGTGCATTGGCTTATGCTACCTCTTGGGATAAAAGTCTGCCAGACGCCGAGTTCGGCTACAACAACAGCATTACCAAGCAAGTTTGCAAATGTCACCATTTGAAGCACTATATGGTCGGCTCGCTTGACGCCATTGAACTGGAATGAGACAAGTGAACGCCGTGTCTTTGGACCGTATATTCTTCAAGAAACCGAAGAACAGATTGCCATGATCGGAGAGATTAAAGATTGCCCAATCACGATGTAAGAGTTATGCCGACACCGTCGCCGAGACCTCGAGTTTCGAACCGTAAGATTTTGTGTATCTCGTAGTCACGCCGCCAGAGGAGTTAAGAGATTCCATGCCAAAGGAAAACTCGCGCCGAGATATGTTGGACCATTCAAGGTTCTCAGCCGCAGAGGTGAAGTTGCTTATCAGCTAGAGTTACCGCAATCACTAGCAGGAGTGCATGACGTGTTCCACGTGTCCCAGTTGAAGAAGTGTCTCCGAGTACCTGAGGAGCAGACACCGCTAGAGTCAATTGAGTTGCAAGAAGATCTGACTTACAAGGAGCACCCCGTGAAGATTCTGGACACCATGGATCGAGAAACGAGGAACAAGTCAACCCGTTTCTGCAGAGTTCAATGGAGCAACCACACGGAGAGTGAAGCAACTTGGGAGCGCGAAGAGGATTTGAAGAAAGAGTTTCCGAACCTATTTCTTTAGAAAGCCCTGAATCTCGGGGACGAGATCCTGTTAAGGGGGGAGGTTTGTAACACTCCAAAAATTTGCTTTTCTTAAATTCATGTGTGATTTGGCACTTTGGTGAATTTTTGGAATTTTTTGGAATTTATTTGGAATTTATTTGAATTTATTCCATTTTGAAATAATTAAAGAATTAAACTTTGCAAATAAAAATTTGTTGGAAATATTTTATTTGAGTTCAAAATGTTCCAAAATGTTTTCCAGAATTTTTCTGGAATTTTTCTGAGTCTTTTGCTATTTTTAATGATTTAATTGAATTTCTGAGAATTTAATTGGATTAATTAAATCGAGTTGGTTTCACTGTTCATCCGACCGAGCCCGAGTCAGACTCGAGTCCGAGTCCGACCCGAACCTGACCACGCCCGTGGTTGAGCCGAACCCACTCGGCCGAAACCCTACGCGCGTGACCGTTGGATCAAGATCCAACGGCCACGATTGAGCCATGTCGCCGGACCCGAGCCCGACCGAGCCAGCCAGCTCACCGAACCGGACCTGAGTCCAAACCCACGCGACCGTTGGATCGAGATCCAAAGGTTCACGTTGTGCCACGTCGCCCTCTCCGTGTCGCCGTCGGACTCCACCGCCGTGTCGGAGTGGACCTCGCTTTCCGCGCGTTTCACGGACGCCGAGGGCCCTATTTAATGCGCCGTCTTTCGTGTCGTGACCTAGACTTCCGTGCGCACCCGTAGCCCTAGACAACGTCGCCCGAGCCGCCGTGGTTGCGCCGCAATCGCTCGCCGGAGTTGATTGTGTGTTCCGCCGCGGTTTTCCGTTGTTTCCACCGCCTGGCCATCCTCCGCCGCTGAGGTCGATCCGAACCACAAGAGCCGGGCCGCGTCGGAGGGAACCTTCCACTTCACAGAGCACACCCGCAACGCCGCCGCTATCGCCGTCGTCTCCATCTCCGCCAGCACCGCCGTGGACATCGCCGTGACCTCGAAGCTTTTCAACCGTCGGATCTCCATCGCACGGACCAGATCGCGCCACGTCACCCGCCGGTGAGATCCACGTGCTAAACCCCTTATCCAATCTCAGCCGTTAGATCTAGATCGTACGGTTAGCGTTAACCGCGTTATACGCGTTAGATTGGATCCCAACCGTTGGATCTAGATCCAACGGTCCAGATTAACCGCGTTAACCCAAACGCGTGAAACCCAGATCCAATCCGAGCCGTCGGATTTCAAATCAACGACCCGGATTACGCCACGTAGCGGAAGCTTGACCTCCGCGGTCAGCCCACGTGTGGGCGTGGGTCACTGACACGCCGGGCCGCGTGTCAGCGATCGCACCATGACGTCACGCTGACGTCATGGCGACTCGCATCGCCGCCGCCACCTCAGCCGCGGCGGTGACGCCAAAGAATGACGCTACCGAGGGTCCCACTCCGCCAAGAGCGTGAGTCCCCGCCGACGCCGGCGATGACGCTACCCCGTGGGTCCCACTGTCGATCACACGTGAGCCGTGGACCAGGTCCACTGAGACCCGAGCCAAACCATGGGCCACGCCCATGAACCTACCGACGCCGCAGACCAATCAGAGGCTGCCACGTGTCACTGCTGACGCAATAAATTAATTTCCGAAAAAGAAAATGATTTATTAATTCGAAATAATGATTTTAGATTTTGATTCAAACTTCAAACGCTTATAACTTTTGCGTTTTAACTCCGAATTGAGTGATTCAAATTTCTAAATTTGTATAAAATTGAGATCTACCTAATGATGAATTTTATTTAATTTTTGGACTAAATTTGTTCTCTGTAATATTATTTAAATTGATTATTTAAACTTGAAAATGCTATTACTTTCGCGTTTAAACTCCGAATTTGACGATTCCAGTTTCTAAAAATTCATAAAATTATGCTCTCTCTGTTTATGAACTTATTTGGACATTTGGACACTTTTTGTCTACTGTTTTATTCATTGGTTGCTATTTGCACGCGTTACGAGTAGACGTTGAAGTGCCGGAAGGATTCGAAGGAGAAGTATTGACCCAGGAGCCAGCTCAGGACCAAGAGCAAGTACTTTTTGAAGGCAAGTTATGCTTTGACCATGTTGATCCCATTTTGAAACCTATTTTGATTCAAATTATTGCATGCTAGTTTAAATTAGAAAATGCTTTACTTAATTATGGGTAATTAGATAAATGCCTAATTGCTGTATGACACCTTGGTTAATTAAATATGTGCCATGACCCCTTGTCACCCTAGTTGGGGTTTACTAATTGGACACTACTAAATTTGCCAACATGGGTTTTAGACCGTTGTAGTATATTGCTTAGACCTGCTACGTGCTCATGACATGATTTTGGACAATCAAATGTTAATATTGACCTAATGATATATTGAACCTGTTTTGGAAAGGTATCATGTGATGTTGATGGCACGTTATGTTGATGGCACGTGGTGCATGGTAATCAACTGGGCTTTGATAAATAGCTTTTGACCGGAGCATGTGGCAAGAATGATCAGGTGGGCCAGTTGTGGCACCGGGAACGTTGGTTTGGTTCTTCGGGTTGTCTTGCCCTGGTCACCCTAAGGACTTAACCTTGCAAGCCTTTGAACTGGGTCAAACGTGCAACCACATGTCTGTAATGGGACGGACCTAGTTGATTAAGTTGCTAATAACGTACCTGTGGGACCTCAGGATGTCAACTACACCCTTTGTGTAAGTTGAACGGGGAGCGTCTGGGTGCGCCAGTACCCATCTAACGGTTGGTTGGCCTAAACTTCGCCTTAGCTAAGGGAAGGGTTAGTGTGCAACAACCGGAGAGGACCACTTGTATTGTTGGAGGTTTCCGAAAGACTTTGTTACGGGAACTCGCCTTTGTGGTGTTTGACTGTATCTTGTGGGTAAAATGCATAACCTCTGCAGAGTGAAAAATCTATTCGAATAGCCGTGTCCGCGGTATTGGACATCGCTCGGGAATTACAGTCAAGGGTTAGACTTTCTTGAAAATAACTTGGACTTGAAAGGTTGGGTTTGGTTCAATAATGATGTTGATGGAAATGTGGATTAGGATTGGGAAAGATGTTTATTTAACTCCTGAAAAAGTTGTTAATGATATACTTGTTTCTACTGCTTTCGAATCTACTTATATTATTTGTTAAATGTCAAGCATCGCAAATATACCTTGAGCTATTCCTTTGTATCAAGCCATTCATGTAGTATATTAGCTTGCATTCTGTGCATGACTTGCTGAGTACCAAGTACTCACCCTTGCCACAATACAACACCAGTTGAAGAGGAGTCTACACCAGCTTTGGAGGAGGAGCTCCAAGAGGAACCGTCTACTTAGGGAGCGAGCCTAGTCAGTTGCCTGTGGTATACTGGATGGCGCCACGATGTTATTTTAATTTCCGCTGCTATTAATTCTCTCTTAATAAGTTTCGCCCTGCGTGGCATATATTTGTAACTCGACCATAAGGTCGAGCAACCAGTTTGACTATTTAATTAAAGTACTTTATTAGTATCGAGTGGTATGATTGTGATATTTACCGATGTTAAGACTGTGTGCACTAGCGCGTTCCTGGACTAGTGCTGAATACACAGAGGGTTCGGATTTGCAGATTCGGGTCCCGACAGTGTACCACGCTAACTTGTAACAACTGGAGTTGTATAATTGCGGTTATTCTTGTTTGTACACTTCTCATTTTGCTGTATTTGATACGATTCATTGTATTGTCACCTAATATTATCATTATTACAATTTTGGTCATCTTGAATGCAACTGTCTTGCTTGTTGGAACTAAATGTTCTTCCATCATGCATACTAATTTGTTGTAGAACTATCTGTATATCACAGACGGTTCTATTTAGAAACCGTGTTTGGTACTAACACACAGACGGTTCTGATTAGAAATCGTGTGTAACACTTCAGTACCACAGACGGTTCTCGTTAGAAACCATGTCTGATACTTCAATATCACAAACGGTTCGAATTATACACCGTCTGTGAAATTCAGGTATCCCAGACGGTTTCGAATTACAACCGTCTGTGATACTTTACTTTCACAGACGGTGTATAATTCGAACCGTCTGTGATTTTTTTTTCTCACAGGCGGGTAGAAAACCGTCTCTGATGATCTCTTTCATCACAGACACATTGTTACTGACGGTTCACAAAACCGTCTGTAATGACGTTTGTGAATCGTCTGTAATGACGTTTTCTGTAGTAGTGAGAAGCTAATCATATACAAAAGATACATAAGAGAAAGGCAAAAAAACTATCCCAGCCACGGAGAGATATCAAAAGTATCTTCTTTATAAACTCTTAACCTTCAGTAAATCTATATTAATAAAGATAGACCTCCTCCATCTAAACTTAATTGCAGCAATCACCCGTCAAAGATACACTGATTCCTCTGCAACGAAATACACCAGCATCTAAGAGTTATTAGTTCATTGAAAAAAAGCTTCTTCTCTCTTCTAATAATTTTGGTTGTTGATAGGTACTTATGAGTCCCAAAAACGTATCCCAAATGGACGAGACATGGGACTAAATAAACACCTTAGAATTAGAGCAGAAGGTGATAACTTTTCATATAGTTTCAAACAGACGAAGAGAACCACCATCACTCACTTGTTTTAATTCTAGCCATTCAGAAGGTTGGATTTGCATGTTGCAACCACGTCTAGATTCGATGAGCTTGATACAGGCAGACAGAGTTACATGCATAGACAGTGCATGGAGCCATGGAATGCGACCTTATCATATGGAAAGTATGATCAAGTCCCATACAGGGTCATGGAGAACGAGGGCGTGCTCTTCTGTTCTTGCTCTTGCCAAATATTTTATTTCATGGTGGAAGAGCACAAAAAGAAAGTACTTAGAGAGTAAACAGATTGAACAAATGAGAGAACAAGCATATGTGATGAGAAAATGAGACAGCGAGGGAGATGTGTTGAGTGCTGAACAAATAAAGCATTCGGGTTGATTTTATAGTGTGTTCATTGAAATGCCCATTGAAAATTGAAATCAGGCGCAAGATGAAAATTGAAATCAGCTTTATTTATTTTCACGCGTCAGATCACTATCTCTCTCTATCGTTGGAATGCCTATTGTGCGGGATGGAATTAGCTCGATGAAAATTAAAATCAACTTTATTTCTTTTCACGCGTCACATCCTCTCTCTCTCTCTCTCTCTCTCTCTCTCTCTCGTTGAAATGCTCATTACACAGGATGGAATTAGCCAGATGAGAATTAAAATTGTGAATCTTCCTGTTAGACGAATCTTTCCCTGTCCTCTCTCTCTCTCTCTCCCTCTCTTTTGCCCGAAAAATGTGCGACTCTCTTTTTCCTCTCTCTCTCTCTCCCTCTCTTTTTTGCTGCTCTAACTCCTTTTCTTTGTTTTTCGCGTGTACCTAACCCCTTGATCCCATTTCTCCCCTCTCCCTTCCTCTCTTTTACCCTCCCTCTTTCTCTCTTTTCCCCCTCTCGGTCTCTCACTCTCTCCTGGTCCCCCCTCGATTCCCGCGCCAGGGGCATGGCTCCCGCCTGCCACCCCTCAATCCCTCACCCCTCCAGGCTCCGGCCCTCACCGCCCCCTCCCTCTTCTATCGCCCCGCCTTCGCCTCTCGATCTCCCCTCCTCGCTGCCTCCCTCCTTCACCGGCACTGCCCCGCCGCCCCTTGGCCTTCCCTCCCCGTCGCCTCCCACCTCCACCACCCCACTGTCGCCTCTCGGGCTCCCCTCCCCGCTACCTCCCAACTCCACCGCCTCCCTCCTTCACTACCCCGTGCCACCTCCCTCCTCCCCCTCCCCACCACGACGATTCGAGGCAACGGGCGAGGGAGCCGAGGCAGCGCACGCGGCATGGCTCGGCAAGGCGGTGATGTGGTGACATATCATGGCTCGGCGAGGTGGTGGCGCGGCGCGTGTAGCATGGCTCGGCGATGAAGCATCTAGGCCCCTAACTTAGTTTGGTTTTGGTAATTAATGACAATCAACGTTTATGGACTAACAATTTGCTTTAAGTGTGCAAAAGGTGGTTAGCCCTCGTCTATGATTGTGGAAGAGGAACTTCATAAGTCCTTCTCTAAATCAAGCTCAAGTCCAAGGTACAAAAGAATTAATGACCTTTTATAGTATTTTGCCGATCTCGGTGTTTGGAGAAAGATCGGGTTGCTAAAATAGGTGCCAGACTATTAAGAGGAAACCTTGGTTAGTAGCTTGATGATTAATTAAGACTAATGGCTTAAATTTGTGCTCATACTTAGTCTCATGCATGCATAAAGTCTTCCAAAAAAATCGGTTCAAAAATTACTATAAGCGATACTACTGACCATACCAGTGCAGTACTACCGCAACTACGGTAGTACCGGCCTGGGGCGCGGTAGTCTTCTCACAGAGTGGATTGTTTTAAGGAAAAGTCTTTGAGGCTGGTAGTACCAACCATCTAAGAGCGGTATTGTCACCAGTGCGGTAGTACCGGCCTACTGCACGATACTTATTTTCTAGATCATGTTGTTTTCTGGTGAAATTTTCATTGTCGGCACTACCGACCAACTAAGAGCGGTATTGCCGCAAGCATGGTAGTACCGAACCCTAGTCCGATAGTCTTTTTTTTCCAAAGAACAATACTTTTGGGTGATTTCAATGCAACCTGCACTACCGCACTTCCTTGAGTGCTACTGTCGCAAGTCCGGCAGTACCGACTATTTAGGGTGGTACTGCCGACTTACTGTAGCAATGGCTATAACCTACCGCATTTAATGCTACAGTCAACCGTTGAGCATGAGGGCGGCACTATCGATCCTAGTTCAGTGGTAGTGCCGACCCTGCTGACTTTTGTGGAAATTAGGTGCCAATGGCTAGATTTGTCGATGGGGGCTATAAATGCACCCCCACCAGCAGCAAGGAGCAACCCTTGGACACTCATTGCATATTCGTGAGCTCTTGTTTCTTTTCCATCATAAATTGAGCATTCATTTCACTTTTGAGTGGTGGTTGAGAGAAATTCAAGTTTGTACATTCAATTTTTAGCCATTAGACATTTGATCAACCTCA
Source organism: Rhipidocladum racemiflorum (assembly GCA_036346355.1). Taxonomy (NCBI): domain Eukaryota; kingdom Viridiplantae; phylum Streptophyta; class Magnoliopsida; order Poales; family Poaceae; genus Rhipidocladum; species Rhipidocladum racemiflorum. The sequence continues at coordinate 67,940,207 of CM070580.1, read as the reverse complement.
AGCGAGTGTCAAAGTTCTATTCTCTTGGAGGTTGTCGCCTCCTAAATGGCTTAGAGGCGTGTGGAACCGGTGACGTCCTCAAGAAGCATGTGGGGAGGCTCGGTTGTTTGTGAAGGCATAGAGCTCACCTAGCCAGAGTGGCGAAGAGATACCCTTGGTAATCGAGGAAGGCTCAGGTGCGCAAAGGAGCCGGCTTGAAGTGAGTCAAGCTACCTTAATGTGGATTAGGGGAGACCGACAAGTCTCTGAGACCACAGAAAAAAATTTCTTGTGTCAACCTCTCTTGTGGTTTGCTTCCTTTATATATTTGAGCAATTTACTTTCCTAGCATATTTTGTGATTGATACTTAATCTAGGAGTGTATACTTTGCCTAGACATAGATTGTTGGTGCACTTAGCAAAACTTAGAAATTTTAGGCCTTAATTGTTAAAATTCTCAATTCTAATCTTACTTGATTAGATTCTTGTAATTAGATAAAGAATTCTTAAAACCTCCAACTCACCCCCTTCTAGTCAGTTATCCTTGATCCTACAGGCGACACGGTAGCCACAGCTTTCCCCCACGGCATACCTCCCTACCACTGCTAGCGTGCCCTGTCGCGGACCAGCGGTAGTGCTGCCATGCACCGCCGTGCTGTGCCAGGCTATGCCGCTCATCATGCCCAATTCCCGAGCCTGGCACGACCCAAGCTACATTTCCATACTGCCCATCGTGTCTACCGTTCCTCGGACAGGCTAAAAAAGCCCGACCCAATGTCCACCTCTAGTGCTGAAGTTCCCGAGGCGAGGTGGCGTTGTGCAAGGAGAGAAGAAAAAGCAGAGAGAGTGCTTTACATGCGGCTGCAGGACAGCACGATGCAGCAGGTCTAGGAGCCATCAACAGCAGTGTACAGCATGCAATAGAGAAAACAGAAGGGAAGAGAGATAAAAGAAAAGAGGAGAGAGAAGAAGAGAAAAAAGAAGAAAAAAATTTGAGTGGTTATTTTAGAGTTGTGTTTTCGAGTACATGGATATTTGTGCATATTCTGTATTCCTAATTTAAGAAATAAATCAGTAAGTATGGATTCCGATCTAATAATTCTTGTTTTTCAAGTTTACGTACAATTGCCTTCTTATTTGCTTGTTTAATCTAGTTTTCTTTCATGGTTTTATATCAATGATTCTATATTAATTTTTTAAGTTTGATTATTATTTTATTACTTCCTGAATTAATAAAAACAGAAGAAAAAAAATTAAATTTAGACGTTAGTTTACACCAATTCACCCCTCTCTTAGTGCGTCACGATCTTTCAATCTATATATACATGAGGATTCCTCCTATTTCAACAACCATATGCATGATGGTTCACCTTAGCTACCTCTCTCCACATTTGCTTCCATCGATGACACTCACCATCACTTTGCATGCAGCTAAGATTTTGGATCACGGGCACCCCATTTTCTTCAGTGGATCAGGGAGTTCTTTGTCTTTTTGGCAGAGAGGAGAGTGAATCAATGATGCTGCCCATTTGCTAGTTTTGTGGGCCCATGATAGAAGAAAAGAAACAATGTTAGGTGCTCCTACCTCCTAAGGTTGGTGGATGTCAAATGGTGGTGTGCTTATTTTTTTTCCTTTTCCCCTTTTCAGATGAATGCTATAATGAATTGATGCATGCCCTTCATTTCAGGACAGGGATTACATGCAGTTGCTATCGTAACTACAATTTAAGCAGTTGCTTGCGAGCTGTTGGATCGAAAAGCGACGTTTCAGATCGATCCAAAGTACTGTAGCAAAAATACAGTAGCAAAATACTGTAACAAACAGATTTGGATGATTCGGATCGTTCAGTCGCTTGATCGGACGGCTCATACCACACACAACTGCTTAAGTTGCAGTTACAATAGCAACTGCAAATGATCCCTGTCCTTCGTTTCAAGGTTTCAATCATGGTAGTTCACACTGACTTGGAAATCTAGGACAGTGCGGTCACAGGATTCAGGCCTGAGGAATAAATGTTTATGGTTCTGATTCGCCAAGGCTGGCAATGAAACAAACCATTTTTTTGTAGGGATCAAAAACTGGCCCATAATTTCTACTTGGTCAGATCAAATTTCTGACTGGGCATCGCTTTTCTTGATGTGATTTTGTCAAAGTCACAAGCCGCAAGAACATGCCATGGTCTAAGAATCCTTTCTATGGAAGAAACGAACCTTGAAAGAGATGCACAGATCGTGTGCTTGTGAGCTGAAAGTCTTCATAAATCTCTTTCCAAGTACTCCCTCTGTCCCACAAAGAGTGCATTTCTAGGATTTTTAAGACAGATTAGTGTGCAAGGTAAATGACTAATGTGACCCTCATTACTCCATACACAAGCATGATGATGCTTCGGTTTCCACAAGCACTTAAATGAGCATGCATACACTCACAGCTAGGCCCTACGGACTAAAGATGCACTCTTTGTGGGATAAAATTTGAACACTAGAAATGCACTCTTTGTGGGACAGAGGGAGTATGAGAAATGGCGCAGAAAAACTTGAACTGCTGCTGAAGCAGCGCTCGACCAGCCAACACCTTCCTCCAATATGTGGAAATTAAGGAAGAAACATTATTACGCTGGCACAACATCCGAGTCAATTTGTTGTAAAATGCATGATTTAATGCATGACCTAGAGAAAGATGTCACAGAAGAATGTGCAACTACAAAAAAGTTACTAATTCGATCGAAAGCATCTATGAAAGATGTATGTCACATGCACACTCTCCTTGCTGCATTGGTACGAAACAGTGGTGTGTTGTCAGAGCCATTAAGATCACACAAGGATCTTAAGGAATTAAGATTGGTATCAATAAGAGTGTTGAGATGTTACAGTCCTTCTGTTGTCAATAGCCTAGTCGTAAATGCAAAACATCTATGATTTCTCAATCTTTCTGGGTTTAGCAATGTTACATTGCCAAATTCAATATGGCCTTGTTCGTTTCAGCTTATGAACAGCTTTTGCTTAAAATGAAAGAGGATTATTTGCCAAATTGTAGGATTCTGAATAGCTTCTTCCACAATTAGAATCAACCTTACAACATAAAATCAGAAGCGCCTTCCGCTCGATTCTCGTGGAGAATCAACGGTTTGGGAGAGCCATGGGCGATGAGGTTGGCGCACACCCGAGCCCGCCGCCCCTCCGACCGCCGAGCCCCTCACCGTCGGTCGAGCCTCTCCGACCGCCGAGCCCCTCTACTTGTCAACTCCTTTGCTCGCCTAGCTCCTCCGCCCCGCTCTCCTCTACCCGCTAGCTCCTTCGCCAGCCAGCTCCTCCACCCACCGACCGACTCCTTTGCCTGCTAGCTCATCCGCCTGCCGCCCTCCTCCACCCACCGGCCAACTCCTTCGCCCGTTAAGCTCCTCCGCCCGTCGAGCGCCATCAACAATCTGATTCTCAGACGGAAAGCCAGCTGGGATAGGTGTAGTTGAGTAAGTTACTAATAACTTGCATGTGGTACCTCAGGGTGATAGTTACACAGGGGTGTAGCTGTATGGGGGAGCGTACCTGTGCTGCGGCTTGGTACCCATCCAACGGTATGTGTCGATCCTATACTTCGGCTCTGTGTGAGGGAAGTGATAGTGAAAGCAATACCGGGGAGGTTCACTTGTTAAGTTAGAAGTTTTTGAAAGGCTTTGTTACGGTTAATCGCCTGTGTGGTGAGCGATTATATCTTGTGGGTAAAATCTATAACCTCTGCAGAGTGTCAAAACTATTCGAATAGCCGAGTCCACAGTATTGGACATTGCTCGGGGATTACAGTCAATGGTTATAATTTCATAAAATTGAACTTGGGTTGGTTGATACTTGGTATGAAAATGATCAAACTGGTTAAGAATGATAAATGCTTTACTTGAAAGTTAATTGTGCAAGTTACTATCATTATTATTGTTCTACCACTTTCCAATTTACTATTGTTATTTATGAATGTTGCTTTATTGCAAAACAACCAAATAACCTATCATTTGGAATAAGCTATGCATGTAGCTATTAGAATTGCATTTCTATGCATGACTTGCTGAGTGCTCTAAAGTACTCACCCTTGCCACAACACAACTATTAGTTGAGGAAGAATCGACGCCAGCATTGGGAGAGGAGTTCTAGGAGGAGCCAGCGAACTAAGGAGCGAGCCCAATCAGTTGCCTGTGGCATATTGGTTGGCGCCACGAGTTTATTTATTTTCTACTACAAGTTTATTTCTTTAAGACTTTGCCCTGCGAGGCTTATCTTTGTAAGTTAACCATAAGGTTGACTCAACCGCTTTTGTTATAATAAAGACTTTATTTAGTATTTTGCTGTGTATGATTGTGATATTCATCGATGTTGAGACTATGTGCACTAGCGTGATCCTGGACTAGTGCAAAAAATGCAGAGGGTCCGAATTTGCACATTCGGATCCTAACAGATGGCTTTTGAGAGGACCGTGCACAGCCATGTTGAAGGGATGGAATCAGCCTACGAACAGGAATTCGATTTTTAAAACATTTTCCTAATACACTTTGTTGCATAGAACAAGTTTTAATTTTTAGATATAGCAAATCAACTCTAATCATTATGAAAATTTTTGGAGATGTACTTTAGATTATTTAGAACCCAAATAAAATTATTTCAAGCTCTAGAAAGTTTTGAAATAATTTTTAAAATTCAAAGACAACAGCAGGAAAATGGGAAAACCAATTTCTTTTATGCAAAAAATAGGAAAAATAATTTTCTTTGGTGCTTTACCCAACAGACAATAGTTATTTGGTGCTTTACCCAACGAGCAATCATTAGCCAAATGTCCAACATCATGACACTTATGGCAAAAATTTTCGTTGGACTTAATGAACCTTGGACCCTTGTTGCTCATCTTCTTACCCTTTTTGGGGATGAATCTAAATCCCTCCTTGCTATATGAGCAACACTGACTACCAAGGATTTTTTCAAGTGTTTCCTTACGCTTGAAACACCTTACCAAGCTTTTGCTCAACTTGGTAACCTCCTATTTGAGCTCTCTATTCTCAATAATTAGTTTATGTACATTTTCAATAGAAAATAAGCTAGAACAAGAACTAGAGGTCAAAGACAATAATTCATCACAAGAAGTAGCTATGCTAGACTTAGCAATGGAGCAATAATAAACATCTATTTTAGACATAGCATCAATTAGATCACATGAAACTCCTATGTCATTTGTTGATTTAGAATTATTTTTGAGGAGGAGAGACTCATGCACTTCTTTTAGCTCGTTGTAGGACTTCTTGAGAGAGGTGAACTCTTTTCTCAAGGCTTTATGCTTAGCCAACTCTTTTCTCAAGGCTTTATGCTTAGCCTTCTCCTTGCCAAGATAATCATTCAAGTCAACAAGCATATCAAAGAATTCTTCATATGAGGGGTCTTCATTGTTGTTAGGATTTACCTTATCTCCCTTTGCTATAAGACATAGAGGAGTGATGAATGGTGATGAAGCTTCTCCAGTTGCAATCCCGACAAGGCTCTTCTTCTTTGGTGAAGTATCTTCCTCGGGGGAATCGGAGTCAGAATATTCCTCTTCGGAATCCCATTCTCCTATGTGAGCTTCACCCTTGCTATCTTTGTGAAGCTTTTTAAAAATCTTCTTCTTGCCTTCATACTTCTTCTTGAGTGATTTCCCTTTATCATCCTTTTCCTTCTTCTTTGGACAGTGAGAGGCAAAGTACTCCTTGTCATGGCACTCAACGCATCGAACGTTTACGAATCGTTGATTGCTTGAGTGATCTCTCTTTTTGTATTTTTGAGGAAAGCTTGAGCTTCAGCACATTCTCATAAATCTCTTCATTCTTCTCATAAGAAGCGCCATTTCTTCTTCAGTGTCGCTCCCGGACTCATCAAGTGTTTCTTCGCTTGATTCCGCCTTTGCCTTGAATGCAATGTTCTTTTTCTTGAAAGAACTTTGCTCTAAGAGCTCATCATTGTCCTTCTTGTATAACTCATTCGTGATGAGATTGCCCAAGAGTGCCGTTGGTGTCAATCTTGTCAACTCGGGTGGGTTGAGAAAAAGTGTCACTAACGTCTTGTACTTCTCCGGAAGAGCTCTAAGCATTTTTTGAACAACATCAATGTCAGTTAAAGTACCCCCAATGCTCTTGAGCTCATTTACTATGTTGTTTAACCTTGATTCTTAGCATATGTAGTTTGGCCTTTTGATCGCAAATGTGCCCTCATGAATTTCAAAGAGGCTTATCTAAATCTCACGAGCACTTTCTAGATTGCTCACACGGTTGAACTCATCCGCATTCAAAGCTCTAAACAAGACATTCATTGCCTGAGCATTGAGGTGAGAGTTTCGTTCATCTTAATCAAGTGAGGTGGTTGGATCAAGTGACATAGCAAAACCCTCACCTACAATTCTCCATATGTTAGGACTCATAGCCTTAAGTTACACAGTCATACGGATTTTCCAATAAGCATAATTTGTGCCATAAAAGAAAGGTGTCTTTCCTATAGATACACCCTCACTGGCCACACATACCAAGAAAGCACTAAATTTAAGAAAAAAAAAGTTAATATAATTGGACAATACATACCCTTATTTAAGGATATAATACAACCACTCAACCATTTTTTCTGTACTAAAGCAGAAGCATAAAACAAAAATATTACAATACCTACACTTTGATTCTCTCAATAGACTTGTATGGTGGGATGCTGCTTCCCAAGAGGCGATACTTACATTACGGGATTGGGGCAGTAGTAGAGAACTTGTCATGCATAAAATCTGAGAAACACTTCAAAAGGGGACTTAACTCTGAAGTAGAGAAGTTATCATGTACACAAAGCTACCACCAAATTCCCAAATTGCAGGTCTCTCAGGATGGATAGTCAGTGGCGGAGGACGAGCTAAAATTTTGATATGGCAAACTTTATAGCATATATAGTAACAGTGGTACACGAAATTAAAGTTATATATACGCTAATATTATAAAGCATATTATAATATGAGTGTATAACACTTAATAAAATGATAACCATATTATAAAGCATAATGGATAAGGAAGGAGATAAAATGTATACCAATAAAGTATTGATTGCGTCTAGGAGACCTTGACAGCAGTATTTGACGAGTTTTCATCTTTTAAAAATGCTTCTGCGCAGGTGAAAGCCACGGAACGCGAACGCACTACGCACCAATATATACTATATATATACAAGGATATCCAGTATAGACTAGGTATGGCGGGAACCATACCTTGCCATATTGGGTCCTACGCCACTGTGGATAGTGCATCAGAGAGTAGCTATAAGAGCATCTCCAAGAGGGGCCCTAAATATGACCCTAATTTGAATTATAGGGCTTTTAGGGGAAAAGATCAACTCCAGCAAGGACTCTAAATTGTTAAAATTTATCAAATTGTTTTAGGCCCATGGAAGAGTAGCTATATTTAGCAACTCTGTGATTGAGCCCTATCTTCATTGAGTTTTAGGGCCTAATTGCTGGAGTGAATATTTCATTGGAGCTCTAAATCTAATTAGTTGGGGTCCTAAATTAAAATTTAAGGCTCATTTTTAGGGCCCTCTCTTGGAGATGCTCTAACAACCAGTAGGTTTCCTCCTATTGGAGATTAGCCACAATCGATACCATAATTTGATAGGAGATTAGCCATAATCGATACCATAATTTGATTCAGAGTACAGCAAGCAAAAGAACCCACAGAGTACCAAGCAGAAAGAGCAGGGCATCGTTCTCTTCCTCTACAAACTAACACTGCTCACTGGAAATGATATTGACCGTCATTGTAAGCTTGCTCTCATTCTTCTTCAGTTCAAACAGACAGATATCTCCGACTCGCAGACGATTGTCACGGACGAATTTGCGCCAATCTCCGACAAGGAACCACCTCTTGCCGTCCCTAATCTGCAACTTGATGCGCCATATCATCTCCCCCATACACAGGAGCAACATAGAGTCCTTTCTGTCTGTAAGATGCTCAGCAGCATATCGGGAACCAATTTCCTAGTATTTTACAGACAAAAACATGTTACAATGACAGGTCGGCCACTTATGTCAGTGAAATTAACAACCCTCTTGTTTGGAGCTGTATTATGGGATTTATTTCGGTTTGACTATCTGGTTCAGGAAAATATGTCATTTCTGTCATCAGTGATGTAAGTGCAAAAGTAAATTCAAGCCAAACAGCTTTGACATCTTTCCTAGGCATTTATGCATGACTAACCACACAAATTGTTCTCTCTCATTCTCCCAAAGCACTTAAGGGAAGAATGTTTTAGTCATTCTCCTTGGTGACTCTCTCGATCTTAGAGCTTTCTTACTCTACGTGGCCCGGTCAAAATAAGCTTTATAAAAATGAACGGAGGGAGTAACGACTATAAAAAGAGGAAGAAGAATTGAGCTTACCAGGATGCAGCTTTGATTAGCACCGACGTTACTCTTGTTCATGATTGCCACATAAAGGGGAGCTTTGGATTGGATGGCTCGCACTCTCTCTTCAACTATCTTCTTTTGCAATGGAGATAGACTGCACTTGGATGGTAAAACGTAGGGAGGCTCAGAAGGATCATGATAGTCCTCGCACTCCAGAGATTCCCGAGAAACTTCGTGCCTGATGCTTTCTGAGGAAGCATTTTCTCCTGCAGAAGTGCAGATAACTTCACATTACAAGAAAGAAATAGTCTGAAAATGTGCCCAATTGTTGAAGTCTAGCTATGATTTTGCAACATACCATCGGTGGTTTCCTCCTTAATACGGACGGCCGAAGCTGTCTTTGTGTTGGTTCTACCATGCCTTGAGCCAACCTTTCGAACACCGGTTCCTACCCTCGAATGAGTTGTTTCTCCGGGAAGTAGATGGACGGTAAATGTGAATCTTCTCCCATCCCTTGCCGGCACAAAGATGCAGACATCTCCCACCTGGACACGATTGTCACGGACAAAGTGTGACCAGTGCCCCATAAGCATGTGTGCACTTCTGTCTTTTCTCATGTAGAACCTGGGATGCCACTTCTTGCTCTTGCCAGGCCTCTGAAGTGTGACAGTGGCACTTTCATGTGGAAAGTGTGCAACTGCATATCCCTTAGAAATGATCTGATCACAGATGGAACAGGATTTGATGCCATTAGCAGACAAATAATAATACAAATTCAGGCCAAACCAAAGAACAGAAGTGGTTTCAATTGTCAAGCAAGGGGAAAAAAAGTCATTATCCAAGTGTTCAGAAGGTTCATGAGAACCTGAAGACAACATAATTTTCCCCTATAATATCAAAACATAAATGTACAGGATCAGCAAGCAACAAACAGTTCATACTGAAAGCAGTGGGTTGCCCTTTCAACAGAAAAGAAGAGTAAATTTACCAGGAAAGGACTGGGTGGTTGAACATGGCACTTCCTAATGGTAGCCACAAAAACAGCAATTTCAGGTTGAATTTCCTGGATAAGTGCAACTACTTTCTCCTTCTGTGCTGGAGATAGATAAGTCCTACGTGATAACACGTAATCAGGCCCTGGAGTTATCTGAAGATCATCCGAATCAAGAGATTTGTATTCAGAAGAACTGCCATTTCCTGTACAAAATCTCACGAGTAAAAGAAACTATAGGAATAAGTGATCTAACATTTGAGGTACATGTGCAAATCACATAACATTATAACCTGATTCCTCAGATGAAGAGGATGTTGCAGCCAACTTTGCAATTTTTCTTTGATGACCGGAGCAACCCCTTTGACATCGACCAAATCTTTTTCTTCCTGATGATTTTCTGGTATCGTCACGAGAGCCGCTTGAAATATCAACAGCATATGCATTTCTTTCTTGAATACCAGAAGTATTATTTATGCCAGCACAGGAAAATACTTTCTCACAATCTTCAGAATCAAAGATGAGAACCTTAAAACGAGAGTTCTCAACGTGACTGAACAGCAGGTAGTCATTCTCTTCTATGTGATGGGCATCAACAAATGCTTCCCATCCACATTGGAGGATTGTCCTATTTGTATGCTCAGTTACTTCAACAACATATAGAATACCAGTAGGAGATTCTAGTTTAATGGTTCCTGATATCTTTCCTCCGAAATGGTTCAAAAATCTGTTTGGCACGATCTGTCGCAACAATATTTTGAAGTATTCAATATAAACAGAGTAATTCTCGTAATAGCCAGAGCAACAGAAAATAAGAAGCAATGTACAAGGTGTGTGCTACAGTGAGGAAATGCATTTATAAATAGAGCTTGCTTTTTATGGTTATGTTTAATACTACCAGAACTACCATCAAAAAACATATATTCCTATCACCATATAATATTCACTATGTTGCACACTTTCTTCTTTCTTAAAATACTAAGATTTACTTGGCAGCTTTCTAGCTAAACCTCCGAACTCTGTAATAATTGTTTAGTTGTGTGCATCTCAGTATGTAGAGACCGGAAGTCTAATTTATTCTTCCATTATCTAAAAAATATAATATTCACTAATCAAAGATTGTGGAAGAGGCCAATGCCAAGTTCATCATTCAGAAACTAATAAAAAAGGTAAATGCATTTGTTTTTTGTTGAAAACAAGCTGGGAGGGAGCAGCACTTTGTCTTCATGGAGGTCTGAAATCAAGAGGCACGGCAATCAATAAAGTGTCTATGCTATTCCGATTAATGATTTTTGTCAACTATGGGAGGTTTCTAAGGCTAAACTAATTTTTGAGAGCATGCGTGTGCATTGAACTGGTACAGCATCGATCAATTGCATGTGAAAAAGGTGAGATTGATGAGTTGATAGAAATTTCGAAGGATGAAGAAAGCGGAGTTTTAAATGCTCTAAATGCAAGTTCAGTATGCTGTTCTTGTAACTTGCAAAGCTGAACATGTCACAGAAGAACATATTTTGGAGATAATTGCTGAACACAACCTATATGGATTTGCAAATATTAACTCTAAATGAAGCTTTGAGTTGGTCATTTTTGCCAGGAAATATTTACAAGCCCATAGTAGAAAAACAGACCATGATCGATGTAGAACACAAAATATGCCAATCACCAACAATTAGAACTAGGAAGTCCTACACTCCTCTCTCTTGAATCTACTTTAACAATACCGTTCATTTCTTGCTAGCTCAAATCAAGTTTACAAATTGTGACCAATTCTCCATGTAAAATCAAATGCTGAAGACAATGTAGATAGGCACAGGACAGGAGACAGTGAACTTGTGAAGGGATTACCATGCTATGTTTATAACTAGCAGTCATGCGCCTGAGGAAACAGTTCATCTTTCCACCCAAATGGTCCATGTACCTTCTGCAACAGTCGCAAGATTTCCTCATCTGGGAATCCCTTCCAGCCATGTGAGCTGAAATTTGCAGCCTAGATCAGACGCAAATTCAACAAATAAACCAAATTTCACAGAGAAATAGGTCACTAACAGTGTAAAGTAGTCCTAGAACTACCATGCAAAGGATTGAACAAATCTGGGCAACGAAAGCAACGAACACAAATTAAAACACAGCGGTGAAGAATTGCTCTCGCCGCTATCACTTTCTTGCTGCAAGTAGGGCATAAGGCGGTCACGCGCTTACCTTCCCCAAGAAGACCAACAATCTAATGGTTTTCTTGATCTAAAAAAACAATCTAATGGTTTTGCTTACCTTCCCCAAGAAGACCAACAATCTGATGGTTTTCTTGATCTAAAAAAACAATCTAATGGTTTTGCTTAAATTCCCCAAGAAGACCAACAATCTAATGGTTTTGCAGATATGAAGGCTCATAGTCCCAGACGCACCTACCATTCTACCAGTGATATATGCACAGGCCAGCCCAACACGACATGAACAGACACCCGAGTACCTGACAAATTTGCTGGTGTATTTTTAATCATTAATGTATTTTTAAATATCTAAATTGGATATATACTACCTTTATTAAGATCCGGAGGTTTCGAACGTCCTGACGGCATCCATGTCCTCGTATGTGCGGCGAAGCCCTCGGCAAGTCTCCATTTTTCCTTTGGCTCCCCGCTGCCTAGCGTCGACGCGTGCACTCGCTCGCTCGCACCCATCCAATCCCTCGTTTCCACCTCGCTTCCTTCAAGCTCTTTCTGTTCCCTTCCCCATCTTTCCCCTCCCTGAGCTCCCCTCTTTTGCCCGAGTAAGAATTATATGCGTAGACTTGTCTTAAGAAGTACTTTTATAATATTATAATTTTACTAAGTTTTATAAATAAATTGTAGTAAAAATTATTTGTCAAAACTGTGTTTTGAAGAGCATATCGATATTGAAAATGTTAATTTTTTAAGACTGAATGGAGTATATACAGAGAGATACAATAGGTTTCATTCCGTAAAAAAAAAATTCAAAGAAATAAGAGAAAATAAAAAGAGGTACACTATTATTTACCCTTTACTTACTTTAAAATTTATATAACTTACGTTAGAAAAATATAGAAACACACTTGGATAGATAGACGTAGGCCCTGCGTGAGTTCAGAGAAGACCTGACACTTCAGAATCTCTTGGGAAGATTTCGTTCACCTCTGGCTGAAATAACAAAGTGGAGCACGACATTGCCAATCTGCTGTCGAATCACGAAGGACCACGTACTGGGGCCTTTGAGACATAGAACCATTTTTTTTTCAAAAAAAATAAACAGAAAGGGTATGCTTTAATAAATCTTCTTGAGAAAAATGTACCGATCTTAAAGCAAATGTAGAGACAAATACGAATAATATAAAAAAAATCAAGTTGAAGATTGCCCCTTCCTAAAATTCAAGCCCAAGCTATATCTAATCTTCAATTTGATTTATATTTTACAGGTTGGTACAGATCTGTCGTCACATAATATTAACTATTTTGCTTTAAGATTCATAAGATTTTATACCATCACTACTTTTATAACATAATAAACAACTAGCTGTAACTATGAGTTAAGAAAAAATACATTTAGACAACGTTTTGAATAATTTTTCTGTGAAATTGAACCGTTTTACGTGAAATCCTTGCAGAATTCATGTAAATTTTGTGCGTTTCAAACAGAGCCTTATAATCACTAAAATCATTTTTTTAGCATACATCAGGTGGAAAAACTAGAAAAAAAAAAAGCGTTATTGCAAAGAAAATGCGAGACCTTACTACGGTGTTGGAAGGAATCCTCATGCAGGCAAGCATCTTTGAAGGGTTCTTAACCCAAAAGTCACAAGCATTTGAACTTCCAATAAGTTTTTTTTTAATATTATAAATTAAAGCTCAGCTGAACTCTGCCATGAGGCAACTAGGGATGTGATCGGATCGGATACGGTCGAATATCGTCCTATTCATATCCGTATCCGTATTTTTTATCGAATACAGAATCGAATACGAATAGTGTCGAATACATAATCGAATACGAATTATACAGGATAATATCGGTTACGAATACAGATCGAATACGGATCGGAATCAACATGGATACGAATAATATTAGTCGGATATTTTAAAATCCAATTTCAGTTTTTTTCCAAAATCGGTCCAAATTTAAATTCAAAATTTCAAAAGAAATATATTTGTATGTCTTTTTTTTTTTGCCTTTTTATCCCTAGCTTGTCATACATGTGACTCTGTGAGTAACAATGTACCCCATTGCAATAATTGAACCAAATGATTTGCAGCTGGCATATGCTGTTGAATCCTAAGTAGCCATCCTGAAACGCCACTTGCCAATTTCTGTACCACCTTTACCCAAATATCTCCAAATTAGCATCTAGCACACATGAACACATTATATCTTGTCATCCAATGCACCCGAGTCTACCAAACAATGAAACATGTTAAATTGTTAATGTGTTATTCTGAAACGTGTTATCCGGATAATATCCGTATGTCATATTCGGATATTATCCGAACAAAAACTCAGATATTCCGTATCCATCGGATAATCAGTGTTCCATATCCGTATCCGTATCCATGTAAATTATCTGTATCCATATCCTTATCCGAGAAATCAACTGGATATCTGTGAAACTATCCAAATCATCATCCAAATCAATTCGATCGGTCGGTCGGTCGGAAAATATCCGTACCAGTTCCATCCCTAGAGGCAACTGAGGACATTTTAGGATTATTTTGGGAGACGTGTAAAATAACACAGTAGAGTAAGACATGAAGAACCATTTCTCAAATCAGACAGGGCATTGTATCTGGGGAGATCCCCACGTAAGGTATACATGAACTATAATAACATATATAACAGGAGAATAACTGCAACTCCGAGTTAACAAAGAAAAACAAGAATAAGGCAGGAGGAACTAATTATCTTTGAATTTTAGTAGGCACTTGAACCCAAGAGACCTCAACGATCACAACCTTGCACTTACCAAAAAGCTAGATGGGTGTCTCTGCAACATATCTGTATTTGTTCTACAATGACCTAGCTCTCCTAACCTAATTTCGGTCTCCTTCACCTTACCATGGCCTAGCTCCGAAAATCCTATAACCACCACAAACAAGCAAACCATCACGTAGCATTGCTCAACAAAACATTAATCAGCAACGTTATCAAATAATTCGATCTGAAAAATAACTACCGCTTCACAAAAAACCGGTAGTAACGCCCTGAACTCAAATTGCTCAAAACCAAAGCAAACTCAATTTAAACTCAAACCTGAGCACCACAAACTAGACACGGTCAAATACTCATCACAAACACGGGTAGACCACGGGCTTAACTAATTTAACTGACGTCATTAAAGCTAACTACTGGGTCCACTTGACAGAGACAAAAGGAAGGAGCGAGCTGAGCACCATGACTGAGCTCATTCTCGAGCACGCTGACAGTGAGGCAGTGGAAGAGAGGGTGTGGCGAGACTAGAAATGGAACAAGGGTGTCAAGATGAACCTCTCTATGGCGGCGGTGGTCGAAATGGTGCATGGAGTCGACGACGGTGAAACTTCGGTTTTGATTCTACCTTTTAAAATCCAACAAGTACCTTATTATCCAGGGACTACTAGGAGCTCACTGGGTGGTCTGGTGGTGACAGGGTGGCTTCGGAGGGGCTGGTCGATGATGAATAGCGGTGGCGGCAAAGGGGGGCACATCAAAAGCAAACTTGATGGAAGAAGAAGCTACAAGGAGACTTGTGTAAGCTTTCAAGCATGCTAAGATGGCTCGGATGCAAGAAATTGACAAGGGGCTCACCAGAACAGCAGGAATCAGATGTAATGATGTCGGTGGTGGGAAACAGAGAAAAAGCATGGCTAAAGGATTCATTGTTTATCCTAGGAGATTAAGTGAGAGGTTAGCCAAAGTAGATGGTAGAATACGATGTGACACAAAAGAAAAGGGAAGGAGCTCATCGGAACGCCTGGTCACGATGACTTGGTTCGGGCACATGTGCCAAAGGTGAGGAAGACGATAGTGATGCGGCTTCCCTTGATTCCAACTGTGACATTAAGCACATGAGAGGTCAGGGTGGAGCTCAAGGAAGATAATGACGTGGACGTCGAGTAAGGAAGCAGTGGCGTGCTCACCGACAATGGGGGCGACGCTCATGTTCCCGCTAGACTAGAGCACAAGGATCTCTGTTTTTTCACAAAAATGGAACGAGTGGCGAGCTAAGGGGATGATGATGTGGTCACTAGAGCTTGAGTAGGGAACAACAAAGATGCATACATCAAGTAAGCAAACTCACCAGGGAAACAATGGCGTGGTGGCGTGCTCACTGACATCAAGGATGACGCTCATGTTCCCGCTAAATTGGAGCACAAGGAGCTCATGTTTTCATGAAAATGGAACGAGTGGCGAGCTAAGGGGACGATGATGCGGTCACTAGAGCTTAAGTAGGGATGAGCAGCTCGGTGAGAGCTCGCAAGTTGTCACGGACACAGCAAAATAGAACAAACAAGTTTGAAGCTCGGGTTCTCTCCCTCTTTGATGACACGCAGAAGAGGACAAGGAGAAGAGATGCTGCCGATAGGACCTGTTGGCGGGAGTAGACGCAAGGTTGACCGATCAGGCTAGCTTGGTCAAAGTATGGCATGATTTCACAAGGCGAATATCGAATGGACATGGCAACAAATTAGGAGCGGTGATGTGGCTGACAGGGCCTATGGAGAGGTCTCATAAGCCAGTGGCGAGATAGAGAGGTGAGCTTGAGCTATCTCCTCACGCGGGTGAGCACGACCACCATGGCGAGCAACATGGGTGTCAGGTGGAAGATGAAGCTCAATAGGTGGGGCTGGGTAGTCAGCAAGAGAGGGGAGTTAAGAGAGAAAGTTGTTTGGGAAAGTATGCTTTTGTGTGTAGAAAACATGATTTAACCAGAGGCTTTTGGGAGGATGGTGCACGTGCCAAAATAGTAACTGGGCTAGGATGAAGTGATGGATTCGGCTTATGAATGAGTGTGGGCACCCAGAAATATGAATCGAACCTCCTTCATGCGTTGGACTAGAGGTGACACTCACACTCCACTTAACTGTATGTTTACTGCCACTAATAGCCCCATACACGGAATGTTAACTAGATGGCTCTCACTCAAATAAATAAGAGCCACTCGGTGCATCGTACACACTTACGCGTCCTAAAGATCTTTGATTATTTTTCGAATAACCATATCGGGATTGAAATCAACATTTTTGGGCATAGCACACGCCGGTCGCCTCAGAACCTTGGTATCTCCCACACCCATCGAGGGATTTGCGTCACAATAGACAAGGAACAATGGCCACACGTGTCCTCATGTCGGACGGTTGAGGGCAATTTTGGGTGCCCAGATATGTGACCAGCGTTAGTTCCTAATATCAAAGCTTAGCGCCCACATATCCCTCATTCGCGATGTGTCATCACACATACACATATTTCCAAGCAATGATATAGCATAGTAGTAAACTAAGAAGCTATTACAACTACTTAATATTACAAGTATGTAGCCGACCGGCCAAATATTACACACAAAAGTAATTTGCAGCGGAATAAATACATAAGCCAAAAGTAGGGACAGCGGTGTACCCATCCACAACATAGAGGCAACCAACTAGGAAGAGCCCTAGTTCACCTGTCCAAGTAGTCTTAGACCCCGGTGCAAAGTAAGAGTCATCGGAGACTTCATCCGTACCTTCATCTAAATATTGTAAATTGAGCAACGGTGATTACTAGTATGTACTCGCAAGACTTTAGTGTATGGGAATAATTTACATGCAAGTTTAGTCCAAGGAATCAAGCATCTACACTAAGTTTTATTTTCAGCATAAGGCAGATTTATTTGCAAGATAGCAGTTCATCAAGAGGTATCAAAATTTTGAAATGAGCATCTAATACGAATAACAATATGTAGAGTATATTTCCAATATTTCATGACCCTCCTTGGTCATAAATAGTGAATAAATTATAGCCAACCTTGGCTTTAACATACACCAACCTGGAACATCACATTTTCCAAAATCTTTGCAAAGACAAAGTTATACTTGACATTATTTCCCTGAGTTGCTCATGATCATGAGCACAACTAATTAATTAGATTATAAATCTGCATAGAGGGTATACTTTACCCACATGGTACATTCTAGAAATTATATCAACCATGCCTCACGATACCTACAATACCCGATTTGCTGGATTGTGATTAAACTGTTCAACTAGCTAGAGCCTAGCCTTGCACCTGCCCGGTGATGATAAACCCTTACTATGACACCAGAAATCCAAACCTGTGCGCTTAGTACTAATGATGGTTTATTCCCCATCGCATCCTTTCCCCGTAGCAAAGCATACACCATTATATTGGAATGCTTTAACATGAACACCTCGGTAAAGGGAGCATCTACGAGCGACATCGCACCCTCGATTTGCCCTTACTACTTCAGCATACCAAAATACAAGGCTAAACCCCATCTAATTTACTAGGCTAAGGCTATCCCATACTAGCACATGTGGTTGCACATATTTACTTAGGTGATAGCATCAAGTTTGGTCCTTGGTTTGACCCGGACGAGCCCTATCTATGTGCAAGTCCATCCCGTGCACAACCAGCTATTGCCACATCTCACCTATGTCTAAATCATAAGCTTTATTTTCATTCTTACCAAACTATCAACAACCTTTAATCATGTCCAACATATTCCAAATTCGATCAAATAGCATACCCATCTATTTGTCCTCTCAATTTCTATGGCATAACTATGCAGATGCAGTAAATATATGATTATACCCATTTAATATTTTATATCATGTTTACACCTAACTTAGGGTTGACAAGGTTCACATATCAATGTTATCAAGGAAATCCCATAATTTAGGAATACTTCTACCAGTACCCATAATTTAACAATGTTTATTGAATATAGCGCATGCATAATAGTTTGATAAAACAACATAGAAACCATAAAATAATGAGATCAACATTATCAAAGGAGGGTGCTTGCCTTGCTCCTGATTGTGGTACTGCTCCTATTCATGGTGGTGTTGTCAAGGGTTTCGCAAGCAGTGTCGCTAAGCAAATAAACATAAAGCAACATGCTAAAAAATGTAAAAAAAAATTGTATAGAAGATATATCATGATTTATCATGAATTTTTCAAAAGGTTTCACAAATTTTGGAATTTATTTGCACTAGTTATGAGCTTTTGAATTCTGTATGTATTGAAAGACTCCTATTCATGCATTTAATACAAACTAAGCTCAAATCTGGATATTTTTACATATTTTGAATTCTCATGGTCTAAAAAATACATAAAAAATAGTTTCATCAATTTTGGATTTGATTTGTGAAAATTTTACATAGTACACATTCTAGGCCTATAGCATAAATTTGAGCTCATTTTCCATACATTAGCCAAATTTAAAATATTTTTGCATAATCATAAACTACATGAATTTACACAAATTTAGAAACTTGTTCCATAGGATTTGGAGTTATATTGCAAAAGATATGAACATTTGAAACTTGTTGGTTTCCTAAAATACCCTAAAAAACGAAAATACACTTTTTAACTTTGAAAGCGTATTTCAACATTTCATGAGATTTGAAATTCAACCGTGCCCGCTGATAGAGCAGTCCCACACACTAGTGATAGCACACACGAGGCACTAACAACCTGGGCCCACATGTCAGCGTCATAGAGCAGGGGAGCTCGACACAATGGTCGCTGGAGGCGAGGCAGGGGCAGTGCATCCTGGTTGGCGGGTCGGTGGGCACCTGGTGTGAGATCCTCCCTTTTATGATACAATATACCATAAAAGAAAGGTTCTAATGTGCTTTCTGTGCTAGTCCGGTGATCAGTAGCTAGCACACACATGTACAAATTGAGATCACAACCATACACAATATTGATATTATTACAAAAACTATATGTACAATGAAATTTTACAATTCTGTCGGGGATTGCTATCTGGCAAAAGACCACGGTACCCCCGTGAAAAGTTGAGCACCACCGACCAGGCAGTACTGAAAGAAGATGCTCGGGAGAATGAAACGAGCATCCCTCCTCTTCCTCCGAGCATACGCGTCCACGCCTTTACTCGCGGCAATACCAAACACCCCACCCCCACGAGCAAGCATGCTCGTGGAGACCATGACCTACGCAGGTGTTTGGTCGGTGGGCCCGGCGAGCGCTACAAGAAAGGAAGGAGACAACCAATCAGCCGAAGTTTGAGGGAAATCTTACCCGAAATTCAAACAGCGCACGAATCAAGGACGGCAGATCACAAATATGGGTACATAGCATGATCTCAGGAGGTAGTTGCCTTTTTTGTACCTATAGTCATAGTATTTAAACCCCCCTGAAGATTTGTAACAGGAAGGGGACAAAGAGATAGGACACAATACACTGGAGTAGGGCTGTTATCTCGGTAGAGAGAGGCCCGAACCAGGATAAACACCGTGTCCCCCTTGCTCCCGACCTTGCACCGCTCGAACGACCTCCTCGGTCCATACGACGGGGCTCTGTTGATCCCCCATTCAACAAGTAAGCTCGACGGGAGCCCGTTCTCCAATCGTCGATAGCTGGCGCCGTCCGTGGGGACGACAGCTTGATTCCGGTACGGATCAAGATCCTCGAGGATGCCGAACTCGGGGGATACTCGGAATCTTTGTGCCTTCAACGACGTCGAAGACGACGACATGTACTACGCCGGCGACGGCGTGGACGGCGTGACCGATCCCATCGGTCACACCGAGTCCGGGAGCTCTTCCCCGAACCCTGGGATGCGAGGGTAGATCCTCCGTTCCCCAGACATTACCCTCGGAGACCGCGAGGATGACTACGACGGACTCTACGATGGCCTGGATATACCAGACGACCTAGAGTTCGACCGAGAGACTGCATCTCAAGGGGATACGATGATGTCCCCATAGCATTCATCTAACTCTCGTCACGTCAACATGGCTGGGAGCCGTGCTGAGCCCGAGGGAGGATCCTCGGACGCTGCTAAGCGCGACCACTACGAGGCGGCCAAACTCCACCTAGAGGTGTCTTTGGGAAAGACCCTCGCGAGCATACGCCGCCAGGCAAAAGGGAAGCGCGCTTCTGCGGAAAGGAACTCTCACGAGTACCGAACCCCCGATCGCGCCGCCATAGCTCACCGCCGCCAATTCACCAGAAACGAGAACGGCTACAGGCCTTGGCGGCGGTCGTGCGCGACCTACGCAGTTTCCCCGAGCAAGTGGACCTAGAGGCCGTGGGCAAGGTCGTAGCCAAAGATCTGGAGAGGCTTGCCGCCGAGCTGAAAGTCTCGGATCCTCCCCACGACCGGGATGCCCGGAGTGTTTCCCGGGACCATCACAGACGCCTCCCCGTGGCGCCGCACAGAGATGAATCTCGAGCCATGCTCGAGATCGCCCCTGCACCACTAATCGATCCGAAAAGCCGGAACAGTTCCAGAGCAACCTCGGGCGACTCCTCTATAATCGTCCTGGACATTTAGCCGCTGAACGCTCCACGACCAAGCGGTCATCGGCACGACCGTCGCATGAAGTCTTCTCTCGACTCGGCCCGCGTACGGGGCGTTGGGTGGAAGACCCGCGCGGGGGCCGCTATGACCGAGGGTTTCGCCGTGAAACCCCGAGCTTCGGTTGCCAGGCCTTCACGAGCTCTCTCCGGAATGTCGCATGGCCGAACAGGTTCAAGCCCGGCCACATCGAAAGGTTCAACGGGACCCAGAACCCGGATGAATTTCTCTCAATATATACCACCGCCATCCTCGCCGCCGGAGGCGATGAAGGGGTGATGGCGAACTATCTGCCGACGGTTCTGGACGGAGCTGCTCGCACATGGCTCTTCAACCAAAAGGAGAGTTCCATACGATCCTGGGGGCAGCTCAGCACCGCGCTCCGAGCAAATTTCCAGAGCTGTTACATTCGCCCGGGAAAGGAGCGCGACCTGGAGCGCTTGATACAGATGGACGGAGAGACCCTGCGACAGTTCGTCCAGAGGTTCATCCAGGTCCGGAACTAGATCCCGAACATATCGGACGAGGCCGTCGTCCGAGCTTTCAAGTTCGGGGTGCGGGACGTGCGCTTCACGCAGGACCTGGAGATCCATCCGGATCTGACGGCAAACGAGCTCTTCCGAATGGCTGATCGGTATGCCAACGCGGATGAGGCCGTCCAGTGGAAGAAAATGTCGGATGAAGGAAAATTTGCCGCCTCGGCCGGGCTAGAAACCTCACTTGACAAAAGGGCTCGAACTCCGTGGATAAGAAGATCAAGAAGAAGAAGAAAAAGCAGCTCCCACCGGGCATGGTTGCCGCGGTGGAACAACAACAGCCCCGAGCAACCCAGCCGCAGCGCCGGGGGTTTAACGCTCGGGGAAGAGGACAACCACACAGGCCTCGCGACCGAGGTGGCCAGGCAGATCAACGGGGCGACCTCTACTGTCCGCTTCACCAGGCGCACGGGCACGACCTACGGAATTGCCGAACGTGGACCTACCGCCTGGAGCAGTTTTACAGTGGTAGGGGTCCCATGCCGTCGCTTCCAGAGCAGGGTGAAAACGGCAAGGGCAAGCAGCCCGTCGAAGAAAACGAAGATGGCATGGAATATCAAGAACCACAGAACCACATCGCGGTTATCTTCTGGGCCTTCGCCTATAAATCTCGCCGTTACTTAAAGGACGCTGCTATTGAAGTGCACCAAGTCACCCAATGTAAGCCGCCCGGCAAAGAACTCAAATGGTCTGAGCTGTCCCTCACCTTCTCCAAGGACGATTGTCCCCTTGGAATGACCAAACCACAGAGGCTTCCGATGGTCGTGAACCCCACCATCAGCAATACCGTCATTGGTCGGGTCCTCATAGACTCTGGGAGCTCTTTGGACCTTATGTCAGCTAAGGTTTTGGACGAGATGCAGATTCCTCGTTCCAAAATCAAAAGTGTAGCCGTGCCCTTCTTCGGGATAGTCCCAGGCACCTCGATCAAACCTCTGGGGCAGGTCGTCCTGCCCGTGACTTTCGGCGGCCCGAGTAACTTCAGGACGGAGCTAATCACCTTTGAGGTGGTAGACTTCGAATCGGCCTACAACGCCATCCTCGGTAGGCCGGCCTTGGCCAAGTTCATGGCCGCCTCGCACCACGCGTATCAGTGCCTGAAGGTTCCCGGACCAAACGGGGTCATAACCATAAAAGGGAACCACAAGTCCGCACTCGCCATGCATTTAAAGGGCGTTGGATATGGTCGGTCAGTTACCCACTCGCGGCCCTGACCAAGAGCCAAAACATTCCTGGCCTAAACTTGCCCTCCAACCTGGAGGAGAGACCAAAGCTGTTCCGCTCAACGAGTCGGAACCGGCCAAAGTTGTGCATTTGGGATCTTCCTTAGATCCCAAATAGGAACTCGAGCTCATCACCTTCCTCCGGGCAAGCTCGGATGCGTTCGCCTGGGAACCATCCGACATGCCCGGGGTCCCTACGGAGGTGATTGAGCACAAAGCTAGCGCTCACCGACAAAAACCAAATGAGACAGAAACTTAGACGCTTTTCCCTAAAAACAAAGGCGATCATCCGGGAGGAACTCGACAAACTCCTAAAAGCTGGCTTCATCAGGGAGGTCGAACACTCCGAGTGGCTAGCCAATCCAGTCTTGGTCAGAAAGAAAGGAGGCAAGTGGCGCATGTGCGTCGATCACATGGGTCTAAACGCGGCATGCCCGAAAGACAACTATCCGTTGCCTCGCATAGATCAATTGGTCGACGCGACGGTGGGATCGCAAACCATGAGCTTCCTAGATGCCTATTCAGGCTATCATCAGATCAGCCTGTCGCGCGAAGACGAAGAAAAGACTTCCTTCATCACCCCGTTCGGTACCTTCTGCTATACGACCATGTCTTTCGGTCTAAGAAATGCGGGAGCAACCTTTCAGTGCCTCATGCAGAAAACTTTCGCAGACCAAGTAGGTCGAAATTTGGAGGTCTATGTCGACGACATAGTTGTAAAAAGCAAGAGTACTTTGGGTCACGTTGCTGACTTGGAAGAAACCTTCTGTAACCTCAATAAGCATCAAATAAAGCTAAATCCAGAAAAATGCGTGTTCGGCGTGAAAGCTGGCAAGGTGCTCGGCTACATGGTCGGACCACATGGCGTCGGGGCAAACCCGGAGAAAATCGAAGCCATTGAGAACATGAGGTCGCCCACGTGCGTGAAGGAAGTGCAAGCTCTGGCCGGGAGAATGGCCGCTTTAAGCCGGTTCATTTCTCGGCTGGGGGAGCGAGGACTACCCTTCTTTAAAGCCCACCGCAAGCACGATGGCTTCACGTGGACGGAGGAAGCTGATCACTCATTCGAAGAACTAAAACAGTACATTTCCAAGCCGCCCGTCCTCATCACACCTGCAGCAGGGGAAGAATTTCTACTATATCTGGCGGCAACCCCGCAGGCGGTAAGCGCAGTGTTAGCAGTGGAGAGAGGTGGTTCCCAACGACCTATTTATTATGTCAGCGAAGTACTTCATGGACCAAAGGAGCGTTACCCCGAGGTCCGTAAACTCATCATACTCGTCGCTGATGGCCTCCAGGAAGTTGCGCCACTACTTTCAAGCACACAAGATCGTGGTGCCGACCAGCTTCCCGCTCAGGGAAATCCTGAAAAACCAGGACGCCAGTGGTCGCATAGCCAAATGGGCAATGGAGCTCGCCGAATTCGAGATAATGTTTTCGGCTCGCACGGCAATCAAATCTCAAGACCTCGCTGACTTCGTGGCAGAATGGTCGGCTCCAGCACCACCAGCCAGCGAAGCCAACGGTTCAAGGGAAAACTCCTGAACCTTGTATTTCGATGGATCCCGAGCATACGAGCGCTCTGGGGCTGGCATCGTCTTGGTCTCCCCGGATGGAGAGCAACTTCAGTACGCCATCCAACTACATTTCGCCGCGACTAACAACGCGGCGGAATACAAAGGCCTCTTGGCCGGACTTCGGGCATGTAAATCGCTAGGAGTCCAACGGCTCACTGTGATGGGCGATTCACAGTTGGTCGTAAACCAGGTCAACAAGGAGTATCAGTGTTCCGATACCTCAATGGCGCTGTACCTGGCCGAAGTAAGGAAGATGGAGAAATACTTCAAGAATTTCGAAGTAATCTACATCCCTAGGAAAGATAATTCCTTGGCCGACCAAATGTCTAAGGTCGGTTCCTCTCAAACTACCGCTCCGGCGGGGGTGCTTGTCGAGCACCTATATAAGCCCTCCATTCCCTCTGAAGAGGAGGCACCAGAGACCGACGGTAGGGTCTCCTTCCTCGAGCAAAGTGCAAGTTGGATGATGCCATTTATCCAATACCTTGCGCATGGGACATTGCCCGAGGAAGAAGCCGAGCGTTCCCGGCTAACAAGGCGATCTTCTCAGTACAAACTGATCGAATGCGACCTATACCGAAAAGGCGCATTAGGAATCCTTTCCAGATGCGTCTCTCAGGAGGAAGGCCAATACCTTCTCCGTGATATCCATGAAGGAATGTGCGGAGCTCACTCGTCTTTTAGAACGCTTGTGAGCAAGGCCTTCCGATTGGGTTACTCTTGGCCTATGGCCTTGACGGATGAACGGTCAATCGTAACGACCGCCGAGCATGCCGCCCATGCTCGCAAAGCCCGTCACCAAAGATACGCCCGCAAACCATACCGCTGCGTGGCCATTCTCGACTGGGGCTCGATGTCCTTGGACCTTTTCTCCGGAGTCGAAAGGCTACAAGTATTTGCTCGTGGCCATCGACACTTTCACTAAGTGGATAGAGGCCGATCCTGCCTCAACCATCTCGGCCCAGGCGCCAAGAGGTTCCTCCAGAGCAATGTGATAACTCGGTTCGGGATACCCAACCGCCTCATCACGGACAATGGGACCCAATTCACCAGTGAACTATTCCAAAGTTATCGCGAGGAGGTCGGGACCAAGGTCTATTTCGCCTGTGGCGCATCCACAGAGCAACGGAGCACCGAATGAGCAAATGGGCGCTTAGTCCAGGGCATAAAAGAGGGTCTTCAAGAGCCTCAACCAAAGACAGCAAAGTGGGTGGATGAGCTTCCCGCCGTTCTTTGGTCCGTCCGCACCACGACAAGTCGAGCCACAAAGTAAACGCCTTTCCAACTCGTCTACGGTGCGGAGGCCATTCTCGCTGCCCGAAATCGTGCTAGGTTCCCCAAAGGGTGCAGGTGATCGATTCCGCCGATCGGGAGGTTGAACGCCTCCTCGACCTAGACCTCGCCGAAGCAACATGTGAACGGGCGCCGCTCGGCCTGCGATTTACCTACAAGCTCTCCGTAGGCACGCGCCAAGTCACCCGACCAAGGTCCTCGCAAGTTGGTGACATGGTCTTACGAAGACTTCAAGACCTGTCGAAAGCCAATAAGCTGACCCCAAGATGGGAGGGACCCTACACGGTCGTGTCCACAGCACGCCCGGGGGCTATTCGCCTCGCGATGGAGGACGGTCGGGAGCTCGCCAGCACCTGGAACATTGATCAACTGCGTAAATTCTACGTTTAGACGCGTACCCCTATCTCGCACCCCTTGCATTTTTTTCTATAAAGCATTTCCTTTCCTTCTCATTTTTTGTCCTCGCTTTGTCGAACGAGCATCGTCGTCTACCAGCACTGCGGACGAGCTTATCCGACGAGTATGTGCGCACCATTCCCTTTGGCCCCCGGCCGGATGCTCGCCCACTCGTTCACTTTCCACAGTAGCTCTTCACTGTATGCGTGGTCGACCGCGAGCATCCACTTTAAGCCCGGTTCAGTGACCACTCGGGTATGGCGGCTCTACGTATTGTTGGTTTAAAGCTCGTCTACTCACAAGACGTAACAATGCTCGTGCTCATACCTCTCTCGACGCAATCGACCTGTTTAAATCGTTCAAAAATCGTTACGACCAAAGTATCCCTTAACTTTCCCATGAACAAACTCGTGCTCGCAACAGTAAGGGCACGACCTTTGTCCATGGCAGGGGCTCCGTATGATAGGAGCGTCCCGTCCTTTTTTTTCCAAGGATTCTTTGCTCGTATCCGTGTTATATGCTCTTATGCAGGGACTTGGTCTTTTTTTCTACAGAACCAGGATCATGTAAGCATAAATTGAAGGCGGACTCAAGAAAAACAGGCAAGGACCCAAACATCTGCGACTTTGCTCATTTAACCCAAAAGGTTGTTTTCTTTTCTACAGGATTTGCACGAGCTAAAAAAAGAAGAAAAAAAAGAAGAAGAGCTAAGTCCTATGCTCGGCCTGGAGGGCAGCAAGCTCCTCCTTAAGGGAGTCGACCTCTGCCTCCAGGTCCAAAACCTTCCGCCGAGCAGCGCGACCTTCAGCCGCACTGTCCCGAAGGCATTGCGCCTCCTTGAGCTGGGCCTCTTCGCGCTCCCGAGCTCGCTGAAGGTCGCCACAGTCGGGGACCTCTGCCGCAGCCTTCACCAGCCTCCTCTTCGAGGTCGGCACATACATGTTCCGAAGTGCTCTTCGGCCGTCTCACTCTCAAAGAGCTGGTCCCGAAGTCCGACGATGAGGCTCTTCGCCGACTCCAGCCTCCTTCAGTCGGCCTCGCGCACCTCGGAGACCCGACGCCGAGATCGGTGATCTTGGCGTCTTGCTCGCGATGGTACGCCTAACTCTTCTCACTGAATCATGGAGGCAACGATGTCCTCCATAGCTTTCGCAGCAAACTTCAAGCAAAAAGGGGAGGAAAGTCAAAAAGAACCTCAAGAAGATTGCTCACCTCATGGAAAAAGATAGAAACAAAGGACTTACCAGAAGGGCCCGGCTGACCAGTTTGTCCTGAAGCCGCTGGCGGTCGGTAGCGCCCGGCTTCGGAAAAGGGGTTGACTCCACGCAGGCCATCCCGATCCCGAGCCGCACGTGATCAAGATCTTGCCCTCCCGAGCACCCGGTGCTCCTGTGAGGGCAAGGGCGTTTCTCCTCGACCAACCCCAGATCGCCCTGAGGTTGGT
This sequence comes from Rhipidocladum racemiflorum, assembly GCA_036346355.1. NCBI lineage: Eukaryota > Viridiplantae > Streptophyta > Magnoliopsida > Poales > Poaceae > Rhipidocladum > Rhipidocladum racemiflorum. Next base: position 67,912,860 of record CM070580.1, on the reverse strand, counting down.
CTTCCGCGTCAACAGGCGGCTCATGGCCGCCTTCCTCCTGTTCGGCCGCTGCGCTCGGGGGCTGGACGCCGACTGCAAGCACTTCCGCCACTTGCGCCTCTGCGGCCGGAGGCGATTGACGCTCCACGACCGGAGACGATTGGTCAAGGACGACCACCCCCGGCCCGTGGTCCGCAGCTGGAGGCGGCTGGTCGTCAACGACCACCTCCTCTCCGTGATCCGCGGCTGGAGGCAGCTAGTCGTCAACGACCACCTCCTCTCCGTGATCCGCGGCTGGAGGCAGCTGGTCGATCACGACCACCTCCTCTCCATGGTCCGCAGCTGGAGGCAGCTGGTCGACCACGACCACTTCTTCCCCTTGGTCCGCGGCTGGCGGTTGCTGGTCGATCACGACCACTTCTCCCCCGTGGTCCACAGCTAGAGGCAGCTGCTCGACCACGACCGCTTCTCCCCCTTGGTCCACTGGCCGAGGCACCGCCGGTGTGACAGCTCCTCTTCTTGGCTCACGGCCAAGGGCTGTGGGTCGAGAGCCACCACCCCTTGACCGTTAGAGCCCGTCGTCTGGGCCTCGCTTGCTCCTGCCCCTTCGCAGGGGACCAGGGCCGAAGCTTCCTGGTCCTCGGCCCCTGCGGCTCTTGCTCCTCCGCAGCTGGAGTAGGTTCCACTTCCACCGGAGGAAGCTCGGCATCCGCCAAGGGAAGCTCGGACTCCGCTGAGGCCGCAGCCGGCACCGACTCCTCCTCCGTCTCGGCCATTACTTGGTCGAAGACGCGGTCGAGCTCGGCGTCAACTGCAGAGTCGATAATCTCCTCAGCCATCTGACGAAAGTCCAAGAGCAACATCCGAGCTATCACGCCCACGCCAAACGGAGTGGGGTTAGCCCGGAAAAAATCGCAAGACAAGAACGAAGGAACCAAACAAGAGGACCAAGCGGAGCTTACCTTCTGCCCGGCGAGCAGCGTCATCCTCCTCGGTCTCCTCACTGCGGGACATAGGCGTCCTACCCGCGGCGGCCTCGTAGGCCTCAGCGACGGCCACGATGCGATCTTCCGCGGCACCGCTGGCTCGCGCCATCGCTGGGTCGACATCGTCCATGTCGACCCCTTCCAATGCGGAGGTTGATCGGGAAGTCGACCTCCTGCTCCTCCTGACCAGAGCGTAGGCGTCCTCCTCCTCTTCCTCCTCCTCAGGGTCCTCGACCACCTGGCGAGCCGGGTCCCGAGAGCCTTGATTTTTCTCTCCAGTTGCTTCTTGCTCGGGGGGGACCTGGCCTCCTCCTCGGCCTTCTTCGCCTGCTCGGCGAGCTGTTCCAGTCGGCCCATCAGCTCCGGCCTCCTCCGTTTGAAGTCATCAAACCAGATTCGAAGCTCGCTTACCTCCCGGCGGTCGGCGTACTCAAGGTGTTGCGTGGGAGTCCTGGTCGAAGCTCGGCGCTTCGACCGCTTGGCGCGGGGAGGCGAGGCGGATGCTTGGCGGCCTCGACCCGCCGACCTCTTGCGGGAACCCCTGGCTGGGGTGCCGGCTTGCGGCAGCGACGCGGCGCTCGACACGGCAAGCTCGAGGGCGACCTTCTCCTGCAAACAGAAACAGGGAGAAATGAGCTCGGAAAACATGCCCTCGGGCAGAAGCAAAAAGATGTACTTACCGCGTCGCCGCGGTCAAAAGAGTTCTTGGGGATCTGACGATTGGGCGTCAGCTCCTTCTCCTTCGGGGCGCCGAACATCTCGGCGACCCTCTCATCAACCCAGTCCATCCTCGTATAACATCCTCTTTTTGGCTTTCTGGAGAAAAACCTAATTTAAATAAAGTAAATTCAAAAGTTGGAGTTTCTCTGGTGTTTATTTTAACCTGGCTTCCATTCCCCTTCGAAATCGGGAATTAATTCCTCCCTGGCGAAATCGGGTTTTTCCTTACCGCTGCACCAAAATTTACCCGAGTCCAAAAATGCTCCAAAAATCTCCAAACCACTTCTAAAATGCTCCAAATATTCCAATGATTTTAGAATCATTCCCTCGATTTTTGGACATCCGTCTATTTTATCTCAAGGCGCTTTGTTTAATGCCTCGCGATCCGCGCTAATATCCAATTCCCACAAAATCATCCAAATTCAACCAAACCAATTTCATTATGTCCCAAATAATCTAAAATGGCTCTAGGAATTTTTCCTAATTTTTAGGCCATTTTTCCTCATTTTCTCTAGGCGGAACTTTCACAGATAAGCCAACCACTCACAGTCGCCACGTGGCCGCGAACAGTGCATCTTCCACCTTGGGATGGCATTGTACGTGTTCTGCCTGAGAAAGAACAGAGAGTTTTAAACTCTATCCAAACTCTATCCTATCTATTCAAATTCATGTATCTCCCTCCATACAACTCCAAATCGCGAATCACGGATCCGCTTGGAATCGCAACGCCTCCTCTTTCTATCCATGGGGGTTAATGCACCGAGATCTCGGGATTTTGAACGGTTATGAAACCAAAATCGACCTTTATGGTGATAGAGCCGACCGCTTCTAATCCGCTTCGCGTGATTCCGCCTCATCTCTCCGTATAAGAATCCTCTTTTCCTAAGTGGTATAGCTCTCCTAGCCTCTCAAATCCACTGGTCGCAAGATCAAGAAAACCGACTAACTTTGGTTGTTCTTCGCTTCTTCGTGTTCTGCTCATATCTTCCACCCTGTGGATCTTTCTTCCTCCCGACGCTTTCTTTGTGTTAGCATGGATGTCTAGTCTCTAATCCTTCCATTGATTTTAGGTTTCATCATCCGTGGCGACTTAATTTCGAAGTTTTGCGTGCTTTCGGCCGAACCGCTCGTCGCCGATTTCTCCAATTCCTGAGTTTAGGTTCACCTTCCTCCTAGATGTTGCTATGAGGTCCTCTAGAGGTTCTAGCTTTTTGTTTGATCGAATCCATGCAAATTTGATGGAGAAATCAAGTTTTTGGTGAAGGAAGTTTTTCTTTGTAGTGTTTTAGTAGCTCTGTTCTTTAGTTTTGGGCCATGGGGTCATGCTGCAGATACGCGGCCACGAAAGCCGCTTCGAGCTTCGCCAGCCAGGCTACGCTCCTGGCCGCCGACCGCCGCCTCCCCCTCCTGGCGAGCCCTTCTCTCCCTTCCTCTCTCTCTTTCTATTTCTCTCCTCCATTGCCATGGCATGGCAAGCCGTGAGGAGCTTCCTCTTTTCCTCCCTCTCCATGGCAAAGTGGGCCCCACCGCCATATCCTCAAAGACCAAGTCAAACCAAAAGCCAGTCAAAGCCCTGTTGACCAGCTCAACTGAGAGGAATATTCCGAATATTCTCTGCTGATTTATTCGAATTCAAACTTCTAAGCCGATAACTTTCACATCCAACTCCGCTTTGACCTCATTCAAATTTCTAAATTCATCATAAATCAAGACCTTCCTACCAAGTACTAATTTTATAATTTTGGATTTTATTTATTTTCTCAAGTTATTTATTTATTGCCTGCTTTTATGCGTAGTCGACGATCCGCCATGATCACGATTTTCATTGCCGAGCCTACCGAGTTCGACACACGCCACAAGAATCAAGGCAAGTCTCCTTGATGCACTTTGCTCCTATGTTTGCGTAAATGATTTAAAATTGTTTATAAAGTTGCATGGCTATATGTTTAATTAAATATGTCAAATATAAGAGCTAGTTATTCAACTTGTTGATTCCTCCATGACATTGTTAATCATATCCATTGTAACCCTAGAACAATGTTTATACCATGCCTATGTTTATATGGTATCCTGCTATGTAGTACTGTAGAATTGTTTAGACCTTTTCCGACAAAACAACCTGTGGTGGGATTATTCAAAAGAATGATATTAAATGTGATTTGAAGTTTATTACTATGAGTTTAGTAATTGTTTTCAAAAATAAAAGAAAAGGAAAATGATTTTGACTTGGGCGGCCTCGAATGTCGGGTGGAAGCTGATCGAGCTTTGATCTTTTCAGGCAAGTACCGCCCCAAGTCATATAAGGACCGACGCTTATGATTGCCATTTTAAGCATAACCGCATACTACCACATGTCTATAATGGTACGACCGCTCACTAATTTGTAGAAGCCTAGCTTAGACTCACCACCTGGTTGAATGTGAATGCCGACGAGGCAATGTGGTTTTCACACGCAAGAGGGGGCTTCAGATCGGTGGAGGGAACTCCAACAGCCGTGAAACCTCAATTGGGTCTAGTTAGGTAGATACATTGTATCTGCCTTGTCAAGATATCTCGCCAAGACACCTAAGGAAGTGTGTTAATTGTGCATGGCATCAAGGGTATATCTTGTCTTGTGGGTAAAGTTGTACACCTCTCACAGAGTAAAACTATTCGAATAGCCGTATTTACGCCAAAGGCAAAGCTGGAAGAATGCTTTCATATTGGTAGACTTTGGTTTTGGTTTTAAAATCTAAAAGTGTTTTGTTTTGGGGTTTGGGAGTGATTAGAACTTCGAACGCTGTTTTGAAGAGCCAAACCAGGTGGAAAGAACCTGCTTTTACCTTTGACTGATGGAGTCACCGATTAACTTTGAGCTTTTAACTGCTATGATAGAGCTTTTATGTGAGTGATGGTGGTTAGAACCTCACTACAATAATAAATAATTCAATTATTAAAAAGAATTGTAAAAGATGCTTTGTGAAATTTATTACTTAAGTATGATTTAATCAAATGTGGCTTTATGCAAATAAACCCTATTAAGCTTCCTTTGGAAAGCCCTCATGATCATAATTTCGACTTGCCGAGTACTTTTGTACTCACGCAGCTACACCAACATTGTAATCATCGAGAATTATCAAGATGCCGAAGAGGAGGAGGAGTTCTTCGAGGAGGATTGCCAGAGGACTAGTTGCGTTTCCTAGTCGCCGCTCGCGTTAGGCGCTTCGGGCCGTTGCTTTCTTTTGCTTCCGCTGTTTGTGTGTCCTGGCCGTTGGACCGAAAGTATTGTAATAAGTGGCCATGTGGCCCATACTTGAATATTTATATTACAAGTTTCGCTTTGTTCGAGAATGAAGTATCATCAGATCGTGTGTACTAGCTATCGATCCGACTAGTACGGAAATACACAGAGATTCTCGATAGCCGATCCGGTCCCACACCTCTGAGTCACGTACGACTAAGGGTTAAAAGAAAAGTAACGCCGATCACTAGGAAGCAACAAAGGTTTCGAGAAAGAGGTTCAAAAACATACCTGCGTTGTCCTCACGGGTGAGGTCATGCCACCCGGTCACCTCGAAGAAGGGGTGCTCGCGGCGCCTCAGGGGGGACACCCGGTTGAAGGTAAAATCCTGGGCAATGTCCCGACTAGTGAGCCCCATCTGGGCAAGCTCGCTGATCGTTCTGAGCACCCGCTCTTCCTCAGCCGCACCAAGGCGCGCTGCCTCGATGGCGGAGCGTCCTCCCCAGTATAGACCAACTGGGACCCCTCCGCCTTCTTCTGGTAGAACCAGAGGTCGGCCCAACCCGACACCGAGTCCTTCAAAGCAACAAGAGGGTACTCGTTTGGTCGGTTGGGCCGAACATGAAGATAGACGCAATGATGGATCGTCCCCACGGCATTTAAAGGGAGAATAGAAATGGAAGAAAAGGCTGGCGGTGGGCATCACACCCACGAATGCCTCGCAGAGGTGGGAGAAACCGCAAGGGCGAGAATGGAGTTGGGGTGGAGATGAGAGATTTCGCACCCGCAAAAGGCGAGCACGGAGGCGAGGAAGTCGCTCTCGGGCAGTCGGAGCCCGTTGACGGCATACACTCGCGAGAGACGATCTCCGCCTCCGCCTGGCGCCGGCCAAGATCGCTCCTAGGCACTCGACCCGAGCTTGGGTCGACGTACCCCTCGTCCGTGAGCACCTGGAGCCTCCTTCGGGTCATCTGGCTAACTTTGAAACGCGCCATGGCCAAAGGAGGAAGGAGAGCGAAAAGGGTTCTTGGGCGCTAGGGCTCCTAGAAGATTTTTGGCCGAAGACGAGCAAAGAAACACGGTGTAACTCCGACCTCTCCCGGTAGAAAGGGTTAAAAAGACAGCGAAGGGACAGGTTAAAAATCGCCGCCTATCACATAGCGACACCTGGCCGGAGAAAACGCACTTTCCAAGAAACCGCCGCATCAGATTCTGAGGAGGCTTCTCGGAGAAGGAACCGCAGAACAACCAAACGACGCGCCCACGCGGAGCAAGCACGCGGCGGGTAAAAAGGTCGTCTCCCGACACAAAATGGTCGTAAGCCGCGACCAAAAGAAATTCAATCCCCCCTTCGAGTCTTCTTAGGCTCAAGAGGAAGCCCGAGAGTTCCCCGCTTGAACCTCGGGGGCTAGCTGTCGGGGATTGGCTATCTGGCAAAAGACCACGGTACCCCCGTGAAAAGTTGAGCACCACCGACCAGGCAGTACTGAAAGAAGATGCTCGGGAGAATGAAACGAGCATCCCTCCTCTTCCTCCGAGCATACGCGTCCACGCCTTTACTCGCGGCAATACCAAACACCCCACCCCCACGAGCAAGCATGCTCGTGGAGACCATGACCTACGCAGGTGTTTGGTCGGTGGGCCCGGCGAGCGCTACGAGAAAGGAAGGAGACAACCAATCAGCCGAAGTTTGAGAGAAATCTTACCCGAAATTCAAACAGCGCACGAATCAAGGACGGCAGATCACAAATATGGGTACATAGCATGATCTCAGGAGGTAGTTGCCTTTTTTGTACCTATAGTCATAGTATTTAAACCCCCCTGAAGATTTGTAACAGGAAGGGGACAAAGAGATAGGACACAATACACTGGAGTAGGGCTGTTATCTCGGTAGAGAGAGGCCCGAACCAGGATAAACACCGTGTCCCCCTTTCTCCCGACCTTGCACCGCTCGAACGACCTCCTCGGTCCGTACGACGGGGCTCTGTTGATCCCCCATTCAACAAGTAAGCTCGACGGGAGTCCGTTCTCCAATCGTCGACAAATTTAGAGTAATATCACAGTGGAAAGAACCAAAAGTCTTGTAGTGTGCCCATCCAACTCTCAGGCAACTGGCAAGGTAAATCCTAGATAACTCATTGATGTTATCCCACAACCTGAATCAAGACGTGTATTCTTGGTTATTCCGTTTCATTACCTAAAAATAATAGCAATAGCATGGTTGAGTACATTACATACTCAGTAAGACTTGAAGTGTTTGCAAATTCTAATTAAATGCAAGTTGATAGAAATGAGGCTACTACAATTATTTGCATGAAGATGAATTGAATGTTAATTCTGAATAGTAAAATTGAAAGGATAACTTACAAATCAATTTGACAACTACATAAAGTAATGAGCATAAGTAATAACATAACTCAAATGATTATAAGCAACTATCGCAGCATTTTCCAACCAACACATGGCATAAACCCATTATTTTGCCAACACATGGCATAATAGCTGAAATCAAACTTGCCAAGCCAAGCGTTGAATCATCTGTAGGGTAAATTTCTTCAAATTTTCCAATTCCAGTTTATTTTATGAAAATCTTAAAATTCTAACTATATGAAGACTTTACCAAGTGCTCATGACCGTGAGAGCAGCTAATTAGTTAGTTTTAACTCTGTAGAGGTGTACTGTTTTACCCATAAGGAATGATCATATCTTTATGCAATCAATATTTAACACACTTGTCGGGACCCCGAATTTGCAAATCCGGACCCTCTGTGTATTCAGCACTAGTCCAGGAACACGCTAGTGCACACAGTCTTAACATCGGTAAATATCACAATCATACCACTAGATACTAATAAAGTACTTTTATTTAAATACCCAAACGGGTTACTCGACCTTATGGTCAAGTTACAAATATATGATTTCGCAGGCTTAAACTTATTCAGAGAGATAATAGCAAATGAAAATCAAATACTTTCGTGGCGCCATCCAAGATACCATGTGCAACTGACTGGCTCGCTTCCTAAGTAGACGGTTCCTCTTGGAGTTCCTCCTCCAAAGCCGTGTAGTCTCCTCTTCAACTGTGTTGTATTGTGGCAAGGGTGAGTACTTGGTACTCAAAGAAGTCATGCATGTAATGCGCTAATATACTATATGCATGGCTTGGTACAAAGGAGTAGCTCAAGGTATATTTGCAGAAACAAAGATTTGACAAAATATCATAAGTAGATTCGGAAGCGAGAAACAAGTAAAGCATAAATAACTTTTCAAGGAGTTTAATAAACATCTTTCCCATCCTAATCCACATTTCCATCAACATCATTATTAATCCAACCCAACCTTTCAAATCCAAGTTATTTTGAGAAAATCTAACCCTTGGACTGTAGAATTCCGAAAGCGATGTCCAATACCGCTGACACGGCTTATTCGAATAGATTCTACACTCTGCAGAGGTTATGCACTTTACCCACAAGATACAAACAAACACCACAAAGGCGAAGTTCCCGTGAATAAAGTCTTTCGGAAACTTCTAACAATACAGTGGTCCTCCCTGCTATTGCACACTAACCCTTCCCTTAGCTAAGGCGTTTAGGCCAATCAACTGCTAGATGGGTACTGCCTCACTTTCAGACGCTCCCCCGCATAACTTACACAAAGGGTGTAGTTGACCTCCGAGGTCCCACAGTGCGTTATTAGCAACTTAGTCAACTAGGTCCGTCCATTACATATGTAGTTGCACGTTAGACCTGGGCCAAAGGCTTGCAAGGTTAAGTCCTTAGGGCACTGACTGGCAAGACCGCTCAAGAACCAAATCAACATCCCCAATGCCACAACTGGCCCACCGATCATTCTTGCCACATGCCCTTGGCCGAAAAACTATTTATCAAACCCCGCTTGATTACCATGCACCACGCGGCCATCAACATCACATGATACCTTTCCAAAACAGGTTCAATATATCATTAAGTCAATATTAACATTTGATTGTCCAAAATCATGTCATGAGCACGAAAGGTGTCTAAGCAAGATACTACAATCTAAAACCCATGTTGGCAATTTAATAATGTCCAACTAGTAAACTACAAACTAGGGTGACAAGGGGTCATGGCACATACTTAAGTAATCAAGGTGTCATACAAAGAAATTGGTATTTATCTAATTCCCAAATTTAAATAAAGTGTTTTCTAATTGAACTAGCATGCAATAGGTTAAATCAAAATAGATTTTGAAATAGGATCAACATGGTCAAAGCACAACTTACCTTCAAAAGTACTTGCTCTTGGTCTTGAGTTGGATCCTGAGTCAATACTTCTCCTTCAATCCTTCCCAAGACTTCAACGCTCACTGCAAAGCGTGCAAATAGCAAATACACAAATAAACAATAGGCAAAAGTGTCCAAACATCCAAATAAAATCCATAAACAGAGAACATAATTTTATGAATTTTTAGAAACTGAATCACAAATTTGGAGTTAAAATGCAAAGTTATGATTATTTAAAGTTTAAATAATCAATTAAATAATTTTACAGAGAAAACTTTAGTCCAAAAATTAAATAAAATTCATATTTAGGTAGGTCTCAATTTATACAAATTTAGAAATTTGAATCACTCAATCGGAGTTGAAACGCAAAAGTTATAAGCGCTTGAAGTTTGAAACAAAATCAAATCATTATTTCGAATTAATAAATCATTTTCTTTTTTCGGAAAATTAATTATTATAGCCTGACACGCGTGGACCAATCGGGTGATGACATCGTGGCCTGGTCCACGGACTCGGCGCACGGCTCTTCGGCCCACCGTGGCTCTACCATCGGCCATGGTCTGGGCCGACAAAGGGTTCTCGACACGCCGGCCTCGTCAGAGATACACGCCACGTGTGCGTGGCGCGCCAGGGTACACGTGGCACGATCGTGTCCGCGATTTGAAAATCAACGGCGCGATTAGATCTAGGGTTAACACGCTGTAAACTACACGGTGATCGGGGCCGCTCGATCTAGACGGACGGCCCAGATCTAACCCTACCTTAACGCTGCTTACGCACGCAGATCGTGGGCGCTGGATCAAGATCCAACGGTCCAGATCCGATCGAGGTTACGGTATGGAAAACACGCGAACTCACTCTCGATCGCATCGATCAAGATCGGACGGCACTGAGCTCGCGTACGATGGTACGCGGGCGGCGTGGAGGTTGCCGAGAGATTTAAGATCGACGCGTCTGATGGCGCCCGGGCTTCTCCGACGAGGTGGGTGCTATTGAAAGCGCATTACATCGTCACGGATTCCGCCACCGGCCACGGGCGGAGAACGGCGACTGGCGCGATTCTAAAAGAACGCGGCAGAGAGGGCAGAGGCGAGCTACAAGCTTCGAAGCGGGCACTGCCGGGCGCTCAGGCGAGGTGAGAAGGGGGCACGGGTGCGCACGGTAAAGAGCCACCTCGGGTCGCCTCACGCCTTAAATACTCCTGGATGCGCCAGACAAACCGGAATCTAGCGGACACTGCCGACACGCTGCTGAGCTCTCCGAGCCTGAGACGAACGGGAAGATACACGGAGCCGCCCACGTGGTACGATCCATCACCACGATCGCCGACGGCGCGACCGGATCCGGGCCCGGACATCGCTCGGGTTTCCGGGTCGGCCGATCATGACCGCTGATCTCGATCCGACGGCCCCGGTGGTTTGGGTTCGAACGCGGTTCTTACGAGTCATTGTTCTGGTCGACTCGAACTCGAGTCCGACTCTGCCTGGCGGATGAAACAAGACTTGACCCGACTTGATTTTCCAATGATTTAATATTTAAAATAATTCCCAAGAATTCATTTAAATCATTAAAAATAGCAAAGACTTAAAATTAGAAAATTTCGAAAATATTTTGGAACATTTTGGACTCAAATAAAATATTTCCAACAAAATTTTATTTGCAAAGTTTAATTCTTTAATTATTTCAAAATGGAATAAATTCAAATAAATTCCAAATAAATCCAAATAAATTCCAGAAAATTCCAAAAATTCACCAAAGTGCCAAATCACACATGAATTTAAGAAAAGCAAAATTTTGGGGTGTTACAACACTTCCTTTGGTGTGCCGCGGAGAGATCGTATATAGCTGTTACATTACTAGGATGGGTGGCCTCTCGGGAAGTTAAATCCACTGAACCCGTTAGAACTTCAAAGTTAAGTGTGTTTGGGCGAGAGTCGGGAGTAGTACTAGGATGGGCTGATGCGTTGCATAAAGTTGCCAGAATTGACACAAATATAGTTTTTTAAAGTAGTGATATAAGTATTTGTGACGGTTTTTGACTAAAACCGTACCGCCACAGATAATATGAGTATCTGTGGCGGTTTTAGCCAAAAACCGCCACTAATAATATCATCTGTGGTGATTTTAAAACCGCCATTGATAATCCTCGATTATCAGTGGCACTTAATCTGTGACGGTTTGAAAACCGCCGCTGATGTTAGTTAAAAACCGCCACTAATGATGACTTTTGTACTAGTGATTGCATATTACATACATATATCATAATTGGTTTTTTTATCAAAAATTGAGAACCAACACAGATAAAGCGATAGAGTTGTATCATTCTGTATTAGTGAACAGATGATGATTGTGAGACCCTCCCTTTTATGACGCGGGGCAACATAAAAGAAGGGTTCCATAGCGCCTTCCGTGCTAATCCCATGATCAGTAGCTAGCACGCGCTAACACAATTCGAGATAACAGCCATACAAAAGTTTACAAGTTTTATTGCAGCAGAAGTTCATAATTTACTTAGCATAAAACAAAAGTACTAAAAGCATAGTAATAGCAAAACTTCATCCTGCAGTATGCGGTGAGACCCATAACTACATAGGCAACTGACAAGGTGACCTTAGAAACAGTCATCGCCGTACAAAACGAGCTCATCATTAGCGTTGTCGTCGATAGGATATTCTGGTTCTTCACCTAAAATTCACATTAGAGCACGTTGAGTACAAAATGTACTCGCAAGACTTTTACAAATCCTGATTAAATGAAAGCTATATAGAAGTGGGTTTCTACGGTTGATTTGCATAAAGCTAAATTTGAAATGTAATATTGAATAGTAAATTGAAAGCATAAATGAAATTAAGACAGTTTGACGAATAATTAAATTAATAAGTAATTAAATGATAGAGTAACAATTCACTCACGTTCCTTCGCGAGCGAGAAACGATAAATTACTTACAACCCTTTGTGAGTAAATAAAACCATTATACCAATTTTCATGTTGGTATCAAAATGAGTTTAATCAAAATTTGAACCACAAGTTCCTTTATGTCAAAACCAAGTCGTCTAACTAGTGTCAGTTCTCCAAGTTATCCATAACTGTGGATACGGCTAATCGATTAGTTATAGACTATGCAGAGTTGTACAGCTTTACCCATAAGGAATGATGCAAAGCTTAATTAACGCACTTCCTTTGGTGTGCCGCAGAAAGATCATACATAACCGTTACATTATTCAATTCCAGCTTTGCACCAGCCCAGTGACGTGAAACCCTTGCTATGGTAGAAACAAATAATCACAATAATCATAATCTTTTCTGAGCTCAATTGAGACAACAACTGTCTCTCACCATAGCTAGGCGTACACCGTTGCACAGGTATGCATTTACCCACAAGACTCATGTGGCAGCCCCAAACAAGCTAACACGAAAGGATTTACAGCTTGTGCTAATACCGCATTCCAAAGTGCAAAATCAGTTTCAAATAACTTAATAAGTTAAGACCGTCCCATTCCAGCACTCATGGATGTACAGTTAGACTTGGATCATACAACACTACGTTCAGTCCTTAACGTGACATGGGCGATAGCCTCCCCCTATCTACGTGCAAGTTAAAACTCACACAATCGGCTATTTGCCATTAATCCCCCACGTCAAATCCATAGTTTTATTTTCATTTTATCAAATTATCAGCATTCTTTATAGTTATAAGTAACCATTTACAATCTTATTAAGAAAGATGAACGTTTGTATAAATGTTGCCCACATTTCACTAAAACAGTGCTAAGCCTGAGCAATTTAGTAATAGAGTATTTCTAGTTTAGCCCAACCATTCTCTAGGGTTACTAAGGTTCATGTTTCCAAAGAAATTGAGGTATAATCCATCAATGAGGTAATAACTACCGGTAAGCATTAAATAAAAATTGCTAGAAATATAGAGCATGCAGGCAATTCATTAAGCACATTTTAAGTAATTAAGAAAACTGGGTCCAAGATGGTCAAAGGGTGTTTGCCTTGCTCTTCTGTAGTCAGATTATCTCCAAAGTCACCAGTAATAGGATTATCGTCAGCCTCTACTCGTCGATTCAATAAAAACATATCGAAAACCAATATTTCAATAATGGTAAGAGAAATCAAATAAAAGACCAAACAAAATTAATATACACATAATTGCAAGTTAAAATTCTGATTTTATTAGTATATGTGCACTAGTGGTATAATATAATTCTTTTATTACTTCAATGAATACTGTACAACATACAGCATTCAATTGTTGAGAATTATTTATTTTATTTCATGAATTCAAAGGTTAAGTTTATGAATTTAAGTATGTTTGAATTTAAATTTAAGTAGCCAAAATCATATAAATAATAAAGCATTGCAGAATGAAGTAAGTAAAAGTGGTATTGTACACCCTAAACATTTCTCTAAAATCATGTTTCATACTGTTCAGTAGGTTAAATTAATTATGGTTATCTAATCATTTCCTATATTGAAATCTTACTTATTTAAAAATTAGTGTAAATACACCCTAAATCTAAATTTTCTTTGCTTTTATGAAATCATAACAGAAATGGACTTTATCAAAATTTATTTCTCCAAATTTGAATTTAGTTTGTACAAAATTTGCACGTAATCAGTTTCGTATGTACAATTTAAATTTGAATTTAAAAAGGCACTGGATTTGGACCCGATTGAATGGAAAAAGGTTAACGATGGTTCCCGGTCCTTCCCAAGCTTCCGATCGTGGCATTTATAACAATTTTATAAAGTTCCTTTTTCCTGGCCTCTATTGTTTGATTAATCAACTCTCCAAAACAAATAATCCACCAAAGGACATAGAAATTCATGAAATGCAATAGTAATTTAGAATTTAATAATGGGTTTTACCTTTTTATTTAATTTCCGGGATGTCACAATGATAGCTCTAGCGAGTAGACCAGTAACGATACTAACGACGATGGCAGCATTGCAGAGGCCGAGCTTGGGTGGAGTTACATAATTGACGCCAAGGAGAGTGACACTGAGGTGGTTGGATGGTACGCACGAATCTTCAGGCGATCCATGAGGGCAAGAATTGATTAACCGATTATATACTAGGGAGAATTAATATAGCTTTTCCTTTAGCGAGCAAGCAATAATATTGGTATTGTACCCAAACTCATTGTAGCTATTTGTTATCAATGTAGCAAATCAATGTCACAGTTAATGTAGGCCGGTCTCTTAATTTTTGTTTTTGTTGGTTTATGTATATATTAAGGGTGCGTTTGGTTGCCTGTACCAAGTGGTACATGTACGAGATGGTTCAAGAAAAAAACCATCCATGCGTTTGGTTGCTTGAATGGAACCATCCCGTCCTGGATCAAGTGGTACAAATTTAAGGAATATTCCCTCTAGATGCTGAACCATCTCATTCACCCAAAATAATGGAACCAAATGGTACAGGACCATCCCATTCCATTCAACCTCATCCCATGAACCAAACGCACCCTAAGTACTCGATCGCACATTGTTTTCTACTTGAAAATCCAGCACATTTTCGATTGTCCGATCACTTTCAGAACTATTCTGCCCGCCCCCGCCAACATCCATCGCCCAACCTCTAGCGTTGATGTGCCACCTCTCCTTTGGCCTCTCATGGAGACGGCCAACGCTGCCTACCTCTACCCATCGCACACCCTACTGCTTCGCACTTCCCCAGCGGCTCATGGTTTGCCACTGCTTCCCTGTTGCTACAGTACTTGATAAAAATAGAGAAGGGGCTCGTAGGTCTAAGCTTCTCCAGCTGTCCGCATCGACACTGTAGATTCATACACGCTTGGTTGACGTCGTCATGACTTGTACTGGCACCGTTAGGCTAATGCACAATTTCACGGCAAAGTTCACAAAATCGACGAAAACAGCTCAAAAATCGCGAATTTTGACCGTATTGAGCTGGCTCGATATTTGGAACCGATCAGTAAATCGGTCCAATGCAATTTCAAAAAATCAGAAAATTTGAAAAAGTTTTATCCAAAAGTTCCCTAATTTTTTTGAAAAAATTTGTGTGGGCCCTTGAGATAATGCTAATGATGCTATAAAATTTTCAGATGATGATCATATATGTGTATTTTTTAAAAAACTTCTAACAGTGTCCTTTGTATATGTTCTTTTGTTTTTTATTTTCTCGGGGCACTAAATAAAGTCTAATATTTCAAAATAATTTTTGTGTAGTCCTGAGGCAATTATAATGATGCTATATACTTTTCAGATGATGATTAGGCCAGTGTATTTTTTTTGAAATTTTGGACAATGCTACTGTCTTTGTATATGCTCTTCTGTTTTGGATTTTCTAGGGGGACTAAATGAAGTCTAATATTTTTGAAAATTTCACTACATGATATTGGGAACTTTTTATGATATCATTAAAATCCCAGAGCATCATCAAGCTTGTAAAGTTTTATAAAAAACTGAAAGTGTCTCTGTTCCTTTTCATTAATTACTATTTTTTTATTTTCTAGAGCACTAAATGAATTAAAATTATTTGAATTTTTCTAAGGTTTTTATAGATTAATTGGGATTTATTTAGTTTTTTTTGCAATTTTTCTTGGATTTTTTTCACCAATTTTCCTCGAGTGTGCCAAAAAATCAAATAAAACTAATTGAAAATTGATGAAAACAGTCGAAAATCGGTAAGGAAAGTGACATCACCTAGTTTGTCGATTTTTGAGGGAAATCGATGAAAACCGGTCCGTTTTTTTCCCGCTTTTTGACCACCGATTTCAAAAAGTTTGTCTTCGAACCCGTTTAGTTTCTACCATTTTTTATGAAAATTGGTGCCGAGCGGTGGACGATTTTCCAAGTCGATACGATATTGTAATCCCTGGCTCACGGTCCATATCTGCATGCAGCGGTGGACATATGACAAAACTTTATTCAGGAAAAACCTAATTATAGCTAATTCATTTGCAAACAAGT
This sequence comes from Rhipidocladum racemiflorum, assembly GCA_036346355.1. Classification (NCBI taxonomy): domain Eukaryota; kingdom Viridiplantae; phylum Streptophyta; class Magnoliopsida; order Poales; family Poaceae; genus Rhipidocladum; species Rhipidocladum racemiflorum. The sequence goes on along the minus strand of CM070580.1, from coordinate 67,896,754 downwards.
TGATTTATGTTTCATACATGCGAAATTCACAATCATAGTAGATTTAAACTAAAATCAATCGTGAAGTTAGATAGACAAAGAAAGCAACTTCATTTGACTCATTGTCAGTTTTTTAGTCAGATAGCCCCCCATTAAGATATTCATTCTCGAATAATCAAATTCAGTATATAGAGATGTTATTTCTCAATGAAAATTATCATACAAAATTTAACAATTTTATTTTCTCAAACTAACATATAACTCTCTCCCTTTCTCTCCCCTTCATTCTCTCATAAAATGTGATCTAGCTTGTATATAAGATTGAAACTAGAACTACGATGAATAGCTCTAGGAGATGGGGACTTACCAGCGCCGGAGGGTGAACTTGAGCCTACTCAAACCCCCTGTTGGCTACGCTGCTGGCTGCGCATGAAAACCTAACTCGTTAGTACTCACTTTCAAGTTTCTTGGTGGTGAGTTGGCGACCATCGCCAAATTGCCGTCGCCTTGCGAAATCTACCTGGTGGCTCTGCACTATACCTGGTACACTTTTTCCAACAAAGTTTTATCATCTTTGCTGACGCTATTATCATGGCCGATGGTGTCTGTTATTAAAAGCTTTGCTAGTCTGTGTAACGGCCTGCTTTTTTAGGGGCAGAACCGTACACCTCGAAAGCTACCTAGGATGATTAGCTGTCGGGAACCAAGCATTTCATTGCCAGGCGAAGAGTTAACTCCAAACATTTTTTTTATTGAATATAGGGCCTAACGGCCGAGGTTTTTACAAAAGAGGGCGCAGCAGGGTCCGAATAACTTACAAGAAAAATACCGCACAGGCAGGCCTGAGCAAAAGACTAAGACCTCAAAAACCAACTCAAATCGCCATCTACGCATTCCTGATACGCTCCAGCTTCTTCAAAACTCTGAAAGGGGGTCGGGGTTTGCAAGGGTGAGTACGGGGTACTCAACAAGTCGTACAGGGATTTTACTGAATACTACATGCAAGGGATTAACCAATGGATGGCACAAGTTTTAGGTATCTAGATGCAGTTTTATTTTCCAACTCATTTTATATTTGAAACATCAACCAATAAAGTAGTAAAAATTTGGGGGTTTTCAGGGTTAACCACAACCACATTAACAAATTCCACTAATTCCAAACAATAACTTGAGCTTGGTTACGGGTATCACCCCAGTTCAAACTTAACTTCATTAATCGGAAGTACGGCGCATTCGAATACCATTATGATTAACTCTGCAGAGGTGCTCAGCTTTACCCACAAGATATCTACGACCGTTACTCACAGGCAACTAGAATACATGCGGTCGGTCGAGATGATCACAACATTTCATTAACCACTCCTGTTGTTTTAGTTGTTTAACCCATAGGCCTGCGCTATCCTGGATCTGGTTATTTCAATCATAGCACCTAACGTTGTGAGAAGCAGGAATGACACTATGGACCATTCATGTTCCACCCCCCCCGGTATACTTCCCTGCCAGGAAGGCTGGTCCCTATTCTCCAAGAGAATAGTACCACCAAGAATTTATCCAATTTTAGGTTCAGGAATGATTAATTTACCGAGCTATGTCGGAGACAGGCCTACCGACCAGTCCGACCTGTGGTTGAGCGGGTACTTAAGTTATTTACTTTGCTTAAGGGGGTTTGTTATCCTTACATTGCCAAAGACCAAGCCTTCAATCCACAAACCCATTCCAGTACTCACAGCACCGGCCACCAGACAAACCAAGGCATAAACCATCAGTTGGGGATCGGAGTTACATCCACTTCAGGATTTATCAGATTTTGTTCCCCAAACTGTAGCACTTTTACAAACCAGTCGAGTCGGAGACTCGATAGCATTTTCTTTCCAACCTTTAAAAGCATTTGGCTATCTAGCCTGGACTAATAATAATTAACTTATCATGGCAATAGTAATCATCTAGGGTTACAAGGGATTAGCTAAGGTTCAATATTTCTCAAGGAAGTTTCATGAGTAATTCGGTATTATCTAGGTACCATGTCATTCTAAAATACTGTTTTCAATAATTCAACATACCGTAAAATAAGGCGATAGAAAAATAATTAATATTATAGCATGGCATGATTCGGATCAACATGATCAAGGTGTACGGCTTGCCTTGCTTGGCGATTGGATCGGAAGAACTGTAGCTGATGCGGTTGAAGTCGGCTCCTGTCAGGTCCGGCTCCTGTTCTGGGAACTACGGCTGCTCCTGGAATTGTCCAACGTCCGGATCTAGCGCGAAAGAATGAACGAAAATAACTAAACGAAGAACAAGAAACGGAAAAAGGGAGAAAATGAAAACGAAAAACCGGAAACGGGCCGGGAGAGAAAATAAAGGGCGATTTGGGCATTTTGGAATTTTGGGGACTCCGGATTGAGAAACAGAGGGCATTTTTGGACTCAGTGGCATGAAACGGTTTTGATAGTATATTTGGTGGGTTTCTGGGGCTCACGGAATTTTTCGGGATTTTCTAGGGATTTTCTGGATAAAAAATGATTTTTGGATTAATTAAAGAAAATAATCCAAAGAAAAAAATTGAAATTCGGCCAGCACAGTGCTGGGCCGAATTGACTTGGCCCACGCGAGGAGGGGCGAGGCAGTGGTCGGCCGCTGGCCTGGCCCCAAGGCGAGGGGCGAGGAGAGTGGGCTAGGTTCCCTCCCTGGGAACCGAGCGACGACGGCGGCTTTGCCGCGGGGCAGCGCCACGGCGGGGCTCGCCGGGGACCGGAGCCGGAGAAGAGAAACGCGGGGGAAAGAGGAAAGGAGCTCACCGGCTTGAGCGGACGAGGCGGGGCGAGTTGAGACGAGGAGGGCGCCGGTTTTTATAGCCGCGAGGGAGAGAGAGCAAGGGAAGCTGGCGCCGGAGCAGGGCGCCCATGGGGACGTGCGTGCAGCGGCCGACGCGGCGAAGCGGCGGCGCTGGCGAAGGGGCGACACGGAGGCGTGGCGGCGCGGGCGAAGGCGGCTTGCGACGGCAGCGCCGGGCGCAGAGGAGACGGGTCGGCCTGGCTGGGCTAGCTGGGCCGAAAGGCCAGGGAAATTGGGCCGGACGGCCCAAAACGCAAAGAGATTTGGCCTAAAACCGAAAAAGGAATTCAAACAAATTCCAAAATTCAAATAAAAAGCAATTGAAGTTCAATTCAAATTCATTTTGAAATTTTGGGGTCGTTTCAGTCTGCCGATAGATAGATAGATCGATATTTGGTCGGTGAACGGGCCTTTTGCGGCGCAGATAATCGTGTTGATAAAAGTGTTCGTACGGTTTAGTGCTGGTGATTGAACTCCATGAAACCGAGCACTGATGACCTGCATATATCTCAGCACATCCTTCCTTTTTCTATCGGCTGCGCGCCTGCGTTAATCAAAATCGATACGTTGGTGTGCATTGGTACTGTCCAGTGTCCACATGCCTGCTTTCGTCTTATACATGTGCGTACTTGTCGACATGCGCGTCGCTACCTGTTGATCGGAGAAGAGGCGCCACACAGCGATCGAGACGCCAAAGATCTGGCATTACGTGCTGCATACGGACATGAAATGAGTTTAGTTGTGGCATGTTTAAGGGCCCAGCTGGGAGGAAACGAGGCACAGGCAAATCCAAGCAAATAATTAGCGTCAGACCACCACAGCGAACCAGCAGGCTAAACAAGGTACGTACGTACGTACAGAGCCAGCGAGTTTATTGATTAAGGAATTCATTTTGGACGTAACACGTCGTCTCGTCGTCGATCGACCTGTGACTTAGGCTGTCTTCGACGGCAAAACGACGTAAGAGGAGAGAGAGGGGCCAGTATGAAAGCCGTGTTGTCGTCTTCCTGCTGGCCCATCACCTCACGTCGCGCTTACGTCTCGTGTTGGAAGGAAGCCTCGAACACGAGCTAGCAGCATTTTTTGCTCGCGCCTCACCAACCATTGGAGATAGCCTTGCAAGAAGTAGCTAGCTAGCGCAAAATTCTGAGCTAGTTTCTAGCTAGCCATGAGTCCATGACATACTCGGGCGTGCTACAGCCTACAGCGGGTGTCCTACATTAGTACTGTGCTACTGTTAGGGCATATGGAAGGAACAATATATGCAGTTCCAAGCGCAAGGCGCCAAGAAGGCCTCGCCTCGCATGCCGACCGGACCGGTCGGCAGTCGGCATGCAGGAGGGCCCATGCGCTGGAATGCTTGTCTGCGTCACGCGCGATCGATCGAGATGGCAAATTGGCGACTTCTACCAGCCTGCAGGATGCGTCGGAGTCGGCGCCGGCCGGCCCGCCGGATGTTGGCCTTGTCACGGCGTGGCGTGGCCCCTGAGGAGAGAGAGAGAGAGAGAGAGAGAGAGAGAGAGAGACGTCAGATGTGATTGGGCGCGTCAAAGGCTGCAGAATGCTGGTGCTGGGCCTGCATGCGATGCGAGAGATGGAGCAGCTAGCTAGAGTCTTGGTCGTGGTCGCGGTCGCGGGGGCGCATGGCATGGCCGTGACAGGAACACATCAACTGAGCCCGATTCAGCGGTGGTGCCATGCACAGGCGAGGGCTGTATTATGGAGCGAGTTGCCGCCTATTTGCCGCCTCCTCGATTGCTGAACCGGCCATTGTCCTCTTCTTACGTCTGCTCATTTCCCGAGGTTATCACATGCATCTTCTCTCCGTTCTTGCCCAAGAACCAGCTTGTCCTACAATTCTAGTCTCTATGAGTAGGAACAAGCATGTCCGAGGTGCGATTTCAACCGGAACCAAGGTATTCTATCTCTCTTTTTAATACTTATTCCCTTCATTTCATTCCTTTCCCTGTTCCCTTCCCCATTCTCATTCCCTTTATTTTCACTCATCTCCAACAGATTCCCTTTAAAGGGAATTGTATAGGGAAAGGAGAGAGAATCCCTTCCTGGAGGGACTGGGAGAGAGAGAATCAGTGAAGGGAATCTTTGAAGGAACCCGTTGGAGCGCTGAAGGGAATGGGAATCCCTTCGCGAAGGGAATGAGGGAGGGTAGGGGAATGGGTTGGAGATGGTCTTACTAGAGGTAGGTGTGTGTCATGTTGGATTGGTCTGGTACGTGTCTATCGTACTTCGTGCATAATGTTTATCGTGTCGTGCTGTGTAGGGATGATAATTTTACCTATGTGTTTGGATACTCGTGGGTACTCAATCCGATAAGTGTGAGCACAGATAGCACTTTATACCCATGGGTTTTCGGGTTTTGGTACCCGATAAAACCATAGGATGGACATAGGTGCTAATTTGTACCCATGGGTACCTGATAGGTATCCTATGATATGTGGGCCTAATTTTATAATATATAAATTAAAAAATAAAACCCTAACCCTTAGTCATTCACTAGGTTTTAGAAATAAAATATGAATATCATTGTATTACTTGAACTTCTATTTTTATAGTGGCATTTAATTATATGTTTATCGTTAAATTGAGATAATATAGGAATTATTTGAGCCTTTATTGAATAAGCTATGAGCACAGTTGCAGCGGGTACGGGTACCCATCGGGTTTGGGCGTGGGCACAGATCTGTGCCTGATAAGCTTAGTGGGTTCGGGTAGGCGGCATGAGTTCAGGTTTCGGGTTCGGGTCCGAGACAGTTGTACCCAGAGATATCCACCTGATTGCCATCCCTAGTGCTGTGTTAGCCAGCTTGCCTTTGGCGAGCCTGGCATGGCCCATCTGCACTTTCTGCTTGTTTCGTACCATACCGGCTCAGGTCTGGCCCATTTGCACTATTGCAGCAAGAGAAAAGGAGTCGGAGGGGCACGATGCTCCTTAATACAAAGACTTGTTCATTGCAAGAAGCCACTCCCTCTCTCTCGCCCATTTCTCTCAATCTCTCTCAGCTCTCTCCCCTCTCTCGCCAGTCTTTCTCAATCTCTCTTAGCTCTCTCTCTCACCATCTGTAACACCCGGGTTTTGTAATTAAGCTTAATGAAGCTAGTTAAGTGTTGATTAGTGCTTTGATTTGTTTTCGAATCTTAATTTGGAGTTATTCGTTCTCGAATTCCTTTTATCGTTTCGTTCGGTCGTTTTTTCCGATCGGAGCCTTCGGATTCGATTTTGGGCGAAATTTCGATTCGCGTCAGTTGGAGCTAAACCTTGAGTTCCTAAACCTTCATTAGGATCCCCTGAACCTATTCCAAAAGTCCCCAAAGCAGTTGGTCAAGCGCTGTTGTGGAAGACGCAAAATCCAGAAGTTTCAAATTACGAGACGGGCAGATTCATTGTGCCAAAGCGCAGATTACCGGCCTACCCGGCGAGCATCGCCACCGAGGCTTCGAGAGACGGGGGAAAAGCCCCTGTTGTTGCACGTCGCCGGCCACTCCTCCCTTCCTCGATTCCAACGCCTCCCCACGTCGCCATTAACCCCAGGGGAGGCCTCCTCCTTCTCCCCTCCTCCCTCATTTGCTCCTTCCTCTCTCTCTCGTTCTTCCTCTCTCCCTTCTCTCCTCTCCCGAGCTCCCCCTCTCCTCCTCGAATCCAGCCGGGTGGGGATCGTTTGGAGCAAGAGGAAGCAAGGACAAGGTGTGGTGAAGCATCCCCTAGCCCCTAGGGAGCATCACACCGAGTGGATTTGAAGTTTGAGCTCAAACCCTAGGGTAAACTACAAACTCTAGCCTCTCCTTCTTTTTCTCTTTTCTTTATTTCTTGTTAAACCCTAGGAAATCTAGTTCTAGTGGTAGATTATTGCTTCGTTGAGTTGTTAGACCTAGGTTAGGGTTAGAAGAATTCTTTTGCGTGACCGATTCATTCCGGAAACCCTGATATACCTCTCGTTGGATTTATTTGCCTCAAAAAGCTGTTCCTCGAATTTTTGGAGACCTTCCTTTGAAACCCTAGCCCTGGAAAGGTCGAGAAGACGACCCATGAATGTGTCCAATTCCGCGAAGGTCGATTCTCGCGGAAGAATCGAGTTTAAGCTCGATTCGGGTCCAGAATCGAATTCGGGATTAATTAGGGATTTTGAGGACCGAAAAGTGGAAACCAGTCGAGCCAAGGTAAAAACCTCGATTAGGTAGCTTATACAGGACCCTAGTGCCGTAGAGATTGTTTTGCCACGAAGAAAACTGGGTTTGGGCTATTTTTGAGTCGAAATTAGTTTTCTCGTCGTTCTTGGGGTCCATAAGGTCAAAAAGCAGGGAATTGAGCAGACGAGTTCAAAACTTGACGAAACCAGCGTGAATGGGTCCCTGGTATCCCTAGGAACCTATTCATGCCCTTGCGTCAAAGTTCCGAACCCATTTGCCCAAAATCCCACTTTTTGCAAAACCTAAACCTGGAAATCCGGCACTACCGCCATTGTGAGTCCGGTAGTACCGCCCTAGCGGTAGTACCGGGAATACAACGCCGGTAGCTAAATTCCAGAGGGCGCTGCATCTGACTTCTAGAAATGCGGCACTACCGGTGTGGTTGGGCCGGTACTACCGCTCAAGCGGCAATACCGCGACTTGTACCCCGGTAGCTGATTTCCAGAGAGGGCTATTTGTGGCCTTTGGAGGTCGGCACTACCGGTGCCTGGAGCCGGTACTGTCACCCCACTGGCAGTACCGTGGGCAACATGTCGGTAGTTAATTTCTAGTAGAGCACCTTTCCCGACTCCGGCCAGCGGCACTACCGGGCAGCTTGGACGGTACTGCCAGACCAGGGCGGCACTACCGTTCAAATGCTGCCGGTACTACCGGGCTCAAGGTAAAACCCTGATTTCCTTTTTCTGATCGAGTTCTCATTTTCTGTTTTTGGTTCTTATTGGCTTTTGATTGCTTCTTTCCCTGTTGTTGATCGTGTTATTGGCTTCATTTGTTCTCCGCGTAGACGTTGACGTGTCGAACGCCGCAAACGACCCCGACTATGTTCCGGAGACAGAATTCGTTGAAGAGCAAACAGGCAAGCACCTCCTTTGACCATTTTTGAACCCATAATTGCAAATCATATTTTCTACTTGTCAAAGCTATTATGCATGCGTGTATGTTCATTATAATGCCAGTTTGTGGGAATTGGTAGTTAATCCCAGAATTGATGGACTTCCTTAATCTGAATTGAACCGAGAACCTTGTCAAACTGTAGGCTAGTATTAGACATGGCAATAAATATCAAGAGGGTAATAAAGTGTAGTATTTGCATACGCTTAGCCTTGCAGTAGTAATTGCTACAGGAGATCGTGACACACTCAATTACAATTCTCCTGGAGCTAAAATGGTGGTTGGTTTGGGTTAAGGTTGGAATTTGGGTTTTGGCTTGGAAAACCTAAGCGGTGTTTTGGTTTTGCTGAAAAGGGATGGTTGCGTGAGTAAAATGGAAAATACGGAGAGTTTAGACCCGGGCGAGATATGTGGAGTTGGTGGTTTGGAATGGTTTGGGTTGGTCTGGTTGGTTTGGATCGGTTGGATGGAATGGTTAATGCATTGGATATCAAGCCAGGGGCTTGTTTTGGGTTGGTTCCTTGCTATGGGGAGGTTGCGGACTAGTGGGCGCTCCGTGGGGCCGCTAGTGCCAATCCTCTGTGGCCGTAGCAAGTGAGTTTGGAAGATCTCGCCTGAGTCACCCTAAGGACTGAACTTGATGTTATCACTAAGTCAAAACATGCAACCACATGTGCCAGTATGGGATGGCCTTAGCCTAGTACATTGAGAAGGGTCTGGTCTTGCATTTAAGAAGGGCAAAGAAGTATGGACACACCTGTGGTGTCGGTGTGTTCTAGGGACTCTCTCGTCGAGGCGTCGATGAAGAGTTTGCCCAATACAACGGTAATACCTTCTACAGGGAGGTTATGGGCTAGTGGGAGCCCATAGGGACCACTAGTGGCCGTCTTCTATGGCCGTAGAAAGGGACGCACATTACCGGGTCGGTGCAAGATTTGAACCCCGATCTCTCGAAAGGTTTCATCACAGTCTAGCAAAACGGGTACGATAAGTATCGCGTAGCATGGATGACATGATTGGTAGAATGTGTCATGTGGGTATAGTGTACAGTCTCTACAGAGATAAAGAAACTAATCGATTAGCCATGCTCACGGTCACGAGCAGCTTGGGAAGTATTATCAAGTATAGCTTTTGATTCGGTGTTGTTTTGGGAAAACTAATGGCTTCGGGTTGGTTTGGTTTGGTTTGAGTTGGTTTGTCAGGAAAGGGTTGATTTGGTGAATGGTTGTGGATGGTTGAAATGGAAAGGTTTGGCTAAAGGTTGGGAAACGGAATGGTTGGATTTCAGTTATGGTTTAAATGTTGATTATTGTTATTACCTTAAAATGCCCTTTGGAAATCTCTTTATAAATTGCGAATGTTCGAATCTATTATCGTATTGCAAATAACTTCTGCTATGTTCTCAAATAGACTTAGTGTAGAAACCTGTTTTCATTGTTATAGCCTGCATCTATATAATTATTTCCATACACTAAAGTCTTGTACTAACCGTTTGCTCTGACAAATTTTGGCTAGAAGGAGAAGAAGGTAATGAAGACAACCCTGACGAGTCGCAGTTCGCGTCGGAGTTTGATGAGTTTGCCGAGGGTTAACTGGATTCCTTTACAGTCAGTTGCCTGAGGGTGGACGGCACATTGCGCGTCTCTCTTTTGGACTTCCTCTATTTCTATTCTATCTTTTGGACTTGTGTAGGCCATGAGGCCGTAAACTGTAAATTATTTAGATGTAATAACTCTACCTTTTAGACGTAAATTATTTACTTGTGAATGGTTGTGATCCGTCTCAATTGACAACGTGTGGGTACTGGGATACTGATCCAGGGAACTAGTACTGGACACACGGTTGCGGGAAGCTCAGGTCGAGTTCAATCGATTGGCGTGGGCACTTGTGTCAAGTGCTGCCGATCAATTGGCCCCAATCTGAGTATGGATTTATTTTAGCGGTCAGAAGTTATTGTGGGTTGCATTATTTACTAGTCCAATGCAACAGTAATGAGCCGGTTCGCTAATCTGACTCCGGAGCCCCCACACCATCTCTCTCAATCTCTCTCAACTCTCTGTCTCTCTCTCTCGCTCGTCTCTCTCAATCTCGCTCAGCTCTCTCTCTCTCACCCAGCTATCTCAATATCTCTCAGCTCTCTCTCATCCGTCTCTCTCAATCTCTCTCACATGTCTCTCTCACTCTGTCTCGCCCCGATCAGTCTCTCTCCCATCTCTCACTCGTCTCTCTCAGCTCATTCTCGCCTATCTCTCTCAATCTCTCTCAGCTCTCATTCCCTCCTGTTGCTCCCTCTCAGCTCTCCATCTCTCTCACCCATCTCTCTCAATCTCTTAACTCTCCATCTCCCTCGCATGTCTCTCTCTCTCTCTCTCACTCTCACTCTCACCCGCCAAGTTGCCCCTTCCTTTCTTTTCCCCTTTCCCAGCTGGAAAGAGCGAGGAGTGCCATCAGCCGAGGAGAGAGAGAGAGATGAGCGAGCAATGAGAGGAGCAGTGAGAGCTAGGCATGGTGCAAACTGAGAATAGGGAGAGAGAGGGACTGAGAGAGTGAGAGTGAGCCAAGGAGAGCAACATAGAGAGTTAGAGGTGCATGACCAACAGTCGGGAAGTATTTAAGCGAGGCAACTTTTTTAGAAGTTAGAATATTTAAGCATCTCAAATATTCAAGTGTCCATATTTGTATTTAATTACTTCAATTTCACAATTTTTTTTTATTTTCTCCCTTTTTCTTTCCTCCTTTCCCCTTTTTCCCTTTCACTTTTCCCTCCATTCCGCCCTTCGCTCTCTTTTTTCCCCATTTCCCCCATATTTTCCCCCCACCGACGCATGCTTATCCTCCTTACTCTCTCTCTCTCTCTCTCTCTCTCTTCTTACTCCATTCCCCATTTGCTTTTTCACCCGGTTGCTTCTCCACCAAATCTGGCTAACCCCACCGCCGATTGCCACCTCATGCCGGCGCCGTCACCACCTTCGGTGGGCCTACAACCCATGCACGCCTCCCTCCTCCACCACCCTGCTGCCGCCTCTCGGCGTCCCTTCCTCGCCGCCTCCCTCCTTCATTGCCCCACTACCCCTCAGCATCCCCACCCCACCGCCTCCCTCCTCCATTTCAAAGGGGTCTCGTATGAGTGGCTCACCGTGCCGGCGCAGTGCCATGCCACGTCATCACATGTATGCCTCATGCGCGGCGCGTAGGCAACCGCATCTGCACGTTCTCCCTCTTTGGCCTAACCATCATAGGTGATCCCCTTGGAATGGATGCGTGCATCGCGCTGAAGGCTCCCTGTGTGTGACACGTCAATCTGGTGTTCATTACGGTGGCTAACAGCAACATCCCCCGTCGGCGGCGGCTACCACAAGAAGAAACGCTCTAGGAGCAGCCGCTGGGAGCACGGGAAAGAACAGGAGCTCCTTCGCCTCGGCCTGCGCGTAGGCCGAGTCCTCCGCAGCTGGTGGTGTCACATTGTTAGCGTCATCGCTATCGCTGTCGCTGCCACCTACTGGGCTCCCTGACGTCATTGACGTCGATGCTGGGCCTGCCCAAGGCCACCTCCTAGCATCGCTGCTGCTTAGGAGTGGCTTGAGCTGATACCACCTTAGCCTCTTCTAGGCCATGCATTCGGCCGCCTCCCTCATCCCCTCCCCACTGCGGCGCACAAGGTGGCGATGTGCGCATGGCACGGCTTGGTGACACGGAGGCCACAACTCTCTCCCACGACGCACCTCCCTTTCCGCGGGCCGCGGGCCAACGGTGTGCCGCCATGCTGTGCCAGCACAGACCTAGCCCAAACGGGCGTGCCAGGGCTGTGCCGCCCATCGTGCCCAGTTCCTGGGCTTAGCACGGCCTGAGCTACACCGCGCTAGCACAGCACTGCCCACTACATGCCTGGCTCGGCTTTGGGCTAGGCCATGCTCGTCATGCCTTGGGCCAGCCCAAAAAAGCACGACCTTGAGCAATGGCAGAGCTAGGATTTGGGTAAGCCTTGGGCCAAAACTAAGCGACAATTACTTATGTCAAAAATGAAAATGTCTTTGATCTCTTCATCATGTATTTCTATTACATCAAATTGAATACAATCAATTAATCACGAAACGTAGCATTGTAGTATTGTAATTTGTAGCATAAAGGAAAAAATAGCTAGGTGCTAGTTATCTTTCGGAATGATTAATTATAGTGAGATGTGAGATTTGATAATAATCAATAGCAAATTCCAGTTATCTTATAGAAAAATTAATTATAGTGAGTTGTGAACATGAACATTGGCATATTTCACTAGACTGGTAATCCTAAGTACTATGGCAAACTACTCATATGGAAAAAATAACAATCTACACAGCGACAGTGTGCATAAACATTAACTATCAACAACAAGCACAAAAAAATTGCATCGTTTTCAAACTTGTGTGCCTATTTACTAATAATAAAAGGGACCACTTGGTTGCATTACAGTCAATAGCAAAAATTTGATTCAGAACCATACAAAATATAGTTAGTTCCACATGTATAAATTAAGAATCATGAAGATCATCAGCTGACCCCAATCATTCAAAACATATACTAACTCTAGTACTCTATATGAGATCGTGCATGCCCAACCCTTACATACGTATCTTTTCTTTTATTTCTTTGAAGATCTAGAGTACCACAGTGATGATTTCCAGCATCTTTAATGGCAAGTTCACATTTTGTAGAAAGATCAACATGTATGTTTTGGCATTTGGGACTTCAAGCAACCATTGGAGACCCAAATTGTACCTCCATTTGTAAGACTAACCAACCAGCTAGCTTTTAGCTTTAATTTGGAATCACAAACACAATTGGTTGTATAAGGAGATACAAGCAAAGTTTCATCGTCCTAGCTAAAACTCCCCATAAATCGAACCAATATCATTATAAAGTATTCCTCCCTTCTATCCTCCTTACCCAATAATTAGTTGATATGACCATATTTGCCGCTATACACCACAGTATGGTGGGATTACGACATGTCAATAATTACACAAGGCTAAGGGCTTTATAGTTGGGAGACATAAAGTCGAGTTACATCTCCTTTGGGAGAAGAGCGGCGGGCCGCCCATGCGCTGCACCAAGAACTCGTACTAGTTCTAGATCGCTTCCTCCATCCTCGACCCCATGAAGAAATTCATCACCTTGCGTGCGAGAGGAAGTCTACTATCAGTCTCTCACAGTCTCAGTCCCAATTACTATCAGCTTGCGGGAAGCCTTACATGCTAAATCTGCAAAAAAAGGAGCAAAAATCTGATAAATTCAAAGATGCATACATGCAGTAAGAATTCCACAAGACAACATAAATACATCAATTTAATGAGCAAAAAATCATCAACCAACAATTACAATCGGCCCTTGGTGCCTCATCAGCTCACTGCCTTGATGCCCCAGACTTTAGTCTTCCAGTAGGCAGTAGCCGAGGAGCAGTGGGTCGGGCTAGGCTAGGGACGGCTGAATGGGGGGCAGGGAACGACGGGCGGGCGGAACTCGGTCCCTCCAGTTGTCCAGTAAACATCAGCCGAGGTGCCTAGTAGTGGGCTGGGGTGCTGGGCCAAGGATGGTCGGACGGGGGTGGCGACCGACGGGAGGGGTGGGAGCGGCTGGCGGGCTGCGATTGTGCCGTCGTGGGATGCATGGTGGTGGTGTGACTTCGGTTTGGGCAGGACCGTGGGAGCAGCTGCGGTGCGCGTGAGACTCGAGCGGAGGCATGCGTGAGGCTCGAATGGCTATGGTTGGCCTAGGCGCCTGGTCGAGATGCTTGTCAAGCCGACTGGGCTAGTGGGCCAGATAGAAAGTGGCCTCGGGCCCAAATAAGAAATAAACAATATTTGCACTGCTATTTGGGCTAGGCCTCGGGCCCAAGCCCCACTGGTCCAAGGCCCATCTCCGCCCTGGCCCTGAGTGCCCACCTCTATTAGTACCTAGATCTAGGACCCCGAGGCCTAATCAACAGGGGCACAATATGTGGCAGGCCAGGCTGATATGGCCCAAACGGTATTCCATGCGGGCTTGGAAAGAAGGCCTATCAGGTGGCACGACATGACACACGTGGTTGGGCTATGCTCGAGTTGGGTTGGCATGAGAGTGGCATGTCAACGGCACAACGACTAGGTGCAATGTGGCTGGGCTAGGTGGCGCTCAAGGATGGTGGGAGGAGGTAGTAGCCGGAAGGGGTGGAGAGGGTGCACCTCGTTGTGGCGCCGTCATCATTGTCAGGAAAGGGAATAGAGGGAAATAGGGAAGATGATGAGTTTTTATTTTTATTAATCTAACTTTATGATGTGATAATTCTTAACGTTGGTAGAGCTAGGTACTTGATACCGTGAATGTCCTAAAGCATCATGCATGCACCAATTAGTGTCACTTTTTTCTAGATTTAGGAGACAACTGCCGTACACGATCTGGCCTCCAGTTCCATTGGAACTAGGTAACCAAAGTTCAGCCAGATAACTCACTACACCATGACACAATTTCATCAACAAACTATCTGTTGGTAAAATCCACGTAATACGATGCATTATCTGTCGGTAAAAATTTTCCCAACAAAAAACTACAGTCGAAAGAAGTTCTGTCGGGAAAAACATTTACCGACAAATGTGCTGACCGTGTTATATGTTATTTACCGACAGTTATATCTTTGCCGACAGATAGTTTTTTTTGACAGAAATATAAATGCCGATAGATAGTCTGAAACCTGAAATGATAAATGCCGACAGATAGTCTGAAACCTGAAATGATAAATGCCGACAGATAGTCTGAAACCACACTCTACTACCTGAAATAATATTCATATCAATGACTAAATAGTCTGAAACCATGCATGATAAATTTACCTCTATTGGCTCCTTTTCAATCCCTAAGGCAAGAAGCTAGATCAGCATTGACAAAACATTGTATTCAATGTGAAATCGTGCGAAGATGAATGAATATCATATTCAACTTTAGAGTTTACAAGTAAGTTGAACATAAACTACGAACTCAACGTTGCAATGTTCTCCATAAAGTTGCTCTTAACGCGACATGAAAAGATAACACTTTTAAGGCGCCATCAAAACTTCTCCCACGGTAGGAGGTGGAGGTAGGACTGGCTACTAGGTGCATCAGCCCTGAACTTTCCTGACTTGAATGTGGTGAGTAGATTCCTCTCTCGAGATTGACGTCACTCCACTCTGAACTAGGGTGACATACTCCCCTTTCTTCATGTATTGAGCGCTCTGTTGAACATCCAAACCCATGAATGAAAAAGAAAATAGAAGATGGGGATAAAAACTTCATAAAGAAACAGAAACGTTTGTCATCGATAGTAATAAAGGATCAACATGTGAAGCACATGGTCTTACCAACAGGCTGCTGATTGCTCTCGAGAAAGTTTCCTCTACATCATCGGAGAACTGCATGTAAACCGGAACCACGCCCTGATAGAGTGCCAGGCGTTGCTTCACTCGTTCTCTGCAAGAACAGTTTCCTGTTATTGTCAGTGCTCCAGAGCATCACTTTCTCCTCTGGATCATTTTTTTACGGGATGCTATGTATTACACATCAATGACAGCATACTTCCAAAGTTGATTTCATAAAAGGAAAGCACTGGAAGAAAATTTGGCATGGCATGGATAAAGATCACAAAATAACTTACTCATTTGTAAATGCAAATATTGTAGATGAGGGATGGTAGTGGATCAGAAGGACAGCCATGGAGCCCGTACGAGTAAATACAATGATCGGTGTACGAAGGGTGTTCGCCATCATTGTTGCATGGGATCCAAACATTTTACTTAGTTGGCTCTGGAAAAATTCAGTGTTGAGCAGAGCCTACCAAAGGAATCATGAGAAAACAAGAGATTAAAATGAAGGGTATAAGGCAGTTGGTGCCTGAATAGTGCACATTGAAAATGAAAAAGCCACCATATAGTGAATTTGAAGGTGTGGAAACTAGAAAGTAGGGGGCAAACCTGTGGAGATGCAACAAGACTGGGAGATGTAGTTCGGTTATAAAGGCTGGATTTTGTTCTAAGCACCACAGTGTGCATCACCTTGACTGCCTTCAGTGGGAACCTAAACACAGGAAGAAGAACAGTTCAAGGTAAGCCAAATTGCAACATAGATCATGACAAAGCTACTGGAACAACATCACAACTTGCAAAATTGTATGCACCCTACACAAGAGCTTAAAGAAATGAATTGCTTGGAGGCTATATGGAAGAACAGAAAAAAAGGGCATTTCAAAGTTAAAACCTATTATAGGTTGAAACCTTACTTTCCATGAGCAGATTCGCCAGATAGCATGATGGCATCAGCGCTTTCCCAAACTGCAATTGCTATATCAGAAACTTCTGCCCTTGTTGGAGTTGGATGGTCTATCATGCTTTCTAACATATTTGTGGCAACAATAATTGGTTTCTGCATGCTTCGTCGTGTTCTGACAATCTCCTCCTGAAAAAGGTAAAATAATTGCAACTCAAATGCTATTAGTGCTCGCTTGTTTTTCAGGTGTATGAATAAATAAAAGAGGGGAGGAAATGTACAAAATGGTAAGAATGTTTTCTTGTCCTAAAATTATATATAAATTTTAATCTCACCTGTAGCAAAGGAACTTAGAAAATAGGAAGTTCAGCACTAAGATCTCCACACGCCACCATTGCCTATAAACATTTCAAGAAGTTCAGTGTCTAGCACTAATAAAGAAGTCCATCAAGATGGCAATTTTTGTCTCATTTATCAGACATAGAACAAGAGATGCATGCGGGCAGAGATGCATGCGGACATATACAGGATACATGCAATAGAAATAGAACAGTAGAATTAAGACTAAAAAATATGTGTTCCAAGTTCCAACTTCCACAAAAGTTCCTCAACTCACATTGCTTGGTCCAATTCTCATGACAACCATCGAAAGGGCATTTAAATATTGAAAGGAGTTGCCACTTGACAATGTCTTTTTAATACGAAAGAATTGACATAGATGGTGCCCATGGTCTTACCCTGTTTGATGTGGCAATAATAGACTGGAGATTTGTTATTGAATCTGCACTCTCAATTTTTGGAATGACATGTATATCTGCATTAGCACCTGGATATGAAAAAGAGCAAAGAACACATTAATTAAGTTCCCAATATAGATATCCAAGACCTTCATACATGACGGAGATAACATTACTTCTAAGGTAGTCCTTCAGCTCATGAATAACTTTGGCATCCTTCACAAAGGAAACAACATAGAAATCAACACCATTTTCAACGCCAAACTTTATGTCTTCCCAATCCTTCTATGTTGGAGCAGAAGCATGTCAGGATTTTGCGCACAACTATGTGACAGTTGAACATTTTAGGGAAGAAATAAACCGATCTGTTATGGAAGGCAGAGTTGCACTCTTTCCACGGCAAAACAATATTCATATCAATGACTAAATAGTCTGAAACCATGCATGCCTCATAAAAAATGATAGTACATCACACAATAGAAAATGATTCAATTAATGCATCCATTCAACAGTAGAATATTTTCTATTTGCATCAAAATCTCCTCCCCGGAAAGTGGAGCAGGTGCTGGCCTAAGCTCAGTTTTATCATCAAATGAATGAGCATCAAACCTAAACCTGTGGTTTGCATGTAAGAACCTACGGTGTCCCATATATCAAGACTTGGCACCATTTTTCAATCGAAGAGAACATGTATATGAGTGGCATTCAAGGCATGCTACTGCACCAGAGGTAGTGCAACCAGACACAGCCTAGACCAGGGTAATTAGTAATTGTGCATAATATGGCTGCACGCAATTGGAAGTATTCACCCTTGGATACATCAAATGTTCTAACACCATTAACAAACATATCTATCAGATCATCAACCAAAGGCTCAAGATAAACATCCATATCACTACTAGGAGCTTTTGGACCAGGAATCAACAATGAGAGGATAAATTTTGGTTGCTTCACACACATCTAAGGTGGAAAGTTATAAGGAATTAAAATAATAGGCCAAATGCGGTTACCAACATTCATGGACCTAAATGGATTAAAACCATCAGTAGCTAGAGCAAGTCTAATATTGCGGCTGTCTGAAGCAAACTCCGGATGCTTATGGTCAAAATCCTTCCAAAGAGGAGAATCTATCGGATGCCTAAGCAAACCATCTTTAGTGTGCTCTTCATCGTGCCATCTTGTGTGAGTTGCAGTTCTAGAGGACACAAACAACCTCCGAAGCCTTTTCTTTATTGGAAATTAGCGAAGAACTTTATTAGGAACCTTGTGTATGTGTTTCCCATCTAAACTCTGCTTTTCTGATTTCCAACGTGAGGTTTCACATGTAGGACATCAATTAGCATTAGCATGGTGCTTCCAAAATAGAATGCAATCATTTTTACATGCATGAATACTTGAATACCCAAGCCCTAGGCATTTCACCATTTTCTTAGATTCATGGTAGTTTTTAGGTAGTGCTGACCCTTCAGGAAAAGCATCTTTGAGAAGATTTAGTTATCGATCAAAGTTTTTATCAGACCATCCACCAAGCAATTTGGCGTGTAGTAGTCTAACTAGGAAACACAACTTTGAGAAGTTCTTACACCCTGCATATAGCTCTTGACCATAGTCATTTGCCAACTATTGGAGAGGTTCTAAATCTTCATGGGGCTACTCTAAACCACCTTCATGCTCGAAATCCCCTCCATTATCTAAACCACAAGCTAAGTCACACAGCAAATCAGAAATATCATCATCTTCGTCTGACTTCTCCCCAAACTCGGCTTGATCGTGGTCATGACTATTAACAAAAAAGGAGCTGGCTTCTCCATGAAACATATGTTTTTTGTACTCTTCCAAAAATCCCTCACATATCAAGTGCTCATGCACTTCGCTTTCTCCTCTCCAAATGGCGTTCACACAATTTATACAAGGGCACACTATTTTCTTTCCTTTCACTGAATTTCTAAATATAGATGTTAGGAATCTGTTTACCCCTTCAACATAGACCTTTGTGTGACTACATGTAGTATATATGCAGTAAGTTAGTTTAAATGTTGACTACTACTAACACCTGATAATTATATAAAAGAATTGTGTTGTACCTAGGCTCATCGATCCACCTGTTATCCATGTAGGATTTTTACCAGCTATGTCGGCAAGCTATCTAATTTCAATGTATAGGTTATAAGTATAGACATAGACAGTTGCATAGAATCAACCAAATAAAACCAAAATCAAACAACACTATTGAATTGTGTCACTCAGTACAACACATCCGTAATGTCCTTTCACGCCCAAATCAGATATATATACCAAATCAGGTACATAAGATGGTAAAAATAACTAAGAAAGGACAAGAATGAAATAGAGTACCTTACAAATTTAGACACTATCCAGAGTAGTCAAGTACTACTAATTTGCTGCAGTCCAAATGCCTGGTCAAATGATTCATAGTGTGCACACCATCTCCTCAATACTGAAAGCAACACACGTTCATAAGAGAAGCAAGCAACGAATACAAGATTGTAGTTGCATGTATTGTAACATAATTTAAGCAATGAATGCAAGATTGTAGTTGCATGTATTGTAGCATTTTACCTGCCAATATCCTTTCCCTGAGCATTAGTAGGTTTGTTTGAAGATGGACTTGGAGCCTATGGAAAGATAGTTGCATGAGAACCTGATAGCAAAATTTTGCAAATGCAGGTACTAAGAGGTCACATCTTTCATCTTTGCATTTATTGAAAAGAAATGTTATCACAATCACTGTTTATAAAATAAAAGCTTCTTGGCAGAGCCCATTTTGACACAGAAGGATGAAAACACTGAGAACAAAAAAAAGAACACAATGCAGAAACAATAACTCCCATGTCAGCGCTGAATTGCCACACTTGAACATTGAACAAGCTTTCTATAATAAAGTTTGAGTGAGAATAGATTAATAGACTGCTAGATATTTAGTTATAAATTCATTTTCATTCGAACTGAAAGAAAGGGAACAAGGAGTGATAGGCAAACTAAGATATATGCATAAAGTGGTGTTCCTAGATCATTATAAGTAGATGAATAAAACATTTCAACTGACACCTAGGAATGGAAGATCTTGATCATCACTCTGAGCAAAGACTCACTAGCAGATTTAAGAAAGTAGAATTTTAGCTGATTTCCTTAAGTGCAGGGCAACGTTGCCTAAAAGATGCCCTACAATACATGCAACAAATGCAAGATTGTAATTATCCAACAGACTTAAATTATGTGCAGCAGACTGCAAAGGATTGACAATAGTTATTCTTCAACATTCATTAGTAGTTTAAGTAGTAGAAGAAAAGCTAGTAGGTCCACAAGTTTGTATTCTCAAGATTTTTTAAAATGCATACAACATGTACATGAGATAAATCTTCTCTAGTTGCAAAACTGTAGTTCAAACTTCTGATGATATATTTCTATACCAGAACAAATTATATAACTTCTGATGATTTTTTAACATCATTATATCCCATAACAAATTATAATTATATAAAAAATTATATCCCAGAACAAACTCTAGTTGCAAAACTGTAGTTCAAACTTTTGATGATATAACTTCTGATGATTTTTTAACATGCATACAACATGTACATGAGTTAAATCTTCTCTAGTTGCAAAACTGTAGTTCAAACTTCTGATGATATATTTCTATCCCAAAACTGTAGCCCAATAGCCCATTGCCTCCTTCTAAAATGGCATTAACCACCTTCTGATGAGGCCACTTTTCCCGCCCACAGGTGGCTCACAAGCTGCTGAGAATACCCGCTTGAGCTCTCGTGTCCATTCACCAAATTGTCGAACATGAATGCTTAGATAGTCATCCCCAGGTGCCGAAGTTATTGAGAACGGATGCCTAAAACTATGATATATTTCTATCCTAGAACAAATTACAAAAATGAATGAAATCCCTATACAAGTCTCGGGCGCTAAGACAATAGTACGAGATGCCTACAAATGGCTTCAGTGAACTATGTTTTGATTCTTGGAAACAAATTGTCCTATAATTGCCAAATGATACCAATGCTATAAGTCTCATCCAACATGACAAGAACACAGGTGCCTCAAAATGGTTGTAATCTAGCATGCACAAAGAGTTCCAGATACAATATTGTGTGAAACAGTAGGGCCATAATATTAAAAGCATGGAAAGCATTATGAGCAAAGATGCAGCAAATAGTTACTGAATAATGAAAGATCTTAACATGAGCTAACATACAAGACCATGAAATCTGAGCAAGCAGAATAACAAATAGTCCTTACCCTGGAAGCCCACAGGTATGACAGACAGCCACATTTGGACAATCTCTAGCAAAATGCCCTGGACGCTTACAATTGTTGCACAAATTACTGGCAAACCTGCAGGAAAAAAAGGAAATAACTAGATGATACATAGCCTTTGGAAGTGTCTTAATAATAGTATAATGCAATTCAATAGAAAATGTTTACTAGTTATGCACTTCTGGTCATGAATCGAGGTGGAGCACCGAAGGGATGGAACGGCGGGGGCGGGAGGCGGCTGGGTTGGGAGCGGCGGGGGCGGGAGCGGCGGGGACTGGAGGCGGTGGGGACTGGAGCTGGAGCGGCGGGGTCGGCAGCGGTGGGGACTGGAGACGGCGGGGTTGGGAGCGATGGGGACTGGAGGTGGTGGGGACTGGAGTGGCGGGGTCGGCAGCGGTGGGGACTGGAGGTGGACGAGTTGGCAGCGGTGGGGACTTGAGGCGGCCGGGTCGGGAGCGGCGGGCGCTGGAGGCGGCGGGGTCGAGAGCGGCGGGCGCTGGAGGCGGTGGGGCTGGGAGCGTCGGAGGCGGGAGGCGGGAGGCGGGGCGGGAATCATGGCCGGGAACAATGGGGCCGGAGGCGACGGGGCCGGGAGCGCGGCGGGCGTGGGAGGCGGTGGGATCGTGAGCGGCTGGCGGCGGTGGCGGGAGAGCAAGGTCGATCGGGAGCGGGAGGGATTGGAGAGGTGTTCTATCAAAGAGAAAGTGAGAAATCCTACCCTTCTCTTTTATTCCTCTTGCGCCTAAATTTCCCGTGCGCCACCTAAATATTGCCGACACATAATCCGCCATAAAATTTTTACCGACTGATAGTTTGACCCACAATATGAGATTTGCCAACACATAATCAGTCCTTAATACATATACAATTGCCGACAGACAATCTGACTCAAAGCATTATTGCCAACAGATAGTTTGTTGGTAACTTTGCCGAAAGTTTGTTTGTTGCTGATAACTGATTATTTTCGACAGCCATCTGATGGTAATATTGGGTCATGGTGTAGTGACTGTTCAAACTTCAAACATTACAGTACAATGTAAAGGCAAGAATACGGATGTGTCTGGTTGCTTGTACCAAGCGGTACATGTATGAGATGGTTCAAGAAAAAAAATCTATCCATGTATTTAGTTGCTTCAATGGAATCATCTCATATTGGATCAAGTGATACAAATTTGAGAAATATTCCATAAACATGCAGAACCATTCAATTCACCCAAAATAATAGAACCAAATGGTACAGGATTATCCTATCCCATTAATCAAACACACCCAGAACTTTTTAGCCTTCAACACCGGGAATTTTTTACAATTTCATCTAACTTAATTAATTCCCTTCTCACGCTAGCTAGTGCAACAGTAGAGCTTTTGCTTGCTTAGCTCGTTGGTTTTCATCAAGAGGGGAAAAACATATAGGCAACATATTCAGTGCAATTAAAGTTTTCGTGTAACTACCATGCAACATATTCAACTCGTTGGTTTCCATCAAGAGGGGAAAAACATATATAAGACAGTACGTTAGTGCATGTTACTCCCTCCAGTTTGATAATAGATGTCGTTTTGGACATCGACACGGTCTTCAAAACACAACTTTGACCGCTATTTTTTATTATAATATATTTATAAAACCCAATAATATTATAATATTATGAAAGTACTTCTCGAGACAAGTCTACACATATAATTTTCATATATCCAATTTAAATATTTAAAAATATATCAATAGTCAAAGTTTTAGAAGTTTGACCATCACTATATCCAAAACGATATCTATTATCAAACTGGAGGGAGTACTACATTACCACCACAAATATGTGAGGTGTGGCCTGTGAGACCGAAAGACGCGTATACAATGGAGACTGGATCGATATGCATGTATGTTACCGCATAAAGACACATCAGCATTCAGCAGACAGTAGGAAGCTACATATGATTCCTCCTGCCAAAGAAAGCTACTCCACATAGGCAGGTGTAAGAGAGACAGAGGCCACCCCTCTTCCCTGCCTCCTGCACCCTACGTACTCATCTCATCAGCCTTCTGTCACCTTCTGCA
Source organism: Rhipidocladum racemiflorum (assembly GCA_036346355.1). Lineage (NCBI taxonomy): Eukaryota > Viridiplantae > Streptophyta > Magnoliopsida > Poales > Poaceae > Rhipidocladum > Rhipidocladum racemiflorum. Next base: position 67,873,519 of record CM070580.1, on the reverse strand, counting down.
CCATCACCACAACAACACCCTCCAGACTCTCTCTCTCTCTCTCTCTCTCTCTCTCTCTCTCTCTCTCTAGAAGAATGTTATCATTCATGCGTCTATATATGCCATGTACACTTGCACTTCCAATCCCAAAACGGCAGCACAGACACCAATACAGATATCTAAGCATTCCATTGCCATACAAGAACAAGAAGGCCATAGATTGTGGGTGCAGTAGGCCACGGGGAAGACGAAGCGAAAGCCCGAAGCTGAAATGCCAGGACAGGTCATGGAAGCTCCCATGCAACAGCAGCTGCCCCCATTTCCTGTACCGCTCATGCCTCCCAACTGCAAGCACGACGCCACGGCGACGGCGATAATGGCCACCGCGACGGCCGGGGCGGACGTGTCGACGTGCCTCCAGCAGCCGCTCCCGGCGGCGAGCGCGAACGCAGCCGCGGCCACCGGCGGGCGGGAGCAGTGCCCGCGGTGCGCGTCGCACGACACCAAGTTCTGCTACTACAACAACTACAACACGTCGCAGCCGCGGCACTTCTGCCGCGCCTGCCGCCGCTACTGGACGCTTGGGGGATCCCTCCGCAACGTCCCCATCGGCGGCTCCACCCGCAAGCGCCCGCGCATGGCGCCGCCGGGGGTTCGCCGCCCGCCCATCCACTTCGGCGCCCCGCCGCCGATGCCGCCCCCGCCGCCCCAGCAGGGCCTCCTCGGCTCGCTGTTCGCCCTCAGCGCGGCGCCGCTGCTCGAGGGCCGCGTCGGGTTCGACCTCGGCCTCGGGCTGCCCGGGCCGGGCCAGGTGGGGCACGTCGGCGCGGGCGATGCTGGCCTTCACGGCCTCGGTCTCAGTGGCGGCTCTGCAGGGACGTCGGCGCCGCTGCTCTGGCCCGCCGGGCTGCTGGAGAACGACGGTGCCGACACGTGGAAGTTCCCGGGAGCCGGGGCGGGTGCAATATGGCCGGAGTTCTCCGCGGCTACGGCGGCCGCAGCACAGGCCGGCGCCCTGCTCCATGGTGGGGCCCAGATGCAGTAACCCGTGAGAGTGTGGCATACGTACGTCGTACCAGTGGTGTGTCACTGTGCGTGTGTGTGTGTTCCTGTTGATTATTCTTTTTTTTTTTGATCAAATTAATGGTGTTGATTAATCTGGGAAATTAAGTGCAGGCTAGCTCGTGTCGTCTCGTGTCTTTGCTGCGTTTGCATGCAGTATATTGGAGTACGTACGTACGTGTGTAGTGTCGGTTCCATGGCACGTAGAAATGATGTAATGTACCACAAGATCGTACGTACGTACGTGTGTCTAGGGCTCTAGTGCTAGCTGCTGGTACGTGTTGGGTTACATGCATGTTAATGCTATCGATCGTATAATTAATTTACAGCATCTATAAATTAATTAAGCTCCCTTGCATTGCTTTCTCAGTCAGCTGTCACAGTAGTTTTGAAAACACAATTAATAATGGGTTTTGATAAGTTTCATCCAGATGTTTTCTTTAGCAACCATCATCCAAATTCTTCGCCATTGGATTTGCTTTCAGATCAATGCACGCCCCCCCTGAATTCGAGGTGGGTTGATCATACGGATATGTGTTTTGATCGTACGGTCCAAAGTTTGAATATTTTTTGGGACAAAAACATCCGAATGATGCATACACACTCCCTTAATAATAGCTTGTATGCATTGCTTGCTTGCTATGGCATTGTCGTTTGGCTGTAGATGACAAAGATTCTTAATTAACCAGGAACTTAATTGACATAGAAGTCGTGCTTGGACACTTCATCAGGGATGTGGTCCTCATCCATGAGGTTGTCATAGTCGATCGTCAAGGTCGAATGAGTTTACCTCGTCCATACGCCAAGGCGCTTGAAAATATCACAGCGATCGAGGATCTCCATATATACGACAATGTCTTCTCCATTAGATAGCGTCAATTGTGGATGTATAAGACTTAGGGTCTTATATCGAACTTACGAAAATAATAGAGGAGACAATGACACACTTTGAGATTTTATTGACGTGGACAATAAAATTAGGGAATCGCTTTATCTATAGAACATACAAATTGGTAGTAACTTTGAAAATCAACTGAGACAAAGTTGCAAAGTTATATCAAGAAGCTAGGTGTGTGACATTACAACTAATTTACTCCATAACACTATGAAATGCTACAATTGTTTTTGTTGCACAATTAAATAGTGGTTATTTGAAAGTGTTAAGCATATTGCCATCGAATTATTTTGTCCTCACTAAACAAGATGATAATCTAGTATCTTTGCTCACAACTTGATTACGACATTAGATCAGTAAGACTCTCACCAATGTCGATTTTGAGGGAGAGCATATATGCTTACTTTGATCATCAGACTTTAGATTATGGAAGTCTTAGTTTTGATTCACCTTGAAGGGATCAATTTGATGATTACTGCCTGAATTTACTTATAGGTTTTATCATTTAATTGTTGAAGATCATATGTAGATCATGAAGATTGATAACTATTCAAGAAGAATAGATTGATAACTATTCATGAAGAATAGATGGTCTATAAGATTGTATGATCAAGAAGATCAAGTGTTGTACTCTATTTTTCTTAGTGAGTTTTTACTAGAAGATTTTTTTTCATATGAGGGTTTTTAATGAGGCAACACGTGCAATACAAGTTGTACATGTATGTAGTACTCTTTTCCCATTCCTTTATCCCATTAGGTTTTTGGAAGGAGTTTTTAACGAGACATGTGTATGTCGCGGTATGCACCGAAGGGAGAGTGTTGAATAACCAACACCCCTAGAGAGGGGTGCGCTGGCCCTGTCGGTTTTGACTTCGTTTCTAAGAAGAGATGCGGGTGCATACCAAAAGGACTCTTAGTCTATAATACTAGAGAGAGGCTATTGTAATTTGTATAAAAGATTATTGGAATAAAGAAGATACGTGAATTCCTCGTATGGCACTAAAAGTTTACCTGATTCCTTTTATACCACTCATTGTTTCATTGACGTGTGAGCCTTGACCCCACATGTCAGTGACACATTAAGTGATTTTCTAAAATTCCGGTGGCATATAAGGAATTAATCCGAAAAAGATCGCCGTATTCCTCTCTCTACATCTTGTGCCTATTTGTTCTTCTACTTTTTACATTGTCTAATTGTGTAATTAATTATACTTCTAGTTGTGTTGATCGCTTGACGATGTTAGTTATTTAACGGTGGAGAGTCTAAAAACCTATTGTATACTTACTATCTTACAGGGGAAGGAAATCGCGCCTCCTCGCCGGTGCCACGTCGCCGTTTGCTCACGCGAAAATCGTGCCGCCTCGCCGGTGCCACGTCGGCGTTTGCTCACGCGGTCGGCCTTCTCCATACGGTTCTCATCTGGCTGATAAAGCGTCGTCGAATTGGAGCTCGCGGAGCCCTCGAGGATACGCACTGGTCCCCTCCATCGTCTCGCACGCTCCGCCTCTATCCCCGCTTCGCTCTCTCCGCCCGGTCCTCGCACGCTCCGCCTCTATCCCAGCGTTGCTCCCCGCGCCACCTCGCCGCGTTGCTGCGTGCCCTTATTCGTACCGCGCCAGCTCCCCTCGGGCTTAGTCGGCCTCCTCGCGTCCTACGCCCGCCCGCCATCGCCTCCGCCATGGAGCCCGATCTCGCCCACCATCGCCTCCTCCGGATCCCCCGGTCTTCGCCGACCTTCTCGCGTCCTCCGCTCACCCACCATCGCCTCCTCCGGATCCCCTGGTCGCCGCCTCCCCCGGCCCTACACCGCCTCCCCCGGCCCTACGCCGCCTCCTGCCGGCTGTCGCACCCCTGGTTGCTGCCTCCCCGGCCTCCCCCTCACTCGACGCTGCTCGCCCCTGGCTTCTCCCCACCGGCCGGGCCACACGGCCTCCCCAATACCGCCGTGCTCCCTGCGGCTCCAGGCCGAGCGCCTTCCCGTCCCGGCTGACACCGCTGCATCATTCGTTCCCCAACCCTCCTCTTGGGTTGCGCCCTCTACCGCCGCGTTGTTCTGCGCCGCGAGATCGACCTCGACGACCACGACAGGGCAGGTCCCACCCGAACCTTCCCTTTCATTTCCTTCTTGCTATGTGGCTTTGTTGGTACAAGCACCTGTTTCTTGTTTGTTATTCTCATGCTTAGTGGATTGGTGCAGTTCCAAAGAACATCATAGATGATGAGTACGCTGACACCGCACTCCGTGAACCCAAGATCCTCTTGACCACATCTCGCAACCCGAGCTCGCCCTTGGCTCAGTTTGTTAAGGTGTGTTTTTCGCTGTGAATTTAATGATGTTTTCCACAGGTTGAAATGGTGATTTGCATGAAGCTAACCGGTTTTTCTTGTTCATTTTGCAGGAGTTGAAAGTTGTGTTTCCCAACTCACAAAGGATGAACCGTGGTGGTCAGGTATAGTACAGCAGCACTCCGTTATTATTATGTCTGCTTTGGTTATCAGATAAACTGATTACTGATAGGCATCTACTCAATGTTTGGGTGATTCAAAAAGTAAGCAAAGTGCGTTACAAAAATGTATTTGCTTTGACTATGAAATTCGCTCCTTTCTTTTGTGAACTTTGCTCCTGTGCTTTTATTGATCTAGATTTTCTTTTACAGTGATATCACAAATTGTTGAGGTCTCTTTGCTCACATGAGATCACTGATCTTATTTTGGTACATGAACATTGTGGTCAGCCTGATGATTTGATCATATGTATCTCATCCAAAGCATTTGTTGTTATTCAGAGCTACACCATTCTGTGATCATTTAACATAAAATTGTTCCTTTGTGTTCCCTAGAGTTCTATCAGAGATAACTAGAATGCACCTTCCTTTTCCTGAGCGCTTTCCCCGGTAGCCTAATGATACTGATAATAATATTATTGCTGAATGACAGAACCAACTACACTTTTATTTTTTGTTTGTCAGAACATGAACAGTCTTTACCATGCTTTAAGAAAATCCTTAAACTTCGGCGTTCTTGCGAATAAAATTTCATGCCAAAATTCTAGATTAGCTATCTAAAGTCTGCCTACTTACCATGGCATGCCGCGCCGTTAATCACATTGACTGTACAGACGTGGGAGAATATACTGGTCGCTGCCTGAGACGGCCCGCGAATCCTTGACTTGATCATTCTATGCTTTCGTTGGTTTTGATCAACTAACTGAGCCTAGCAAGTTTGCTCTAAAAATCTGAACCTAGCAACTGAGAGTTTGAGCTCTTCCATTAATTGACAATGTCAATTCCTGCTTTTATTTTTAAATTGTTTGTAGTATTCTTTTTAATTTCAAATCCTAAACCCTAACCATTTTTTTTTGTAAAACAGTACCAATCATATGTAAAAACCTACTATCATTTGTCATTATCCTTATTGGAGTCTTGATTCATTAGGTATCTCCAATCCTTGATGGGAATCGATCGATGCAGGTCGAACATTGCAGGGGAGGAAGTTGCTTCAAGGTCATTGAACCGGCAACAAAGGTACATGTGTCTTTCCAGTTTCCGTCTGTTGTTGAGTATTTCGGCTTATTGATTAGAATGAGAAAGACAGTAGCATGGAATTTAAAGTTAAATGTTATCTTTTATGCTTTGTAAAGTCATATAAAAGTTTCTTATAATATGAATGAATTGGCAACATGGGACTTTCCTATGACTTTGGATTGAAACGAAAAGGCTACACACTTGGGTGTGTTATTTCGTGAATCATGACAGTTTAGAATTGTCATTTAGTTGCACTTTAGCTTCTATTTCCATATATGAGTCATGTTCTTTCTTCTATGAGTAAGCAGGATTATATCTGCATATATAACCTAAGCTAGATATACAGTAAGCATTTACATCATGACGGAATTATGTTGTAGAGGACCTTATTTGCAACAGCCTAATCTACGCTTATTCTGTCTTCCTAGCTGCTGAGATTTCATTTAGCCTGACACGGTAAAATTGAGATCCCTACATTTGTAGTGTAGTTTTTGTCCTGCTATTTCGGTTTAGCTTGGCTATGATATTCTCTTTTGGTAACCATTTTCTATGTGAAGTTTTACTCTCTGTTCAGTCATCTTCATGTCTGGAAACCAGAATTTTGTGCCTGCATTGACTAACAATGCATGTATAACACAAGACTCAGAGTTTGGGTATCTTGAATGGCGCATGTTTTGGGGCAAATTTTGATGCTGAATGTCATGGAATTCAACCAAGCAATAACCTGCCTTTTGAAGACAAAATGAATCAACACTGTTATTTTGAAAGCATGAATTATAACAGCTCAAGAAATCAACTGAAGATGTAGCTCTTGGTCGTAATTTTACACTTGGGTTGGGCAAAGGCTGACTTAATGAGAGTATAATTTGTGTCTTCATTTACATATGGTTGATTAACATAGTGCTTTTCATCTTTTATTTCGCTAATTCCTTCTTTTCCCTTTTTTTAAACATGTCTTCATGACAGTTGATGTTCATTCTTACACAGATCTAATGCACCAAAAATATGAAGAGGTGTATATTTATAGCTTTGAAACTGTTCATTTTTTGATTGAGCAATGAGTTTGATATAAATTGTGTGTTTCCTTTGGTTCTCAGTTTTATTTTTTGTTTACAGAAGCTAGACATCATCATTCTACATTTTGCAAACATGTCTTGATGACAGTTGATGTGCATGCTTTCACAGTTCCACTGCACCAAAAAGAGTGCTTGAAAAACTAGAATGATTCTAAATGTAAATGTGTTGGTTAGTGCAAATCAGTCATTGCAAATCTGTGATCCTGTATTTTCCCCTCGACTTGAATGACCAGATTACCTTTTGATAACAGGGCTTGGTGAGAATGTGGGAATGGAAATTCGGTAGGAATGCGGGGCTGTACTTCTTTCTTTCAGCTACTTTGTGATGGCCGTATCAGAAATAGTGTTCTTCATTAACGAAAGGGAATGAACAGAGTTAAAGAAGAAGAAATGGACCGTCTTGAGTCAAGTTGTTCACGGTTCTGCTACACAAAGTATTACTTCAGTTTCCCTTTGCAGTGTTATAGCATCACGCTCCACGGAAGGAGATGGAGGAAGTTGATCCAGAGTCCGAATACAGGCAGAACACATTGTGCCTGCTCTTCAGAGCTGACTTCAACTTAATAGGCATAGGCTTTTATGCTGTTGGTGACGATATGTTTTGTTCCGCTGTTAGAGTGGTAATATTCTATATCCATGCTCTTCTATATTTCAGTATCGATATACCGATGACATATCTCTTGCCTGCTGTTAATTCTAATTGAATACCAATTTTAGTTTATCTTTGGGTTTTTCTATATAGGTATATATTGAGTGCCGTGGCAACAGAGCTACAGAACAGCAAAAGGTATACCGGACCAGGAGATAGCCTCGGCGACTCTGCAATCATCGTCAAGGGCCTCTTGGTAATGAGATCCTACTACAATTTATATATATTTTTTCTTAAAGCTGCTTGGTTCAAACTGGTTTCATAGGTCTGTTCTGTTTAATTTTGTAAAGAAAAGTGGTCGCTATGTAAGTTGTCCAATGCACCCTATTAGTGTTATTTTAGCATGAGTGCGACATACATGTCAACTCCTGTGTTTTGCTGATTCCCGTCTTTGATTTAGTTTCGCTATCTAGATTTACCAAACAGAGAACTAAGAGATTTGAATGTTGCATAACTAATGATATGTTATGTTTTTGTGTTTCTACAAGATTGAAATGGGCACTACAAATATTATAGTTGGACCAAACATATTTGGTGCAAGAAAATGCCCATAGAAGAACTAGGATTATATACATTCAGGTTTTGTTGCGGCATTGTATGCATCCAATATTTACAATTCCCATTTAACAGTTGCAATATTGATAATAAATATGTACCTATTTCCTGCACACTAAAATGGTCAATTTCTCATTTACATTTATTTTTAACTAAACTGTTCACAAAGCTACACCTTAGCTTTCCTTTTCCTCACTTTTTTTTGTTTTCTATGTAGAAACCTCTTTAGTTCATATGCCAGGAAAATGGAAATTAAAAAGCACTGTTTATATAGTCAGGTAGACGATAAACTACTGGTATATACTTACTTATTATATCTTTGCCTTTCTGTAGATATTGTGCTCTTCAAAGAATTCATGCTCTTCAATCTTCAACTGGTATTGTCACTCATTGTACATGTCTATGGAATTTGGCAAATCGGATACTTAATATATTGCTATTGTTACTATCAAGTATTTTCTACTCTTATTATATCTTTCGATTATGCTTTTCTTGGTGACTCCTACATTTTACTGATTCCTGTTTTTCATTCGATTTCGCTATCTAGATTTACCAAATCCCGTTTACTGTGGTAGCAATATAACATTATAACTTTATTTGTTATTTTATTTTTGTTTATGGATATTTTCATATTGTATAATCGATAATGTATTCTACTTTTCGAATACTTCAGTGTATCAAAACTAGCCGCACGCAGCGTAGCGCGTGAAATCTACCTAGTTTATTGGGAATTCGTGTGGAACGCGAGTTCCATATATTTCCCCACCTAAGTTGCTAACCTAAATCAGCTTCTCCGCATCAGCTTGTCGAAGATGTCACCGTAGGGGATGTGCGCCATTAACGAGCTTTATCAATTGACAATGCTTCGTTTCCCTTCCCAGGTGCTGCTAGTTCCTCCTGTTAGAAATATGCGCAATATTTTTATTCTAGATTTTATTTTAAGGTAAATACTATAGATAAATAATGATGCACACAGTAAATCTAACAGCAGGCTACACATTGTACTTCCAAACATGTATACTTCAAGAAACAGAGTATGATTAAGTCGAACTATCACTAACGACTTACAGTTGGGCTTGATGAAGAACAAAATGATGCGCAGAAGAGGTCGTAGGAGAAGTCGAAGTCGAGGAAGCAGTGCAAGAGTAGTGATCACGCAGATGCGCTGCCCAGAAACCTTATTGCCGTCCTGTGCATGTGAACTCTGCGACAACGGCTCGGAGATACCGCTCACCCTCATTCACGGTGCACGCCGAGTAGGAAGGCTAGCGCGGTCTAGTTGCTCAACACCTTAGTACAGCTCTCGCAGGAGGAAGAAGAAAGAGTGGAATCGGAAATTCAGTCATTTGGCCTGGACGTCTCCATATCTTATATAGCCTCTAACCAGTAACTGTCTCCATTACTCACTAGTAACTGACAATATTAAGCACTGGTAACTGATTGAATTTAAACAGAATTAATGCACTGGTAACTGCTAATTCAAACAGAAATAATGATCATTATGCAGTCTCCTGACCAGTACAGAAAGCTAAACAATTGCATGATTCAGCAAAATAAAAGGTGAATTCATAGTGCCAGAAGACATACTACGACGCGGCGCGATCGCTCGTCGCAAGTCACGCGGATTTTCACGCGAAAATACGCGAATGCGCACGCGCGTGTTTCTCCAAAGTCCTTCTCATACCATCCCTATGTCATACTTCTCATAACTCAAGGAATGGCAAGGACTTCACCTTATAAATTGCTTTCCCTCCATTTGGGTAAGCAATATGGTACTAACCATGCAATCTTTGGAATTAAAGAAAATAGGCCATACTCATGGGCCAATTCCAACACCTCCTTTGTTGTTCATGCCAACTCAAGGAGTAATAGATTTTGGGCACGTTGAGAGCTTGCAATATGTAACACACATGGACCGGATAGATGCCATATTAATTGGTCGTCTAACTTCTCTTCAAGAGTTGCGAAAGTTTAGAAATTAGAATCCAAAGGAACAAATTTTATAAAAATAAGTAATCTCGGGGATTTAAGAAGCCTTCAAGAAGCGTTTGATCGATATCGAGTTTTTCAAGAACACACGGGAGATCCCGTCGACTTATAAAGCGTTTAATATTGAGAATGTTGGCATGCAATTCAAGGAAGCTAAGGATGCAAGGCGAATGAAAAAGAACATGGATTTGGTAAAAGTTTTTTGGAATTTTCGCAAACTTATACATCTGAGGATTTTTCGCGGAATTCATACAATTTGGATTACAAATTCCTGTGCTAAAAGTTTAGCATCCATTGAACTCAATAGCCGTATACATTGGGAATATATATCTTCCGGCACTTGGGAGGGCTAGCTTATGCTGTTTACTCAAGCATCGATCTTCATCTACAACAGATTGGTGATCAATATCTGGATGGACGTTTGCTTAGCTCCAAGCCTGGTTACTCTACAATTCATGGTTGCCAAAAACTGAGGGGATTATGGCTTCTCCCTCCTAGCACAGTTCGTCTGAACGTAGGTGATGTTAGATTTTTCGGTAATGCTACAGTTCGGACGTCTGATTTCTACTGCAACATTTTTTTCTACGCATGCAACATTTTTTTTCTACACATGCAACATTTTTCTCCTACGCATGCAACATTTTCATTCGACAAACAGTAAATGTTTCAAAAGTGAAAAAAATGTTGCGAACGTTGAAAATAAATGTTGCAAACAGTAAAAAAAATGTTGCGCGGGCGTCCGAAATTTTAAAAAAAATCAGACGTCCGGCTGCTAGTACTGCCCTAGATTTTTTTAAGATAACGGAATAATATATTAACTCTCCGCCTCTGCATCCTACGATGCACACGGCCAACCAATTATTATAAAGTTACCGTCAAAATATTTTCTGGAAGAAACATGCTAGAAAACAGAGTGTCACCCGTCCATGAAAAAGAAAAAGGTAGGTGATGTCAGATACCTGGATTAAAGGCAGTATATTAATTGGAGGAATTACCTATCTTTGATTCAAAGAAGGAAAGTGGGGATTCACTAGGCCACATGATTGTCTCCTTGGATTAGCCGTACGTTCTTCTGGAAATCTACGAGCAATGCATGGGTGAAAACATCAATTGAACAACAAGCAAAGCCATCCAGACTGGATAGCATCACGATTGGCAGATGTCCAGATTTAGAGGCTGCTTGGTTTCATGGTTTTTTTAAAAATAATATACGAAAAATCAAAAATTACAAAAATAATAAGCCAAAAAGAAAAATTATGAAAATATACTTCTATCACCGGTCATCGTTATATTTAGCGACATAACTCAGTCGTCATTATAATCGGACCACATTTGGTTGCCATTTTGAAGGCGCCAAGGGGCCAAGGCCCACCTTTTATGAATTTTTAAAATAATATTTATAAATTTAAAAATTACAGAAATAATATATCAATTTAAAAAATGACAGATGTACCTCTCTGTTGGTGTTTGAAATACTGATAGGCTCTCTGTCATCATTTCAAATACCGACAGAGGCCTGGAATGGCGGCAGAGGCCTGGGAGGGGGTTTTCTGTCGATTTTGTTTTTCAAAAAATTGTACATAAGAAAATATTTTTAAAAATAGCAATTAGTAAAGTAAGAATTGAAGTTTGCGATTATTTTTTCCCGTGTATTACGCCAGAATGACTTTACGAAAAACTGAAGTGTGTTGTCACTTGACTCTAAGAAAGCGGGGTAGTGTGTTGTCAAATCGGGCTGACAAAGGAGTAGCCAGTGTGTTGTCACTTCACTCTGAGAAAGGTGCTAATGCGTGTTGTCCACACGGTAGGACACAACTATTGTCTGCGTATTGTCAAGTCGATCAAAAAAAGCAGCTGGCAATGCATTGTTAATTTGGTCTGAAAAAGCAAATGGCCTTGTGATGTCAATTCGGTCTGAAAAAGCACATGGTCTTGTGTTGTCAATTTGGTCTAACAAAGCTGGTATGGTAGACATGGGTCACAGACTAGGCAAGTAGAGGAGTCATTCATAGTACCACATGGGCCGTATAAACATAAAATGGATAGTACCACATATATGTTGAACAGCATAAAGACTTACATAAACGTGAACTGGATACATCATTCTTAAACTACTTGAAATGACAATCATGAGTAACTTAGTTTCTTTTGCAGGAAACTAACATGACCTAGATACATCATTGGAATTGTAAAAAGGCGGGATGGACTACACTTTTTGGGCGGGCGACATTAAGCCTCGAATGGGTAACTATACGGCACCCACAGGGAGTGTTGATTGCCAGGACGGTGTGGACAGGGCTACTAGTCACGGTAGTGGCAAGCACAACTACAGCTCGCATTGCCGCAGCAGCAGTAAGTGTGGTAGTCATTGTCGAGGTGGATGACCTCTTCATTGTTCCTCTCTCTAAGCCTTTGATGGCGTAGGTCATCGTTCTGGGTTTGGAGCTCCAAGTTCTACTTGAGGAGCTATTCGTTCTCATTCTTAACCTTGGTGAGTCCTCTCCCTTTTCATTAAGGTGAACCAGCAATTTGTAGATGTAACATTGGGCATCTAAGGGATACGGTTCATCCACCCATTTATTGAATTTATAATCCTCGGTCTGCAAGAGTACATGTCATATAGTGAGACGTGCATCGAATGGTATGTAAAAGTTGTACCGGTTATATGAATAGAGGCCATAGTTAGAAGCAACGTCTTGAGCTGGAATTGGACTTATCACAAACCTGCACAACGGCTTCGAGGTCATGCTTATATGTCGGCCACTTTAGGGGGTGGAGTGGGAGGCCATTGTGGATTTTTTGGGGTGTAGTAGTCCCTTGTTCGAATAGGACGTCTGGGCTGGGGGATCGGGGTCTTGGGGATCGTAGATTTTATAGGCCTCGAGTGCAGGGTCGCGGACTCGAAACCATGAAGGGTTGGTGCCTCGAGGTGCAGTCTGACCCCGTCTTCCCCATCTACCCCTCCCACGGCTTGAGGTGCCTCCTTTGTGTGTCATTACAATGGAGTGGAAGTTGGGCTAGTGAAGAAGTGTTGGTTGGATGACCGTTGGTTTTATTGGTAGTGTGTAGTTGATCCAGGGCTGATAGAGTGGGGCATAGTGTGTCCTCACTTTGGTCTAACAAAACCGGCTACTGCTTATTATCGCTTATGTCTGAGAAAGCGGTGGAAAGAGTGTTGGCAAATCAAGATGATAAAGAAATAGGCAGTGTGTTATCACTTCGCTCTGCGAAAGTGGGGGCAGCATGTTATCAAATTGGCGTGAATTAACAAATTGATAAGCGAGGAAAATTAAGTACGAAAAGACCAATAATGAAGGAATTGTTTCATATAAAAAAAGGTGTATGCACAACTACAGTAGTGAAGAAAGAAAAAAGATAGCCGCAGTTCTTGCGCAGAGTGACCCCTCGTACTGTCTCAGGCCTCCCACGATGTTGAACATGTCCGGACGGATACGTCAGCTGGTCTGGCGGAAAGCCTCGATTGCTCTTGATGGGATGTGGTGGTGGAGGTGAGGTAGCATACGTAGGCTGGCTTGACTAGCTGGGTCCAGGTGCATTGGACAGTTGCAAAGAACCGAGAAGAACCCCTACCAACTCGTACGGGGGTCCACGATCTAGTCGCCCATGATGTCATCATCATCGGCGTCGATGCTAGCATGCCCGTACTACTGACATCGTCGTCTTGCTGCAAAATGTTCACTGCATATAGATAACATGACTGCATTAGAACTATATGTCAAAAATATGAACAATGTGTTGCGTATGAAAAAGCATCGAAAAGTTTACCTGGGAACATACAGGATGGCATGATGGCATGGACCGCTGCCAGCTGGAGCCCCCCGCCACGTCGGGAGGAGGTGCGGTATGTGGTATCAAAGTCGACGGCTAGTGGGTACGTCGACCTCGTACGGAGGACGAGCAGTCAATTGGTGAAATGACATCGTCATCCCTAGGCCTCCCGCATGACGTCAGCTCGACAATGCGCCTTGACTTCGCGATCACACGGTTGACCATCCCTCACACCTCATCCAATGTGACCTCCAATGTGTCACCAAAGCTGAGTATGTACCTAAGTGCGACCACCTCATCGTGTACCTCTATACAAAGATAAATATGTTGCATTACAACAAAGCATGTGTATTTAAAAAAGTGTTACTACGGAACTATACATGTCGGTCGTTGTAGCCGCGTGCCTAGGAGGGTCGTCAATGACACGAATAACTCTGACGCTTGTTCGTGTACCGTACCACCGGATGTAGTTGTCGTACGAGCCACGGTCGTAAGGGGCGGCCTCCTGGTGGACATCCTCCAACGCATGTGACCACTACTCAACTCAAGCTTGCATGTGTTGTCTCCAACCTACCTTGCCTAAGAGACCCTTTCTTGTGTGCCTGCAAAATTAAATAATATGTTGACATCAATAGTCCATAAAACATACATGTACTGCATTCCAAAAATGTTGAATGGAGAACTCACAAGTGAATGTGGGGTGAGACGACGTCACCCGTGGGGACCAGGAAGACCTAGCGTAGTCCAAATTGGCGCATCATCCCGTGAACGGCGTACATCTCCATGAAAACATTGTACACCAGGTGTCGGAGGGTAATCCAGAAGGCAGCATCTCGAGTGCACCACATGGAGAGGTGTAGCATTCCAATTTTTGCATTTTGAATTTATTGCGCCTTTTGAATTTTAATGAATTTTTTGGAATTGTTTTGAGGTTATTTAAATTAATCCTTCTATTAAAAAGTATTTAAAGTTTGAAAAGTATTTTACATATGTTCAAAATGTCTTAAAATATTTTCCAAAAATTTTTCTAGAATTTTTCTGGTATTTTTGCTATTTATTTTGGCTTAATCTATTTTCTATAATTAAATTTAACTGGGAAAGCTTAGAAAATATTTTAACCCTATTGGGCTAAAACCCACTAAAACTTGGCCCGCACCAAGCCAGCCGGCGCCGCTCCAGCCCAATTTGGCCCAGTTCTACGCCAACCGGATCCAGCTGACTCCTCGCCAAACCCTAGCTTTCGCCGTTGGATCTTGATCTAGTGGATGACATTGTGCCACACAATCTTGTTCTGTAGACCGTCTGATGATGGAAACATGGATGGCCGAATTGTTTCATCCTCGTGTGTTTGTTCTGGACTCCGCCTACCGCATCGCTGTCGTGTTTTGGTATCCGCCGCTTGCATAGAAGATGAGGGTATTTAAGGCGCGCCTCATGATCATCTCGACTGAAGAATTGCTGGAAGTCACCATCACCGAGGAGCCCAAACCTGCCGCCGCTTCAAGTCTCACCACCATCGTTCTAGCTCACTAGAGAAGAAGGTAATCGCGTCACCGAGACTATCTCAACAAGAGCTCACCATAGATGCCCTTCCTGGTCGCCAACGATGACCATTGGGACCGGAGCGTCACAACCTACGTGGTTGCCCCACGTCTCACCACGTGGCCATCGCGTCGTCGCGCCACGTTAGCAACCAATCGGGCCCGCCTGTCAGCCAAAGCAATCTCATGAACCCGGTTCACCGTAAACCCAATCTAATATCGTGGACCCAGTTTATGGACCATGGGCCCACATGTCAGCCTAATAAAGATTTCTAGAATAGTTTTATTTAGTTTAATTTGGTTTATGACATCAGCATGATGCCACAATTAGTTTTTTGCATAGAAAAATATTCTGACCAAAAACTAAAATGGTTAATGACGTTAAGTATAAAAATAATTCCATTAATTAGGTTTATTCTTTTTATTTTATTTTAAAATTTAGATAGCTCGTTCTCCCTCATACGAACTCCGATTGAGGTGATTCTAGTGCCTAAAAATTTGTAAAATTAAGCTCTATTTATTAATAAATTTTATTTAATTTTTGGAGTTGAGTTTGCTCTTTGGTTTGGTATTTATTGCTTTATTTGTATTTATTACGCGTAGATGTTGAAGTGTTGGGAGTGTTCGAGAGCGAAGATTCAACTCAAACTCAAGGTTCAGAGCAAGAGCAAGGGTGATTCTATGGCAAGTTGTGCTTTGACCATGTTGAACCCAGTTTTCAAAAGTTATAATATTTTAAACTATTGCATGCTAATTCAAGTATAACTATTTCAATTAAATTGGGATTAGCTATTCAACCTAATTGAACTTACATCCACCTTGTAATTTGTATGACATAATTCATTATCACCCTAGAATGGTTCACTACTAGTTGGTAGCTATTAATTACCAACGTGGATTGGTTAGACCGTGTGTTGTTTGCTTAGCCATGCCACATTAACTCATGTCTTTTGAAATATCAAAATTAATCTTGATGAGTGGAATATGGAATATGGCTATGAAAATGTGTGTCATGTGTTGTCACACAATGTTGTTGATGGCACGTGGTGCATGGTAATCAACTAGGATGGTAAAATGATTTAGACTGGGGCCAGGGCCGGTCCTGACATTTTAGGGGCCCTAGGGCAAAGCAGCGATCATTTATTAATTTATTTCACATATATCATAAAATATTTTAGCACAAGTAACATTTATACATGCTATAAAATTTGTAATTACATAATAAATAACAATTTCTATGTAGCTGAAAGAAAATTGAATCTTTTTGACAGAAAACCAATGGAATATTGATTGCACGCTACTTTGTCAATTATAATGCCACGCTGTCAAACTTTTATTACTATATATATATGTAGAATTAAAAATAAAACTGCGTTGCCTTGTAAACCAATGGTGCACTCCATGCTACTTACAGAACATACATACCTATAAAACTCCAAGAAATGGTTGATTAAAAGGTGATGTAAAGTAACTCAATTTCACCCTTTAATCATTGCAAAGTTCAAAATTATTTCTGAAATTGAAAAAATTACAACTATATATCTCTGATGGCCTTGTATAATAACAAATATATTTGTTTAATTAAAGAAATAATGAGTATTATGATTTACGATAATAAACAAAAGATTGCACAAAACAGGGGGGCCTTTTGCCATGGGACCCTACCTCAGGAACGGCCCTGGCTGGGGCATGTGGCAAGAGTTATGAGCTATGGTGGGCCAGTGTGGTATTGGGTTGATATGATAACATGATATATGAGTGATGGTGAGATGGTTTTCTACGAGAGATGTGATGGAAGTCTTGCCTCGGTCAATTAAGGACTTAACCTTGCAAGTCTTTGAAATGGGCTAAACTTGCAACCACATGTCTGGTAGGGGACAGACCTAAGTAAGTAAGTTACCGAGTTCTAGCATATGATGCCTTAGGGTGAACTACATGAGGTGTGGTTGGAGGAGGATGTCTATGTGGGTGCTTGACATCGGTCCAACGATACGTCTCTCCTATTCTTCTGCTCAGGTGGTGAGAGAAGGAATAGCAATTCAGGCCTATCAGAGAGGATCTTATGCTCGAGCCGAGTTTCCAAAAGGTTTTGTTATGATCTCTCATTCGCATACTTTTGTATGGCGAGTCACAGCAGACGTGGTGAATAGATTATTTCTTGTGGGTAAAGTGCATAACCTTTGCAGAGTGTAAAACCTTTTCAAATAGCTGTATCCATGGTATTGGAGAATGCTCGGGGATTACAGTCAAGGGTTAGATTTTGACAAAATGAACTTGGAAATGGAAGCAGTGTGCCTATGAAAATGCGAAAATTGATTTAAGGTTATGAGATAGTTTGCTTGTGAAATAACTGAGAAATTTATTATTATCGTTATTTATTTTTCTACTTTTCAATCTATTTATGTTATTCATTTGTACATGCAGCTTTATTGCAAAATAACCAACGCAGACATTTATTTGGAATAAGTCATGCATGTAATATAATAGACTTGCATTCTGTGCACAACTTGTTGAGTGGTTTATGTACTCAGCCCCTTGTAACAACCAAATCATCAGTTGAGGAGGGGTCTACATCTTTGATGGAAGAGGAGTTCCATGACAAGATGATGTTTTAGGAGTTAAACCTTGTCAGATGCTTGTGACATGTTGATGGGATCACCGACTTTCTTTGTTCTGCCACTGTTTAATTATTTTGAATTGATGCCATCAAGACCTCACAAGTGTAAGGTTGACCTTAAGGTCGTTCAACATGTTATATTTGATAGATAAAGTCTTTTATTATATTTTCATTGTATATGATTGTGATATTCATCTATATTGAGATAGTGTGTACTAGCGTGATTCTGGACTAATGCAGAATACACAAAGGGTCTGGATTTGCATATTCGGGTCCCGACAAAGGTGATATCAGAGCCATACTAACTGTAGGTCTGACCCTATATAGACTGGCCATTCTTTAGGAGCTTCAAAACTATTTTCTAAATAAAAAATTAACTTGAAAGAATAACAAGTTCTTGACTTATCTTATTCATCTATTCTTTCCCCTTTGCTGAAATTACATCTTTCTTCGCTGGCTTAAGCTAAAATCTTACATTAGTTGTCTTTAATAAGTGACGATGTTTCACACCTAAGGAGAAAGTACTGGGAGCCTTACTGCTAACCCTGAAGATCATGAAGAAAGGAATCATCGAGCTCGAAGAGGAGTGGAGTGATGAAGTGTTCTAGAAGTGAGAAGAACCAGGGCTTAGAGTCGCCAGTTGAGACTCATGTGTGAGAGTCGCATTTGTCTAAGTTAGGAAGTGTCGCCTTTTAGACATTAGACTTGTGTGCTTAGGTTGATTTGATTCTTTCATGGTTGCTGAGTGTGCGGTATGTGTTGCATGACCCTTAGGCTTTTGTAAGCAACCATACCAAGTTATTAATAAAGGTTGTATGATTTGAGGTTTTTGTGTTAACCTGTTTTGTAACACCCCAAAATTTTGCTTTTCTTAAATTCATGTGTGATTTGGCACTTTTGTGAATTTTTGGAATTTTCTGGAATTTATTTGGATTTATTTGGAATTTATTTGAATTTATTCCATTTTGAAATAATTAAAGAATTAAACTTTGCAAATAAAATTTTGTTGGAAATATTTTATTTGAGTCCAAAATGATCCAAAGTATTTTCCAGAATTTTTCTGGAATTTTTCTGAGTCTTTTGCTATTTTTAATGAATTAAATGAATTACTGGGAATTATTTTAATTATTAAATCGCTGGAAAATGCGAGTGGGTTTGCACTGTTCATCCGACCGAGCCGCACCCGAGTCAGACTCGAGTCCGACCCGAGCCAGCCGAGTCGGTCGAACCCAACCCTAACCCAAGTTGATCCCGACCGTTGGATCGAGATCCAACGGTCCGGATTGGATCGCATCGGTTCGAGCCGAGACCGGACCGGACCCGGTCGCACCCGTGCGATCGTGGCCGTTGATCGCGCCACGTGGACGGTCGATCGTCGTCGTCCCCGTCGGATCCGAGCCGGACTCCGCCGCCGCGCCCGCCGCCGTGGAAAACTAGGTTTTCGTGTCCCGCGCGGAAGCCGAGGCTATTTAATGCCCGGATCACGCCCCGAGGATCGCCTGGACCTTGCGCGACCACTCGCCTAGCTCACGAGCCTCGGCGCCGTAGATCCGCCGGAATTGCTCGCCGTAGTTGGAGGAGGTGTCCGCCGCGGTTTGCGCCGTTTTCCGCCGCCGTCCGTCGTCTTCCGCCGAGAAGGAGCCCAGATCCGGAATCCCCGCTTCGTGACGCACCCGAAGAGACCACCCACTTCGCCGGAGCGTGCCCGAAACGCCGTTGGTGTGGTCTTCGTTCTCAACGCCCGGCGCGGAGCTCCGCCGTGGACATCGCCAGACGCGAAGCTTCTCCACCGTCGGATCTTCATCGCACGGTCCGTATTCGTCCACGTCACCCACGGTAAAGAATCACGTGTTAATCTCGAGATCTAATCTCAACCGTTAGATCTAGATCCAGCGGCTTAGATTGAACCACGTTCATAGCGATAGATTGGATCTTATTTGTCCGATCAAGGTCGAACGGTCGGTCGGTGGAGTTGTTTTCCAAGCGCGTTAGCGAGATCTAATCTGGGTCGTTGATTTCCAAATCAACGGCGAGATTGAGCCACGTGTCCGGAAGGCTGACCGTCATCAGCGGCCGCCCACGCACGCTGGCAGTGTGACGCCGACACGCGGCGCCCGCGTGTCGAAGGACCCACTGTCGGCCGTGGCCGTGGCCGAGCCCACGGCGGCCGAGCCCACGGTGGACCAGCCGAGACCGTGCGCCGGGTCCGTGGACCCGAGGCCACGCGTCGTCACCCGATTGGTCCACGTGTCCCTGCTGACGCAATAAATGTTTTTCCGAAAAAGAAAATGATTTAATAATTCGGTTTAATAATTGATTTGAATTTCAAAACTTCAAACGCTTATAACTTTTGCGTTTCAACTCCGATTTGAGTGATTCAAATTTCTAAATTTGTATAAAATTGAGATCTACCTAATGATGAATTTTATTTAATTTTTGGACTAAAGTTTTTCTCTGTAAAATTATTTAATTGATTATTTAAACTTTAAATAATCATAACTTTTGCATTTTAACTCCAAATTTGACGATTCCAGTTTCTAAAAACTCATAAAATTATGTTCTCTCTATTTATGGATTTTATTTGGATGTTTGGACACTTTTTGCCTATTGTTTATTCGTGTATTTGCTATTTGCACGATTTACGGGTAGACGTTGAAGTGCCGGAAGGATTCGAAGGCGAAGTATTAACTCAGGATCCAACTCAAGACCAAGAACAAGTACTTTTTGAAGGCAAGTTGTGCTTTGACCATGTTGATCCTATTTTGAAATCTATTTTGATTTAAACTATTGCATGCTAGTTCAATTAGAAAAATACTTTATTTAAACATGGGGATTAGATAAATACCAATTTGCTGTATGACACCTTGATTACTTAAGTATGTGCCATGACCCTTGTCACCCTAGTTGTGGTTTACTAGTTGGACATTATTAAGTTGCCAACATGGGTTTTAGACCGTTGTAGTATCTTTGCTTAGACACACTTACGTGCTCATGACATGATTTTGGACAATCAAATGCTAATAATGACTTAATGATATATTGAACCTGTTTTGGAAAAGTATCATGTGATGTTGATGGCACGTGGTGCATGGTAATCAACTGGGGTTTGATAAACAGCTTCGGCCAGGGGCATGTGGCAAGAGTAATCAGTGGGCCGGTTGTGGCATTGGGAATGTTGATTTGGTTCTTCGGGTAGTCTTGCCCTGGTCACCCTAAGGACTTCACCTTGCAAGCCTTTGAACTGGGTCTAACGTGCAACCACATGTCTGTAATGGGACGGACCTAGTTGACTAAGTTCTTTGATAACGCATTACTGTGGGACCTCGGGAGGTCAACTACACCCTTTGTGTAAGTTGTGCGGGAGCGTCTGGCCGAGGCCAGGTACCCATCTAACGGTTGATTGGCCTAGACTTCGTCTTAGCTAAGGGAAGGGTTAGTGCGCAATAACCGGGGAGGACCACTTGTATTGTTAGAGGTTTCCGAAAGACTTTGTTACGGGAACTCGCCTTTGTGGTGTTTGACTGTATCTTGTGGGTAAAGTGCATAACCTCTGCAGAGTATAGAATCTATTCGAATAGCCGTGTCCGCGGTATTGGACATCACTCGGGAATTACAGTCAAGGGTTAGATTTTCTCAAAAACAACTTGGTTTGAAAAGTTGGGTTGGATTAATAAGGATGTTAATGGAAATGTGGTTTAGGATGGGAAGATGGTTGTTAAATTTCTTGAAAGTTATTTATGCTTTACTTGTTTGTACTGCTTTCGAATCTACTTATATTACTTGTCAAATGCTGTTTACTGCAAATATACCTTGAGCTATTCCTTTGTACCAAGCCATGCATGTAGTATATTAGCCTGCATTCTGTGCATGACTTGCTGAGTACCAAGTACTCACCCTTGCCACAATATAACACCAGTTGAAGAGGAGACTACACCAGCTTTGGAGGAGGAATTCCAAGAGGAACCGTCTACTTAGGGAAGCGAGCCCAGTCAGTTGCCTGTGGTATACTGGATGGCGCCACGAAGTTATTTGATTTTTCCGCTGCTACTATTTCTCTCTTAATAGGATTCGCCCTGTGAGGCGTATATTGTAACTTGACCATAAGGTTGAGTAACCAGTTTGGTTATTTAAATAAAAGTACTTTATTAGTATCGAGTGGTATGATTGTGATATTTACCGATGTTAAGACTGTGTGCACTAGCGCGTTCCTGGACTAGTGCTGAATACACAAAGGGTCCGGATTTGCAAATTCGGGGTCCCGACATGTTTCCCCTGCATTAGTTCTTCATTACTCATGTATGCTTTCCATCTTGCCTAAACCTTGGAGTGATTTGTTGGTCGAACATCGCGATGTACTTGGGATACGATGCATGTGACGTAACTAGCATGAACATCGGCTACACAAGTAGTAGTAAAGCATAAGCTAGTAAAAACATACCGAAATGAATCATACAAAAAGGACAGAGGCGAGATACTCACCTGTCAGTGACACCACAGTGTCCCCATCGTAGTATGGTCAACGTCGTCCCCACTTGGTCCGTAGAAGATGTCCCCGTAAGGTCTCAACTCGAGGTGCGGTCTTCCCACCTGGAAGCATTCGAGGGACCAAAAGAAGCAGGTAGCCCGTGAGAATGGACCTATCGGCGAAGCACCGTCAACCATCGCATAGGCCCCTGTACGTCATGCAGAGTACAGCCGGTCGCCAAGACAGCTGCTCGATGTTGTCCAATTCTGCATCCATTATCATCCTTGCATACTGGATCATGTGTCTATCCACGTTGTTCCCATGGGATGAGTAGAACAAGACCTAGCCGAAGAACCACAGCATGTATGCCTCAAAGTGGCACCGTACAATGTAGTCCTCGGCACCGGCAACCATCCTCTCGGTCTGTAAAAACAACATGTTGGTACGTCTGAATTGTACCACATCATAAAAACGAAGAAATTACAACAAAACATAACTTACATAGAACTGCTTGAGCCACTTTTGCATCGGTCCGTGCCCTCTAGTGAACGTCTCGTAGCCGGCCTCAGTGGGTAGCACTCCCTGGAACCTGACGAGAATCGCTGCGTGCCAGTGTGGGCTGACATTGTCAGTCACAACCGCCTGCCCGGTGCACGAAAGACCCATTGTTAGCTGACGTCCTCCAGTGTCGGCGCCATCTCCCCGCAAGGGGAAATGGAAGATGTGCGTCTCCATTCACCACTGGTCAACAAGAGCCATCAGCAAACTCCTATCATATGGGATCCTCCGGAAGGCACCACACCTGTCAGTGTCGTCCACACATGTGCCCTCCACCATCCTCGCTAGTGGTAGCAATCCAGCAGCTTGCAACCTGCGTGGAAAAGAGCGATAGTACGCTAACATACATTCACAATACAATGCAATGCCAATACTCAAATGACTTCACTAACCTAGGAATCCATCGATCGTTGATTCTTCATGCCCTCATGGGGGTGCGCAATCGTAGGGACAAAAGCTCGATGGGCACCTAGCCCTCCATCGGGGCCTGTGTGGCTAATCGACTATGATGTGATGCATCTATGACGGGGTCGATCAACTCGTACTCCCGCGCTGCAGCTGTAGCATCGCCCACCATACTTGCCATGGAAATAAAAAATATTAGTACAATAATTACAGAGCGAAAGCATAAACTGGTCCCAGACAACATAAAAATATAAACATAATATAGACAGTACATTTCAAAATTGCATACATATATATTATTGTTGACATATATTTTACATATCAGTAGTACAGAGCTTACATAAATATTACATTTAGGAAATAATGACATAAGCAAACAGGTCACATGAAGTACGAAGTACACGAAAATAATTTCGATAAGCTTATAACACATCAAATATTCTTACGAATATAGCATAAACAATACAACAATATAATAATTCAGTTTTAGTTGGGCGTTGGACAATATTTAAAAATGTGTTCTGTCTTGTTGCAAACGAAGCATTTCTTCACTTGGCGCCCACATTCTGCAGCATCCATATTGTTCTATATGTGCCTTATTTGGTGCCGTCTGACTCCCTTGAGCTTGTCCATGTCCGGAACCCCCTTTGTATGCTCCCAGCTTCGATGCTCCATGAATGATCGAACCACACTGATATCATATATTTCTCCACTCCAAGTTCCCGTCACATCCTCCTTCTACACTTGAATACACAATTGCTTTAATTGTCCGTAAATTTCACTTGTCAATTCCATATTATCCGGTAAGGTTTACCAGATTATTCTCAACATATACAATCAAACTTGAGCCACGACTACAGCAATACAAATTCTAAAATACCAATAGATCTACATGAATATTACTAACCTACATCTACCTATATAAATTTTACTATTCTAAACATAGTTCTTACAATAATACGAAACCACAAAAATATTACTACTCTACACATATCTATACGATTATTACTAGTCTAATTATAGATCTAAATACTATTCTACATGATTATTACTAGTCTACAAAACTAAATATTTATAAATCTAATTACTTTGGTTTTCTAACCTAGATTTTGAAAACATAAAACACGAGATTAAATGACAAACCTCTCGTGTGGACCAATTACATTATTATAGTTTTATATATTTTAATATATTAATGAAGTTTATATACTTTAATATATATTAGTGGCCAAAGGAAATATCTTCTCGGATGGGAGAATTGATGATGAGACCATATATTAGCGAGATATATGGAGAAATAATTAATAATACAAGTAAATATGGGCAAATTACCGATTATCCACTTTGGGACAGAGCGAGTACTAAGCTTTGAAGGTACATGAAACTAGGGATGAAAACGGATCGGATAGTTTTCGATCGATCCGGATAATTTTTGGATACGGATTCTATCGGATCGGATATTTGTCAGATAGTATCGGATCGGATACGGTTACATATTTTTTTTGTCGGATACGAATACGGATTCGGTAGCCCACTATCTGTCGAATACTGATACGGATTCATATAATTCGGATAGTGATGAGTTCGATATCCGGATATACATTTAGGCTAGCCCAAGCTACTCTTTTGGCCCAAAAAAGGTTTTTAAAATTTAAAATTATTTTGTAATTTAATTAATCCATAAATTAAGTTTTAATTATTAAAATTTTCAAACTAGTTTGAAAAAATTCCTAACAATGTCTATAATTTTAAAAAAATTATTTTCAGTATTTTATTAGATTTTTATTTTTCTAAAAATTCAAAAATTCTTGTCCTTAATAGAAAATATTTAAAATAAGTATCTAAAAATGCATAAAAACTCATAAATATATAATCTATTATTTTAAACATAATTTAACAAAACATACAAATCTTGGGTTATTACATGTAAGTGTTATATATGTGTGGTTGCCTTGAACCACCGAGTTGCTCTTCCTTTTTTTGTGGAGTTTTTCTCTTTTGGGGACCGAGAGCGTTTCTCCTATTTTCTTTCCCTCTTTATAGGGCAGGCCAGGTAACATGCACGTATTGGTCGGCCCTCTTTTTCCTCCCTGTCTCTTGCCAAGGGCTAGATTGACTCTTCATTGGGTCATTTCATTCGTATTCTAGGTTTTTACCCTATATTATTACACCTCTTATAGGGGTTCCACGGGAATTTCACTTATGTTGGGGTCCGAGGCGAGTCTGACACGCCCTTGTGTGCCCGGGAGGGGTTGTTGGGGGGTGTCAGACCTTGGCAGTCCGTACTATGTTTGCGCTGGTAGGAGATGGAGCCGAGGGGAGTTCCCTCTGTTTTTCTCCCTCGCTACGGAGGGGAGCTCTCCCTCGTCGCGGAGGGGAGTGGTCTTTATTCTTTTTTACCTTTTCCCGAGGGATGGACTCCCAGGGTTTGTGCTCATTGCTTTGCCAATGGGAAGGATTGACCGTCGCAGACAAATCTATATGAATCGCAAGGTAGTGTAAGCCTCGCTTCGTTGGTCAAGGGAAGATGAGTCCATTTGGTCCACAACACTAGCCCCGCATGTCAGTGGGTAGATTTCGTTCTGCCTGTTGGGATATTATAGCAAATGTCCAAATCCCTTTTTTATTTTACTTACTCGGCAGGCGAAGGGAGGCTTATTTTTCCAGTGTGGTAGTGTTGAACCACCGAGTTTCTCTTTCTTTTGTTTATATCCGGTGGGGACAAGGTTTTCCGACTTTGGGAGGCCCTATTTGCTTCGTGTTCCTTCGCCTCTCTTACTCGTTCGTGTTCTCCTCTGGTATCGTCTCCCTTATTCGCCACTGATCCAGATCTCCATGGGGCCTCAGCGCGCTCCTAAGATAAAGCCAGTTTTGAGTAGAGAGGATGCTGTGGGATTATCCCCCATTTTAGGGCGGTCGACCCTGAGCTCCGCCGACCTCGACATATTAGCAGGGGACTTCGGGGTGATGCGCCCTTCCATGCGTCTTCCTGGTGATGAGGAAACCCCTCGGCCTCAAGCGAATGAAGCAGTGGTATTTGCGGCGTTCCTTGAGGCGGGTCTTTGTTTTCCATCCGCTCCTCTATTAGCATCAGTGCTCCGAGCTTTCCAGGCGGAGCTCTCGCAACTTACCCCCAATGCTATTGTGCGATTAGCAGTATTGGAATGGGCATTTCGTCCGGTCGGGATCAAATTGACGGGGCGCTTGTTTTCCCTTATAGAAGATGCGTTCTGGCAACCGAAACAACAGAAAGCAGGGAATGAAGGCCGTAGATCGTGTTTTGGTTCTCTGAGTTTTCAGACGAAGAGGTCCCTTGTAAAAGAAATCCTAGTAGCGGCTGCCAAGGGGAAATGGGATTCGGGGTGGATGTTACGATGGTATTACCAGATTCTCGAGGGTCCAGATTCTCCCCTTCATACTTTGATGGGTCCAGTTCGTGCAATTCGATCCCCTAATTGGAGCGCAACTGCGGAAGAAATTAGGTGTCTTGACTATTTGAAGGCTCTTCGCGCTCAGAGCATGATGCGGGACTTGGTTGAAGAGTATTGTTTGTGTCGCATCGACCCTTTAGCAAGGAGCTCCGCTGTTATTCTAGAGCGATCATCCGGAGGTACTGTATCTGTGGTTCGACCCGAGGGGGTACAAGATCTTGGGCGCGGGGCAGCTGAAAGATTGGCTCGCAGACTTCTTGGTCCTTGCTAGGCAGTAGAGTACGAGGCCGCTATGAGTGCTATTGGGGCCACACGATGCTCTCGCTTCACTGATTGGGGGCACCGAGCGATCCCTCATCCTAGAGGATCAATCGGTTCTCCTCGCCCTACTAAACGAGCGAGGTTGGCTCATGTGGTTCTGCCCCAGGCTGCAGCTACTTCTGGCGGGAGCGAAGATCTAGAAGGTGACGACGATGAGGATGAAGATTGGAATGAGGAGGAGTCCAGCGACGAAGGTGATTCTTCTGGCTGCATTGCGGCTACGTCTCTCCTGCCACCACCCATTTCTGATCCTGCTGACGCTGTGGGGTTTTCTGAAGCACTACCCTCAGCTGTCGCGGACGAGCCATCAGATGTGCCTACTATTTCTGAGGCGGGTCTGCCCGAGACCACTCCAGTTCTGATTTTAACGGATGTGGCTCCCTCGGCCCTTATACTTGATTCCTCCGCGGATACGCATGTTGGCGGGGGGCAATCCCCAGGATATTCGTTTTTAGCGATTCCTGGAGTGGAAACTATTGATTTGGGTGACGGAGATGACAATGATACTCTAGCCTCGGGGGGCGTGCAGGAGCTGCCTGGAGGCATGGCTGGCCCCGTGACAGGGGAGACACATGCTCCCGCAGATGGAACAATGAATCCGCTAGTTGTCAGAGCTCGTGGTCTTCGACTAGACATTTCTACTCCTGATACCCCCATCGGGGCAGAAGGTCTTACTCCTGACACCTTTCCTGCCAGCTCATTAGGATGTGATGTCCTTTCAGGTTTTGACGAAGTCGATGCAGGAGGTGATAATGCGGAGGCGGCGGAGGCATTAAAACCACTGGAGCAGGTCCAAACTGGAACGTCTGCCGCTCCTCCGTCTGTCGCGGAGGAGGGGAATCGGGGGCCTCTGATCCTTATTCCTCAAGATGTTCCCCTTTCGGGCGGGGGAGCTTTGCCTTTGGGTTAGCAGGATCCCGAGGGTGGCGCTGGTTCCTCTTTCGTCCGGTTTGATTTGTCAAATTTTTCAACTTTAGATTTTGAGAGGGGGGCCGCTGCAGCCCCGACTTTAAGAAAAATGCGCGCAGCCTTTTCTCCCTATAGTAAATCTGTGGCTCTGTTCGAGGGAATTAATGACCTTTCTCTTTGCGAAATCTCCATGGATCAGTATTTGAAGGTATTTCCCCCTTCGAGCTCGTGTTACTGATCTCTTTATCTTTCAACATTTTCCTTCCTCCTTTTTTTAGGGGGTTCTTGTGGCTTCGGAAGTATCCCGCCGATTTCGGGCATATCTTGACAAATTTAAACAAGGGGGTCCAGGATTGTGAGGCGGCGAAGGAACGGGTGGCGGAATTAGAAACAGAGAAAGCTAGTCTTTCAGAGGCGCTCCGAGACTCTAATGAATCATTGGCTAAGGCTCAGGCTGAAGCATTTCAGAGTCAAGATTTAGCGACAAAAAATGCAGAGCTCGAGGGAATAGTTTCCTTGATGCGAAACCGCCTTGCCGAGGAGGAACGGGCTCGTATAATAGCTGAGCAAAATGAGAAGAAGAAGGAGGCCCATATAGAGGAATTGAAAAACCTGTTGGCGGTTGCAGAGGAGGGTAAGAATATATTGAAGAAGCAAGTGGAAGAATTCCCTTCTCAAATTGCAACGGCGCGGAGCGAGGTTCAAATGCATCTTCGTAATACTCAACGAGCGGAGGAGCATTACGAAACAATCCGGAAGGAATTAGAATCCATTATCTCTGGAGTTCACGGAGCTACGGAGGCCTTTCTGCGGCAGCTCCCCCGGTTTGGCATTGATGCAGCTCCGAGTCGTATTCCTTCATCCAGCTTGGAAGCTGTCTCCTTTCTTGAGAAGTCTACTAAGGTATTTGGGGATTCGGCGCTGACTTTCGGTGACTACTGCGCGAGACTGGGCTCCGTTAAAATCGCTCAATTGCTGGAGGCGAAGGGATGTACACACATTCGCGAGCACTTTGGTTTTTCTTCTGCTGCTCCGTCACTACCAGGGTTTGTTGATATTCCCCTGTCTGGGAAGCCTTTTTCCGCCGCGTCCCGATTATCATCAAGCTTCATGTCGGATTTCTGGAGGCGACACGGTGATTCTACTGCGAAGGAATGTAACACCCCAAAATTTTGCTTTTCTTAAATTCATGTGTGATTTGGCACTTTGGTGAATTTTTGGAATTTTCTGGAATTTATTTGGATTTATTTGGAATTTATTCCATTTTGAAATAATTAAAGAATTAAACTTTGCAAATAAAAATTTGTTGGAAATATTTTATTTGAGTCCAAAATGTTCCAAAATATTTTTCAGAATTTTTCTGGAATTTTTCTGAGTCTTTTGCTATTTTTAATGAATTAAATGAATTTCTGGGAATTATTTTAAATATTAAATCGCTGGAAAATCGAGTCGGGTCAAGTACTGTTCATCCGACCGGACCCGAGTCCGAGTCCGACTCGAGTCCGACCCGAGCCACGTGACTCGACCGAACCCACTCGGCCGAACCCTAACCGCGTGACCGTTGGATTCAGATCCAACGGCCACGATTGAGCCACGTCACCCGAGTCCAAGCCCGACCGAGCCACCACCGCCGAGCTGCACTCGAGCCCAAACCCCGCACCGTTGGATCTTGATCCAGCGGTGTGAGCCACGTCACCCAATCCGAGTCGCCGCCGGACTCCGCGCCGCGGCCGTGTCGACCTCGGTTTCGCGCGTTCACCAGGCCCGAGGCCCTATTTAATCGCCGCCACCGTGCCGTGTAGCGCCGACTTCCGTCTTGCAGTAGCCCTAGACAACGTCGCCTGAGCCGCCGCCGTTTAGCCGCAATCGCTCGCCGTAGTTGCCGTAGCGCTCCGCCGCGGTTAAGTGTTGTTTCCGTCGCCGTCCGTCGTCCTTCGCCGCCGTTGAGGTCAGATCCGAAGCAAGGAGGTCAAGCAGCGTCGGAGAGACCTCTCACTGCCGGAGCGCGCGCCGGCGCCGTCGGCTAGGTCGTCGTCCCCTGCGCCGGTGACCCAGCGCCGCCGCTCGCCATCGCCGGACTTCGAGCTCTGCCAGCCGTCGGATCTTCATCAAGCGGTCCAGATTGCGCCACGTCACCGTCGGTGAGATCCCGTTCCAAAATCCCAGATCCAATCTCGACCGTTGGATCTAGATCCAACGGCCCAGATCGAACGCGTTCACCCCAAACGCGTGAAACCAGATCCAATCTGGGCCGAGATCTAGCCACGTGTGCGGGAGGCTGACCGCCGCGGTCAGCGCCGTCAACACGCGCGTGCGTGTGACGCTGACACGCCGGGCCCGCGTGTCAGCGGTCCAACCAAACCGCACCATGACGTCACGCTGACGTCATGATGGGCTCAGCGATGTCGGCCGGCCGTCCCGGCCGTCGCGGTGACATCAGCGATGATGTCACAGTGGGTCCCACTGTCGGCAACGAATTTGCCGAGCCCGTGCCGACGCCAAGAATGACGCTACCCCGATGGAGTCCCACCACAACCGCACGTGAGCCGTGGACCGAGTCCACCGTGGACTGAGCCAAGCCGTGGGCTGAGCCCATGGACCGGCTGACGTCAGCTGCCCAATCAGAGGCTGCCACGTGTCTTCGCTGACGCAATAAATGATTTTCCGAAAAAGAAAATGATTTAATAATTCGGTTTAATAATTGATTTGAATTTCAAAACTTCAAACGCTTATAACTTTTGCGTTTTAACTCCGATTTGAGTGATTCAAATTTCTAAATTTGTATAAAATTGAGATCTACCTAATTATGAATTTTATTTAATTTTTGGACTAAAGTTTTCCTCTGTAATATTATTTAATTGATTTTTTAAACTTCAAAATGCTATAACTTTTGCATTTAAACTCCGAATTTGACGATTCCAGTTTCTAAAAATTCATAAAATTATGTTCTCTCTGTTTATGAACTTTATTTGGATGTTTGGATACTTTTTGTCTACTGTTTTATTCATTTGTTGCTATTTGCACACATTACGAGTAGACGTTGAAGTGCCGGAAGGATTTGAAGGAGAGGTGTTGACTCAGGATCCAACTCAAGACCAAGAACAAGTACTTTTTGAAGGCAAGTTGTGCTTTGACCATATTGATCCCATTTTGAAACCTATTTTGATTTAATGTATTGCATGCTAGTTCAAATAGAAAATGCTTTACTTAATTATGGAAAATTAGATAAATACCAATTTGCTGTTTGACACCTTGATTACTTAAATATGTGCCATGACCCCCTTGTCACCCTAGTTGTGGATTACTAGTTGGACATTACTAAATTGCCAACACGGGTTTGTAGATCGTTGTAGTATATGGCTTAGACCTGCTACGTGCTCATGACATGATTTTGGACAATCAAATGTTAATATTGACTTAATGATATATTGAACCTGTTTTGGGAAGGTATCATGTGATGTTGATGGCACGTGGTGCATGGTAATCACCTGGGGTTTGATAAATAGCTTTTGACCAGGGCATGTGGCAAGAATGATCAGGTGGGCCAGTTGTGGCACCGGAAACGTTGGTTTGGTTCTTCGGGTAGTCTTGCCCTGGTCACCATAAGGACTTAACCTTGCAAGCCTTTGAACTGAGTCAATCTTGCAACCACATGTCTGTAATGGGATGGACCTAGTTGATTAAGTTGCTAATAACGTACCTGTGGGACCTCATGTTGTCAACTACACCCTTTGTGTAAGTTGTACGGGGGAGCGTACCGGGGCTGCGGCCAGGTACCCATCTAACGGTTAGGGATGGAACTGGTACGGATATTTTCCGACCGACCGACCGACCGAATTGATTTGGATGATGATTTGGATAGTTTTACAGATATCCAGTTGATTTCTCGGATAAGGATATGGATACAGATAACTTACATGGATACGGATACAGATATGGAACACTGATTATCCGATGGATACAGAATATCCGAGTTTTTGTTCGGATAATATCCGAATATGACATACGGATATTATCCGAATAACACGTTTCAGAATAACACATTAACAATTTAACATGTTTCACTGCTTTGTAGACTGGGTAAGTGCATTGGATGACAAGATATAATGTGTTCATGTGTGCTAGATGCTAATTTGGAGATATTTGGGTAAAGGTGGTACAAAAATTGGCAAGTGGCATTTCAGGAGGGCTACTTAGGATTCAGCAGTATATGCCAGCTGCAAATCATTTGGTTCAATTATTGAAATAGGGTACATTGTTACTCACAGAGTCACATGTATGACAAGCTAGGGGTAAAAAGGCAAAAAAAAGACATACAAATATATTTCTTTTGGAATTTTGAAATTAAATTTGGATCGATTTTGGAAAAAAAATTGAAATTGGATTTTAAAATATCCGATTAATATTATTTGTATCCATGTTGATTCCGATTCGTATTCGATCTGTATTCGTAACCGATATTATCCTGTATAATTTGTATTCGATTCTGTATTCGACACTATTCGTATTCGATTCTGTATTCGATAAAAAATACGGATACGGATATGAATAGGACGATATTCGACCGTATCCGATCCGATCACATCCCTACTAACAGTTGATTGGCCTAAACTTCGCCTTTGCTAAGGGAAGGGTTAGTGTGCAATAACCGGGGAGGCTCACTTGTATTGTTAGAAGTTTCCGAAAGACTTTGTTACGGGAACTCGCCTTTGTGGTGTTTGACTGTATCTTGTGGGTAAAGTGCATAACCTCTACAGAGTGTAGAATCTATTCGAATAGCCGTGTCCGCGGTATTGGACATCGCTCGGGAATTACAGTCAAGGGTTAGATTTTCTTGAAAATAACTTGGACTTGAAAGGTTGGGTTTGGTTAAATGATGATGTTGATGAAAACGTGGTTTAGGAATGGGAAAGATGTTGATTAAACTCCTGGAAAAGTTATTGATGCTATACTTGTTTCTATTGCTTTCGAATCTACTTATGCTACTTGTCAAATGCTGTTTTACTGCAAATATACCCTGAGCTATTCCTTTGTATTAAGCCATGCATGTAGTATATTAGCTGCATTCATGCATGACTTGCCGAGTACCAAGTACTCACCCTTGCCACAATACAACACCGCTTGAAGAGGAGACTACACCGGCTTTGGAGGAGGAGCTCCAAGAAGAACCGTCTACTTAGGAGCGAGCCCGGTCGGTTGCCTGTGGTATCTTTGGATGGCGCCACGGTTATCTTATTTTTCCGCTGCTATTATTTCTCTCTTAATAAGTTTCGCCCTGCGTGGCGTATATTTGTAACTTGACCATAAGGTCGAGCAACCAGTTTGACTATCTAATTAAAGTACTTTATTAGTATCGAGTGGTATGATTGTGATATTTACCGATGTTAAGACTGTGTGCACTAGCGCGTTCCTGGACTAGTGCTGAATACACAGAGGGTCCGGATTTGCAGATTCGGGTCCCGACAAGGAATCAGTGCGTCGAGCTCGTGCCGCAATGCGTGACTCAGCGAAGGGCAAAGAGAAATCGCCCCCTTCTTAGCTCGTTTATTTTTGTATATGGAATCCTTATGGGCACCTGAATAGTATTATCCGTCCTATTGAATGCTTATGTACATCCGTTCACCCGTTGTGTCTTTTTGCCTGAGGAATGTTCAGGTGCTCCTGACGGGGGCCAGGTTTTCAGGGGTGAGCATTGGGGGGATTAAGGATCTAACTAGCTTCTTGGGGGACGCGGGGACGCCTTGGCTTCCCGCGTCCGCATTTAACCCGGGCTCCTCGCATTCCTTGCTGTGATATATATATATCAACGTTGCTGGTTTCAGAGTAAGCGATTGCTCTCCAATTTTATTTTTTCTGGTTTCTTCGATGGCCAACGTCCCGTGGGACTTCCCAGAGGAAGACATCTTTTTCGCCGACCTTGGTGTGGAGCTACCAATGGCGGAGGCACCGCCGATGCTGGATGAGGAGGAAGCCCCTGTCTTGGTCTTTGACTTTGGAGACGATGCCCCCGCCCTCGAAGACCTTCCAGCACCCGGTGATCATGAAGCCTTTATCGAGGAGCTTTAGGCAGACTTCGACATGGTTATGGCCGAACTTGCAGAGGAAGAAGCTCTTGCCCGTGATCTCGCCAACCTCGACGTGTTGATCGGGATTGTCCCGAGGTTGCTGGAGGCCAAGGATGCCCTCGTTGAAGCCGTGACCCGTGCCCGTCGTGTTTAAATCCCTTTTAGTATGTATAGGAACTTTTGTTGGATTGTTTTATCATATATGACTGGAATGGCATTATGTCGCCCTCCGCTATGGGTTCTTAACGAAGTTTATTTCTCCTCTTATCTTCCTAAATTCTGGTTGACTATGCGTTTTTAGCCCCCTACTGAGTTTCAATCAGCAACGTGAAACAATCCTGATTCTTTACTCGGCCCCATGTCGGGTTAGAGTATGAGGACATGTGTGGCTGCATTTGGGGTTGCCAAGACGCGTAACCTTGTATACTGGACTTAATAGAATGCAGACTCAAATCTATGTTTTGAAGCGGCAGATTGTTTCGTCGTGATATTTCAGGATTCCCCAATTGGACTCTGGCCAAGAAATGTGCGAGTACCTGGGACCGAAGGATGCATAAGATATTGGCCCGGTTTTGTGTTCGTAACTGTCCATATAGCGCAATGTGGTGTGCTCTCGGGGCAGAAGGGTAACTGAGGTTTTTTAGCCTACATAAGCTCCTTGCTAAATCCTACCCGGAGCGGAGCCCCTAGTCTTCAAAGTGCAGGAGAGGGTGGGGCATTAGCTCGACCAATCGTCCCGCTAAGTCGTACCTGGAGCGAAAGATGAGTGGGACTTTAACCCAACCAAGCATCCGCGAGCTCCTACCCGGCACGAGGCAACGGATCTCCAGAGTGACGGATGGGTGGGACGTTAGCCCGACCAAGCATCCGCGAACTCCTACCCGGCACGAGGCAATGGGCCTTCGGTTTTAATACTGGGGAATGTAGAGATGACCTCCGTTCACAACGACTTCTTACTATTTTATTGATAAAGACCGGTACATTTTTTGCCTTCGTATCTCATCATCTATGGGTAAAACTTCTTGAGCGCGTCGGTATTCCATGTTCTTGGTATCTCCTCGCCATCTGGAGCGATGAGTTTGTGTGCTCCCTTTGCTGTTGACTCTCTGATAATGTATGGTCCTTCCCATGTTGTTTCCAGCTTCGCAAAGGCCGGAGCAGCTTTCTTGAGCACCATATCCCCGGGATGTAGCTCGCGTTTCTTTACCTTCTTGTTGAAGCTTTGTGTTGAGGCCTTTGCATATGCTTTCATGGTCCTCAAGGCTTGAAGTTTTTGTTCTTCCTCCAGATCACACGTGATGTCGACTTCCTCATAGGTTGGGGTTTTGATCACCCGCAAGGATTTTGCGCGGATTTCTGCAGGTGAGACAGCTTCTTCTCTGAAGAGGAGCCGAAATGGAGAGAATCCGGTTGCTCTTGAGGCTGAGGTGCGGGTTGCCCATAAAACGTGGTCAAGCTCGTCGGGCCAAAGTCCCTTTGCAGAGTTGTAAAGACTTTTTTTGATGCCATCAAGAAGCAACCCGTTCGCTCGTTCCACCGCCCCGTTTGACTGGGGGTGACCTACAGAGGCAAAGCAAATGTTTGTCCCGATATTCTCACAGTAATCACGGAATCTCCTGGAGTCAAATTGGGACCCGTTGTCGGTCACGATCTGAAAAGGGACCCCGTATCTACAAATGATCGTTTTCCACAGGAACTTGATGGCAGCGTTAGCGGTTATCATTGCTACCGGCTCTGCTTCGATCCAGCGGGAGAAGTAGTCGATGGCGACGATTACAAACTGAAGGTTTGCCCGGGCTTTGGGAAGTGCTCCGACGATGTCCATCCCCCATTTGGCGAAGGGCCAAGCGGGGGCCTTGGTGGATTCGTTGGGCGGGGCCTTTTTTGTTTGGTCATCCATTGGCATGCATGACAGTGCCGAACCATCTGCTCGGCATCTTGCAATGCTGTGGGCCAATAAAGTCCCATTCGGAATACTTTTCCGGTAAGATTCCTGGGGGCCTGATGTGCTCCGCACTCTCCCTGGTGTGCTTCGTGCAGAGCCTACGTCCCCTCCTCTCGTGAAATGCAGCGAAGCCATGGAGCGCATAGGCCGCTCGGAATAGGAATCCATCAATGATGGCATATTTTTTCGCTCGCCTTTCGAGGCGTTTTGCTTGAGCTTCATCATCTGGTAAAGTCCCCTCGAGAAGATAACTGTATATCTTGCTCCTCCAGTCCTCGCTAGTCGCCCGAGAAATGAGATTTATACGGGCGGGGACGGAG
Organism: Rhipidocladum racemiflorum; assembly: GCA_036346355.1. NCBI lineage: Eukaryota > Viridiplantae > Streptophyta > Magnoliopsida > Poales > Poaceae > Rhipidocladum > Rhipidocladum racemiflorum. The sequence continues at coordinate 67,837,423 of CM070580.1, read as the reverse complement.
GCCGTACGAAGCACCTCGAAAAATACTGTCGAAGGTAGACATCCCCCGGTGGCGGCGATCCTCGCCAGCTCGTCGGCTCATTCGTTCTGGGATCTGGGTATTGCATTAATGGTGAACCCGATGAAGCCCTTCTCCATTGTCCGGACCACTTCGACATACTTCTGGAGCTGTTCATCCTTCACCTAATATTCTTTGGTGATATGCCCCTGAATAAGCTTCGAATCGGTGTATAAGACGGCCCTTCTCGCTCCCATGGTTTTCGCTTTCCTGAGCCCCAACAGGAGCGCTTCATATTCGGCTATATTGTTAGTTGAGGGAAACTCCAGTCTTGCCGCGAACTCAACCTTTTCGCCACTAGGCGCTTGTACCACCGCAGTTATTCCCGCTCCGCTCGCTCCCCACGATCCATCAGAATTGATGAACCATATCGCTGAAGTTTCGTTATCCCCAGAGATTGGAGAAGTCCATTCCACCATAAAATCGGCGAGGGCTTGGCTCTTGATGGCGGTGCGAGGCATTATAGTTAACTCGAAGGGGGCTAGCTCGACCGCCCACTTGCTGATGCGGCCAGTGCTTTCCTTGTTGGATAGCATAGATCCAAGAGGGTACGTAGTTGGTACTTTGATGCGGTTGGCCTGAAAATAATGTCGGAGCTTTCGGGAGGCCATCAACAAAGCGTATGCCAACTTCTTCACTTCTGAGTATCGTAGCTTCGCTCCTTGGAGAGCTTCAGAGACGAAGTAAATCGGCTGTTGTTTACCGCCTTGGGGTCGCACTAGTACAAAGATCGACGGCCAGAGGGTGCTGCCGAATATAGCAGGAGCTCCTCACCTTGCTTCGGACTTTGTAGAACAGGGATCTCTATAAGACTTTGCTTCAGATTATCGAAGGCGTGTTGGCACTCCTTTGTCCAGACAAAAACATCATTTGAGCGTAAGGCTTTAAAGACCGGCAAACTTTGTTCTGCGGATTTTGGCAAGAATCGACTAAGCGCTGCTATCCGCCCCGCCAGCCGTTGTACTTCCTTTAGATTTCTTGGTGGAGCCATGTCTTGGATAGCTCTTATCTTTTCCGGATTCGCCTCAATGCCCCGTTGGGAGACCAGAAAGCCTAGCAGGTTCCCCGCGTTTACGCCGAAGATGCATTTGGATGGGTTGAGTTTCACTTTCCCCTTTATCAAGTTCTCGAAGGTTTCCCGGAGGTCCCCGACATGGTCTTCTTTCTTCTCGCTTTTAACAATGATGTCATTAACATAGGCTTCCACGTTTCTTCCTAATTGACTGGCGAAGATCTTGGTGATGAGCCGCGCGAATGTAGCGCCCGCGTTTTTGAGTCTGAAGGGCATCCGTACGAAGCAATAGGTACCGAAGGGAGTAACAAACGCCGTCTTGTCTTCGTCTTCTTTTTGCATGTATACCTGGTGATAGCCAGAGTATGCGTCGAGGAAACTCATCCTTTCTGACCCGGAAGTAGAGTCGACAAGTTGGTCAATGCGGGGCAGGGGGAAGTCATCTTTTGGGCATGCTTTGTTTAAGTCAGTAAAGTCGATGCACATCCTCCACGCCCCGCTGGCCTTCTTGACTAGGACAATGTTGGCCAACCACTCCGTGTGTCGGGCTTCGCGGATGATCCCCGCGTGAAGCAGTTTAGTCACCTCCGTCTTCGCAGCTTCTTGTCTTTCTACCGCAAGTTTTCTTAGTTTTTGCTTATTTGGCTTCGCATCTGGGCTAATGGCGAGGACGTGCTCGATGGTTTCCCTTGGAACTCCTGGAAGGTCTTCAGGCCCCCAGGTGAACACGGTTTCATACTCTTGAAGGAGCAGCATCATGCGTTTCTCCTCCTCAGGGGGCAGCATGGTGCCAAGGATTACTACCTTACTACTTCCTGGCCTGAGCAATACTCGTTGAGTTTCTCCCTGGGGCTGTGGTTTAGGGAGCCAGCGACTGCGATTCATGGGTACAACAGGGTCCAACTCTGTGGTGCAGACATGCTTGACCTGGGGTGGGTTTTCCATGTCTATCTTCCTCGCGAGGGCTTGATCTCCTCGCACCGTGACGACGCCATCTGCGGATGGAATCTTCATACATAAGAACCCGTGATGAATTATGGCCCCCATGGTTGTCAACGAACCCCTGCCTAGAATCGCATTGTATTGGAACGGCATGTCTACCACGTCGAATGTTACACGACTCATGACGCTGGCTTGTGGCGTTGCGAATGTGACCTCTAGTTCCAATTGCCCCAGGGTGTTGACCATGCTTCTTCCAAAACCCATCAGTGGTATCTCCGATTTTTTTTAATCGGTCTTGTGGAATCATCATTTGCCAGAAAGCCTTCATGGACAAAATGTCCGCCGCGCTTCCCCCATCTATCAATACGCGGCGTACTTCGCAGTCAGCAATTATAGCGGTTACTACTAAGGAGTCTTGATGCGGGAAGTGCACCCCCGTGGCATCCTCTTGTGTAAAGGTGATTGGCTCAAACTTTAGCGGAAGAGGGATAGTTGGGTTAATCACTATGTGGTTGATCTGCCGGGCATAAGCCTTCCTCTGCCTTTTTGACAAGAGATGCGACGAGGAGCCCCCCGCGATGACGTTGATGATGCGACGGAGATGGTTCACTCCTTCCCGAGGGGGGGTGTTGTCGTTCGCCTGAAGGTGCCTCCGGCGGTGTAGGGCGCGTCCCAACTTCCCTTTGCTTGGCCTCGAACCGCCGGTATCCATTAATCACTTTGCACTGGGTAGTGTCGTGGGTGATATTTTCTCCATGATATTCACAGAAGTACCGCCAGGGTTCTGTCCCTTCCCTTTTGTTAACTCGACTTCCTTCATCTTGTCTCCCTTGGCTTGGGGGTGGTCCTCGTCTCTGTTGCTCCGCTCGCCTGTCGCCCATGTCTCGCCGATTGCTTGGTTCGTCAATGTGATGAATTCTCTTCCTTTCGTCTCTTCTTCCGGGCTCTGGGTATCATTCCTTCGTTTTAGTATTGGGTGGGGGATCTTTCCCCCGCCCTCTCTTGCGTGGAATGAATTCTTGGTTCTCTTGCTGGGGCCTATCTTCTCTTCGGAGGTTGTCTTCCTCCGCTCGCGCATATTCCTTCATCTTCATAAAGAGTTCTTCCACTGTACGCACCTCTTTACGAGCAAGCCTTTCTGCCAACGGTCCCCTGCGCAGGCCACAGCGTGCCGCGTTGATGATAGTGGTATCGCCAACCCCTCGTATTTGGCACTTAACCCGGGAGAAGCGCTGGAAATAACTCTTAAGGGTTTCTCCTTCGCGTTGCCTGACCGCAAATAGGTCACTTTCCTCTTTCATCCCGTCGAAGTTGCCCTGGAAATTACCTTCAAGCTTGCGGCGGAGTTGCGACCAACAGGTGATCGATCGGGACTCCAAACAAGAGTACCGGAGACAGGCTATACCTTCAAGTGCTAGTAGGAGCCCCTTCGCCTTGATATCATCATCTCCTCCCGCGGCTTCAATCGCCGTGTCGTAAACGCGGAGGAACTCCCTTGGGTCTGTCCGACCATCATACGGCTTAATGGTGGGAAATTTGAAGCTTCCAGGGGAGGGCCATTTTTTAGCCCGTGAGCGGAGTCTTTGAGGGGGTTTGGATCATTGTCCTCCCTGTGTACCGTCGTAATCGCTGGGGATAGCACCTCGCGGCTCGGGCTTTCGTCTTGTGACTCGTATTGCTCCCCATCTTGTCGTCCTTGCAGGCGCTTCAACTCCGCCATGAGTTGCTCGTTGGCCTCCATCAGCGCCCGCACGTTGGGGTCAAGCTCCCCCTGAGTCCTGGTCCCTTCTCCAAGGGTTTCTTCGTTCCCATGGGTCTCTTGGCGACGGGTCGGATGTATCGATGCTTCTGCCACATTTCCTCCCGGTGTCGAAACCGTTCGGCCTGCCGCCGGAGGCCGTCGTTTGGGGGCTCGCTTGCGCACGGCTGCCAGGGTCTGTGGAGGTAAAGTTCCCACCATGTCTCGGGCTTCTGTTGTGGCTGGCCGCCGCGTCTCATCATCCAGAAGTCGAGGTGGGTCTCCGGATTGACTCCTAGCAAGTCGTCTTGATTCTTCTACTCCTGCCGTCGTTGCCGCCCCCTTGGATACTGTCGACTTTCCCTTCTTTGGTGGCATGGCTACAGAAAACTTACCCTTAGTCTTGATCGGCGAGAGGTGGTTTCACCTTGCGGTCAGGGTTCCCCACGGACGGCGCCAGTGTGGTTGCCTTGAACCACCGAGTTGCCCTTCCTTTTTTTGTGGAGTTTTTCTCTTTTGGGGACCGAGAGCGCTTCTCCTCTTTTCTTTCCCTCTTTATAGGGCAGGCCAGGTAACATGCACGTATTGGTCGGCCCTCTTTTTCCTCCCTGTCTCTTGCCAAGGGCTAGATTGACTCTTCATTGGGTCATTTCATTCGTATTCTAGGTTTTCACCCTATATTCTTACACCTCTTATAGGGGTTCCACGGGAATTTCACTTATGTTGGGGTCCCAGGCGAGTCTGACACGCCCTTGTGTGCCCGGGAGGGGTTGTTGGGGGGTGTCAGACCTTGGCAGTCCGTACTATGTTTGCGCTGGTAGGAGATGGAGCAGAGGGGAGTTCCCTCCGTTTTTCTCCCTCGCTACGGAGGGGAGCTCTCCCTCGTCGCGGAGGGGAGTTGTCTTTATTCTTTTTTACCTTTTCCCGAGGGATGGACTCCCAGGGTTTGTACTCATTGCTTCGTCAATGGAAAGGATTGACCGTCGCAGACAAATCTATATGAATCGCCAGGTAGTGTAAGCCTCGCTTCATTGGTCAAGGGAAGATGAGTCCATTTGGTCCACAACAATATGTTTTCTAGAGACATGGTGGTTAAGTAATATCAACCTTTTAGTGTGTTCTATGTTTGCTTGCATTTGTATTTTTGAGCTAGGATCATCTTTATTTTATGTTTGATCGACATGTACGATGAACTAATCATATGTGCGTAATGAACAAAGTCTTACATAATTTTTCTTGCGATATGGTATCTAACTATTGTCTAAGTGAATGAAAATGCTAATACTTGTTCAATTTTCAATAATATTTTGATCAAATTAACTAGTTATGTGTTTTTATTAATTTTTTATATACAATATAAGGGTTTACCATAATCCGATAAATATTCATACCCCAACATGGAACACAGTAGCACAAGACTTTCCCTGGTACATTTGGGCCCCGTTTGGTATGGTTCCAGATTCTAGTAGAAACAGAAACGGTTCCAGATTCTTGGTAGAATCAGAATCACTTTCTACAAACCGTTTGGTACGGTTCCAGATTCTAGTAGAAGAAACTAGTAGAAACGGGGTTGAGCGTGATTCAGCCACAGTGTGGAAAAAGAAGAAACGTTCTGAAGAGACTCGTTTCGAGTTTTAGTCCGTTTGGCTGGATTTCTCCCAAATTCTAGTGGAAACAGCTCAGTTTCAAGATGCCAAAAGGGGCTTGTTTGGCTTGGGGAGTACATCGTGCACAGTTCCCTCAATTCTCCTCACTGATTCCTCTTCCAATCTGGTCGAACAAGCTAAAGCGTAGGCTCACTACAGCAGGTGGACTGGTGGAGGCGCGCGATTCCGTGACGAGCAACGCCAGTGGCGGTCGTTCATGGCGTCTTCTCTTCAGCAACAACGGCTGCAAGCTCCGGCATGGCTGGCCATCTTCTCCACAAAACTTGTTGGGCGTGGTACGTGAGTAGGCAAAAGGAGGAGGAGTTCATGGCCCGCCCGACCAAAATGCTTTCTGGCCCAGCCAGGCTGACCCATCACCAAGGGCCCTCTCCGTCTCTGTGTTTGACCTCACCGTCGTTGATCATCACCTACCCCAACCCACCAATCCATCACCAGCGACTGAGGCGAGCCAGCCACAAAGTTCACGGGGTTAGAGCTCACGCCAACACCAACCCCGCCGCCGCCGCCGCCGCCGCCGCCGCCGCCGCCAACGAGTCGACGGCGACAGGTAAGCGACGGGGGCTCTTTCCTTGTGCCAGGGTATTTATACACTCGCACGCACATGCTTGTGGTAATTCTTGGAACTCCGCTTGCAGATGTCTCTGGGCCCTTTGGATTTGGCAGCCCTCTGAGACGCCGGCCGGTGGTTGTCAGCCTGACTCCTCCCACCGGATATGGGATCGACGGCGCTCGGTGGTGCGGCTCCGGCGCGCGCCGGACCGGCCGCCAAGGTGACTGATGGCTGCTCCTTCCTTCTTTATTTCTCTCTCTCTTTTCATTCTTGTGCAAGCTTTGGCTTGGCGAATTGATTAGGGCGTGCCCAAATTAATTTGATACAATCTGTTTGGCTCGCTGTTTAGATTGTTCATTTGCTTGTTTCACTTTGTGATAAAGACAAGAAATTTTGATCTTTTATGCATATTCCGTTGCATTTGAACCTGATTGTCTTCATGGAGTTGTACGAAGCAGCGTAAAGTTTGTCATTAGTTGCTTCGTCGAATTGGCTGTCAGTGTTATTGTTTTGACGCTGAAGAGCACGAAACAAACATATGCCTGGCGCAATAGAATGCAAACGGAATCGATACTTTCATGAAGTCGTCTTCTTTTATAATAGCAATAAGCATTGTTGAATGTGCTAACTTTGATGCCTAGCAATGTCATTTTGAAATCTTAAATGGGACTGCGTACTGTATCTTGTAGAGAGTTGGTCATAAAGAGTGGTCCTTCGATTCAATTGTGGCCTTGCTCCAACAACTACATCCTGTCTCTTCATGAAATTGCTTTTTTTCAGCTTAGGCAGTGTAATGATTTCGTCTTTTCATGTGCAGAATGGAGTCCTTGGGTCTAATTTCAAGTCATGCAGTGGTTTCATGCTGAAAACAACTCCTAAGGTGATATTTATTTCTTTTTTTTTTCACATAAAGATTGATTTGTTGACTGTTGTACTTCTTTGCTCCACATACTAACAAGAAGGGTCTGCATTGTAGGTTGGATGCTCTTCACTCCGTGTGAGGGCATCTATTGCTTCACCACAAAAACAGTACTCTCCTAAGACACAAGCAGTTAAATCAGGGGAGGAGGTTCGCATTGCAGTGCTAGGAGCCAGTGGTTATACTGGAGCTGAGGTTGTTCTCTCTTTCCCTATCATTTTTCGTTTGTGTTGATTGATTTTGTCATATAGGGGTAGATTACTTTTACCCAATGCAGTTTTAGTCCAATTTTTTTTTTTCTTTTTCTGGTTTAACATTTCTATGCTATGCTCCCAATATTTTCATCTTTTTTGGTTCTGTTTGCTAATGTGTTAAGGTACGCTTTCGCTGACAGATTGTTCGGCTTCTGGCAAACCACCCTCAGTTTCGTATTAAAGTGATGACCGCAGATAGAAAAGCTGGTGAACAGTTTGGATCTGTATTTCCTCACTTGATAACACAAGTAAGAATTTTTCTACTCTTCCTCCACATGTGATGCTTCATCCTTGTATATCAAGAATTAGCTGAACCTTTGGGCAGTAGTACATTTTTTTGTATTAGAATTAGTGTTGACATCATATCGATCATTTTTTCATTTTGCAGGACCTGCCAAATTTGGTTGCAATAAAAGATGCAGATTTTTCGGATGTTGATGCAGTTTTTTGTTGCTTGCCACATGGAACAACCCAGGTCGTTTATCTTCATCATGGCTTTTTTCTGAAATTCTTACCATCAATTGCTAAATTGTATTTAAGGAATACAGTTACACGCTCTGTCGTGTGTTGGAGGATAAGATTTTATTGAATTTTTTGAAGTTATATCTGATTTTAGTTGTTTTATCAGGAAATTATTAAAGGCTTACCCCAGCAACTGAAGATTGTTGATCTCTCTGCGGTATGATCTACACAAAGTTATGATTTATCTTCATAGGTATCATCCCCATTGCTATTTAACAGCCATTTGTTCTTATGAGTGACTTAACATGTTTACAGGATTTCCGATTGCGTGACATCAATGAGTACGCAGAGTGGTATGGCCATTCTCATAGGGCACCAGAACTTCAGGTTTTCTTGACTACTTTCCTCTACAGACTTGTCTGTCATTGGTTACGAAAATTTTCTGTTACTCAATTCTTAGGTTCCAATTTTGGCATTTGATTCCAACTTCATTTCCTATTGATATGCTCCATCGATTGTTTTTTGTATGATATTTGTGGGGTTTGAATTAGACTCTTATGTAGTCATATGATATTTTGGATTACTCCTTTCGTGCCATTATGTTTGTTTCTGTGACCTCATTTTGTCTGTGGTTTGTTTCTCTGTTTATTCAGCAAGAGGCTGTGTATGGTTTGACTGAAGTTCTTCGAGATGAAATAAGAAATGCTCAGCTTGTTGCAAATCCAGGATGTTATCCCACGTCTATTCAGCTTCCTCTTGTTCCTCTAATAAAGGTGAGGATCAATTGAAATTTTTGGTCATCGTAGTTTCTGATCAAATCAACAAAATTTAGACATAATAGCTCTCAGTTGTGCCATATATTTACAAATGTACAAAGAATATCCATTTTCTGTAGCAGAGAATGGATATTTGTCAAAATACTGTGCTTTTGAGTCATTCTCCTTTACGCAAATTTTAAACATGTTATCAATTGATCAATGTTCTTGGTATCTATGTTGTTCTTAGCATATTTTATTTTACCTTGCAGGCAAAACTGATCAAGCTGAACAACATTATCATTGATGCAAAATCTGGGGTTAGTGGGGCAGGTCCGTATTTTACTTTAGATTCTAGGACTTTAAAATCTAAGTTTGTATATCTAATCAATAGCTGACCTGCTCTCTAACACATGCATTTTTGTAGGACGTGGAGCTAAGGAAGCAAATCTTTACACTGAGATAGCTGAAGGCATCCATGCTTATGGAATAAATGGTCACCGGCACGGTAATCCTTACTTTTCAAACAGTTGAAATCAACATTACATTTATAACTCTTACATTGCTCTTTAACAAACTTATTTATTCCCCTTTGGTAAATGGATAGCCTGGTTACAGAATGTTTGCTCATATATATCCTGTTAGTTACTTTAACGTGGCCTTACTGACACATGTCAGTTCCCGAGATTGAACAAGGACTTTCAGATGCTGCTGAATCCAAAGTTACTATCAGCTTTACTCCAAATCTGATCTGTATGGTAAGCACATACTCACTTGAAGACTTTATAACTCCAGGTTCTGCAGTTTCTTCTATGCTGCACTGAAGGCACCAGGAATGTGTAGAAGCAGGTTGCTAAATCAAATGTTGTATCTGTATGTTGAACAGAAACGTGGGATGCAATCTACTATGTTTGTTGAAATGGCGCCTGGAGTGACTGTCAATGATTTGTATCAGCATCTCAAGTCTACTTATGAGGTTTGTTTGGCTGACCATGTGGGCTAGTGTGACTGTCTTGGGAATAAGAGAGAATACTGTGGGAGGGTGTTTACTCATAAATGTTGAAGAGAGAGGGAAGATAAATGAAGGCAAAAGAGAGAAAAATGTCATTAAAGTCACATGCACACCTTATATTTTCAAACAAAACTGAAAACATTAGGTGCATTATATTTTGAAATGGAGGGAGTATGTTTTACAATGTAAAGAGAAATATCTTACTCTTGTTAGCATCAGAGGTTATTCTGCATGTGTATCTTTTCAGGGTGAAGAATTTGTCAAGCTGTTACATGGTAGCAGCGTTCCTCACACACGGCATGTTGTGGGATCAAATTACTGCTTCATGAATGTCTTCGAGGACAGAATTCCTGAAAGGGCCATTATCATCTCTGTCGTAAGTGTCTTCAGTCAATCTATATGTTGCTCAAGCATTTAGCAAACTAATGTAACAGACTTAGAGATGCAGAATCCTTGTTTCTTGTGCTTCAACTCTGCAGATAGATAATCTTGTGAAGGGAGCATCTGGTCAGGCTGTGCAGAACCTCAATCTGATGATGGGACTGCCTGAGAGCACAGGGCTGCAATATCAGCCTCTATTTCCTTGATCCTTTGTGTCAGTATTTCATGTGTTTTGTCTGGATGATGCTTTTGGGGTTCAGCTACCCATCTCCCTCATGTTTACTGTTGAGAGGCAAGGAGTTCAACATTAAAGTGTAACAAAGCCAAACTTGTTCAAAAGCATAGCTTGGTTTGTGCTGTTGTAGTTTTAGAGATGATCAGCTGTTTATCAGTGCAATGAGAGTATGATCTGAGTTGCTTGGTGCCATGGTAATCCTAAGGTTATATATCCTGTATTGCCTTGCTGTTTTGAGATCAAATAAAACCGTGTAAACCTCAAATTCAGAGGCATCAACCACGGCCGCATCATTGGATACAGTTAGGGGTGTCTTATTTGTTTATTTCTTACAATTTGTTTAGCTCACTAGTCGCTACTGCTGTACTTTGTGAAGTTTTGAAGCATCTCCTAGTTTTTCGTCAAATTTTATCTCTTGTATATAGTAATGCCTGGGAATTAATTTTTATTTCCCCTTGTTCTTATGATGTCTGGGTAGTGCTTTCTTGTGTTGGGTGTTATCCTACATACCAGATCTTTGATATTGGGATAAAGTACATGAGTAGTTACATTATAGTATTCTTCACTTATATAATTCTTTTCTTTCATTGGAGTTATGTAACAAATACCGTTTAAAGTGCTTTAAATTTTGCATCATACAATTTTTTTGACATTTTTGTTTTTACCTGTTAATCTGTTGTGAGTATTGCAACATTTGAGCAAAACTTAATATTTTGATACGGCTGTATGTCTGTCAAAGGCAGGCACATGTATCGATCTTCTAACAAAATTTCAAGTGGTACATAAATGGCTAGGAGGAAGTAACTCCGTCGCTTTTAACCTGCAGAAAAACATTGTAAGTATGATCATTCCACACATACAAGATATTGTAATGCAATTATGACAACAATGCACTAACCTCGGAATCCACGCGGGTCAATTCGTCATACTCTCATGGGCTTGCACAAGCGTAGGGAGCTAAGCTCGAACACTGGCTTCCCGTCCGGTGGCGGCAAGGTGGCTAAGCAGCTCTGGTGAGTCGCATCTATCACTAGGTCAAGCAACTCGTATTGTTCGACACCCGCCATACCTCCAATTGAATAGTTTAATGTTAGTACGAATTCGAATATACATACAAACTGAATACATAAATTACAAATAGAATTTGAATACAATAATTACACATAAAATTTGAATACGATAATTAGACATACAAATTGCATGCAATAATTACACATACAAAGTCCATACATTCATTCGACATACAAATTTGATACACTAAATTAACAGACAAATTAAGTACAATAATTTCATATGCAAAGTCCATACAACAATTTTATGGCCTTTGAACCATTGGGCAATACTTGAAAGTGTGTCCCGTCTCCTTGCAAACTGAATATTTCTTTACACGATGTCCACTTTTCACAGCGTTCATGTTGTTCCTTATACGCCTTGTTTACCGCCGTCCTACGCCCTTCAGCATGCTAACATCCGGAACTCACCATGTTTCCTCCCAACTTTGATGTTCCGTGAACAAACCTACCACTTGAAAACTATAAATTTCTATGCTCCAAGTTGCCGTCACCACTTCCTTATTGAAGAATTGTGACATGACTATGCCCTGATCCATACGGATTGTTGAGCAGGCAGCCATGATATATGCGCATGACCGGTGTAACAGATGAGGCTTATTGCAGGTGCAAACACATGCTTGCTTCTATAGGATGCATTCATGAGCAACTTTTTGTCGGTTCGTCTCACGACCGGCTTTCTCTCTGTCAAGGCCCCAAGTTCCAAAAGTTCTGGGACATCCGGAGTATCCGGATCAGCATCCAGAGTGTCCGGATCCAACCCGGAATGTCCGGATAAATGTCCGGAGTATCCGGATTGGGCTGACCGAATACCCCAACCCGGAGTGTCCGGACCAATTGTCCGGAGTGTTCGGGTTGATTCCACCGAAGACCCCAACCCGGAGTCTCCGGGTTAGAGTCCGGAGTGTCCGGTATTTGCGGGGGTTTAATATAAAAGTCCCATTTCGTGGCCCTCCACTCACCCACCTCACTTGGTCTCTTTCCCACCTCTCCCGTGCGTCTCCTCCACCCCGAGCTCCACTCCGGCGAGCCCCACCGGCCGGTGACCTCCCCGGCTGCTCCTCCTCCTCGTGGAACTCCTCCTCACGCCGGCCTCCTTCTTCCTCCACCCGGCGTTGCCTCTTCTCCGTCCTACTTGGAGGTAGGTCCTCTCCTTTGGGATTAGGTTCGCGGGATTCTTGGGTCTTAGGGTCATCCATGGTGGAATTGGGACTTAGGTTTGGGTTTGAGAGTTTGGGGAAGAACTTTGGAGTTCTAGGGTTTTGGGAAGTGGTGGTTCTTGGGTTGGTTTTGGGGTTGGGTTTTGGGAATGTAGGTTGCCTAGGTTAGAGATCGGGTAGTAGCAAAGCCATTGCTTGGCTTGGAGCTAGTCTTGGTTGGGCTAGTAGAATGTCGTCGTTTCTAGGCGGTTTGAGCTAGCTCGGGGTTTCTCCCGGCTTGCAAGTTGTAGAAAAGTCGTGGATCGGGTCGATGTGAAGCCGTAGAAAGTGGTAGGGCTCCCCTCCTCAAGTCGCGTTGGGCCAGATGCTCCAGGTCCGGAGTGTCTGGACACCCAGTCCGGAGTGTCCGGGTTATCCGGACTGTCCGGATCAAATAACCGGACTATCCGGGTTAGGCCGATCTGTCCGGGTTTAGTCGAGTGTCCAGTTGCGTCGTTTCGTCGGGGATTTTCAATTGTGGTTGTTTTATTTGCATGGCATGCATCTCATTATGCATTGTACTCGTGTAGAGAGCGATCCCGCGGGACTTGACGCCGCGGTGACCGAGGGTGCGACCGGAGAGCCAGTTACTGCCGACCCACAAGCAGAAGATCAAGGCAAGCACCTATGCATCTTGAACCTGTATTAAATTGTAGTTTTGTAAATAACTTGCTTAATTGGTGAATTAAGTTTGCATTAGGAGTTGAATTGGGATAGGACTAGATCCCACTTGCTGCACATCCATCCGCTGAAATTGTGCATACTTCCGTTGGAACTAGTTTAGGGGTAATACTATGAGTCCATGCTTAGTTTTGCTTAGAGGTCGGGGTTCGGGCCAAGTGACGGAGGGTTCTGTCACTTGCGGTTGTTATTATTACACACATACTACTTTATGTTGGACTTGGAATTGGGAAAGGTGTTGGAAAGAAATGAATTGTGGACCGGGCGGGGGGTTGGTTCATTTGGGTATGGAGACTCAAATGTGTAGCCCCGTCTGTGTCAGTTAAGGACTGATCCGTAAGTGGAATAAGATTGAGCACACCCCGGTTGGTCGCATGCCCGATTATGGTACGGTAAGCCACTCTTTCTCTCATATGGAATCGATGGACCGTAACTTCCTGTGGTTGGACGTGGTTGAGGGCGAGGCTTAGGCCGACTCTCGAGCGCCAAGCCGGGCTTGGGGCGGCTCGAGGGGGTGCTAGGTTTTTGGACCGCAGGAGGACGCTTCAGCGATTGGGTATGATTGGGAGGGGGTTGACACTAGGCCCTTGTGGTAAGTGTCGTGCGATCAATGCTTCCCTGCAGGGTTAATTAAGCGATTCGAATTGCCGCGCTCTCGGATATGAGCAAGCTTGATCCGAACTTCTTCTGCGTAGTAAATAACTTGAACTTGTGGTTCGCCGTTGGGCTTGAGCTTTAAATTGGTTATGTATTGCTCTACTTTACTTGTTGTTACTTTCAATTTCACACTAGAAGTAAGTGCGGTCTATAACTGCTTTAAACTTGTAATTGGTTCGATTGTCGCACTTACATTACAAATGTTAATGCTTTTTTCCGCACTTTTACCTTAAGCTTACTCCTTGCTACAACTAAATGCATAATCCTTTGGAGTCGGTCCTATATGGACCCACGGGTAAGTCTTGCGAGTACCTTTTGTACTCATGCTTCTGCTTTGTGGTTTTCAGGTGAGGATCGGTGGGTGGATGCGAGTTCTGCCCTTACTGCCTCTCGGTGACCGGGCGGGGCACCGAGTAGAGGCTTAGCGCGACATCGCGCACGCCCGGAAGTGTTCAGGGGCAGAACACTTCCGGAGTAGTTGTATTTTGTTGTGTGTTGCGATCTGATTCACTTTTGTTGTATAGTTAGTCTTCTAATTTGTGTTTCGTCGTTGTTCAAGTCTCTGTCGTCGTCCCGTGGGTTGTTTTCTCTACTTGTGATCGTACTGCTGTTGTGGTTGTTGCATTACTTTTGGATATATATACTCTGCAATTGTGTTTTCTTGTCTGCTGAGTGGATGTCCGTATATTCTAGGAAGGTCATGCCGATTTTTTTTAGTTTTTGATGGCTTGGTTGATTTTCGGGTTTTGGCTAGTCGTAGGTCCTTGTGGGCTGTTTTTCGGTTGAGTCGGTGGTCGTCTTGGTTTGTCTTTGTGCGTGGTGTTTCCGCTTGTGCGTTTAGTCGTGACTGTTTCGAGTTCGTTGCCCCCTTTGTGCAAATTGAATTGATAACGGCATTGGAAAACGGTATGTGAGGATCCTGGGCGAGTTCGGGTCGCATACCGGGGGAATACCGGGATGGTTGTCGAATTGTTGGGATGTTTCTTGGAGTTGTCTCGATTGGGCTTGGGTGTTAGCACTGAGATCACCTTCGGTGATTCGTTGCTAGGATCCAAATCCGAGGGGAGTGACTGTTCATCCAACAACTCGAGGACGATCTGGGCGGCTCCTCACAAGCTGGTATCAGAGCAAGGTGCATAAAGACGAACTTAAACTTGACGACCACTTAGGTGATTGATTAGGACTTGCATGATGCATTAGGTAGAGCTTAGTACTGATTACCCGCCCTAGGTATATATTTAGGAGAGTTACGTTAAATGGTGAGCGTGGGAGAAACGATTACGTTGAAATCGTGCATCCATACTATGCATATGAGGTTCATGTCATGTCATGCATGCATATGTTTACCATGTCATTGTGCATCATACTTTGTGCTTTTGTGTGGGGTTTAACCTGTGTCGTCTGTCTTGTTGAAGAACAAGAATGCGGACCCGCGGGGCTTCCACCTCTGGGGGTGATGGGGGTGCCGAGCGACAGCGGCCAGAGGGTGCCGATCCGCCGCCTCCTCCCAACGTGTTGGACATTCTGCAGCGGACCGAGCAGCATCAGGAGGCGATGAATCGTATCCTGGAGATGCTAGTCCAGGATCGGATCCAGCACGGTGGCCGCGGTGATGGGCGAGGTCGGCCCACCAGCTATCTCGACTTCCTGCACACGCAGCCACCGGTCTTCTCACAGGCCACCGATCCGTTGGAGGCCGACGATTGGCTGCGCACGATAGAGCGTGTTTGCTCTTATCGATCGTGGGGAGCTCCGTAAGGCCCACTTCGCGGCGCGGCGGCTCCAGACCTGCTGGTGCTTGGTGGGCCAATTTATGCGGGTGATGCACTGCCGGCACCGATTTACTTGGGCTGAGTTCCGTGAGGCGTTCGGGCTTACCACATCCCGAAGGGCCTCATGGACATGAAGAAGCGGCGATTTCGCTCTCCGACTGATTCAGCAAGTCGGTGGTTGACTACTCGCAAGAGTTCAACTACCTGGCGCAGATGCGCCCGGAGGAGGTCGACACCGATCGAAGAAGCGGTCGGTTGTGAGTGGGGTGGCCGAAGATGCAGGATAAGCTGTCCGTCTGCGACTTCGCCGACTACAATGACCTGGTGAGCAGCGCGATCATCGTTGAGCTCAAGATGCGGGCTCATCGGGAGGAGAAGAAGAGGAAGCGGGCGACACCGTACTCGGCTGGCGGCGGCTCGCGGCGGGCTCAGGCGGTCTCAGTCGTATCGGCCGAGGCCGTCGCTCAGCCACCGTCTCGATCGGTCGTGACCAGCCGTCGGTTGCCGCTACCCGGCCACGACCACCACTACCGCCACCGGCAGCCAGAGCAGCAGCGGGTCCCGGTCCCGGTCCGTGCTACAATTGCGGACGCGCGGGCCACTTCATCCGGGACTGCCCATTCCCACGTCGGGGCAACAGTGCTGGCGCCCCACGGCTTCAGGGCGCGACGGCACCACCGCCGTTGCCTACGTCGAGCCGAGGCAACGTCACCTTCGTCGACGCCGAGGCGGTTCCTGAGGTGCCGATCGTGTATGACTTACATTCCTTAGAAAGAGCGTCACCACGGATGTGTCTCATTTGCACCTTGCTGTAACTACATGATCGCCTTAAATAGCTCGAGATGCCGATCGTGTATGACTTACATTCCTTAGAAAGAGCTAGTTATTTGTGTTCTCACCCTCCACAAATGTGAGTGCTACGAAAAGAACCTGATTGTTGCCATCTACTCCTATGGTAGTCAATATCTGGCCTTTGTATTTCCCAGTCAGAAATATCCCATCCACGCATAACAACGGACATCAATATCTGAATGTGTTGATACATGCATCGAAAGCAAAGAATTCCCGCTTGAGTACTATCTTTCTATGGAAGCGCTGCGAAGGCAACTCACAAATATCGACATAAGTCCCAACATTCCTTTCCTTGATCGCCTCAAGCATACCTGGTAAGTTCTGGTATGAGTCTTCGTACGTACCAAACCTTGCTTCCAATGCCTTCTACTTCACTCTCCATGCGTTGGCATAGCTTATGGTGTACTGAAACCTCTGCTCTACTGCAAGTATGGTGGCACGTGACTCTAAATCTAGGTTGCCCACAATCTCCCCGTACATTGTATTCGCAACAAAGTTTGAAGATATATTTCTATGCGATTGTGTAGACTCTATCAGCACGCATGTGTGTGGGACGGTTATAAAATACTTTCAAATGATGTCCCACTTAGACTGGTACGCATGGACATGCTATGGGCAACCCTCCATCTTGCATCTGACATCATACACCTGCTGATCTGACTTCGTAACCTTAAAAGTTCTACATAGCAACACTACCTGTGCTGCCACTACTTCTTGAACCTCATATTTATTCTTGTAAATCGCACCTTGCCTCACCTCATTTCGATTGTACTCCCTGGTAGTATTTCCCTCGTTGACCACTAGGCTATCGAACTGATATTCATCCCACTCCACAGGAAAGGGCTCTTCATCGTCTTCATCATTACTTAAAGCCTTGTAGTCCTAGCTCTCTACCTCCATCGCTTGCACCAAAAATTCAATATATTCTCCCTCGTCCGCCACACCCATTGGTTCCTGCACCTCTAGCATTAGAACATCACCTTCCTCGCCTTGCTCTCCCTCCTGACTAGAACTAACATCCTGCCCCACTAAGCATTCTTCAGTTCGGTTGCTCTCCCAAACTTCCACCGATTCATCACCCATAACCTCCTCCTACGTCACATGGGCGTCATGGACTTTTTGAAATGCATGCAACAACAAACACTAATGGCCATCCTTTCTTATTCGCTATTCTTACATATGAGCTCCATGACTTCGCCCCCTTCAGTTCCACCAACTCCAGTACGTGCAATCCCCTCTTCGACACCCTACCCCGTGGACCTTGAGATCATGCAATTCACGGTCCAACAAAAACATGTGGTACAATCGTATAGTAACTATGCCCTATGAGCGCTCTCCTGTACGTGACAGGCTAGCCACAACACTTTGAAAATGACTTAGTTCCACCCATTGTGCACCCATGTGTGGAACCCCTTCTCCGTAGTGTATTTTAAATTCACTCGTTCATCCATACCTGTCAAGCATTTTAGGAAAGTCTTAATACATGCACAACATAATGCTATCACCTTTTAAATTCTCAACCTACCCATACCGTTGCATTTATTTTTTTTCAATTACATACTATCCCATTCCGCATACTTTTCATAATTTTGTATGTCCAATCCAATCCATACTAAATCATACATGTAGCTACTAATATAAAAAAATACTTATATATGTGTACATAACTATTGCTACTCTATATAGTTAATTACTTACGAACCTAATTAGTCTGATCGCTAAGTCATGTATGTAAAAAAAACTATTGCTACTCTACACAGCTAATTACGTACACACCTAGTTAATCTGGTCGGAAAGTAGTGTATCTAAAAAACTATTGGTATTCTACCCATCTAATTACTTACAAACCTAATTAATCTCGTCGCTAAGTCATGTAAGTAAAAAAACTATTGCTACTTTACACGGCTAATTATGTACACACCTAATTAATCTGGTCAGCAAGCCGTGTATCTAAAAAAACTATTGGTATTCTACACATCTAATTACTTATAAACCTAATTAATCTAGTCGCTAAGTCATGCATATAAAAAAAACTATTGCTACTCTACACGACTAATTAATATGGCCGCTAAATCGTATATCTAAACAACTATTGTTACTCTACACACCTAATTACTTATAACATATATTTAATCTGATCACTAAACCGTATTTTCAAATTTTAACTCAAATAAATAAAAAAATTACATGCAAAACCATGACGGCTTTCATCATCCTTCTCCCCCTTCCCCCTTCTTCCCCACCTCCTCCCCCTCTTCTTCTTCCTCTACTTCCCCTCCTCCTCCTCCTCTTCCTCCGCTTCTTCTTCCTCTTCTTTCCTCCTCTTTCCTCTCTCCTTTCTTCTCTTCCCCTTTCCCCCCTCTTTCTTTCTCTTCGCTCCATGGCTACAAAATGAGGCGTTCTGGCTGTGTAGTCGCATGACTAGTGTATGTATTGCTCTCTATCGTTATTTGGAATGGCGATAGATAGACCGACCATTTGTCTGTTTGTTAATATTTGAAATGGCGATGAGAGCATGTCGGTATTTGAAACACCGGCAAAGATGTAAATATGTCATTTCTTAAATCGACATATTATTTCTGTAATGTTTTATTTTTTAAATATTATTTGAAAAATCGGGTGCGTTTGGTACCACAGTCAATGGCACTAGAGAATTTGTCAATATTTAAAACGTTGGCAGAGATGCAGATCTGTCATTTTTTAAATTAGCATATTATTTCTATAATTTTTATTTTTAAATATTATTTTAAAAAAATCGAGTGCATTATTTTTACAGAAATACTATTCTAGGGCATACCGTTGCAACGGTATATCACTGAAACTTATGAAACTTGTGAAATTTTTACATTGAAACTAATGAAACTTAACACTAAAACTGATTAACCATGAAACTCATGAAACTAAACACTGGAACTCATGAAACCAGATGAAACTCATCATTGAAACTAATGAAACTCAGGTATACTATTGCAACGGTATACCTTGCCTAGTTCTGCTCTATTTTTAAATAGTCGGCCGTTTTCAGTAAGGTTCTAGAAGTGCTAAAATAGTCGGCCGTTTTCAGGACTGTCTTAGGCCATGTTTGGATAGACTAAAACTAATTGTTAGCTGGCTAATGGCTAGAGCTAATTGTTAGCCAGCTAATAATTAGTTCATCTAAAATTAGTCCAGGGCTGTTTGGATACATGACTAATGGTTGGACTAATTTCTTAGAAAAGTCATGTCTGCCCCTCATAATGGGTGAGGAAATGAGGATAAGGCCAGCGCGAGGGTATTTCAGGCTTTTCCCAGCGTGTTACATGCTATTAGCCCAAATTAGCTCCTCCCCACCAACTAATGGACTAATTGTTAGCTAAGGGGTTGGCTAAAAATTAGCCCACCTATTAGTCTTCCTGTTTGGATAAACTAAGACTAATTTTTAGCCAGCTAACAATTAGTCCAGGGATCCAAACATGGCCTTAGCATATGCTATTTATACCGTATCTTACGAGTAGTTTTGTAGCTAATTAGAATCCAATCCTTCATCTACGATTCGACTTCTGTTATCTATTAAATTGATCTCGAGATACTTTATCATCTATATATCATCGACTTCATCGATTCGCTGAAAAATCGCGTATGCTATTTATACCATATCTTCATCTCCAACAGCACTCTCCAAATCTCACTCTCCAAAAGCCATATTTGGAGAGTTCTCCAAAAATTTGACTCTCTATATCTCCTTCCTCTCCAACAGCACTCTCTATATCACACTCTCTATTTTCTCTTTCCTATATTTTAATCATATTCCATAACAGCACTCTCTATATCTCCAACAGCACTCTCCAACGGTTATTTTTCAACGGGTAGATTCCAACGGCTATATTTCAATGCGGGAATTTAAAATTCGAAATTTCTTGTAACCACCACGCTGCAACGGTTATTTTTCAACGGGTAGATTCCAACGGCTATATTTTAATGCGGGAATTTAAAATTCGAAATTTTTTGTAACCACCACGCTGCAACGGTTATTTTTCAACGGGTAGATTCCAACGGCTATATTATTCTTGTCTATATATACATACCCATTTGCAGTTCGAAGTATTGCACGTTTCTTGTTGTTCACTACTATCAATAGCTCAATGAGTCGTCGAAATTTAGTCTCGGAATGTCTCTCAGAAGATGAGGAGTCTGAGAGGAATAATGAGTACGTATTTCTTCTGACAACAGGATACGTAGCACACATGGAAGATCAGGATGTTAATATTCCACGCCATGGCGGTTCTACTCCTGGCCATCAAGTCGTTCATCGCAATAGACAAGAAGGGCATGCTAGACTGTTCGAAGACTATTTTGCTGATCCTCCTATCTATGGCCCAACCTTCTTTCGGCGCAGGTGTGGAATTATTCGTTGCTTATATATTTTGCATATTATGCTGATCGTCCTGTCCGCGGCTCAACCTTCTTTTTGGCGTAGGTTTCGAAGGAAAAGTAAACTAATTTCACCAAACATTGGGTTTCCTGACCTATCAATATTCATTTCTTCTATTACAAATTGTAGGATTGCTGTAATACAGAATTACGTTGGTTACTTGTTAGCTTATTTCATTCCATCATCGAAAGGTGTTGTCAAGAAAGGATCTCAGAATTATAAAATATGCATGTGCGCCCACACAGACAGACACACAAACACATAGGCAAACAGGATTAAAGGAATGGTAGGATTGCTAGTAGTTTGCAATAGGCAACTGATCACCTAGGCATTCAATGGAATTAGTAATCAGTTGTGAGATATGAGAATATGCATAGATTATTGATAAGAGCATAGCAGCATATGAAATGAGTAACAGCATATGACAGTAACTGCAAATGACACCGACAATCTAAGAAAATGACAGTAGCAGCATATGAAATTAGTAATAGCTAGTCTTGCCAGTTTGTGCCATTGCCAGTCCAGTTGGTGCCATTGTTTACACTTCTGCCATTGCCAATTGCCAATACTAATTCAGGAACAGGCAGGTGCCATTGCCAGTTCTTTCTGCACAAGGCTAAGCCATACCTCAGCTTAAGTTCAGTACAGAGCAAGTTTTAGAAAGGAATCATAAAATACATCAATGTTACAGATAAATCTACATGACACATTATAATTAGTGATGACATCTGTGGCAGCTGTACAATTACGAACCAAATAATCTTGTTGTAGACAAAACAAGCTAAGCACACAAACTCAGGTTTTTGATAAACAACTCGAAGCTTTTACAGAACCGCAACATGAAGTGCTTCATCTCAGTCAATGTATCGCAGGTAAAAATTTCAGAGGCTCAAAATAAGCAGAAGCATCCATGTGGTACTACTACCAAAGTATTACAACCTAATGTGCTCAACGTCCAAAATTCTTGGGAAATATACACGAAGACATGCAGTTCGTCAATACGGCGCACAACATGACATAACCGTGCACAGAACAGCAAGAATAATCATCCCATGGCCGGAATAATCAACTCCAAGCTAGCAACAATAATCCACTCGATTCTAGCAATAATTACACGAATCGTGCACACAACAAACAGATCCGCAACTCCTCCAACAATCAATTCCAAATCCAACCAACAAAGCTAGGGCTCCTTACCAAGAAAACGAGAAGAAGCAGCAGATCTGCAACTCCCCCAACAATCAATTCCAAATCCGGATTGGGGATCCGCCGTGTCGTTCTTGGGGGAGCGGAGAAATG
The DNA here is from genome assembly GCA_036346355.1 of Rhipidocladum racemiflorum. Taxonomy (NCBI): domain Eukaryota; kingdom Viridiplantae; phylum Streptophyta; class Magnoliopsida; order Poales; family Poaceae; genus Rhipidocladum; species Rhipidocladum racemiflorum. Next base: position 67,815,498 of record CM070580.1, on the reverse strand, counting down.
GCGACTTCCGTCTCGATCCTTGTTTTGCTCGCCAGATCCCGTTCACCGATCCGCCGGGACCTTCGTGCAGGAGCGGAGAAATGGCGACTTCCGTTCGCAAATCAGCCGACACCTTCTTGGGGGAGCGGAAATATGTGGAGTTGCGATGGGAGGGGGACAGCGAGTGCAGATGGTGCCGGAGGGGAGAGCGAGTGCAGATGGTGCCGGAGGGGAGAGCGAGTGGGGAGCGACGATGAGGGGGGCGACGGTCCGTCCCCTCGCGCGAAGGGAGGAACGGTTTCACCGAGCGAGATAGCGAGCGGAGGCGGACTCGCTAGAAATGGCGATTCTCTCTCCGCTCGCAACTTTTCGGGAGAGCGATGGCGAGACTGTTGGAGAGGCATAATACCAGCGACTCGGTAGTATATGGAGAAAGGGAGCTCGATAGCGAGCCTATTGGAGTTGCTCTTACGAGTAGTTTTGTAGCTAATTAGAATCCAATCCTTCGTCTACGATTCCACATTTGTTGTCTATTAAATTGATCTCGAGATACTTTATCATCTATCATCGACTTTATCCATTTGCTGAAAAATCGTCTGAGATGTCACATACGTCAGTAAAGAAGCACACTCCATAGCGACACGGTGTGGCTGTGCCTGGAACTCCTCTCCAGCGGCAACATCATGTTCTCCTAGAATCCAAGAATGGGACATTAAAGCATATATAAATTGAGAAGGGAGGCATTTGCATCAATCAAGAATCAATTTGGACTGGTTGATGATGCCACCGGTGAAGAGGATTTTTCTTCAGCATCTTTCCGTGGTTTCTTTACGAAAGGGCTCGCTGGCTTGGAACTCACTCATATTACTTTTCGTGTGTCACCAAAAGTATCTTTCTCCTTCACTCTAAGTATGTATGTATGTATGTATATATATGTATCTTTCAGGTCGCACTATGAATACTTGTTCCTCGCATCTCTTATTCGACGAGAAATTTTACGGTGGATTATACTGGTAGTATATAATGTGCAGTAGAAATCACATCTAACCGTTGATTTGTTAAACGTGTTTGTACTACTCTACTACCAGATGGAGTATAAGTAAATTCTAGTTAATTTGATCCATTGAATCGAAAAGAATGAATGGTTCATATTCCATTTAGTGGACTACAAAAGAGCCCTTTCGCACTATAAATAGTTGTTCCTCGCATCTCTCATTCGTCGTTTGTTGGAAGAAACCTTACGTTTGTTTCATTTGTGTGACCCATTCGTTGGTCTTGTGTGCGTATTTGCTCTGTTCATACGCTCATCACTGGTGTCATATTGTCATGGTCAGCTGTTCAGAGCATTTGATTTGATGCACTGTTTATGGCTAGACTTTCGGGGAACAAATAGAAGACTGCAAAAGCTCATCACTGATGCACTGTTTATGATTTGATTTGATGCACTGTTTATGACTAGACTGTCTTGTACTCCGTATCTTCTCAAGGACAATGATGATGAGACATAACTTCGATGTGAGATGGAATGTTTGACTAGAAAAATGCAAAAACTGGAGATGTTTGGTTATCGATTTTTCAACAGAGCATAGGAGGTAGCGGTTCGAGTAAACAAACGGTTCAGATATTTTAAATTCAAAATTTGTCGTGCTTGCTACAACACTACTACAATACAAAATAGCTAAAATATCATTGCTATAATATTATAGATCGATGGGTGCTCATGTGACTGTTTAAGTTGCAATCTTTAAATGATTATACAGTAACGTATCCGTGGTAGCCTTATTGCTTTGTGTGCAGAAGAGATTCCTGAAGAGCTCCAGCTCCAACACCAAGGGCAGGTCAAGCTGATCCATACAAACAATTGGCCTTCTGTCTGCAAGTACTAGATAGCACACTGGGTTAGTCAAACGTCTTATCAGCAACTATTTACTACATGCAGTAGCACTAACATAGTGACACATTACCGTGCACATTAGTTTAGTTTTCTGATTGTATTGCATTGTGTATATGTGCTGTCTGATCTCATCTTCAGAGCCACTCTCTCTGCCTGTCCTGCGAAGGGGAGGAGAACAACTGCAAAGGAGCTTGGAGGAAGAGAAGGCAAGCCGATCCCATTGCATATGTGCATGTGCTCCCGTCTTCTTTGCTCGCTGCAGTCGCCTAGCCTCATGCCGGTCAAACGTTGGAAACCCAAAACCCCATTTGCCTGCAGTAGATTAAAGCTAAAGAAAGGATTAGGCTTTTGTATTAGCCGCTTTAGTGAGCACTGTTGGGGTTGGCATATGCATGCTGCACGCATGTAAAATGTAAAGCCTGCCTGGCTGATTGTGCTGCAACCTTCAGTCAGGTCCAGGCTCAAAGGCTACCCAAGTGCTGTAATTTGCGGGATGACTATATGTTCCTGCATGTCCTAACGGATCCCTGTACCTATTATTTATATTGATAATCACAATCGAATTATAACCATACTTTATCTCGAATTTATCTTTGACTTGAATCATATCCCTAATATAGCTCTGAGTCACACACGATTCAGACTCTTATTTATCTCCGGTACTAACTCTTTAACACCCTCAAGATGTGTATGAGGTACTATCATGTTACATAATGCGCAAGATCGGTAGCCGGTTCACGCACTCACACGGGTCGGTGACCCGACTGACCATCGGATTTCCATCTAGCGGTAACCCTCTCGACCCGAGTGCTACGGCCTACGCCCCAGCGGCTATGGTTGCTAAGTAGTGCTTCGTGGAAGAAGAAAGTGCTCGTGCGGAGCAATCCATAGTCGGTCGGGAACACTCCTTTCCCGTGCGAGCACAAGTGAACGCTTCGCACCTAAGTTCCTGCCCTCTTTGCGCTTCGCTCAAAAGTGTTAACACCCCAACCTACGCCTGACCCCCGCGGTCTCTAGGGCTATGGTTGCCGAGTGTTCATCACAGCAAGCAAGTGCAAAAAGACAAGTCGAACTCATGGTCGGCCTGACCAGCCAAATCGATAAAACAAGCTTTAGTTCATTACGTACTAAAGATGTTACATCAAAAATCAAAATATCTAACTTCTTCCCTACTCCCGATGGAGGATGTCCCGTGGCGATATCCTGCTGGCGATCACTCGGGCGTGCGGCTCGACCTGGGTCTCGAACCCGTCGACCTCCTCGTCGGTCCGGTTCCCGGCGATCCCACTGCTGACGGTGTCGAGGGCGATACCATCATAGTGGGAGAGGGCGCAGGCAAGCGCCGAAGAAGCCCCAAGTGCGACGCCTTCGCTCACCGTGCGCTCGACATGCTCGGGCACGCTGGCCAGCACGGTGGCGAGTGAACTTGAGCCCGCCATTAACCCGAACAGTCGGTCGCAGATTCCCTGGCCGACCCCCCGGAGGGTCACTAGCTCGGCGACCTGCTCGGACCGCTCCCCCTCCGCCAGCTACTACGCCGCCAACGCCACGTCTCATGACGTGACCGCCTGGTCGCACTCATCCACCGCCAACCTCCACGCCTCCGCGGCGTCGCTGAAGTTTTTCTGCAACTCTGCGGATCGAGATGGTGTCAGAAAAACGCCCACGCTGGACGGCGATCGCGAGGCCGACCGAGGGGTTGAATCACTTACCAGCAACGGAAGCCTGTAGGGTGCGGAGATCCTCCTCGACCTTGGCCCATGCCTCTCAATCATGCTCGGCGTCCTCGATGAGCTTTCTCACCGAGGCCAGCTCTTCCCGGGCGGTGTCCCATTCGGTGCGCAGTCGCTCGGCCTCCTCTTGGGCCGAGTCACGCTCACCGCGAAGGCGGGTCGCCTCCGACCGAGCGATCCCCTCTGCAGCAACGGCGGCGTCCTTGGCGCTATTCGTCCCCTCCAGAGAAGATTGGAGCTTGGACGCCTCCGCTCTCAGGGACTGGTTCGCCAGGCGCAAGTCGACCAAGGCCTGCACCAGCTAACCCAGCTCCCCACGGGTTTTTTCCGCCTCCGCCTGCTCACTGGCTAGGGCCTTCTGAGCATCGTGCAGCTGGGGGCGCAGGCGGTCGCACTCCTCCTCGGCGGTCAGCCACCGACCATACACCCGGCGGAGGAACACGGACTTGTCCTCCGATCGAGACCGCAAGCACTGCGAAACACAAACACCCCGTTAGCTGGCAACAAACTTGTCAAAAGTGACACGGATAGGATCTTACTCGGCTCACCTCGCCAATCGGATGAAGACCGCCGGTAAGGGAACCTAGCGCCTTATCGGAGGCCTTGAGGGCGAGTGCCAGGCCCTTTCGGATCTGGTCCAGCTCGGCCTCGATGCGCTACGCGCCCTCCTGCAGGTCTGCCCAGTCCCCACACTCCGCCATGTCATCCAGTACGAACAGCGGCCGGTTGGATGAACCATCGCCTGGCCAGGTCAGCATGGGCAAGGTTGGCTGGGCAGACTCCGCTGGAACCGCCTCCGACGCTTGGGCCGCCCCCGCCGACGGTATCACCCCTGTCACCCGGGTCGCATACGCCGGGGGGCTCTCCAGCGGCGGTGGCGGGAGGACTTCCTCGGCCTCTTCCGTCTCCAAACGAGGCTCTGACTCATTGAGGGCCGCCCGGACTTCCTCGACCCCCAGCTCCGTCGATGACCCAGCCGTCGTGTCCTTGACCCTCACATGCTGCGGGCGTAGCGCCGGCCGCGCCGCTGCCACCACGGCCACCCCCGTGTAGGTCCTGCACACACCAACCGGTCAGAGATTGCCCGAACGGCTCGAACCGAATATGACTCGAGAACAAGGGCGCTTACAGGGTCGAGCGGGTGTGCGGTAACCGCGCCTTCTTCTTCGGCCCCCCTTGCGGAGGCGAGTCGCCCCTCGCTTCCCAAGGGATGCCCCTGCCGGGGGCACCTCCACCAAGGGCACCTCCTCCTGGGGTGCCTCGGCTGCGACAGCGCCAGCGCTAGCACCTTCGTTCAGGACACCGGCGGCCCGAAGACGAGCCCCTGGTACGGGTCGCCCCCGCTGTCCCCACTGCTCTCGCTGGAGGCCGACCCCAGGTCACTCCACTCGATGTTGGTCGAGTCAGTAACTTCTTCGCCACGTGCAGCTCTCGCTACGTGCTCTTGCCTCTTCTCTTCCCTCCTCTTCCTCCTCTCTTCCTCCTTCCGCCTCCTGCAGTCGGAGTCGCGCTGCGGGGCCCCTCTCGGGCCACAGCCCTCAGCTCCTTCTCCCTCGGCAGCAATGCCCGGGAGACCATTTCGGCGAGCCCCTGAAGAACACTGAGGCACTAGTCTGGCGAGGTGTCGAGGGCAAGAGGAAGAGAAAAGCAAGGAGAGTCACTTGGATTACCAAATTTGGAGGATGGTGCGCCCAGAATGGTTCGGGGCAGCCGCCCGCCGGCTCGGTGGCGCTCCCACCCGTGACGGCGGACACTCGCGCCTCGACCTCCGACGCAGAGAGCTCCAACTCCGCCATCCTCATAGGGTCGGACGCCCCCCTGTACTCGAACATGGGGCGCACCCTATCCATGAGGGGTTGGACGCACATCCTCATGAACGCGCGCACGACGATGTCGCCGGTCAGGCCCCATTGCTTCTGGATCCTGATTCAATCAATGATCGCGCCTACCCTGTTCCTCTCCTTCCGGTCGGGGCCCCAGGTCCACTCGGGCCCCGCCACAGGGAGCCGACCGGTGAAGATTGGGGCGCTGCCTCCAGGGTTCTGAACATAGAACCACTCGGAGTGCCACCCACGGTTCGACGACGGCAGCTTCACCTCGATGTAGTCCACCCCGTGACCGCCACACAGCTGGAAGGCCACGCCGCCGACGGGCACCGAGTTGTCCGCCCCCTTATCCTTCCTCAGCAGCGCCTGGAAGAAGTGCCTCTAGAGCGCCCAGTGGGGTTCAATCCCCAAGAACGCTTCGCACAGCGTAATGAAGACCGCGATGTGGAGAACACCATGGGGGTTGAGGTGGTGCACCTCGCCTTGTAGTGGTGCAGCAACCCCCTGACGAACGAGTGGAGCGGGAGCCCGAACACGCGTTCGTAGAACTAGGCGGACACAACAATCTCGCCGTCGTCCGGCGCGGGGGCTGCGGCCCCTGTTGGCACCCGCCACCGTGAGGCGACTCGTGAAGTGAGGAACCCCTTCTTCTCCAAGCCACCTGCGCGGCTGGGGAGAGCGGTGCACGCCGGCCACGACATCCTCAAGAGGCTTGAAGCGGCGAAGGGGCGGGAAAAGAGGAAGGTGAGGAACTCTCCTCTCGGGGTCCCTATTTCCTTTTCTCTTTAGTCGCGAGAAAGAGCAGGAAGGCAGGGAAAAGGCGAAGGCGAGTACTCCTCCCAGCATTCCCCACGTCGACTTTTATGGGGGCCAAGCAGGCGCCAGCCGAACAGGCCTCAGACGAACAGGCACCACCTCGTGCGAAGCGCCGCGCGTCCCGTCCCTCTGATCGCCAATATCTCCACGACAGGGCAACCGGTAAGTATCGACGGTTTCCAATTCCCCCACTACGCATTAAATCCTGACAGGACCGCGGGAGGTGCAAGGATGCCGTATCGAGCAGTGCACCCCACGGCCCCGCGGTCTCTGCTGCTGAGGCTAGGCCGACTGCCCCAAAACAGGTATGAAAGGCCCACTGGGCCGCTACGGCCTCCAGGCAGCGAAGAGCTCGATAACTCGCGCCCGAGGCCCAGTCTAACGCTACGGGTTACGAAGGCCCGATCCGCCAAGAGGATTTAGCGCCGCCCCAGCGTAAAATAGAGCAAGGGGCGAGAACAGGGCGAGCCCCCAAAGGGCCTCAAGTTGGGTCGGCGGACGACCCGATCACCCTAACTCATGTCTGAGACCATACTTCACACTCTCTCACGGAACCCATCGATGGGTGGCAGCCAGCTGCGCTCCAGGTTGGCGGATGACCTAGGAGTTCGACACGAGATCGAGTAAAGAAAGGTTTCTCATGGGTCGCCCCCAGCGGGCCGAACACCTGCACCGGGATTCGTCTGCTTGGAAAAGATCCCCCTTGGGAGGAATCTCCAAGGTCCCACTCGGATTACCCGTTATTAGCTCACGCGAGCACGGCGTTCAAACCAACGTTGGTAAACGCGTGTCCGCTCACCTCCTCCAGGTCCCACACCTGCGGATGGGGTGTACACGTGGGACAGATAGCGGCTACCCCTCTCGCGGATAGCCTCACCAGATGAAGACTCGGGATGGATGCCCTTTGCCTAGCTCCGGCGTAAAACCAGCCCTACAAACACATGCAGCTACGACGTAAAATGAGTACTCGGACACTGGAACCTTGCTAAAGGCATCCGAACGTCCGCTCCGACCAAGGCCACGTCCAGCTACGACGTAAAACGAGCACTCGGACACCGAAACCTTGCTAGAGGCATCCGAACATCCGCGCCAACCAAGGCCACGTCCAGCTACAACGTAAAACGAGCACTCGGACACCGGAACCTTGCTAGAGGCATTCGAACGTCCGCGCCAACCAAGGCCACGTCCAGCTACGACGTAAAATGAGCACTCGGACACCGGAACCTTGCTAGAGGCATCCGAATGTCCGCGCGGACCAAGGCCACGTCCAGCTATGACGCAAAACGAGCACTCGGACACCGGAACCTTGCTAAAGGCGTTCGAACGTCCACGCTGACCAAAGCAGCGCCGAGCCAAAAATCCCGCCGATCAAGTCGGTGGGCATCGGCCGCCCAGAGTAAACCCCCCGACCGGATCTCCAACCCACTCGGGGGCTCAGGGGCTACACCCACCGGGTGCGCTCGCGCGCACCCAGTCAAAACCGGCCGACCAAGCCGATCGGACTTTGCCGACCTAGGCAGCGATCCGATCCGCTCGGAACATAGAACTGACGACTCTGCCCGCACACGCCCGGTAGCATCCCAACGACCAAGTGGCTGGTCCTTTGCGACGAGAATAAACCCCTCGACTAGCTCACCAACCCACTCGGGGGCTACACCCACCGGGTGCGCTCGCGCGCACCCGGACGAACCGGCCAACCAAGTCCACTTCCTACACTTGGACGGATTCTGCCGACCGAAGGCAAACCCCCAACCGACTCTGGCAATCCCTCTCAGGGGCTACTAACGAGTACTCATACCATGGGTACCCCCAGCTGCCCGGGACAACGAGTGGGCTGCTCCAAGCCCAGCTCCGGCTGAATGCCCTGCTGGGCCACGAAGGACGCTCGTCCCCCTCGACGAGGGAGCAATCCGACCCACGTCCTGGGTCGGACGCCCCGCAAGCCCCGACCGAACTATGGCAATCTCCGCCAAGGATCGGGGACTAGGTCATCATCAGCCATCGTTTACCTGCCCTACGGACACGACAGCTCGTAATGATTGTGCGTAGCAAGTGGCCCCTTCCCAAGGCAGCGGGTGGTTGCCAAAGTCAGGCACCCATCTCGTCGGGCAAGCACCAGTCCCATCGCCCAGTGCCGCGTAGCAGAAGGATACGCCCACTTCCTAGGTAGTACCAGAACCCGATGCCGCAATGTTAGTGCCTGGATAGTACACAGAGAGTGGCTACGCCATTTCCCGGGGAAAAGGCAGACCGCTCCGCTCAGTGTGCCTACCAACCCAGCGTGGGGTGAGCAGGTACCTGCCAAAAAGTCGCCAAGACCGAAGACCAAGACTCCAAGGCTCATGGCACCTTGTCCTCCTTTCCTTTTTCGGACTCCCATGTAACCTGCCCCCTCCGACTATATAAAGGGAGGTAGGACCCTCAGGGGACGGGGACATACTCTGTTTTTTCTCTCCAGAAGAACAGCTCTTACTCTCCCACTCGTACGAGGGGCTAAAGGCCAGCCTTCAGCCCTCGCTTGTAACATTGAGCAACCGCTCGCATCCGAGAGCAATACAAAACCATCACACGAACTGGAGTAGGGACATTCGGCCCGAACCAGTATACATCTTGGGCTCGCTGAGTCAGGCCATTTGAGGAGAGGGAGCGTGCGACCCCTTAGACTAAAAATCGTATTACCGGTGCACAAAACACCGACAGTACCGTACTCTCCGGACGATAATGTCGACGGCCGAGAACTAACACAAGGCGCTTGGAAAACAACTACCGAAGTATAGCTCACAGCACCACCGCACATGCAGCAGTACCGGCCCCAAACTCCCGATAGGGTCGGAGTTCCAAAGGCCACAGGTAGATCGCTCTGGAAAATAGCTATCGGAGTGTGGCTCACAGTATTACCAACAGGGTGGTAATACCGGCCTCAAACCCCCAATAGCGCCGCGGCTCCAGAGGCCAAATGCAGCACGCTTTGGGAGAAAAGGGAACCGACACGTTATCCACGATGGTACCGCACAATTAGCAATACCAGGGTGCCTTCATATTAAAAATACAACGAAAAACCAACAACCTAAAACTTTTAGTCTAACAGGAGAAGAAAGGATCCAAAACAAATCCGAGAAACAAGAATAACGGGCGAAGAAAAACCTAACTTTTTCCTTAAATCCGGCAGTATCGGCCTTAAAAGGGCGGTAGTGCCGCTCCAAGCCCGGCAGTACCGGCGGCTATATTGCGGTAGTACCAAGATCAAGCCGGGCAAGACGATCGGGCCGGGCAAGATCGCAATATTTGCCCGGTAGTGCCGCTCGACGGGGATCAAAAGAGGTGCTTCTCTGGAAATAAACTACCGGCTCAGTAAACCCAGTACTGCCGCTCGGGCGGTAGTACCGACCCCATGGCCCGGTAGTGCCGTCCGCCAGAGAGTAGGAAGGAACCCCTTTGGATTTTAACTACCGGTGCTGTGCAGGCGGTAGTACCGCTGAGGGCGGTAGTACCGGCCTCATGCCGTCGGTAGTACCGGCTTCCCAGGGAAACTTTTTGCAAAAAGAGGGATTTCACGCAAATGAGTTTGGAACTTCGACGCAAGTGTATGGATAGGTTCCTAGGGACACTAGGGACCCATTCACGTAGGTTTTGCCAAGTCTTGAGCTCGTTTGCTCAAATTCTCACTTTTTGACTAAACTAACCCCGAAAACGACGTGAAAATGGATTTCGACTCGAAAACGGTCCAAATCCAATTTTCGTCATGGCTAAGGAACCTCTATGGCACCAGGAACTTATCTAAACTAGTTTCAACAAGATCCAAGCTCGATTGATGGACTTTTCACAAATTCGAACCTTCGAGCTGAAAATCTCACCCGAAATCGGCTTTTGGCTCGAGTCCAAACCAAACTCCAATTTCACCGTGAGGATAGGATCTCTATAGCACTAGGGACCCATACGCGTCGAACTCGCAGATTTTGAAACTTCGGAACACGAATCTGCTCCGAATGCCCAAAATGCACATTTTCGATAAATCGGCTGGAACAGTGGATTTGCAACACGCGTATCGATTCCATTAGGGCGCTAAGGTCCTACACGACCGAAAGCTACCTATGAACTCGACACACGATGATCTAACCTCCAGAACTCGAAAACCCTAATTAGTCCCGAATTTCGATTCTGGACCCGAATCGAGTTCAAACTCGATTCTTCCGCGAGAATCGAACTTCACCAGTGTTGGACCTCTTTGTGAGTCATTTTCTCAACTTTTTCGGAGCTAGAGTTTCAAATGAAATCTCCGAAAAATTCGGGAAAAGACTTTTTTTAGCGCAAATAAATCCAACAAGGAATAGATCAGGGTTTACAGAACGAATCAATCGCGTAAAAGAAATCTTGTAACCCTAATCTAGATCTAGAAACTCGACAAATCATCGATCTACTACCCGATCTAGACTTTCTAGGGCCAAACAAGCGAGAAAAAGGGAGAGGAAGGAAGAGAAGAGGCTAGGGTTTGCATCAAACCTTAGGGTTTGAGCTCAAACTTTGAATCCATTGCTTGATCATCCTCCTAGGGTTCTTGATGAAGCTCCATCATGCCTTGAGGTTGCTCTCCTTACTCCCCACAGGCTCACACCGGCCGGAGAACGGAGAGGCAAGGGCGAGTTCCACCGGAGGAAGAAGAGGGAGGAGGAGAGAGAAAGAGAGAGAGTGAGAGAGAGAGAGCAAAAGAGAGAGTGAGGGGAGTGAGGGGGGCTCCCCTCTGGATAAATACGGGAGAGGGAGAGAGCTAGGCGACGCAGAGAAGAAGGATTGGCCGGCGATCCCCAACACGTTGCCGTCGGCCAGCATCGCCCCAAGGTGGCGATCGCCGCCCGGCAGAGGTACCGCCGCTGAAATCATGCAGATGCCACGGCACCGAAAACTTCTGGATTTTTCTGGCTTTTGCAACGGCGATTGATCAACAGCTTTGGGGACTTTTGGAATAGATTCAGAGAGTCCTAATGAAGGTTTAGAAACTTAAGTTTGGGTTCTATTCTACACGATTCAAGATTTCCTCCGAGATTGAATCCAGGGCTGAAAACTCTGGACAAAGGCGATAAAAACACTCCGAAAACAATTAACTCCAAATTAAGATCGAAAAATCAATTTAGAGCACAATTCAACACTCAATTAGCTTAATTAAGCCTAATTATTCTAAATTACAATTTCAGGGTGTTACAGTGAGCATGTGCGGCGGCATCACATCGCGAGTGGCCCGGCGTCGACTGGACATCAAGTGTGGGAGCTGAGCAGTCAGCGGCACGGGCGTTGGCGACTACGGGCTGGTCGAGGCGGTTTCCAAGCGTAGGCCTATGGGGCCGTGCGGCCCGACGACGTCAGCTTCAGGCCGGACAGCGAAAACGACAACGAGACCAAGGGCTCCGACCTTCGGGCAATTTTTTTTGTGAACAATAATATTTTTTCATGATGATGAATAGTACCCCTCAATCGCATGTTAAATTAGATTATCAAGTAATATAGAGATATCAAAATAATCTGCAAGATTTTAATTTGCATTCGAATATGCGATCAACTTACGTAGGGCTCGAAGTAGCATAGATCGCGTGATGCAAGATGTGCTTGATTCCGTGTAGACTAGACGCAGACAGATGATCAACGGCTGGTCACGATCAAATTGTTAATGTCGTGTAGACGATCCCGGTCAGCTCCGCGTAGGGCGATCGTGTTGATAACGTATTGTGAAACTGTAACACCCCAATTTTTTGCTTTTCATGAATTTAAATGAAATTTTACACTTTTGAGATTTTTTTGGAATTTTCTGGGATTTAGTTGGATTTAATTTGAATTTATTCCCTTTTGAGATAATTAAATAATTAAAAGTTTTAAATAAAATTTTGTTGGAAATATTTTATTTGAGTTCAAAATGTCTCAAAGTATTTTTCAGAATTGTTCTGAGTATTTTGGTATTTTTCTCGATTTATATGAATTTCTAGAAATTAATTTAATTATTTAATCGCTGGAAAACCCTAATAGGTTGCACTGTTCATCCGACCCGAGTCAAACTCGAGTCTGACTCGAGTCCGACCGAACCACGTTTGAGCCAGACCCGAGCCGGACCAAACCCTAATCAACGCGACCGTTGGATCAAGATCTAACGGCCAGCTTTGAGCCACGTCGCCCACGTGGGGTTCGGATCGAACCCGCTCGCGCCCGACGCGATCGTGGCCGTCGATCGTGGACACGTGGACGGCTAGGATGGAGCCACGTCGCCCTGTCCGAGTCCTCGCCGGATTCCGCCGCCGCACGCGTGTGGGCCTCGGTTTCTGCAGTTTTCACGGACGCCGAGGGCGCTATTTAATGCGCCGCCACCCATGCCGTGTTCCCCCTTTCCGTGCGCGCACATTGCCCTAAGCCGCCGAGCTCAAGCCGCCGCCGTCCGCCCGCGATTGCTCGCTGAAGCTGGAATCGTGCTTCGCTGCGGTCTTCCGCCGTTTCTCGCCGCGTCCGCCATTCCCCGCCACCACCGAGCCTAGATCCAGACTTCCCGTGTTAAGGCGCGTCGAGGGGTACCAATCACCTCGCCGGAGGTCACGCGAAACGCCGTTGGCCGTGTCGTCGTCTCCAACTCCGGCCACCACAGCTCCGCCGCGACATTACCGGATCCGCGAACTCCCACAGCTGTCCGATCGTAATCCAAGGACCCAGGTTCGTCCACATCACCCCCGTGTAAATCCACGTTGCGGTTTTAGATCTAATGTCGACCGTCGGATCTAGATCCAATGCTTTAGATTAAGCCACGTAGCCCCTAGACCGCACCATGCTAGATTGGATCTCCGCCGTTAGATCTAGATCGTATGGTTAGATTCGTCCCACGTTGTAGCATTAGATGCGATCTCAACCGTTCGATCGAGATCGAATGGTGTAGTTTGTGCCACGCGTCGCACGTCGGGACATGCCATGTCACCCCCATGACGCGGTGGAACCCGATCTAATCCTAACCATCTGATTCGAATCGTGCGGTCCAGATCAAGCCACGTTAACCCAAACGTGCGAGATCCAGATCTGTCGGGACCCGAATCTGCAAATCCGGACCCTCTGTGTATTCCGCACTAATCTAGGATCATGGTAGTACACACAGTTGTACAGGGATGAAGTACCACAGTCATACACAGCGGAATTAACAATAAAGTACTTCAAACATTAAATAAACTGGTTGCAAGACCTTAAGGTCACCTTACATTAGTCTGCCACGCAGGGCTTACAATAACACAAGTAGATAAACAGCAACAGAACGAAGAACTTTGGTGTCTCCCATCAATATGCCACAGGCAACTGACAAGGTTCAACTCCTAGATAATTGCCTCCTTGTGGAACTTCGCCTCCTTCGAAGTTGTAGTCTTCTCCTCAACTGATGATTGTGTTGAACGCAAGGGCGAGTATACAATATACTCAACAAGTCATGCACAGAGATGCAATCCTATTACTATATGCATGGCTTCTTCCAAAGGAAATGTTTGGTGGTTATTTTGCACTAAACAACATTTTGCTTTTACCAAATAATCTTAATAGATTCAAAGGCAGTAAAACCATATTATATAATAATTTATCAATCTCCTTTCAAACAATTTGGCACAAAGCCCTATATCACTTTGGCAATTATCTCTGGCCTGCAGCCACCCGTTCCCACAATTTTATTTTGGAAAATCTAACCCTTGACTGTAATCCCCGAGCGTTGTCCAGTACCATGGACTCGGCTATTCGAATAGTTTTGACACACTCTGCAGAGGTTGTACACTTTACCCACATGATACAGTCGCACACCACAAAAGCGATTGACCGTAACAAAGTTTTTCAGAAACCTCCATCTACACCTATGACCCTCTCCGGTATTGCCTTCACTACCCCTTCCCCCACGAAGGATCGAAGTGTAGGACCGACAATAACCATTGGATGGGCACTAAGCCGTAGCTCTGGTACGCTCCCCCACACAGTTACCCCGATGTAATTGTCACCCTAAGGTATCAAAGGTAAGATTTCAGAATCCTACTAGACTAAGACCGTCCCACTCCAGCCATGTGGTTGTACGTAAGGCCCAGTTCAAAGGTTTGCAAGGTGAAGTCCTTAACTGTCCAGGGCAAGACATCCTTCTCACAGTCCCTGACCTAAATCTTCTCATATCACTCATCCCATTGCCGCAAAGGCTATTATCTCAAAATCTGTGCCATAAAGGCCCACCTGGCATAAAGCCTCATACCACTTGCCCCAGACTAAATCTTTTCCCACCCTTGTTCCATTATTGTGCAACACATGCCAACAATAATATCAGTTACCATATAGAACCACAAAGGTACCTACACTTCACATCTTCATGTGGCAAGATTACACTGATTCCAAAATTCATTCCATATATCATTAGTCAATATTATTTTGCCATTTGAAACACATTTCACGTAAGCATGGCTAAGCAACTATTCACGGTCTAGCCTCCCGTGTTGGCACAATACTAACATCCAACTAAATAAACCAACTTAAGGTGACAATGGATACATGGCATACAAATATTGTCATCAAGGGTGGAATTAACAATTAGGTTGATTAGCTACGAATTTTTTTTATAAATAATCATATTTTATTTGAATATTACAAATATATACCTATATAATTTTTTTTTACAGAAGTAACCTCGTTTCGCGCCACGTCACCGCGAATAGTGACTTTTCGCGCCACGTCAACGCGAAATGGAGAGATTCGCGCCACGTTGACGCGAAATGGCCACGTGGGGCCACGTGGCGCGCGCGGGGTGGCTTCGCGCCACCGTGGCGCGAGGGGCAGCAGCACTGGCGCATTTCGCGCCATGCTGGCGCGACGGGCAGCCGGGCAGAGGGGGCCACGGGCACGGGCAGGGAAAAAAAAGAAAGAGAGGATGCACGGGCACGGGCAGGGAAAAATAAGGAAAGAAAGAAAGAGAGGAAAAGGGAAAAAAAGTTTTCAGCTGGGGAAATTTTCCGTTAATATTTTTTGAAATTTGCAGAAATAAATATATTAATCTAAAACAATGAAATGATTTTATAAATTTGTATGAAGATGTAAGGATTAAGATTATATGAAAAAAAACAACTACGGTTCATCTATATCTAAATTGTTTAAATCAAGTTTACTTAAAGATATATTTAGGGTTCACGGGTTTTGTTAATTTTGAACCTCCGAATCGAACGAAATAACTTTCAAAATTTTTATTGAGATATAAGTATTCGTAATATCTCACATAAAGTATAATGTTGCATGCGAAATTGAAATGTACAAACTAAGTTTACCGTAAATACCCATTTATCTAGTACTCAGAAACTACAGCGTTTAAGCATTTTCGGTAGTCCGTAAAATATCGTGTTTAGCGGTAATTTTTTTGTAAGAATTGATGCGATTTGCTACTTGATATTTGGGCTAGCATATTAAGGAAAAATATTTTATCTAAACCGTTGTTTGCATCTAAAATGCACTAGCGCAATAACCCTTAGTGGTATCGAGTAGTCCAAAAAAATGCTCAAATATACATCATTTCAAATAATAAATATTAGAAATATACAACAAGAATAAAAATTTGCAAAAATACCCTCGCCGCCGCCACGCCATACGGCGGCCGCCACCCCCCATGGCGTCAGCCCTGGTTGCCGCCACCCCACATGGCGGCAGCCAGGTGGCACATGCACCGATTTTCTTTTTTTATTTGGTTTTTCTTTGATTTTTTTTCTCTGATTGAAATTCAGCTGGAAAAAAAGATGTAGTATACAACATACAAATCTAAATTGCACAAATATACCACAATTTAATAAATTATCAGGGTTCCGCCGTATGGCGGCAGCCGTCGGGGGGGCCTGAGAGGCGGTGGTTTACCCTGTGGCGGATGTCAGCGATTCGAGTCCACTTATCTCCAGCCCGTGAACTTAGCGGATACTACGATAACAAAAGAACTACGATTATTAGAAATATACCACTTGAAGAAGCATGAGCACATAAGGACAATGACAGGAGCAAACTGTATATATCTCGGCATTTTTGTGAATTACGAATGGACGTTCCTGACTGACTGCCTTGTGTTCTCTTCAAAGTTTGGACCTCTTCGGAAAACCACCTATTGGTACTTGGTAAAGTTGTAAGTTGCTAAGGGGGCGAACTCGCATGTGTGTGCATCCGTCTTCCATGCAATCACAAATTAATGTTCAGGCCGCTTCTTTGAATTTTTGGTCAACTGGAAGCAAATTATTAGAATGCTGAGCTGTTTTACAAGGAAGTGATGAAGAATACTCACTAATTAAATTTTCGAGGCTCCGTGTAGTTATTGTCGACGATGTGAAATATATATACGGCAGAAATAAGAATGTACTGAATTACTTACGGCTTACAAATGGTAAACAACAATGGCATGTACGGCACTCTACCGAGTATACCGGACTAAACCTAACATGCCTTAGGGAAATGGAACAACAACAAGGGCATTCGTCGTACACTTTACTGAGAGCACCGAGGATATTTTCCCTTACGCAACCCTTCAGCTCCTGCCGCCCTGGCCCTAGACGCCCTCTCACGCTTTCTCTCGCACTCAGCCTCCTCTCCGCGGCATGACGCCGCTGCTCGGCCTCCCTCTGTGCACGCATCTGTTTCAGATGCTGCTTGCGCTTCTCCTCCTGTTCCTCCTCACACCACTGCTGCTCCACGATAGCCCTCCGATGTGAGTACTCCCGATTCCGCCTCCTCTCCATCTCGGGAGTTTGTTCCGCGTCGTAGAATCGGATGAACTCGCACAGTGGAGGCTACAATTGGTCACATCACATCGTGTTAGACACATGCAGGTTCGATTCAACACGAATTGCGAGTACGAACATACCGGCCTTCTCTGCCCCATCCGTATCCCCAGCGTTGGCTCAGAGTCGTGGTTACGGCAGCTCCAGTACCTCATACCGTATGTGTATGAGTTGTCTACGGACTGCCGTAAGCGGCAAGGATCCCCGCATAGGCACATGGGGATCTCCGTGCCTTCGGGGATGGTTTGGACCACGCTGTTCCTAGGGGGCGAGGGAAACTCCATTGGTGCTGCTCGTGTGGATTGCCGGGGCTGGTTCTTCGTTGTATTGGAGCAGTGGTTTGGTTGATGCAATGTTGGGAAGGAGGAGGGGGGTTAAATAGCCTGCATTAATAGAGCGACATACGTGAAGCAAGAATGAATCCGTGAGCATCGGATTCCTTTGCAACTCTGCCTGTGCTTGGTACCGACAAATGCATGCAGCTTTGTAGCTGGGAGGGAGGTGCCGCTAGGCTTTGGCAGCTATGCTTTGACAGATGACTCGGTCGATGCAGGCGAAGCATGCATTTGATCGCATTTTTACAAATGTTGTCATCTCACCCTTCTCACCTCTTGGCATATCACCATTGGCGACCTTTTCACCTTTTGTCATATCAAGATTCCGAGCTTTATTTCAATGTTCTTTATTTTCGTAACGCTCAGCTTGTCTTATCATCTTTTTCAGCATTTTTTCATATCGTCATAATCAGCTATGTTGGCGGGCCGATAGATGGGCAGCAATAATAATGTACTGAATTGCATACGGCTTAGATATGGTAAACAACAATGGCATGTACGGCACACTCTACCGAGTATACCGGACTAAACGTAACATGCCTTATGGAAAGGAAACAACAATAAAGCTTTATAACTTTGCAGAATCATCACTATCATAGAATTCAACACCCTCTTCTTCGAAAAACTCCCAACGGTCACGCTTGTAGTCTTGAGACTATGGCCGTCAAGAGGAACAACCAAATCAGGGCTTACGACTTGGTGGTTATCTTCACGGCGTGCTCAAGGAAGCGATCATACGCTTCACGGTTTTAAATCTTGTTCAGCCGAACTCCCTCTCTTTGCGGTAATTCTTGTAACGTTAGCCTGTTAAGTTCTTGCGCGAGATCCGTCTGTCTTTGTACCATTGGAAGCGTCTTTGTTTAAAGTCAGTCGGTGTATTTATATTGTTTGCCCACTGCTGATATTGGCATCCGGTAGACTACATGACAATGTGAGCATGGCTGTTTAAAACTGGACCAAGAGAATATTCATCGAAATATGAAGATATCGAAATACATTTAGACGTACAGAGAAATTAGGGCATCTATAGAACGCCCGTCCGTTATTTGGCCCAGTGGTGGAGTAGCAGGTTTGGGCATCCACATGGCAGTTAGGGCAAATTACTCGCCCTGCATTGGCAACCACTGAGCTCGACGCCTTCGACATGGCTTTGACGAAACCGACGAACACTTACAACCACTGAGCTGTAACAACGCTGCAGTAGGGACTCTGAATGGTACTTGCATGCAACACTGCCGCGGCATGCCGTTCCCGGAAATACCTCACTGTACCGTACAACATACCTTCCACGATAGCGACAAGGGGCATGCCACGAAGACCCCTTATTACCCAGTTGTATACCTCAGCAAGGTTGGTTGTCATAACCCCATACCTTGCCCCAAGTGTGTCATACAATAGTGCCCACTTCTCAACCGGTTCAGCCTCGATCCAGTGCGAGAAACACTTGATGTTTCTGGAAAGCCTCCTTCTGATGTTTGGGGGGTCAATGTCCGGTAATGGCTGCAAACGCTGTGGTGCCTCCGAAGTACTGCCCCCGGCTTGTCTCTCTCCGTCACGTATCTGCTTGCTAGTGAGCTCGTCAAGCTTCTCCCAGATGGCATCAAACTTTCTCTGCTGATTTTGCTTGCACAACCTCTTGAATAGGTTCATCAACTTCTTACTTTTGAAATATTTGAACAAGGTTAGCTGCCATATGTCGCATGCACCACCGGCTCGCAAATCCGCCACGGAAAGGGCTCTTGCACATCTCCCTCGCATCTTCTTTATCGCTTTCATCACCCAAGATGGCGGTCGTGGATTATGCACACATTAGGCCTATCCTTCACAACTCCGGTCTTCAGTTTTCTGAAGAACCACAGCCAACTCTCGTAGTTTTCACCTTCCACGAAAGCAAAGGCTATAGGAAGTATCTGGTTGTTTCCGTCCACACCGATGGCCGTCAGAATTTGGCCCTTGTACTTGCCGGTGAGGAAAGTCCCGTCCACACACATAATCGGCCGGCAATGCCTGAAAGCCTCCACACAAGGCCCAAGTGCGATAAAAGCACGCTCCATAACCATAAAGCCGGGTGGGTTCTCGAGATTCTCTATCATGTATAGTAGTATATGTCCCGGTTTCTTTCCTTCAAGACGCCCGTAGCCGGGAAGATTATCATAGGATGCCTCGAATGTACCAAAGCGCTTCTCCAATGCCTTCTGCTTCGCCCTCCACGCTTTGGCGTAGCTGATTTGGTATTTATATCTGTTCCTCATGGCAAGTACTATGTGTTGTGCCTCCATGTCAAACTTCTCCACAATCTCTCCGTACATCACGTTCGCGATGAAAGATGAGGTCGATTACGATGTCTCGATGTTACATTGCTCGTAACACAACCATTTGCACAACCTTCGTGACTACCCAGTTCAACTCATACTTGGGCCTGTGGGCATGAACACGCCAACCACATTCGGCGTTTTTGCACTTCACCGTGTAACAATCTTTACTGGATTTCACAACTCTTGCCGGTCGCTGCAAGCTCATTGCCCAGACCCTTATAGCATCCTCGCAGCGCACTTCTCCGCGTACATTGCGTGCACACGAACCTCAATTGGTCGGTACTCACATGTCGAGTCACGGCATCATCGATTGCTAGGTCTTTCGCCGCCCCTATTCCAAGCAGCGAGCACTGTGCGGACATCGCCATCATCGTCCGAGGACGATTCATCGTGGTTCGCCAATCACAAGTGCCTCTTCTTCCCCCGCCGCCCGTAGATTGTCTTCCTCTAGCACATCCACTAACCCTTCCAACTCCTCCCTTCATCTCGCTTGTCCGGGCCGCAGCCGCTTGATCGAATATTCTCATGAACTTCCGCCGACTTTACGCTTGCACCGCGATTGGGGTTTCGTTATTTGCCAAGTCTGCTTTGACCGTCGCTTTCGCACAAAGAGGACAAAACCCCAGCCACGCTGCCTTGATGAATTGACGTAGTTCCTCCAAGATCGAGCCCGCCTCCAACGGTCTAAGCACCCATACCGAGTCGTGTGTACCTCTCGGCCACAAGCATTTAATGCTCACATCATGCACTATAGGATTCAATGAAAGATCAGACAAATCCACCCGCACGCATCTTCAAACTCATTTCATCCGGATTCGATGGTATAAAATACATCGCTGAAAGCTACTCAGATCTACCCGTATTGCCCCTCTGGACCACTCCGTCACCGTAAAACACTTTGAATGCATCCATATCGATTTAGCTACTGCAAATTAAAAATTGTTTACGATATGCGCAATAAATATTTTATATACCAACTACATATTAATGGCAATCGCAATAGAGTTGTGAAACGAAATAATTTGAATCGCACTACACACATTTATAATCGTACATCATGGTACCAATTAACAGCTTGCATCGTACATCATTTGGATATTGAACTACACAATCAAACATATTTCACATCACAACGATACATAACTACATTTCTTTTCCATTTTTCCATGACTTTACAAAATTGCAGGATTTTTTGAAAATTATTTCATTCAATTTGAATTTATGGTTACGAAATAATGGATATCACATGATCAAGCTAAACCAGTTTTATTATTTAACACATTGAAAGCACACGATCAAATTATTATTTAACCTTATTACGAAATTGATATCACACGATCAGGTTATGATAAGGATTCTAAAGAATACTGCCTCATTTTTTTTTAATTTCAATTGCGCTTTCAATGTGAATTCTATTTTAAACCAGAGTCCAAATTTTAATTATTTTTTCCATGAATTTAGAAACTTGTTTCATTTATTTTGAACTTATGGATAAAAAGTTATGACCATTTCAATATATTCGATTTAAATATTTAAGGACATAATTGAAATTACGTTTTAGTTGATACTCTAACAATTTTACTGTGTCGCAAAATTTAATTCATACCATAACAATATTTACATTTTACTTAATAATTTCCTGTGTCCCCAGCAATTTTTCCTATCCTTATTTTCTTTTTCTGTACATACCATCTTATTATCTATCTAAACCTACTTTTTTTTGTCTCATAAATAAATAATAACTACTATGTTAATTTTGCCCAACCAACAAAGCATTTTTTGGCTCTAATAATTAAATATTCCAACTAATATATTTCTAGGCCAATATTATATTACGTACCAATATTACTTGCACATATACAACAATATTCACACATAATTTTATATATTACGCATATAAGAAAATTATTTACATAATACAATATGTTAATAACACTACCTATAATTTCCCTACATATATATAAATTACACCGACAAAAAAATAATTATAAAAATTACTTACCGACGAACGACGAACGAACGAAGAACGACGAACGAACGAAGAACGAACGACGAACGAAGAACGAACGACGAACGATCACAAAAATGTGTTGCCTTCTCCTCCTCCTCTTCTTCCTTTTTTCTTTTCTTCTTCTTCCTTTTCTTTCCTTCTTCTTCTTCTTCTTTCTTTTCTCTTCTTCTTCTTTTCTTTCCTTGTTCTTTCTCTCCTCTTCTCTCTGGCTTGGACCGAGCAGGCGGGAGCCTTCGGCCGCATTATTGCGCTGCGCCACGCTGGCCCCCGCCGCCGCCAGCTGCCACGCTCCACGGCGGCCTACCGCCACGCCTCTCGTCGCACCGAAGCCGGGCGCGAATGCGCCAGGGCCTGCCTGCGTTCGTGGCCCTCTCGCCGGGCCGCTTGTCGCCAAAGATGGCGCGAATGCGCCAGATCTTGCTGCCCCTCGCGCGCCACGGTGGCGCGAAAGCCACCAGCGGCGCCACGTGGCCCCACGTGGCCATTTCGCGTCAACGTGGCGCGAATCTCTCCATTTCGCGTTGACGTGGCGCGAAAAGTCACTATTCGCGGTGACGTGGCGCGAAACGAGGTTACTTCTGTAAAAAAAAATTATATAGGTATATATTTGTAATATTCAAATAAAATATGATTATTTATAAAAAAAATTCGATTAGCTACTTCACCCACATTAAATTAATTCATTTTAACAAAATATATTTCCAAAAATTAGGAGCAATATGGTCAAAGAACAACTTGCCTTCAAAAATAGCTGGTCTTGGTCCTAAGCTTGATCTTGGTCCTGATCTTCAACGTTCGCACCTTCGCACAGTTCAACGTCTACGCGTAACAGATAAAGAACCAAATAAACACACAGAACAACATACAAACACACATTCGAAAAATGCCACAAACTAATTCGTAATTTCACGAAAACTTCCAGATAATTAGTCTAGCATTTCCTAAGATTTATAAAATTTATTTCGCTATTTTTGAACGTATAGTTTAAGAGATACAAAATTCGTAAGTTTGGACTTTCCGCGAATAATTTAACTGTGTAAATTTATTTATAAAATTTCATAAAAATTACGGTGGAAAGGTATTAATTTCTAATAATTATCAAAATTTGTCGCATACTGTTCGGAGTTAAAATGAAATTACAACGAAAATAACAAATTTCGCAATTTCCTGGAAATAATCACGTACAACTAGCTTTCCATGCATGGCACTATTCACATCGTATATGTGTATTCAACAGCAAATAGGTTATTCGGTAACAGTAGGGGCCGAATCAAAATATTCCGGGTATATGTATACATGTATATGGAAGATTTATACTAGCGAATCGGCCGAACATATAAACATACAGATCAACCAAATACAACCGCCGGTATACATACATACATACATACATACATACATACATACATACATACATACATACATATATATATATATACACACAGACACACAACATAATGAGTATATATATATATATATATATGCCTGCGACGGCCATTATAAGTATGTGCATGCGCCTAACATATACACTAGCATATATATAAAAACACACACACGTCTAACATGCTTACGTATATTCTTGCGTAAAGCGCTATTTCTTCCCTGTATGCAAGACTACATACTATCACATATGTGGGTATACTAATATTTATACACATGCGTAAAGATACGACGAGATCCACCGATCAGTAGAGATAGAGCACGTGAGCAAGAAAAGAAATACTACCGATCGGCAGTAGCAACGACGGCGGTGACGCAGGGGAAGGCGACGACGACGACGACGACGGCGGTGACGGCGACGATGGTAACGACGATGGCGGTGGCGGCTTCAACGGCGGCGAGACGGCAGCGGCGACGATGACGGTGACGAGACGGCAGCGACAACGACGACGGTGAAGATGACGATGGCGACGGCGGCAAAGACGGCGACGACTCCGACGGCAACGACGACGTAGACAGTGGCAGCGATGTCGTACACGACAATGGCATTGTCAACGTCAAGGAAATGGCAGAGAACAGCTGGAAGGAAATGGAGAAGCTCCACGGCCTTGGAGGGTGGGAAGGAAAACTTATACAGGGAAGGTGCGTGATTCAAATACAAACAGGGAATGATGCATGAGGAGAAGTGGCTGAAAAAAAACGTCATGGAGCTAGCGTGGCTAGTCCCACATGCAACAAAATAAATGTGAAATGGCTGGTATGTGTGGAGACTTTATGCATAGGAAATGTAAACCTTCATGCACACACGCATGGGAAAGAGAAGGGCTGGAAAATGAAAACGCATGGAATAAATGGACTAGTAACGGCTTGGAGTGAAAGGAATACAACAAGAAACAGCCGGAAAAATCAATGGAAATGGCTGGAGAAAACGTATGGGCGTCGTTAATTGAGGAAACAACAGGGAATGAAAATGGCGTTGCTAGTTGAATGGGAACGGCTGGTTTGGCGCATGAATATAATGACGCTCATCAATTCCTTAATTGACATGCATGCTTTATGGGATGAGCACTGACTTGTTAATGACGTGCATGCCTCATGGCAATTACTAGTGTTGCTATTGTATTCACTTCAAGACTATACATGGTGGCCGGTTACTAGCAAATGGAATGGCTGGCATGCAAAGGAAGTAACGGCTGGAAATCAAACGTCCACCCTGGGAAATGCAAAGGTCGATCCAAGTAGTCCTGTATACATGTATACACATATACGTTCTCAAAACATGTTGAGAAAAAAAACAGAGAGGTTCTAAAAATCCAAAAAATTCCTCTAAAATACTAGGAACTATTTGGAACCTAACGAAGTTGGTTTCGCGATTTTTCGACGTATAGATTTTTCGTAAAATTCTTTTAGTGAATCAGACACCTGAACAGATTTTTGTAAAATCGACGACGTAGGCTATATAACATATTTTTCGAAAATATTTGAGGAGAACACTCTCGTCTTCCAATTATCTTTATTATAAACAAAATTTTGGATTTTACTCTTATGCAAAAATGCGTCATATTTATTTAATGCGATTAGTTCAATAAACTTGAGTCCAAATAAATTCCAGAAAATTCCAAATAATCTCAGAAACACACTAAATATATTAAAAGCAAATTTTGGGATGTTACAAGAACCAATCCCGACCGTCGGATTTCAAATCGACGGCCCAGATTGCGTCACGTGTACGGAAGCCGAGCCGATGCGGTCCACGCGAGCGCGCCCGGTCGTCGCTGACGTCAGCACGAGCCCGCGTGTTAGCGTCTGGCCAAACCGCACCATGATGTCATTCGTGATGTCATGATGACGTTACGGTGGGGCTCAGCTGTCAGAGCCGTTTGGCCGAGCGCGATGACGTCAGCAATGACGTCATCGGAGTGGGTCCCACGTGTCAGCGACACGTGTACCCGTGGACCGGGCCCACGGTGGACCCGAGCCGAGCCGTGCACCGGGTCCATGGACCCTAGGCGATGTGGCGGCTTATGATTGGTCCACGTGTCATGATGACGCAATAAACCGATTTTTCAATTGAAAAATAAATGAATTAATTCGGTTTATTCTTTTATTTGATTTTTCAAACTTCAAACGCTTATAACTTTTGCGTTTTAACTCCGATTCAGGTGATTCCAATTTCTAAAAATTTATAAAATTGTGATCTTTCTGTTTATGAATTTTATTTAAATTTTTGGACACTTTTTGTCCACTGTTTAATTATTTATTGCTATTTGCACACGTTACAAGTAGACGTTGAAGTACCCGAAGGCTTCGAAGGTGAAGTTTTAACCCAGGAGCCAGCTCAAGACCAAGAACAAGTACTTTTTGAAGGCAAGTTATGCTTTGACCATATTGATCCCACTTTGGAAATTACTTTGATTTAACTTACTGCATGCTAATTTAATTAAAAGATGCTTTGATTAATTCTGGAAATTAGTTAAATGCCAATTTGCTGTATACCACCTCGACATAAATAATTGTATGCCATGACCCCTTGTCACCCTAGTCTGGTTTAAGTAGTTGGACATTATTAATTCGCCAACATGGGTATTTAGACCGCTGTAGTGTAATGCTTAGCCCTGCCATGTAGTCATGACATGATTTTGGATAATTATATGTTAATATTGACTTAATGAGATATGGAACCTGTTTTGAAGAAGTGTCATGTGTTATTAATGATGATGTTGATGGCACATGGTGCATGGTAATCAACTGGGTTCGATAAATGCTTTAGACCGGGGCAAGTGGCAAGAATGATCTGGTGGGCCATGAGTGGTACCGGGAATGCCGTTTTGGTTCTTTGGCAGTCTTGCCTTGGTCACCCTAAGGATTGAACCTTGCAAGCCTTTGATCTGAGTCAAATGTGCAACCACATATCTGTAATAGGACGGACCTAGTTGAATAAGTTGCTAATAACTTGCTTGTGGAACCTCAAGGTGTCAACTACACCTTTTGTGTAGTTGTACGGGGGAGCGTACCGGGGCGATGGCTAGGTACCCATCTAACGGTTGGTTGGCCTAGACTTCGCCTTTGCTAAGGGAAGGGCTAGTGCGCAACAATCGGGGAGATCCACTTGTGTAGTTAGAGGCTTCCGAAAGACTTTGTTACGGACACTCGCCTTTGTGGTGTTTGGCTGTATCTTGTGGGTAAAGTGCATAACCTCTGCAGAGTGTACAAACTTTTCGAATAGCCGAGTCCACAGTATTGGATACTGCTCGGGGATTACAGTCAAGGGTTAGATTCTCATGAAAATAACTTGGTTTGAAAATGGTTGGGTTGGAACTGAGAATTGGCCTTAGATTGTGAAATGATTTACTTGTGCAATGTTTGCGAAAGCTATTATCTGTTATTATTGTTTTACTGCATTTCAATCTATTACTATATTTACACATGCTGCTTTTCTGCAAATATACATGTTAGCCTATCTTTTGTAACAAGCCATGCATATAGAATATTAACTTGCATTCTGTGCATGACTTGTTGAGTACCAAGTACTCACCCTTGCCACAATACCAACATCAGTTGAAGAATAAGCAACGCCTACACTAGAGGAGGAGTTCCAGGAGGAGCCAGCGAACTAGGGGAAGAGTCTGGTCAGTTGCCTGTGGCATATTGGTCGGCGTCACGCGTTTTCTTTACATTCCGCTGCAATTGATTATTTTAATAAGTTTTCGTCCTGCGAGGCATACTTTTGTAACTTGACCATAAGGTCAAGCAACCAGTTTGGCTATTTAAGTAAAGTACTTTGCTATTTCGTTGAGTATGATTGTGATACATACTAATGTTGAGACTATGTGCACTAGCGTGATCCTGAACTAGTGCTGAATACACAGAGGGTCCGGATTTGCAAATTCGGATCCTGACAGAAATGTAGTTGTTCGTCCACACCAATCGACAGCATGTCAATGCAATCACAAGAACAGAAGAAGGAACGCACACAATGTCAGGGGAAAAGCTATCTCTTTATTAGATTAATCTTTTTGTATAAGGCTTTACCCTATATACAATGGAGAACCCTTAAAAACTAATTTAGACACGGACCGTAACCGTATCGTAAGCGTAACAATCCTAATCCTATTTATACGAAAGTGTAATCCTAACAACCTCGCAACTAGTAAATTACCAGGTGAAGCCACAGTGCCACATGGTCTGACACGAACATGGTGACATGGCTACGCTTCTGCACTCATCTTGGATGGAGCCAAATGAAACACGAAAGATCGCTGTAGCGTGCTTGTTCTCTGACGCTACCATCGGTGTCCAGTGCTCTGTGCAGCATGGGAGCATTGCTGACGTGTGATGAACTCGTTACACAGTTCTTAGCTTTTGTAGTCGTCTTGTTTTTTTTTTGTTTTTTTTCAAATATAGATTTGGTATTAGCGTAATTATAAAAATAACCTCTCGAACGCAGAAGCATCATTAAGTAATACGTATCACCTGCCACGTTTATGTATCACGGTAGAAGATTGGGGGCCACAATAGGCCATCGACCGTGGCAAGATGGTGCTGCCGAGCTAGGCAGTGCCCTGTCTGCGCTGCTATCCTATCGAGCCTTCCTGTCACGGCACCTATGCTGCACCTGTTGTCAAGTCGCTACTGTCTTGCTGCCGTATCTATGGTGTTCGACACCTGGCTAGTCACAGCTTTGGACTCCTACTAGGTATATTGGTGCGGTAAGTGGCACGTGTTACCTGACAATACTTCGTCAATTAAGAAAATAGCTATATTTTATGATTAATTTGTACGGAGATTAGGTTTGAAAACAAAAAATCGGAATGATACACTGAACCGATCGTTGTACCCGTTTGGCTGTTTCCCGATTCCTGTCTTTGCCGTCTCTTGGCTACTTGCTCAATGATCTACGTCTAAGAACAGCATGTCAGAACAAAGGAAAGTAACAGACAAATCATGTCGTCAAGGTGAACCCAGAAAGTAGAAATGGACTGCGTACATACCAATTGAGCTACTTACACTACGTCCTTAATTTATATACAGACGCTATACATGCATATATATATATATATATATATATATATACACCTGGATTTCGCTCTCAACCCAACACCAGTTTGATCGAATCCAAATGCTAGATTCCTTGCCATCTCCCAACCGTACGACTAGATATTTCTCAGCCTACCTGCCCGTCGAGAAGATGGTTAATTCCGATCATCTCAGGATCAAAGCTGGGCTCCAGCCAGATCATTCATTCTGATAAGCAACTAAGCAAGAGCGTTGCTGTCAGACGACGACATTGAGGGCAAAGGCAACGGGACCGGTTCACGTTTGGAACTGTTTCGGCCATGATTCGTGTGAGAGATGGTGATGGTAGATAGGACTTGCTTCCAGTGCCAGCTTTTACTTGCTTCGTTGTCACAAGCAAAGGCCCCCTCCTGCATGCGTCCCCATGCCATTGGAGGCAGCTACCGGCCTTCATTCGAGCTGACATTGACATGACCAGACAGAGGCTTCATTTTTTCTGCATTTTGTTCACTTGCTAATTAAGGTTTTTGGGTTAGTGGCCCCTTTAGGTTTTCTCTGTAAATCTAGTTTATACATGTACCTATTTACAAATTTAACTTATTTCTTAATTTGAAAGGTGTGATAGGCAATATATGTTCCTGCAACTCTCGAGGAGCATGTAAGGCATTGACCACGGGAGTAGGGTGTGGCCCATTGCACAGGGCTCCTTTCACGCTAGCCAAGTGCAGCAAGCCTGCACGTTTACTTATCTGCGCCGCATCTACCCACCCGCGTTGTGCTTGCCAACACCTGCCCGCCCACACCTAGGGGTGAAAACAGGTCGGATACGGGCGGATATTGCTCTTCCCGTGTCATAACTCATTTTTTTCTTCTCGGATTCAGAACTGAATACGGGCTAGTTGGATACGAATCCAGGTTATTCGAGATACGGATACGAAACGGATATGTGATGGATTCTGGTCAGAAATGGATAAAGATATATATGCGGATAATACACGCATATATAGAGTAATATATTTTGAATTAAAATGTACGAATAGGGGTGAAAACATATTGAATACAGATGAATATTGCTCTTTTCATATCCTATCTCATATTTTTTTCCAGGTTTGGGTGAATCTCTAGCACCCCATTGGCCCCTTTTCATTCTAAACTCTCTCTGAACAGTGAACATGGACATTATCATAAATAATCGACAATGATAGATGGCACAATACAAAGTGTATCTAGGGATGACATTCACATATCCATAAGGACTATAACCAACCTTAACAATATGAGACCTGGCTACAGGCAATCAAAAACAAATCTATCATTACCAGAACAAATCTAGTCACAAGAGCAGCAAGCATTCGTCGTGCAACAAGCATTCACATATAGGTTTCACAGTGCAACAACCATTGTTTAGAACTAAGCCACAATAGTACAATGAAACAAGAGCAACAAGCATCCACAATGCTCAACACAAGTGTTGCATAGTGACCATATGTTCATACATAAAGTGCAACAACCATTCTTTAGAACATAAATACTGTGTAGTGACCATACGTCCATACATAACGACATAACATCAAGTCATCAACCAAACTAGAATAGTTTCAACTGCAGAAACCAAAAGAAGGTGACAATATTGTTCAAGAAGCCCCTGTTGTTGTGGTTATGACCACAGGGGTGTGTGTTTTTTGTGGGCTCTTTCTTCTCTTTTTATAGGAGGGGAACATGGAGGAACTGTCCCTTCGTGCGCGTCCCATTTTACTCTTCCCGACCGGTCCCGATAGGATCTTGTCGTTTTCCTTTTTTCTTTTTGCAGGGTGTCAGATTTACTTGATGGTGTTGTCGGGTGTGTCTTCGTGGACTGCGAAGGTGCGTTCCTCCGCTGCCTTTTCCGCTATTCTCGCCGTTCGCGTTGTAGGTTCGGCGAAGCAATGCCTCGCTTGCTCAGCTTTGCTTCGATAAAACATGGGCCGTGCTTCATTCACCCGATGGCTCGATATGACGGGTCGACTTCAGAATCGAGCCACTACAAGAGCTCCCGCATGGCTGTGGATTGATTTCATCTTTTCCTCAGCAATGACATTCGAAGCCCAAATATTATCCATCGGCTGTTCGGGTGTACGAAGGAGGGCCTTCTTTTTCGGTTTATAGAAGACAAGCGGTTTCCTTTTGACAGAGGATAAGGATAGTAGTGGGGGGGTTTCATTGGGCTTATTCCACTAAGCTTTCTGGCATATTTGGCTCCTCCTGGCTCCATCCTCTTCTTCATCTTCGTTAACCTTTTCCATCCAATGGGTCCTCGACGCGCCCCTCGAACGAAACTGGTTTTAAGCGAGAGGGACGCTGGAGCTTTGTCCCCTTCCCTGGACGCCTGCTTTGACTTCCGGTGAGCTAGATCTTATGGCCCGGAACTTCGGCGTAGCCCGCATATCTATGCGTTCTCCCGGCGCGGATGAAGTCCCCCGTCCACGAGCCACAGAGGCGGTCGTGTTTGCCGCCTTCTTAGAAGCCGGACTTCGATTCCTCGCTTCCTCTAGTGGGATCTATATTGCGGGCCTTTCGCGGAGCTTCGCAACTCACTCCGAATGCTATCGTCCTGATGGCGGTGTTAGATTGGGCGTTTGAGCCGGTGGATTCAGATTGATCGGGCCGCTTGTTTTCTCTTATAGAGGATGCATTTTGGCAGCCTAAATTTCACCGGTTGGAGAGGAGGACCACCGATCTTGCTTCGGCTCCTTAAACTTCCAGACGAAGAGATCTTTGGCCAAAGAGATCCCCGTGGCCGCCGCTAAAGGCAAATGGGAGTCGGGTTGGATGCACCGGTGGTACTACCAGGAGCTAGACGGCTCAGACTCCCCCCTTCGCACTTCCCTGGGGTTTGTGAGGACTATCCGCTCGCCGAATTGGGACGCGACTGCAGAGGAGGCCCGATTGCTCAATTTCCTGAGGGCCCTTCGACACCAAAGCTCTATGCGCGACTTGGTGGAAGAGTATTGTTTATGTCGCATCGATCCTCTGGCGAGGAACCCCGCAGTTACTTTGGACTGATCCCCCGGGGGAGATATCTCCGTGGTCCGGCCCGAGGGGGTGCAGGACTTAGGACGCGGAGCCACGGAAAAATTGGCTCGTAGACTCCTTGGTCCGTGCAAGACGGCCGAATATGAGGCTGCTATGAGTGCCATTGGGGCCAGACGATGCTCTCGCTTCGCCGAATGGGGGCTTCGAGCCGCTCCTCATCCCAGAGGATCAGCGGGTTCCCCTCGTCCCGCGAAGCGAGCGAGACTGACTCGTCTTGCACCACCTCAGGCCACCAATACCTCCGGGGGAAGCGGAGGCTCAGAAGACGATGGCGATGAGGAGGCGGACTGGAACGAGGAGTCCAGTGATGAAGGTGATTCCTCTGAATCTGTTGCCGCCACGTCTCTGTCCCCGCCGGCTCCATCTGATCTGGTTTGTACCACGGGACTTTCTGGAACATTGCCGGCGATCGAGGAGAATAAATCCCCAGGGACACCTCTTGCTTCGGATTCTCCGCCCGGCCGTAAGGCTATAATCGGTTACATTCTTCAGTTGGGGCCGAGCCTCTCGCCTTCCCGGACCTGGTCTCTGCCTCCGGCGGGATTGCTTGAGATCGCCCCGCTCGGTTTAAATCGGATATGACGCTTCGGTCCCTGCTCCAACTCCTTTGGCGAGTAAGCAAGGTCGACGGGAACAATCTCCTGGATATTCTTTCTTGGCCATTCCTGGCGTCGATCTTGTTGATTTGGTTGGCGGCATTTATGAAGGTGATACTTCGGTTATGGAGGATGCGCTAGGATCGCCCGGAAACGTGGCTGGCGTGGCGGCGGAGGGACTCTGCGCTCCTTCGGGCGGGTTGCTGAAACCGCCGGCTGCTGAAGCTCGCGACCTTCAGCTAAACATTTCTACTCCCGATACCCCCGTAGGGGCAGAAGGTCTTACTCCTGATACTTTTCCCGCCAGCTCATTAGGGTATGATGTCTCTCTAGGGCTTGACGAAGCTGGTGCAGGGGGTGATGACGCGGAGGCGGGGAAAACTTTAGAGCCATCAGAACAGGACCGGGGCAAGATACCTCCGATTTCTCTGGCTCACACGAAGGAAGGGGGTATGATCCCCGCGGGTGCTATTCCCCAGGATGCTCCTTCCTTAGACGGAGGGGCTTTATCCTCGCGTCAGGCGACCCCTGGGGGCAGCTCTGGTTCCTCCTTCGTCAGGTTCGACCTGTCAAACTTTGTGGCTTCAGATTTCGGAGGAGGGACAACAAGGATTCCCACTCAAGAAAATGCGTGTCGCCTTTTTCTCCTTATAGCAAATCCATAAATTTATTTGGGGAGGTTAACGATCTTGCCCTTTGCGAGATGTCGATGGACCATCATCTCAAGGTGTTTATTTATTTCCGTTGTTTTCGCTTATCTCAGATCCTGCCGGCAACTCCTTCACCCCGCGATATCTCTTTTACAGTGGGGCCGCCGTGGCTTTAAATGGTTCGCCGCCGGCGTATTTTGATAAATTCAACGAAGGGGTTCAGTATTGCGAGGCGGCTAAGAAACGAGTAGAGGAGCTGGAGGCGGAGAAGGCCCATTTGTTAGAGGCGCTCCGCAGCTCTAGTGAGTCCTTGGCTAGGGCCCAAGTCGAGGCAGCACAAAGCCAAGATTTGGCGGCGAAGAACGCCGAACTTGAAGGGGCTATTTCCATGATGCAGAACCGCTTGGCCGAAGAAGAACGGGCTCGCTTAGTGTAACACCCCAAAATTTTGCTTTTCTTAAATTCATGTGTGATTTGGCACTTTGGTGAATTTTTGGAATTTTCTGGAATTTATTTGGATTTATTTGGAATTTATTTGAATTTATTCCATTTTGAAATAATTAAAGAATTTAATTTTGCAAATAAAATTTTGTTGGAAATATTTTATTTGAGTCCAAAATGATCCAAAGTATTTTCCAGAATTTTTCTGGAATTTTTCTGAGTCATTTGCTATTTTTAATGGATTAAATGAATTACTAGGAATTATTTTAAATATTAAATCGCTGGAAAATCAAACTCGGGTCAAGTATCGTTTCATCCGACCGAAGTCGGAACCCAGTCGGACTCGAGTCCGACCGAGCCACGTGACTCGACCAAACCCACTCCTAAACCTAATCAATCCCAACCGTTGGATCAAGATCCAACGGTGAGATCCGCCCGGGCTGAGCCGTATCCGCCCGGATCCGATCGCGCCGCGGCGATCGTGGGCCGTTGATCGTGCCACGTGGACGGCTGAGCTTCATCGTCCCGCCGAGTCCGCGCCGGCCGGCGCCGCCGCGCCCGCCGCCGGAGCGACCTGGGTGTCCGTCGAGGGCACGGACGCAGAGGCTATGTAGAGCGTGAGACGTCCCCCGAGGTTGCCCTCCTCCTTGCGCACTCCGTTCCCGAGCCATCTCGCCGAGCCGTGCCGTTGCTGCGTTTCGTGCGAGCTCGCCAGAAGTTGGAGGAAGTGACCGCCCGCGGTTTTTGCTCGATTCCGCCGTCTGCCGTCTTCCGCCGAAGGAGCCAGATCCGAGTCCTCGCGGCCGAGACGCACCCGGCGACCCTTCATCTCACCGAGCAACCCCGGAACGCCGGGCTCGCATCGCTTCGTCTCCGGTGCCCAAGCTCGCCGCCATCGCCGGACTCGCGAGCTCGGTGAACCGCCGATCCAGATCGGACGGCTGAGGTGAGTTCACGTGTTCCAAACCCGATTAGATCTGGGACCGCTGGATCAAGATCCAACGGTTCACAATCGCCACGCGCCGTAGCGCTATTATAGGATTAGATCCGACCGCCCGATCTAGATCGAACGCCCACGATCATCAAGTAGTTTAACGTGTTAACCTCGATCTAATCCGCGCTGCTGATTTTCAAACCAACGGCCGCGATTGGCGCCACGTGTCGAGGAGATGGACCGACGCGTCACGCCAGACGCTGCGTAAGCTGTCTCACACGCCGCCCCGCATGTCGAGGGCCCACACGCCACCGTCTGCGTGAGACCTCGATCGACAGTGGGTCCCACATGTCGGGCCTCACGTGGAGCCGTGGACCGGGTCCACCGTGGACCGAATCACGCCGTGAGTCGAGCCCATGAGCCTACCGACGCCACCAGCCAATCAGAGCCGACACGTGTCCTTGACGCAATAATTAATTTCCTAAAAGAAAATGATTTATTAATTCGAAATATTGATTCAAATTTAGATTCAAACTTCAAACGCTTATAACTTTTGCGTTTCAACTCCGATTTGAGTGGTTCAAATTTCTAAATTTGTATAAAATTGAGATCTACCTAAATATGAATTTTATTTAATTTTTGGACTAAAGTTTTTCTCTGTAATATTATTTAATTGATTATTTAAACTTTAATAAATCATAACTTTTGCATTTTAACTCCGATTTGAACGATTCCAGTTTCTAAAAATCCAGAAAATTATGTTCTCTCTGTTTATGGATTTTATTTGGAGTTTTGGGATGTTTTTGCCTAGTGTTTATTTGTGAATTTGCTATTTGCACGCTTTACGAGTAGACGTTGAAGTGCCAAGGATTCGAAGGAGAAGTGTTGACTCAGGATCCAACTCAAGACCAAGAGCAAGTACTTTTTGAAGGCAAGTTGTGCTTTGACCATGTTGATCCTATTTCGAAATCTACTTTGATTTAAACTATTGCATGCTAGTTCAATTAGAAAGATATTTTGTTTAAACATGGGGGTTAGATAAATACCAATTTGCTGTATGACACCTTGATTATCTAAGTATGTGCCATGATCCCTCGTCACCCTAGTTGTGGTTTACTAGTTGGACATTATTAAATTGCCAACATGGGTTTAGACCGACGTAGTACAATCGCTTAGACTCGCTTACGTGCTCATGACATGATTTTGGACAATCAAATATTAATATTGACTTAATGATATATTGAACCTGTTTTGGAAAGGTATCATGTGATGTTGATGGCACGTGGTGCATGGTAATCAACTGGGGTTTGATAAACAGCTGACCAGGGCATGTGGCAAGAGTAATCAGGTGGGCTGCTGTGGCAATCGGGATGTTGATTTGGTTTTTCTAGTCTTGCCCTGGTCACTCTAAGGACTTAACCTTGCAAGCCTTTGAACTGGTCATACTTGCAACCACATGGTCGAATGGGACGGCCCTAGTTGACTAAGTCGCTAAGGACTCACTTGTGGAGCCTCAGGGTGTCGATTACACCGCTTGTGTGATTGTACGGGGAGCGTATCGTGGCTGTGGCCGGACACCCATCTAACGGTGTGTTGGTCCCATACTTCGCCTTGGCTAAGGGAAGGGATGGTGTAGAGCACGAACCTGAGAGGACCACCTGTGTTGTTTGAGGCTTCCAAAGGCTTTGTTACTGAACTCGCCTTTGTGGTGTTTGACTGTATCTTGTGGGTAAAGTGCATAACCTCTCGCAGAGTTGAGAATCTATTTAAATAGCCGAGTCCACTGTGATCGACAATGCTCGGGAATTACAGTCAAGGGTTAGACTTTCTGAAAATAACTTGGATTTGAAAAGTTGGGTTGGTTTAACAATGAAGATGATGGAAATGTGGTTTAGGATGGGGAAAAATGTTTGTTAAACTTCTTGAAAGTTATTTATGCTTTACTTATTTCTACTGCTTTCGAATCTACTCTTATTACTTGTCAAAAGTCAAGCATCGCAAATATACCTTGAGCTATTCCTTTGTACCAAGCCATGCATATAGTATATTAGCTTGCATTCTGTGCATGACTTGCCGAGTACCAAGTACTCACCCTTGCCTCAACACAATATCGCTTGAAGAGGAGACTACGCTGGCCGTGAGGAGGATTTCCAAGAGGACCCGTCTACTTAGGGATGCGAGCCCGGTCGGTTGCTGTGGTATACTGGATGGCGCCACGAAGTTATTTGATTTTCCGCTGCTATTATTTCTCTTTTAATAAGTTTCGCCTTGCAAGGCATATATTTGTATCTTGGCCATAAGGTCAAGTAACCCTTTGATTATTTAAATAAAGTACTTTGATAGTATCGATTGGTATGATTGTGATATATACCGATGTTAAGATCTGTGTGCACTAGCTGCGTTCTGGACTAGTGCTGAATACACAGAGGGTCCGGATTTGCAAATTCGGGTCCCGACAGAGGTGGTATCGAGCCATACTTGACTGTAGGCTCAACCCTAAGCTAGAATGGTCGTGAGTGAGGATAAAACCTATTTTCTAAAAGCTAAAAGTTTGTCAAGATAAGAAATGACATCTCGACTTATCCCTTCTCTCTTTTCTTGTCTCTTGCTGGAATTTTCCCTTACCTGGTCACAATTTAAAAATTCCGAGTTCTTACGTAAAGCACTCTTGTGACAGATGGAGGAAGAGTTCAACTACGTTGATTTGGGAGTTGGTCACGCCGCAGAACTTTGGCATATGCTCTGCACTCTCTGAGATTTTGAGAAGCCCCAATACCAAGTGGAAGTGATCGGACAAGCGGGATTGATCAAGGCTTGTGACGTGAAGATTGAGGTACCTGCTAGGAAAAAGGGCCTGTGCAATCGCCTCGATACACCGTGACCGCCAGGAGATCTACAATGCAGATGGGTATCCAAGAAGTATCACGACGCGCAATGCGCACATTACCCGTATTCACGCCAGAGAATTGAGAGCACGGTGTTCGCTATCATCCGCGCAGCGATAACCTTCTTGACCGAAGGAGATTCGGGATGAGGATGCCACGGTTACACAGCTTGGCACGATTTGTCGTCGCCAGGAGGATGTACTAGATAATACAAGCAAGGAGCTACGTAAGGCCCGCAAGGAGATCACGGCGAGAGAAGAACAGATGGCGGGAAGCTCAAGAGTATCGGCACACCTTCTACGAAGGATTGACGAGTTGGAGATGACTTTGTACGGACTGCACTGCAGCCAAGCATTGCGAGCTACACGAGCCGATCCAGAGGAGTCGATCTCGATGAGGACACTGCTTCTTCGACTACCATAGAGGACACAGCTTGCTGGACATGGCAATCGTTTACGCTTATGCCACAAAGACCGCACTCAGTGCCGTGGAGGTTTTCTCGATGAGTGAGCATGGGTTCTATAGTGAGACTCCTTCGCCGAGTCGAGTCATAGAATAAAGAGTCACCCTTTAGGCGTTAGACTCAGAGTTAGTTCGATTTGGATTTGCTTGTTTCTTTGAGTGCGCAGATGTGTTGCAAGGCCCTTAGGCATTGTAAGCGGCCATACCAAGTTACTAATAATAAAGTTGGACCTTAAGGCTACACCTTTCGCCCGCATAAGTTCCATATTACTTGTCTATTCTTGTTTCCCTCTCATCTCTAAACCTAGAGCAAATCGGCAGATGGTGAACACCCGTGGAAACTTTGGAGGCAATGGGAGTGGTTCTCGCCACAGAAAACCCCAATGATGGAGCACCGACCGCCAATTGATATGCAGAATTTTGGAGCATTTCTTGCTGCTCAGACTCAGCTTGATGCATGCTATGATGCAACAAATGCAGCACGCCATCGCCAGGCACGCTAATCAAGTTAATCAGGGACCACGCCGTAATACAAGACCGCCGAGTTCATGAGAACTCACCCACCCACTTTCTCCGGGAATGCCAATCCATTGGAGGCCGATGATTGGTTAAGATCAATCGAGAGGAAGCTACACATAGCTCAATGCATAGGAAATGAGAAGGTACTCACGCTTCTCATCACCGGAAGGAACAAACACGAATGGTGGGAGAACTTCGTGCCACGCAAGAGAACCTCAAGATATCACTTGGGAAGAGTTCACAATGCATTCCGACAAGATCACGTGCCTGGAAGGAATCATGGACCTTAAGAAGGAGGAGTTCAGAGCATCAAGCAAGGTAATCAGCCGATGGTCGACTACTCGAACAAGTTCACACACAGCACGCTACGCACCGAGGATGTAGCGACAGATAAATCCAGCATACCTCGTTTCATGAAGGGACTTAACTCAGATTGCAAGTAGGATTGATCACCCACACCTTTCCAGATTTCCAAGAGTTGGTGAATAAGGCACTTATTCTTGAGGACAAGCGCAAGGAACTGGATGAGAACAGAAGCGCAGGATGCAACAAAGAAGGATCACGCTAGGAACGCAATACCGAGAGTTGCACCAAATCAATTCTTCGTATTCCAACCACGTAATGCAACGAGGACACCATCCCCAGACCAAGACCGCCAATCGTAACTATCGCACCCACTTCGCTTAGAAACGCTTACCTGTGCAACAAGAAGGAACAAGTGAGACGCCTACAACCGCAACGAGCCAGGATACTTTGCCAATAGTTGTCCAAAGAAGACAGCAGAGCGACCCGATTCGCTTCAATCTAGGAACCACCCAGCTAGGACGCCAAAGACCAGGAGCCACACCCCAGACCGTGGTGAGAGGCCGAGTCAACCATGTCACCGCAGATGCACCGCAGAATGCTACGGACGTCAGATCGGGTAAGTTACTTGTTAACTCAAGACTGCAACAGCTTTGTTTGACTCGAGCTTCAGATTCGCTTGTTTCGCAAGGCTTTGCTACTAGAAATGACTTGAGAATTGCAAGACTTAAGTGCATGCTTTTAGTTCAAACCCCTGGTTCGAACTCCGAACGGAAGTAGGATGTTCCGGTGAGAATACTAATAGATGGAATAGAGTTCCTAGCAAACCTTATAATTTTGGAGACCTGCACCTAGACGTTATATTGGGAATGGATTGGTTATCCAAACACAAGGCCGTATTGGATTGTGGACGAAGGACTATCTCAATGAGAGCCCGTGTGGGAAGAAAGTGGAATTTCAAGCCACCGCAGCTTAGAGATGGACAGTTGATGGTTAACAAGATCAAGGCAATCAGCATAGAGGTTGTCCCAAAGAGTGAATGAGTACCCGATGTTTTTCCCGAAGATCTACCTCGTATGCCGCACAGGACATAGAGTTTGTGATAGAGCTTGTACCGGTACAAGACCGATAGCAAAGAGACCCTATCGGATGTCCACCGAGGAGTTGGTAGAAATGAAGAAACAAATAGAAGAGTTAATGGAGAAAGGATTTATCGACTTAGTTCGCCGCCATGGGGAGCACCGCTTTGTTTGTCAAGAAGAAGGACGGGAGTTTCAGGATGTGCATTGACTACCGTGCACTCAATGAAGTCACCGTGGAAGAATAAGTATCCGCTACCCAGGATTGATGATTTGTTTGATCAGTTAAGAGGAGCCGGAGTTTTCTCCAAGATTGATCTCGAGATCGATACCATCGCTTGAAGATCCGATCGTAAGATATTCAAGATCGCATTCTCGTCAAGATATGGACATTACGAAGTTTCTGATTATGTCCTTTGGGGATTTAATGCGCCTTATTTCATGAATATGATGAATAAGGTGTTCATGGAACATTTGGACAAGTTTGTCGTCGTGTTCATAGACGATATCCTAATCTACTCCAAGACAGAGGATGAACATGCCAACACTTAAGGCGAGTTTTGGAAAAGCCGAGGAACAAAGAACTTTTCGCCAAGTTCAAGAAGTGTGATTTTTGGAGGGACAAGGTGGAGTTTCTTGGACATGTAATGACCGCAGAAGGAGTCGCCAGAGATCCAAGCAAAGTAGAAGCTGTGTTACATTGGGAGCCGAAGAAGGCGTGACCCAGGTCGGAGTTTCCTTGGAATGGCAGGATACTACCGCCGTTTCATCGAAGGCTTCGACAATTGCGAAACCTCTTACGCATGGCTGAAGAAGGAAAAGAAGTTTGCATGGACGCCTAATGTGAGAAAGGATTTCGTGAGCTGAAGAAGTGATTGACGCCGGCACCGTGTTAGTTCTACCTGATGTTGCTCAAAGCTTCGATATTTATTGTGACGCATCGCGCCAAGGACTTGGATGTGTGCCGATGCGTAACGGAAAGGTCGCCGCTTATGCATCAAGGCGCTTGAGGCCGCATGAGGAAAATTATCCGACACATGACCTAGAGTTAGCCGCCGTAGTGCATGCCTTGAAGATATGGCGTCACTATCTCGATTGGAAACAGATGTGAAGTGTATACGGATCATAAGAGCCTTAAGTACATATTCACCCAATCGGACTCGAATATGAGGCAAAGGAGGTGGCTAGAGTTGATCAAGGACTACAATGTCGAATCCATTACCATCCCTGAAGGCCAACGTAGTAGCCGATGCCCTAGTCGGAAAAGCCATACCGTGAGTACGTTGCTAGCCACAAGCCAGGATGAGTTATGTAAGGATTTTCGTAAAATGAAGATTGAGGTTGTACCTAGGGGATTCTTGGCCACATTAGAAGTAAAGCCTACCCTAGAGGATCAGATCCGAGAAGGACAGAAGGATGATGACAAGATCCGCAGGATTAAGTCCATCAAGAAGGAAGGCAAGGCAGAGGACTTCAAGTTGATGAGCAAGGCACGTTGTGGATGAAGGATCGCATTTGTGTGCCTAACAAAAGGAGTTAAAGCAATCGATTTCGAAGAAGCCCATGACTCCAAGTACTCAATTCATCCTGGAAGCGCCAAGATGTATCAGATCTCAAGGAGAGATTCGTGGCCGAGTATGAAACGTGAAGTTGCCGAGCATGTTGCATTGTGCGACGATGCCGTAGAGTCAAGGCAATGCATCGTGAGACCAGCAGGATTGCTACAACCGCTGAAAATACCTCGAGTGGAAGTGGGAGGAAATCGGAATGGATTTCATTACCGGTTTGCCGAGGACTCAAGGAGGTTATGACTCCATATGGGTTATAGTGGATCGCTTGACTAAAGTAGCCCATTTTATCCCCGTGAAGACCACTTATTCGGGAGATAAATTAGCGTAATTGTACATGATCAGATTGTCTGCTTGCACGAGTGCCAAAGAGGATTGTATCGACAGGTACCCAATTTACCTCAAGGTTCGAATAAGTTGCATGAAGCCATGGGAACCCTGCTTGAACTTCAAGATGCCTTATCATCCACAGACGGATGGACAGACCGAAAGAGTCAACCAGATTCGAGGATATGTTAAGAGCTTGTACATTGGCTTATGCTACCTCTTGGGATAAGAGTTTGCCGTATGCCGAAGTTCGATTACAACAATAGTTATCGTGCCGCTTACGATGTCACCTTTTGAGGCATCAGATGGTCGACTCGCTGACGCCATTGAATTGGAATGAGACCGCGAGCGCCGTGTCTTTGGGCCTGATATTCTTCAAGAAGTCAAGAGCGGATCACTATGATTAGGAAAGGTTGAAGATAGCCCAATCTCGAGAAGAGTTATGCCGACAATCGTCGCGAGATTTGAGTTTTGAACCGTAAGACTTTGTATACCTCGAGTTACG
Organism: Rhipidocladum racemiflorum; assembly: GCA_036346355.1. Classification (NCBI taxonomy): domain Eukaryota; kingdom Viridiplantae; phylum Streptophyta; class Magnoliopsida; order Poales; family Poaceae; genus Rhipidocladum; species Rhipidocladum racemiflorum. The sequence goes on along the minus strand of CM070580.1, from coordinate 67,774,014 downwards.
CCTCTCAGGGAGTTAAGAGGTTCCATGCCAAAGGGAAACTTGCACCCTGCTATGTTGGACCATTTAAGATTTTGAGTCGCAGAGGCGGTTGCTTATCACCGGAGTTGCCACAAATAAGTTAGCAGAGTACACGACGTATTCCATGTGTCCTGGCTTAAAGAAGTGTCTCCGAAGTTCCGAGAGCAGACACCGCTAGAGTCAATTGAGTTGCAAGAGGATTTGACTTATAAGGAGTATCCCGTGAGGATTCTCGGACACAATGGATCGAGAAACTAGAAACAAGTCAACCCGTTTCAGAGAGTTCAAAGGAGCAACCATGAAGAAAGCGCGACTTGGGAGCTAAGAGGATTTGAAGAAAGAATTTCCAAACCTATTCCTTTAGTGAGCCCTCGAATCTCTGGACGAGATTCTATTAAGGGGAGGTTTGTAACACCCCAAAATTTTGCTTTTCTTAAATTCATGTGTGATTTGGCACTTTGGTGAATTTTTGGAATTTTCTCGAATTTATTTGGATTTATTTGGAATTTATTTGAATTTATTCCATTTTGAAATAATTAAAGAATTTAATTTTGCAAATAAAATTTTGTTGGAAATATTTTATTTGAGTCCAAAATGATCCAAAATATTTTCCAATTTTTCTGGAATTTTTTCGAGTCATTTGCTATTTTTAATGGATTAAATGAATTACTAGGAATTATTTTAAATATTAAATCGCTGGAAAATCAAACTCGGTCAAATCGTTTCATCCGACCGAAGTCGAACTCCGAAGTCGGACTATCCGACCGAGCCACGTGACTCGACCAAACCCACTCCTAAACCTAATCAATCCCAACCGCTGATCAAGATCCAACTACCGAGATCCGCCTGCACGGCTGAGCCAGATCCGCCCGGATCCGATCGCGCCGCGGCGATCGTGGCCGTTGATCGTGCCACGTGGACGGCTGAGCTTCATCGTCCCGCCGAGTCCGAGCCGACTCGCCGCCGCCGCCGCCAGAAAGAACTAGGTTTCCGCTTAGGCACGAACGCCGAGGCTATTTAAAGCGTGAGACGCCCCCCGAGGTTGCCTCATCCTTGCGCACCGTTCCCGAGCCATCTCGCCGAGCCGCTGCTTATTCGCGTGCGAGCTCGCCAGTAGTTGGAGGAAGTGACCGCCGGTTTTGCTCGATTCGCCGCTGGCCGTCTTCCGCCGAAGGAGCCAGATCCGAGTCCTCGCCGAGACGCACCCGGCGACCCTTCATCTCGCCGAGCAACCCCGGAACGCCGCTTGCTCGCCATCGCTTCGCCTCCGTGCCAAGCCTCGCCGCACTATCGCGGACTTCGCGAGCTCGGTGAACCGCCGATCCAGACGGACGGCTGAGGTGAGTTCACGTGTTCCAAACCCGACAGATATCCGGGACCGCTGGATCAAGATCCAACGGTTCACAATCGCCACGCGTCGAAAGCGGTGCTATTATAGGATTAGATCTGGACCGCCCGATCTAGATCGAACGCCCACGATCATCAAGTAGTTTAACGCAGTTAACCCTGGATCTAATCCGCCGCTGATTTTCAAACCAACGGCCGCGATTGGCGCCACGTGTCGAGGAGATGGACCGACGCTGGCCGCCAGACGCTGTAAGCGTGTCCTCGACACGCGGCCCCGCATGTCGAGGGCCCACACGCCACCGTCTGCGTGAGACCTCGTGACCGACAGTGGGTCCACATGTCGGGCCTCACGTGGAGCCGTGGACCGGGTCCACCGTGGACCGAACCGCCGTGAGCCGAGCCCATGAGCCGGCTGACGCCACCAGCCAATCAGGAGCTGACACGTGTCCTGCCGACGCAATAATTAATTTCCAAAAGAAAATGATTTATTAATTCGAAATATTGATTCAAATTTAGATTCAAACTTCAAACGCTTATAACTTTTGCGTTTCAACTCCGATTTGAGTGGTTCAAATTTCTAAATTTGTATAAAATTGAGATCTACCTAAATATGAATTTTATTTAATTTTTGGACTAAAGTTTTTCTCTGTAATATTATTTAATTGATTATTTAAACTTTAATAAATCATAACTTTTGCATTTTAACTCCGATTTGAACGATTCCAGTTTCTAAAAATCCAGAAAATTATGTTCTCTCTGTTTATGGATTTTATTTGGAGTTTTGGGATGTTTTTGCCTAGTGTTTATTTGTGAATTTGCTATTTGCACGCTTTACGAGTAGACGTTGAAGTGCCGGAAGGATTCGAAGGAGAAGTGTTGACTCAGGTCCAACTCAAGACCAAGAGCAAGTACTTTTTGAAGGCAAGTTGTGCTTTGACCATGTTGATCCTATTTCGAAATCTACTTTGATTTAAACTATTGCATGCTAGTTCAATTAGAAAGATATTTTGTTTAAACATGGGGTTAGATAAATACCAATTTCTTTGTATGACACCTTGATTATCTAAGTATGTGCCATGATCCTCGTCACCCTAGTTGTGGTTTACTAGTTGGACATTATTAAATTGCCAACATGGGTTTAGACCGACGTAGTACCTTCGCTTAGACCTCGCTACGTGCTCATGACATGATTTTGGACAATCAAATATTAATATTGACTTAATGATATATTGAACCTGTTTTGGAAAGGTATCATGTGATGTTGATGGCACGTGGTGCATGGTAATCAACTGGGGTTTGATAAACTGACCGGCATGTGGCAAGAGTAATCGTGGGCCGCTGTGGCAATCGGGATGTTGATTTGGTTTTTCGGGTAGTCTTGCCCTGGTCACTCTAAGGACTTAACCTTGCAAGCCTTTGAACTGGGTCATACTTGCAACCACATGGCTGGAATGGGACGGCCCTAGTTGACTAAGTCGCTAAGGACTCACTTGTGGAGCCTCAGGGTGTCGATTACACCGCTTGTGTGATTGTACGGGGAGCGTATCGTGGTCGTGGCCAGACACCCATCTAACGGTGTGTTGGTCCCATACTTCGCCTTGGCTAAGGGAAGGGATGGTGTAGAGCACGAACCTGAGAGGACCACCTGTGTTGTTTGAGGCTTCCAAAGGCTTTGTTACTGAACTCGCCTTTGTGGTGTTTGACCAGTATCTTGTGGGTAAAGTGCATAACCTCTGCAGAGTTGAGAATCTATTTAAATAGCCGAGTCCACTGATCGACAATGCTCTGAATTACAAATAAGGTTTAGACTTTCTGAAAATAACTTGGATTTGAAAAGTTGGGTTGGTTTAACAATGAAGATGATGGAAATGTGGTTTAGGATGGGGAAAAATGTTTGTTAAACTTCTTGAAAGTTATTTATGCTTTACTTATTTCTACTGCTTTCGAATCTACTCTTATTACTTGTCAAAAGTCACATTTCGCAAATATACCTTGAGCTATTCCTTTGTACCAAGCCATGCATATAGTATATTAGCTTGCATTCTCAGGCATGACTTGTCGAGTACCAAGTACTCACCCTTGCCTCAACACAATATCGCTTGAAGAGGAGACTACGCCAGCTTTGAGGAGGATTTCCAAGAGGACCGTCTACTTAGGGATGCGAGCCTGGTTGCCTGGTATATCTGGATGGCGCCACGGTTATTTGATTTTCCGCTGCTATTATTTCTCTTTTAATAAGTTTCGCCTTGCAAGGCATATATTTGTATCTTGGCCATAAGGTCAAGTAACCCTTTGATTATTTAAATAAAGTACTTTGATAGTATCGATTGGTATGATTGTGATATATACCGATGTTAAGACTGTGTGCACTAGCGCGTTCCTGGACTAGTGCTGAATACACAGAGGGTCCGGATTTGCAAATTCGGGGTCCCGACACTTAGCAGCCGAGCGGGATGAGAAAAAGAAGGAAGATCGTATAGAAGAGTTAAAGGGCCTCTTGGCTGTGGCGGATGAGGCCAAGAATATGCTGAAGAAGCAAACAGAAGAGTTTCCTTCCCAGCTCACGATGGCGCGGGGCGAGGCTCAGATGCACCTTCGCAACGCTCAACGTGCAGAGGAGAGTTACGAAGCGATCCGGAAGGAAATGGACTCCATCGCATCCCAAGATCATGGAGCGACTGAGGCCATTGTGCAACAGATTCCTCGATTTGGCATCGACGCGCCTCCGAGCCGCATTCCCCCTTCACACCTGGAAGCTATTTCTTTTCTCACGAAGTCTACTAAGATTTTCGGGGACTCGGCGTTAACCTTCGGCGACTACTGCGCGAGGCTAGGCTCTGTGAAGACTGCTCAATTGTTGGAGGCGAAGGGGTGCACACATGTTCGCGAACATTTTGGTTCTTCCTCCGCTTCTGCATCTTCGCCTGGATTTGGTGACCTTCTTCCATCCGTGAAGCCCTCTGCTGCTGCATTCCGGTTGTCCTCGAGCTTTATGTCAGATTTTTGGAGGCAGCATGGCGATAATGTTACGAAGGAATCAGTGCGTCGTGCTCGGGCTTCGATGGTCGAGTTAGCGAAGGGGGCGGAAAAACCGCCATCCACTTAGTTTGCCTGCTTCTCGCATTATCGCTATATACTTCACTGACTTTGGGAATGTAAACGCTTCGAATTATCGTGTTGCATTTATTTCAGACTTTCCGCCTTCTCGTCTCTTCGGCTCCCCGAGTTGATATTTACTTCGGTTCCTCGAACTTCGCTGCTTCCGTGGTGTATATACGCATAACAACAGTATCATTTGGGGTCCCCTCGAGCATTCTTTTTCTCCCTGCATACTTTGTTCTTCCTGGCAGCTCCTCTTAGCGCCCAACACTCCAAGATGGATGGCCAAGCTCCGCTCCCTGCCGTCGACGACGCGCCCCCCTTGGTTTTCAACTTCGGCGACGAGGCTCCGCCACCCCCACCAGCGTTGGTCAACGAAGAAGATGAACTCTGGCTGGCATATGATTTGGTCCTGGAAGAGTTGGCGCGGGAGGAGGCCATCGCTCGCGATATTTCAGGCGTTCACCTTCTGGTGGCGGCGTTCACCTTCTGGTGACGGATGCTCTTGTTGCAGCAGTACACCGTGCGTACAACGAGTAATAGTGGATGTATATGTAATGGACCCTACTTTCGGTGATACCTATATAAAAGAAGAATATCATCTTTTGTACCGCTTCTTTTATCTCTTTTTGCCGTTCCTGCTTCATTCACGAGACTTGGATCAGCAACGCGATCATCCATGTTGATCTATATATATATATACATATATATATATATTTTTTGAAGCTTGTCGTGTCGCATTGTTCCAGCGGTTGTTATTGTCTAGGGATCTGAGGGTTCCGATTACACATGGAATAGGATGGGGTCATGGTCTTTCGGGGTTTTTCCAGGGGCTTTTAGCCGTAGGCTTGGGGGCAGAACCTTGGGTTCCTTGGAAGGTCGAAACAAAGTACAAGCCTAACTCACCGCTTGTCAAGTTCCCCTCGGGGCTGAGCCCCGGGCCGTGGGAGCTCATCTGGTGAAGGTTACGCTTGCACCTAACTTCTCCACATTCGTCCTGGATCGTAGCCCCGGGCATTGAGGACGGTTGGACAGGTAGGCAGTTAACCTTATTCTACATCCATAGACTCCTACCCGGCGCGAGGCTGCGGGTCTCCGGAGCGGGGGAACGGGTGGGACTTTGGCCCGACTGCGCTCAGAAGCTCCTACCTGCGCGAGGTCGCGGGTCTCCTGAGCGAGGAACGGGTGGGCTTTGGCCCGACTGTTGCTCAGAAGCTCCTACCCTACGTGAGGTCAAGCGGGTCTCCGGAGCGGGGGAACGGGTGGGCTTTGGCCCGACCAAGCGTTCGTAAGCTCCTACCCGGCGCGAGGCTGCGGGTCTCCGGAGCGGGGGAACGGGTGGGCTTTGGCCCGACCAAGCGTTCGTAAGCTCCTACCTAGCGCGAGGCTACGGGTCTCCGGAGCGGGGGAACGGGTCGGCTTTGGCCCGACCAAGCCGGCGCGAGGCTGCGGGTCTTCGGAGCGGGGGAACGGGTGGGACTTTGGCCCGACCAAGCGTTCGTAAGCTCCTACCCGGCGCGAGGCTGCGGGTCTCCGGAGCGGGGGAACGGGTGGGCTTTGGCCCGACCAAGCGTTAAATAGCTCCTACCCGCGCGAGGCTGCGGGTCTCCTGAGCGGAACGGGTGGGCTTTGGCCCGACCAAGCGTTAAAAGCTCCTACCCAACATGAGGTGCGGGTCTCCTGAGCGGGGAACGGGTGGGCTTTGGCCCGACCAGCGTTAAATAGCTCCTACCCTGGCCAGCGAGGTCGGGTCTCCTGAGCGAAACGGGTGGGCTTTGGCCCGACTGCGTTCAGAAGCTCCTACCCGGCCGCGAGGCTGCGGGTCTCCTGAGCGAAACGGGTGGGCTTTGGCCCGACCAGCGTTAAATAGCTCCTACCCTGCGCGAGGTCATGGTCTCCTGAGCTGGGAACGGGTGGGCTTTGGCCCGACTGTTGCTCAGAAGCTCCTACCCGTGGCGAGGTCATGCGGGTCTCCGGAGCGGGGGAACGGGTGGGCTTTGGCCCGATCAAGCGTTCGTAAGCTCCTACCCGGCGCGAGGCTGCGGGTCTCCGGAGCGGGGGAACGGGTGGGCTTTGGCCCGACCAAGCGTTCGTAAGCTCCTAATTGGCATCAGTCGAAATCTTGGCTTGAGGGGGACTTTTTCTTCTTTATTGATAGAAACTCAGTTTCGCGCACACGCACACACACATTTTTTTTTTAAACCTACGGGTAGAATTTCTTCAGAGCGTCCGTATTCCAAGTTCTTGGCACCTCCTTGCCTTGCAACGTAACGAGCTTATGCGCCCCTTTTGTCGTAGATTCTTGGATGATATATGGTCCTTCCCACGTCGTTTCCAGCTTGGCAAAGGCTGGAGCCGCTTTCTTTAGCACCATGTCTCCGGGGGCTAGGCTTCGCTTCTGGACCTTTTTGTTGAAACTTCGGGTTGAGGCTTTCGCGTATGCTTGTATGGTGTTCAGGGCTTGAAGTTTCTGTTTCTCCCTCAAGTCGCAAGTATCCTCTATATCTTCTTGTGCCGGAGCTTTAATCACGCGAAGCGATTTGGCTTGTATTTCGGCGGGGGAAACGGCTTCTTCTCCAAATATGAGTCGAAACGGAGAGAATTTCGTCGCCCGCGAAGTCGATGTCCGAAGGGCCCATAAAACATTAGGGAGCTCGTCCGGCCATGAGCCCTTGGCAGAATCGTGGAGTCTTTTTTTAATGCCGTCGAGGATCAATCCATTTGCTCTTTCAACAGCCCCGTTCGACTGTGGGTGTCCGACTGAAGCAAAACAGATCTCTATCCCGATTTCCTCGCAATACTCTTTGAACCTCCGGGAGTCGAATTGAGACCCGTTGTCGGTGACGAGTTGGAAAGGGACCCCGTACCTGCATATGATCGCTTTCCACAGAAATTTTACCGTCGCTTCAGCCGTGATCTTTGACACCGGCTCCGCTTCAATCCACCTAGAGAAATAGTCAATCGCGACGATCACGAATCAAGACTCGCCGAGCTTTGGGCAATGCTCCTACTATATCCATTCCCCACTTGGCGAAGGGCCAAATTGGCGGTATCGGATGCGATTCGCCGGTGGGGCCTTCTTCTCGCCTCAACATCCATCGGCATGCGTGGCAATGCCGGACCACCTCTTCCGCCCTTCAGCCGCCAAGGCCAATAGAATCCCATCCTAAGACCTTTCCAAATGAGGCTTCGGGCTTGGTGTGCTCCACAGTCCCCCGGTGCGCCTCTTGTAGGGCTTGTATCCCTCTTCGCGTGAAATGCAACGAAGCCATGGAGCGCAGAGTCCATTACGAAAAAGCAACCCTTCTATTATGGCATATTTCTTTGCCCGCCTTTCCACACGCCTTGAAGATGCCTCGCCCTGGGTAGCGTCCTGTAAGAAGGTAATCGTGACACTTCACTTCTCCGTCCTCGACTCGCTTTGGTAACCACATTCACATGCAAAGAAATTGAGGCGGCTTGGAGCTCCTCAAAGAAAACCGTGGGTGGCGGGGTCCCTCCGCTCGCAGCGATCTTTGCCAATTCATCTCGCTCTTGTATTCGGGCTCTTGGAATAGCGAGGACAGTGAACCCCTCGAAGCCTTTTTCTAGTGCGCGAACTGCTTCCACATACTTTTGGAGTTGCTCGTCCTTTACTTGATATTCTTTGGAAATTTGTCCTTGGACCAATTTTGAGTCAGTCTGCAAGATGGCTCTTCTTGCCCCCCATGGTATTTGCCTTTCAGAGCCCCAAGAATGTGGCTTCATACTCCGCCATGTTGTTGGTCGAGGGAAATTGAAGTCTTGCCGCGAACTCGGCCAGCTCCCCCCCCCGGGGCTCTCACTATCGCTGCAATCCCGGCTCCCTTTACTCCCCATGATCCATCCGAATTGATGGTCCATACCGTCGGGATCCTCTCATCTTCGGAGGTTGGAGACGTCCATTCTACCACGAAGTCGGCCAATACTTGACTCTTAATGGCAGTACGTGGTATTATCCCCAACTCAAAAGATGCTAGTTCGACCGCCCATTTACTGATGCGTCCCGTGCTCTCCCTATTGGTCAACATCGAGCCGAGGGGGTATGCCGTTGGTACTTTGATACGGTTAGCTTGGAAATAATGGCGAAGCTTCCTGGATGCCATTAGCAACGCATACATTAGCTTCTCCATTTCCGTGTATCGCAGCCTCGCCCCTGCGTTGCCTCGAGACGGCGTAGATTGGTTGTTGCTTTACGCCTTGCGGTTGTACCAAGATCGCACCGACAAATTAAGGGCTTGCTGCCAAATACAATAAAAGCTCTTCGCCTTGCTTCGGCTTCGCAGGTTGGCACCTCCATAAGGTTTTGCTTCAACTTGTCGGGCGGCGAGCCGGCATTCCTCTGTCTGCCGAAGGTGCCGCTGTATCGCAGTGCTTTGAAGATGGGTAGACTCTGCTCCGCGGACTTTGGGAGGAAGCGGTTGAGGGCGGCAAGCCTCCCTGCTAAACGTTGTACCTCTTTCACATTCTTGGGCGGGGCCATATCTTGGATAGCTCTTATCTTCTCGGGGTTCGCTTCGATGCCCCGTTGTGACACCAGGAATCCCAGCAATTTTCCCGCATCTACGCCGAAGACGCACTTGTTCGGGTTGAGCTTCATCCTCTCAGCTCTTAGGCTGTTGAAAGTCTCCCTGAGATCGGTTAAATGGTCTTCCTTCTTTTCGCTTTTAACGATGATGTCATCGACGTATGCTTCCACGTTCTTTCCTAATTGGTTCGCGAAAACCTTGGCGATAAGACGTGCGAAGGTAGCACCTGCATTTTTAAGACCGAACGGCATCCGAATAAAACAGTAAGTGCCGAAGGGGGTGATGAACGCCGTCTTGTCCTCGTCTTCCTTCCGCATATAAATTTGGTGATACCCGGAATAAGCATCAAGGAAACTCATCCTTTCTGACCCGGAGGTTGAGTCAACGAGTTGATCGATGCGGGGGAGAGGGAAGTCATCTTTAGGGCACGCCTTGTTGAGGTCGGTGAAATCGATACACATCCTCCAAGCCCCGCTGGCTTTTTTGACCAGGACCACATTGGCCAACCACTCCGTATGGACCGCCTCCCGTACGATTCCTGCCTGGAGGAGCTTCACCACCTCCGCCCTGGCCGCAGCTTGCCTCTCAATGGAGAGCTTCCGGAGCTTCTGCTTCTTCGGTTTGGCACTTTCGCTGGTTGCCAAGGCGTGCTCGACTGTTTCCCTTTTGACCCCCGGAAGGTCCTCCGGTCCCCACGCGAATATTGTCTCGTATTCCTGGAGAAGCTGCATTAAGTATTTTTCTTCGCTGGGGGTGAGGGTGGCGCTGAGAGTTATAATCCTCTCTCCTTCTGGGTGGAGGGGCACCCGCCTTGTTTCACCCTGGGGCTGCGGTTTGGGGAGCCATTTCCCACGAGGCATTGTTGTCAGGTCCTGCTCGGTGGTACGAACATACCTAACCCGAGAGGGATTCTCCATGTCTATTTTCCTGGCGAGGGCTTGGTCTCCTTTGACCGTGATAACGCCACTCCCCGACGGGATCTTCATACATAGGAATCCGTGGTGGATAACTGCTGCCATGGCCGTCAGCGATCCCCGACCGAGGATGGCGTTATACTGGAAGGGTATATCCACTACGTCGAATGTGACTAGGTTGGATATCTGACTCTGTGACGTCGCGAAGGTGACCTCCAGCTCCACTTGTCCGAGGGTGTTAACTGCGTGGCCCCCAAAGCCCACCAATGGTACCTCCGACTTCTTCAGTCGATCGCGGGGTATCATCATCTGTCGAAAAGCCTCCGCCGAGAGAATGTCCGCAGCACTTCCCCCGTCAATCAACACTCGACGAACTTCGCACTCGGCGATGATCGCCGTTACGACCAAAGAGTCTTGATGTGGGAAATGCACTCCCGCTGCATCTTCTTGTGTGAAAGTGATTGGTTCAAGTTCCTTCGGGGCGGGGCCGACCGGGCTAAGTCCTACGTGGTTAATTTGCCTTGCGTAAGCCTTCCTTTGCCTTTTCGATGAGAGGTGTGAGGAGGACCCCCCGGCAATAACGTTGATTACGCGTCGGAGCTGATTTACTCCCCCGAGAGGGGAAGGAGGAGGAGGACGGTGCTCATTTGGGGTGACGCCAAGATCGGGGTGAACCCCGCGTCCCTTCGCTTTCTTTCGAAGCGACGATAGCCTTCAATTACCTTGCAATGTGCGGTGTCGTGCGTGTTGTTGTCGCCATGATATTCACAGGTATACCGTTTTCGGCTTTGCTCCTCCTTGCTGTCCAAATGGATTCCTCCCTTTGGCCTCCCCTGCTCCATTGGCGAACTCCATTTTTGCTGTCCTCCGAACCCTCCTTGATTCGCCCGATTTTCCACATAGTGGATCCTCCTTCCCTTGTCTCTTCTGGCTGGTTCTGCACGCCGTTCCTTCGCCGCGGCCCTCGGGGGGGATCTCTCCTCCGGTCCCTCTTGCGTGGGTCCATGTCTTCGCTTCTGCATGGCCCATCCTCTCTCCGGAGATGATCTTCCTCTGCCCTGGCGTATTCCCTCATCTTTGCGAATAGCTCTTCCACGGAGCGTACTTCCTTGCGTGCAAGTCTCTCCGCCAACGGCCCCCTTCACAACCCAAAACGCGCGGCGTTGATTATGGTTGTGTCGCTAACCCCCCGAACTTGGCATTTGATTCGAGAAAATCGCTGGAAATAGCTCTTTAGGGTTTCGCCTTCACGCTGTTTAATTGCAAATAGGTCACTTTCCTCTTTAATCCCGTCAACGTTGCCTTGAAAATTGCCTTCGAGTTTCGCCCGGAGTTGCGGCCAGTTGGTGATAGAATTTGGCTCCAAGGAGGAGTACCAGGATAAGGCTATCCCCTCCAACGCCAATAGCAATCCTTTGGCTTTAATATCGTCATCGCCTCCAGCGGCTTCCATGGCCGTGTCGTAGACACGAAGAAATTCCCTTGGGTTGGTTTTGCCATCATACGGTTTTACTGCGGGGAGTTTGAAGCTTCCCGGTGAGGGCCACCTTTTTGTTCGAAGCCTGACGCCGAGAGGGTTCAAATCGCTTTCCTCCCTTTCCGTTCTCATGTATGTTGGAGAAGATACCTCCCGGCTTGGGCTGTAATCTTGAGATTCCTCACACCTCCATTCTTGTTGTTCCTGCCAAGCGCTTTACTTCGCCATAAGCCTTTCGTTGGCCTCCATCGCTTGTATGTTGGGGTCGATTGCCTCCTCGACTCCGGTCCCCTTCGGCCCCTTTTCGCCCTCTGCCGACTTGGCGATGAGTCGGGGTTGAGGCTTCTGCTATGTCTCCTCCCATCGCCGGGCGTGTACACCTGCAGTTGGGGGCGCTGCTTGGGGCGCTTGCGCGCCGTCGCCGAGTTTGTGGAGGTGGCGCCCGAGCTTCCCTTGCCGTTCTTGGAGCCAAAACGCGATCCTCCTCGCTCAGGAGCTGAAGTTGTCCGCGCGACGGCTCTGGTGGATCGTCTCGATCCGCTCGCTCCAGCCGTCGCCGTTGCTCCGTCACGACGCCTCCTTAGATGCCGCCTCTGCTCCCTTCTTTGGTGGCATGGTTTTTGGAAAACGTGTTCGCTGCCTAGATTGGTAAGCTTCACCTTTTTCCGCTCCCCACGGACGGCGCCAGTGTTGTGGTTATGACCACAGGGGTGTGTGTTTTTTGTGGGCTCTTTCTTCTCTTTTTATAGGAGGGGAACATGGAGGAACTGTCCCTTCGTGCGCGTCCCATTTTACTCTTCCCGACCGGTCCCGATAGGATCTTGTCGTTTTCCTTTTTTCTTTTTGCAGGGTGTCAGATTTACTTGATGGTGTTGTCGGGTGTGTCTTCGTGGATCATGAAGGTGCGTTCCTCCGCTGCCTTTTCCGCTATTCTCGCTTCGCGTTGTAGGTTCGGGCGAAGCAATGCCTCGTTTGCTCAGCTTTGCTTCGGATAAAACATGGGCCGTGCTTCATTCACCCGATGGCTCGGGATATGACGGGCTGGACTCTGTAACTGAGCCACTACACCTGTAGAGATACGTTCACTGTCATGACCTAATAAATAATAATCATTAACTGCATATCATTGAAAAAGGCAAACGAAAAACGTTGAGAACCAATTACCTGTACTTGTCCTCAATCCTCATCATTAGCTATTTCTTCTTCATCCTACGATTATGTAATGTCAAATAGTAAATTAACATAAATGTTAGAAGCAAATGCTAACTTAGAAAGTAGAGAGTGTCATACCACAATCAGCATATTAGCGATAAGGGTATCCACAACCTTCTTACTTTCCTCCATAGCTGTCACATAATACTTGGTGTAGTGATCCCAAACAGGTGATGTGCTCTTCTTTTGTCTCTTTACTTGAGGCTCATCATCTGCCTATCAACATGCACAATAGCAGCAGGGTTTGTATCTCCTATGCCACTAGGCTCACTACCCATGCTTGGGATGGCTTGATTTGGAGTTGTCGATGATACACTTACACTTATACTTGCAGTACCATTTGATGCAGATGCCATGTTTTTCCTAGTATAGACAAATAAAATTTCATAAATCAGCGTATTTTTCAATGCACGACGAATCATAGCAGTTTATTGAAGGAAGATTATGTGAACATTAGAAGCCTTCACACTTCTTAGCTAACATATCAAAGAAAACCAAACTACGTAACACAAGAAACATCCACTGAATCAAGTTGCCGACAGGATCCTCTGTAGTTTTTATTCCCGTTTTTTTCTTGTAATCTTAGTATCCCATCTAGCAACTAATGCCCTAAAGTAAAGAAAAGAACCAGCATTAAGAAGCATTAAGTTTATGATAGTAAAGCACACACACAAGGAGCAAGAACCAGTATATGCTTCTCCTTGTTGAATTCCACTAAGGCATTTCCAAATTAACTGCTTAGCACATCATATTTGTTCTTACAACCAAAACCGCTGAAGCAAATAATATTCATTCATAAATAAACATGCTTGATAAGAAGGAAGTAGCACTAGCATAAGTAAAGTTTGACCAAAAGGCTTGGAAAGCTATTCTTCTGATTAACAATGAAACCAACAGGTTCTTTCTTGGATCACAAAGCATGACAATATATCGAATTAACAAATTCTACTACTTTCTTGGCTCACTGTAGGACCGAGTAGGCAACTAGAGGGGGGGGGGGTGAATAGATGCCGAATAAAATTCAACTATTTCTTTCTGAAAATAAAAGACCCCTAAATAGCGGAAGAATATCTAATAATGAAGAGATCAAAACCCTAGATTAATTAGCGAGACAAGTCGAACAAAAATCAAAACTAGTTCTATCAAAAATCGAACAAACCTTCTAATCAAGAATCAAAGCAAAAAAAATAAGAGAATATTGCATAAACTTATTTTTTTTATTCCAAAGCCATCTTCAACAAGATGACACCAAAAAAATCTTCTAATCTTCAATGATTAGAAAACCCTAAACAAAATCTCTAATCTCACAAGATTAGAAAACCCTAAACAAACTAAAGAGAGCACAAAAGCTTTTCTTTGTTGTAGGCACCTTTTGCTTCTTGCCCTTTTGCATTGGATGATTCTCTAAGCCCCTAGAACCCCTATTTAAAGGGCTCCATAGCAGTTGATTCCTTCTTGTATACTGCAAACCGGCCGGCTCTCCTTCTCGACACAAAGAAACCGGCGGCTCCACGCTTCCGTTGCGAATCTCCTTCTGATACGTATTGATCTCCTTCGTGCACAAGTCTCCTTCTCGGACACGCACGCAACACCGCAAGCGATGCACTCACGCACGGCAACACAAAGAAATGATGCACTCACTCACGGCAACACATGCATGCAGACACACGCACACATGCAACTCACGCCATGCACACACACACACTAGTATGCACACACACACGCACACATGCAACTCACGCCATGCACACACACACACACACTAGTATGCACACACACATGCATGCATACTCACACACTCACATGCATGCACACACACATGCACGTACACACACACACTTGCATGTATGCACACACATATGCACACACACACTCTAAAAATTGTATACACGCGTACGACCACCTGCCGCTACGCTGCAACGATCTCGACCTCACGTGCACCGTTTCTCTAGTCCGAAACATCTCGCATGACACCCTCGACCCTCACGACCTCGGTTCCTCCTCGAACCTAGTCTCGGTCCCGCCATCGACCACGCTCGACCTCGAGCAACACCGCACGTGAACAAAAATACAAAATACAATTTCCGAGCCCAAGTCCACGACTTGACTCAAATTAATCCATACAACCAACTGGTTTCAGATCTTTTTCAAATAAAGAAACCAAAAATAAATCGGTTCAAATTGGTTTCAAATCTTTTTCAACATCGAGCCAAAATCAAATCAACTCAAATCTTTTCAAATCTCTTCGAATATTCAAATACTCATCATCAAAAACACATGGATCAAAAAAAACAATGATCCTTCAATCTCCCCCTTGATGAGTAATTTGACAAAACACAATATAAGATTTGACAAAGGTAAAGAAAAATACCAAATGAGAGTTTGAGACCAAAAAGATTCCAAGACCAAGTAAATCCAAATTCTCAAACAGTTTGAATTATATTCCTCTCCCCCTTTTTGACAAAATAGTCATCAAGATCTCAAAACTCCCCCTTAATGAATGCAGTATCTCAAGCTTTGAAGTATATTCAAGGTATATAATCAAAATAAAGCATTTGGAGAGTTTTCACATTTTGTATCAATTTATCAAATGAGAAAGCAAATTGTGAGAATATGGAGGCTCTAACACATAGAATAGTTGTTGCATAAGCAAATTAGAGCAAACAAGTAAAATGTCATAAACTGATTTTGCCAAAGCTAAAAAGAAATCTATCATGAGCAAAGAGAGACTTTCAAATTCACTAATGTTTGTCTCAAGCCTTTTCAAAAATTTGAATTTCCTTTTTCTCTTTTAGCAAGTTTGACAATTTTGCTTTGTGATCAACAGGGATGACAAGTAACTGCACACTAGCCCATACTTGTGTATGAGTAGGTAGTTCTTTCTTGTATCTTTCTCAGTTTAAATTGGCAAGTGGCTTCACATTGTTCTGAACTTTTGTTTAGACAAGTAGCCTTTTCTTTGCATCTTTTGAATTTAAATCCTGGCAAGGAAGCTGCACATTGTACTAAACTTGTGTTTAGCCAAGTAGCTTTTGCTTGCATCTTTTTCAACTTGCTTTTATCATTTAAAACACTAATTTTGCTTGAGACTCATAATGATCATTTGAAGTCCAACAAAAAGCTCACACATAGTTTCTAATCAGCTCTAGCCTTTCAACAGATGACAAGAAACTTTTAAGCCTATTTCACAAATGTAATACCATAATGAACAAGAGCCAAAATATTCTCAAAAGCATCTCAAATTGAATTATTTTAGTCTTTTAGTCTTTTAGTGAGAAGTGAAGCAATGTAGCAATAATTTGACTATATACACAAGAATAGTCAACAAAGCTTTGTACTACATGATGCAATAAAAACAGGGGAGTTTTCTTTTAAGTGTAACGACAAAATAGCTCCTTGTAGTAAACAAAGTCAAGTAACACAAATGAAAGAGTTAAAACAAGACTCCCCTCAAATCAACCCATGGGGATGAATGATCCCAAGTTCGCCAGAAGAAAGCAAAGCGAGAAGAATCAAGCGGCTTAGTGAAAATATCAGCAATTTGAGCATCCGAATCAACAAATTTCAGTTCAATAGCTCCTTTTCAACATGATCTCTAAGAAAATGATATCGAACATCAATGTGTTTAGTCCTTGAATGTTGAACAGATTTTTAGCGATGTGAATTGCACTAGTATTATCACAAAGAAGTGGAACACTATTAAAGTTAATGCCATAATCTTTAAGAGTTGAAGTGATCCAAAGAATTTGTGAACAACAACTAGCGGCTGCAACGTATTCAGCTTCAAAGCAGTAGATTGAGCAATCGAGGACTGCTTTCTTAGAAGACCAAGAAACAAGTGAAGTGCCAAGAAAATGACATGTGCCGGCGTACTCTTTCTATCTAATCTACACCCGCAAAATCAGCATCGTAATATCCTAGGAGTGTGCGAAGAAGAACAAGAATACCAAATGCCAAATTCGTAAGTGGAGCGAAGATACCTGAAAATTCTTTTAATTGCTTGTCGATGTGATTCTCGAGGAGAGGCTTGAAATCGAGCGCACAAACATACCGCAAAATGTATGTCGTGCCTCGGCACTAAGTACGTATGATCCAATCATGCTTCAGATTCTTTTGGTCCATCTCGACACCATTCTCGCCAAGATCCAAAATTGTTGTTGTGCTCATTGGAGTAGATATCGACTTTCCTTCTCCCATGTCGAATTTCTTTAGTAGCTCCTTTGTATACTTGGATTGGTGCAAGAAGATCCCTTCTTTCGCTTGCTTGATTTGAAATCCAAGGAAGTATGTCAACTCTCCCATCATACTCATCTCGAATTCCCTCGACATCACCGGAAAATCGCAACACAAGAGAGTGGGAGGATCCTCCAAAGATAATATCATCCACATAAATTTGCACCACAAGGAATTGATCATTTGAATTTTGAGTAAACAGAGTTTTATCAACTTTTCCCATCTCAAAATTATGTTGAAGCAAGAAGCCTTTTAATCTATCATACCATGCACGAGGAGCTTGTTTTAATCCATAAAGAGCTTTTGATAAACGATACACATGATTGGGAAATTTTTCATTTTCAAAACCAGGGGGTTGTTTCACAAAAACTTCTTCTTCTATAAAACCGCTTAGAAAAGCACTTTTCACATCCATTTGAAATAACTTAAAACCTTTTGAAGCCGCAAAAGCCAAGAGGATGCGAATAGCTTCTAAACGAGCAACAGGAGCAAATGTTTCATCAAAATCAATTCCTTCAAGTTGAGAATAACCTTGAGCTACAAGTCTAGCTTTGTTTCTAACAATTACTCCATCTTCATTTAACTTGTTCTTAAAAACCCATTTTGTTCCAATAATGTTTTGATTTTTAGGAGGTTCCACTAAAGACCAAACTTTATTCCTTTCAAAGTTTTCTAACTCTTCATGCATCGCATCTACCCAAGAACTATCGCCAAAGCATGAGTAATGTTCTTAGGTTCAAAATTTGCAACAAAAGCAGAATGCATGCATAAAAGAGTTTGAGATGAATTAGAACGTGTCACCCTTTCATGAAGACTTCCAATAATTTGTTCAGAGGATGGTTCTTCAAAACAGTAAGGGAGGTCCAGCTTGTTTCACTGCCGTGGGAGGTGTAGGAGAATCTGAAGTAGTAGTCACATCAATTTGTTCAGAACATCTTCCCTGCTCTGTAGGTATGAGCTCATCATCATCATTATCTTCATCATTTTCTTCAATCTTTTATCCAAAAAGATTGGTTCTAAATCTTCTCGTGAATCTGAAATGTCGGGTCTAGCTCTGTGGCTAGCCTCATCAAAAGTAACATCGCATGTCTCCAACAATTTGTTAGTCGATAAATCAAGTACCACGATATCCACGAGAGTGCAACGAATAGCCAAGGAAAATACCATCTGCATTTACGAGCTTCGAATTTATCAAGATTTCCATGTTTAAGAATAAAGCATTTGCAACCAAACACTCGTAAGTGAGAAACAGATGGTTTACGATCAAATCTCAGTTCATAAGATGTTTTACCAAGTAAAGCTCGAGATAGACCCTATTTGATATATAACAAGCGTAAGAAATTGCCTCATTTCAAAATTTTCTTGAAGTGTTGTATTCATCTAGCATAGTTCTAGCCATTTGAATCAAAGTTCTATTTTTCCTTTCTACAACACCATTCTCGTGAGGGAGAATATGGCGAAGAAAATTGATGTTCAATCCCATTAGTTTCACAAAAGATTTAAACAATGCATTTTTGAATTCTGTGCCATTATCTCTGCTCTTATGGCTTTCAATGAGTTAGGCAATTCATTTATCAATCTCTTAATGAAGACATGAAAGAGTCCAAAAATCTCATCTTTTGAAGACAGAAAAATGCACCCAAGAGTATCTCGAATAATCATCAACTATTACTAGAAAGTACCACTTACCTCCTACGATTGTACTTTAGATGGTCCCATCAGATCCATGTGAAGAAGTTGGACCGGGGCCAGTGGTCATTACAAGAGAGACAGGAGCATGTGGGGCTCCAACCATCTTACCATGTCGACAGAAGCACAAACAATGTCTTTGCAAGATTTTAATTTTGGCAAGCCACGAATTAAGTCTAGACCACTCAATCTAGATAATGTGATCAAAGCCCATGTGACCTAACCGACGATGCCAAAAATTGAGATTTCTAGATTCTCAAGCAACAAAACAATGTGAACTTGAAGCATTGCTAAAATTTGCTATGAAAATTTTTCCAAGTCTAGATATCTCAAGAGTCAAGTTTCCAAGCATCGAGTACTCTACATGCATTTGGTTTAAAACTCACTTCAAAGTTTTCATCCAACAATTGAGATACGTATAGAAGGTTGAATTTCAGTTTAGACACCAAAGAGACATTCTTTAAAGTAAAGTGATCATTCACCTTCACAAGACCTTTTGCAATGACGCGTCCAAGAGTAGCATCTCCAAAAGTGATCGCTTGCTCCCGTGATGCTTTTGTTAGGAGGAGAACCAACTTGGGTTGCTGTCATGTGTTGGCGATCCTGAATCAACAACCCGGATGTTCTCCTTCCCTTCTCGTACTCACCTACATGTTATGAACAGAAGATGCCGAGGATTCAAATACCGGGTTAGAGAAATAAGATTTAGGTATCCAAAGATCAATCACTCGACGAGGAGGTGATCAGACAAAAGCTTGTGAATGCAACGTAGATGATTTTCGAGGAATTTTGTTTGCTTTCACTAGTGGAACATGTTGAGAAATGATACGTGTTTGTCTAAAGTTAGCCTTTGAATTTTCCTTTCTCTCGTTGTTTGGCTAGTCTAAAACAAAAATTCACCAAATGACCATCTTTTCCACAATGAGTGCAATTGTACTTAACAAATGGTTTGTCTTTAGGAGCGTATAAAATTTGCATTCATCATTGTAGAAGATAAAATTCCAAAGCAGATTTGAAGACAGCTTTTCTCGTGTTCTTTGACAATTTCAAACTTTCCACTTTCAAGAGTTTTAACAATAGTAGGAGCATATGATTTGTGATGAGCATAAGGATCAAAACCTAAACCTTCGTGATGAGTGCTGACTGTTGATTGATCTAAAATCATATTTAGATTTTTCTTTCCTTTAGTAAAACGCTCTAAAGACTTTTCCAAGTAATCAATTTTTCGAGAGAGAGTTAAACAATTATTACAGGAACATCTACTTTTTCTTTTGCTTATGCGACAAGTTGAGCATGAAAGAACTTCATGTGTAAGCAAATCATTAAACAATTGAGTAATCTTAGCATCTCGTGATCATGCAACTTCAATTCTAGTATGGGACATTTAGAACAAGAAGTTTGACCATGTAAACCATCAGTAGAGCAGCCAACATTTTTCACAAGTTTTTCATTTTTCAATTGTTTGGCATAAACTTGTTCTAGTTTAATCATATGTTCCTCTTTTAGAGATTTAATTTCAAATTTGAGATCTAAGCAAGAATCACATGTCTTTTCGTAATTTGAATTTCTAAGATCAAAGTTTTCATTTTAGCATGGATAGATCTTTCTCTAAGTTTTTATTTTTGAGTGAAGATTTTCTTAAAGATTTTCTCAATATGACTAAAACTTCACAAAGCTCATCATAATGGTTGTATTACCTCATCACCGTCAGCCGAGGTGCTGTCGTTGTCACAAGAATCACTAGTGTTCCTTTCGCCATGAAGCACACCAAGTGAAATCTTTCTCGCTCAGCTTCGCTTGCTTTGCTTCCTTCTCATCGCCGCTTGAATCAACAATGTCGCTAAGTCTAGGCGACCAATTGCCGCTAAGACTTTGTTGAGCATCTTCTTTGTCCGTTGCTTATTTTTGTCCTTGCTCTCTTTTGGCCTAAGGACTTGGAGGGGTTGCTTTGCTCCTTCTCCTCTTTCTCTTTGTTCTTGAAACAGCTTAGCACGGATGTGCCCGGCCTTGCCGCAGCTTGTAGCAAAGTGGATGGAGGCTCCTCTTCTCTCCCTTGATCTCATGTAAGCTGCATTGACACGCTTGGAAAGAAGAGCAAGTGTATCTTCCGGTATTTGATCTAGCTGCTCATCACTAAGAGCACTCAAAGCAAGAATGGAATATGATGATGAAGAACTAGTAGCATTATCATATGAAGAATTAGCATTAAGAGCCATAGAGTTATCATTGGAAGTTCTTGAAACAATGTCTATCTCAAAAGTCTTGAGACTAGAATATAGTTTATCCAAAGTCATTTCACTCATCTTATGAGCTTCCCTAAAAGCACTACTTTCATTTGCCGATTTTAAGATCAAGAGATGATAGGAAATGTCTAGCATTTTCGTGAGTCAGTGTACTTTACATCTACAAACTCTAAGATTGTTTAAGATTCTCAAGTTAAAGCGAGCAAAACAATCATCTAGAGATTCTCCAGAGTTCATTTCAAATCTAGTGTATTCCTTTTAAATTGATCTTGCCTAGCTTCTTTACAGAGTCGGTGCCTTCATGATAATCTTGAAGAGATTTCCAAATTTCATGAGCAGTGAGTAAATGACAGACTCTATCGAATTCTTTTCTAGCAAGTCCTTGAAGCAATATGTTTCTAGCTCTATTATTATTTTCAACATCTTTTTCAAACTCGATTTTATCAATATCATCATTAGAAGGAAGCTCAGATTTAAATTTTTACCTTGCGCCAAATCGCGTTACCTTGAGCTTGAAGATATGCAGTCATTCGGATCCGCCAGTGGGGGAAGTCTGTGCCATCGAAGATTGGCGGCTTGTTCGAGTATTTCTCCGTTGCCATAACTTACCGTTTACTAATCACCTGTTAAGATGGATTAGTAGAGCCTGGCTCTGATACCACTTGTAGGACCGAGTAGGCAACTAGAGGGGGGGTGAATAGATGCCGAATAAAATTCAACTATTTCTTTCTGAAAATAAAAGACCCCTAAATAGCGGAAGAATATCTAATAATGAAGAGATCAAAACCCTAGATTAATTAGCGAGACAAGTCGAACAAAAATCAAAACTAGTTCTATCAAAAATCGAACAAACCTTCTAATCAAGAATCAAAGAAAAAAAAATAAGAGAATATTGCATAAACTTATCTTTTTATTCCAAACCCATCTTCCACAAGATGACCCCAAACAAAAATTCTTCGAATCTTCAATGATTAGAAAACCCTAACCACAATCTCTAATCTCACAAGATTAGAAAACCCTACACAAACTACAGAGAGCACAAAAGCTTTTCTTTGTTGTAGGCACCTTTTGCTTCTTGCCCTTTTCATTTGATGATTTCTAAGCCCCTAGAACCCCCTATTTAAAGGGCTCCATAGCAGTTGATTCCTTCTTGTATACGGCAAACCGGCTGGCTCTCCTTCTCTCGACACAAAGAAACCGGGCGGCTCCACGCTTCGCTGCGAATCTCCTTCTCGGATACGTATTGATCTCCTTCGTGCACAAGTCTCCTTCTCTGACACGCGACGCAACACCGCAGCGATGCACTCACGCACGGCAACACAAAGAATGATGCACTCACTCACGCAACACATGCATGCAGACACGCACACATGCAACTCACGCCATGCACACACACACACTAGTATGCACACACACGCACACATGCAACTCACGCCATGCACACACACACACACACTAGTATGCACACACACATGCATGCATACTCACACACTCACATGCATGCACACACACATGCACGTACACACACACACTTGCATGTATGCACACACATATGCACACACACACTCTAAAAATTGTATACACGCGTACGACCACCTGCCGCTACGCTGCAACGATCTCGACCTCACGTGCACCGTTTCTCTAGTCCGAAACATCTCGCATGACACCCTCGACCCTCACGACCTCAGTTCCTCCTCGAACCTAGTCTCGGTCCCGTCATCGACCACGCTCGACCTCGAGCAACACCTGCACGTGAAAAAATACAAAACAATTTCCGAGCCCAAGTCCACGACTTGACTCAAATTAATCCATACAACCAACTGGTTTCAGATCTTTTTCAAATAAAGAAACCAAAAAATAAATCGGTTCAAATTGGTTTCAAATCTTTTTCAAATACTGAGCCAAAATCAAATCAACTCAAATCTTTTCAAATCTCTTCGAATATTCAAATACTCATCATCAAAAACACATGGATCAAAAAACAATGATCCTTCAATCTCCCCCTTGATGAGTAATTTGACAAAACACAATATAAGATTTGACAAAGGTAAAGAAAAATACCAAATGAGAGTTTGAGACCAAAAAGATTCCAAGACCAAGTAAATCCAAATTCTCAAACAGTTTGAATTATATTCCTCTCCCCCTTTTTGACAAAATAGTCATCAAGATCTCAAAACTCCCCCTTAATGAATGCAGTATCTCAAGCTTTGAAGTATATTCAAGGTATATAATCAAAATAAAGCATTTGGAGAGTTTTCACATTTTGTATCAATTTATCAAATGAGAAAGCAAATTGTGAGAATATGGAGGCTCTAACACATAGAATAGTTGTTGCATAAGCAAATTAGAGCAAACAAGTAAAATGTCATAAACTGATTTTGCCAAAGCTAAAAAGAAATCTATCATGAGCAAAGAGAGACTTTCAAATTCACTAATGTTTGTCTCAAGCCTTTTCAAAAATTTGAATTTCCTTTTTCTCTTTTAGCAAGTTTGACAATTTTGCTTTGTGATCAACAGGATGACAAGTAATCGCACACTAGCCCATACTTGTGTATGAGTAGGTAGTTCTTTCTTGTATCTTTCTCGCTTTAAATTGGCAAGTGGCTTCACATTGTTCTGAACTTTTGTTTAGACAAGTAGCCTTTTCTTGCATCTTTTGAATTTAAATCCTGGCAAGGAAGTCGCACATTGTACTAAACTTGTGTTTAGCCAAGTAGCTTTGCTTGCATCTTTTTCAACTTGCTTTTATCATTTAAAACACTAATTTTGCTTGAGACTCATAATGATCATTTGAAGTCCAACAAAAGCTCACACATAGTTTCTAATCAGCTCTAGCCTTTCAACAGATGACAAGAAACTTTTAAGCCTATTTCACAAATGTAATACCATAATGAACAAGAGCCAAAATATTCTCAAAAGCATCTCAAATTGAATTATTTTAGTCTTTTAGTCTTTTAGTGAGAAGTGAAGCAATGTAGCAATAATTTGACTATATACACAAGAATAGTCAACAAAGCTTTGTACTACATGATGCAATAAAACAGGGAGTTTTCTTTTAAGTGTAACGACAAAATAGCTCCTTGTAGTAAACAAAGTCAAGTAACACAAATGAAAGAGTTAAAAACAAGACTTCTCAAATCAACCCATGGGGATGAATGATCCCAAGTTCGGCCAGTAAGAAAGCAAAGCGAGAAGAATCAAGCGGCTTAGTGAAAATATCAGCAATTTGAGCATCCGAATCAACAAATTTCAGTTCAATAGCTCCTTTTTCAACATGATCTCTAAGAAAATGATATCGAACATCCATGTGTTTAGTCCTTGAATGTTGAACAGATTTTTAGCGATGTGAATTGCACTAGTATTATCACAAAGAAGTGGAACACTATTAAAGTTAATGCCATAATCTTTAAGAGTTGAAGTGATCCAAAGAATTTGTGAACAACAACTAGCTACCGCAACGTATTCAAACAAAGATGAGATTGAGCAACCGAGGACTGCTTCTTAGAAGACCAAGAAACAAGTGAAGTGCCAAGAAAATGACATGTGCCGAAGTACTCTTTCTATCTAATCTACACCCCGCAAAATCAGCATCGAATATCCTAGGAGTGTGTTAGAAGAACAAGAATACCAAATGCCAAATTCGTAGTGGAGCGAAGATACCTGAAAATTCTTTTAATTGCTTGTCGATGTGATTCTCGAGGAGAGGCTTGAAATCGAGCGCACAAACATACCGCAAAATGTATGTCGCCTCGGCGCCAAGTACGTATGATCCAATCATGCTTCAGATTCTTTTGGTCCATCTCGACACCATTCTCGTCAAGATCCAAAATTGTTGTTGTGCTCATTGGAGTAGATATCGACTTTCCTTCTCCCATGTCGAATTTCTTTAGTAGCTCCTTTGTATACTTGGATTGGTGCAAGAAGATCCCTT
The DNA here is from genome assembly GCA_036346355.1 of Rhipidocladum racemiflorum. Taxonomy (NCBI): domain Eukaryota; kingdom Viridiplantae; phylum Streptophyta; class Magnoliopsida; order Poales; family Poaceae; genus Rhipidocladum; species Rhipidocladum racemiflorum. The sequence goes on along the minus strand of CM070580.1, from coordinate 67,749,304 downwards.
CTTTCGCTTGCTTGATTTGAAATACAAGGAAGTATGTCAACTCTCCCATCATACTCATCTCTAATTCCCTCGACATCACTCGGAAAACTGCAACACAAGAGAGTGGGAGGATCCTCCAAAGATAATATCATCCACATAAATTTGCACCACAAGGAATTGATCATTTGAATTTTGAGTAAACAGAGTTTTATCAACTTTTCCCATCTCAAAATTATGTTGAAGCAAGAAGCCTTTTAATCTATCATACCATGCACGAGGAGCTTGTTTTAATCCATAAAGAGCTTTTGATAAACGATACACATGATTGGGAAATTTTTCATTTTCAAAACCAGGGGGTTGTTTCACAAAAACTTCTTCTTCTATAAAACCGTTTAGAAAAGCACTTTTCACATCCATTTGAAATAACTTAAAACCTTTTGAAGCTGCAAAAGCCAAGAGGATGCGAATAGCTTCTAAACGAGCAACAGGAGCAAATGTTTCATCAAAATCAATTCCTTCAAGTTGAGAATAACCTTGAGCTACAAGTCTAGCTTTGTTTCTAACAATTACTCCATCTTCATTTAACTTGTTCTTAAAAACCCATTTTGTTCCAATAATGTTTTGATTTTTAGGAGGTTCCACTAAAGACCAAACTTTATTCCTTTCAAAGTTTTCTAACTCTTCATGCATCGCATCTACCCAAGAACTATCGCTTAAAGCATGAGTAATGTTCTTAGGTTCAAAATTTGCAACAAAAGCGTAATGCATGCATAAAAGAGTTTGAGATGAATTAGAACGTGTCACCCTTTCATGAAGACTTCCAATAATTTGTTCAGAGGATGGTTCTTCAAAACAAGAAGGGAGGTCCAGCTTGTTTCACTGCCGTGGGAGGTGTAGGAGAATCAAGTAGTAGTCACATCAATTTGTTCAGAACATCTTCCCGCTCAGAGGTATGAGCTCATCATCATCATTATCTTCATCATTTTCTTCGAATCTTTTATCCAAAAGATTGGTTCTAAATCTTCTCGTGAATCTGAAATGTCGGGTCTAGCTCCGTGGCTAGCCTCATCAAAAGTAACATCGCATGTCTCCAACAATTTGTTAGTCGATAAATCAAGTACACGATATCCACGAGAGTGCAACGAATAGCCAAGGAAAATACCATCCGTACTACGAGCTTCGAATTTATCAAGATTTCCATGTTTAAGAATAAAGCATTTGCAACCAAACACTCGTAAGTGAGAAACAGATGGTTTACGATCAAATCTCAGTTCATAAGATGTTTTACCAAGTAAAGCTCGAGATAGACCCTATTTGATATATAACAAGCGTAAGAAATTGCCTCAGCCCAAAATTTTCTTGAAGTGTTGTATTCATCTAGCATAGTTCTAGCCATTTGAATCAAAGTTCTATTTTTCCTTTCTACAACACCATTCTCGTGAGGGAGAATATGGCGAAGAAAATTGATGTTCAATCCCATTAGTTTCACAAAAGATTTAAACAATGCATTTTTGAATTCTGTACCATTATCTGGTCTTATGGCTTTCAATGAGTTAGGCAATTCATTTATCAATCTCTTAATGAAGACATGAAAGAGTCCAAAAATCTCATCTTTTGAAGACAGAAAATGCACCCAAGAGTATCTCGAATAATCATCAACTATTACTAGAAAGTACCACTTACCTCCTACGATTGTACTCGAGATGGTCCTATCAGATCCATGTGAAGAAGTTGACCGGGGCCATGGTCATTACAAAGAGAGACAGGAGCATGTGGGGCTCCAACCATCTTACCATGTCGACAGGAAGCACAAACAATGTCTTTGCAAGATTTTAATTTTGGCAAGCCACGAATTAAGTCTAGACCACTCAATCTAGATAACAGATCAAAGCCCATGTGACCTAACCGACGATGCCAAAAATTGAGATTTCTAGATTCTGAAGCAACAAAACAATGTGAACTTGAAGTATTGCTAAAATTTGCTATGAAAATTTTTCCAAGTCTAGATATCTCAAGGGTCAAGTTTCCATAAGCATCGAGTACTCTACATGCATTTGGTTTAAAACTCACTTCAAAGTTTTCATCCAACAATTGAGATACAGACAGAAGGTTGAATTTCAGTTTAGACACCAAAGAGACATTCTTTAAAGTAAAGTGATCATTCACCTTCACAGTACCTTTTGCAATGACGCTGGCCCAAAAGAGTAGCATCTCCAAAAGTGATCGCTTGCTCCCAGGATGCTTTTGTTAGGAGGAGAACCAACTTGGGTTGCTGTCATGTGTTGGCAGATCCTGAATCAACAACCCGTGATGTTCTCCTTCCCTTCTCGTACTCACCTACATGTTATGAATGTAAGATGCCGAGGATTCAATGGGGTTAGAGAAATAAGATTTAGGTATCCAAAGACTCAATCACTCGACGAGGAGGTGATCGTACAAAAGCTTGTGAATGCAACGTAGATGATTTTCGAGGAATTTTGTTTGCTTTCACTAGTGGAACATGTTGAGAAATGATACGTGTTTGTCTAAAGTTAGCCTTTGAATTTTCCTTTCTCTGTTGTTTGGCTAGTCTAAAACAAAAATTCACCAAATGACCATCTTTTCCACAATGAGTGCAATTGTACTTAACAAATGGTTTGTCTTTAGGAGCAGAAGCAAAATTTGCATTCATCATTGTAGAAGATAAAATTCCAAAGCAGATTTGAAGACAGCTTTTCTCGTGTTCTTTGACAATTTCAAACTTTCCACTTTCAAGAGTTTTAACAATAGTAGGAGCATATGATTTGTGATGAGCATAAGGATCAAAACCTAAACCTTCGTGATGAGTGCTGACTTTTGATTGATCTAAAATCATATTTAGATTTTTCTTTCCTTTAGTAAAACGTTCTAAAGACTTTTCCAAGTAATCAATTTTTCGAGAGAGAGTTAAACAATTATTACAGGGAACATCTACTTTTTCTTTTTGCTTGCGACAAGTTGAGCATGAAAGAACTTCATGTGTAAGCAAATCATTAAACAATTGAGTAATCTTAGCATCTCAGATCATGCAACTTCAATTCTAGTATGGGACATTTAGAACAAGAAGTTTGACCATGTAAACCATCAGTAGAGCAGCCAACATTTTTCACAAGTTTTTCATTTTTCAATTGTTTGGCATAAACTTGTTCTAGTTTAATTATATGTTCCTCTTTTAGAGATTTAATTTCAATTTTGAGATCTAAGCAAGAATCACATGTCTTTTCAGAATTTGAATTTCTAAGATCAAAGTTTTCAGTTTTCAGCCTGGATAGATCTTTCTCTAAGTTTTTATTTTTGAGTGAAGATTTTCTTAAAGATTTTCTCAATATGACTAAAACTTCACAAAGCTCATCATACGAAGGTATTACCTCATCACCGTCGGCCGAGGTGTCAGTCGTTGTCACAAGAATCACTAGTGTTCCTTTCGCCATGAAGCACAGTCCGGTGAAATCTTTCTCGTTCAGCTTCGTTTGCTTTGCTTCCTTCTCATCGTCAGTTGAATCAACAATGTCGCTTAAGTCTAGGCGACCAATTGCCGCGAAGACTTTGTTGAGCATCTTCTTTGTCCGTTGCTTATTTTTGTCCTTGCTCTCTTTTGGCCGGAAGGACTTGGAGGGGTTGCTTTGCTCCTTCTCCTCTTTCTCTTTGTTCTTGAAACAGTTAGCACGGATGTGCCCGGCCTTGCCGCAGTTGTAGCAGTGGATGGAGGCTCCTCTTCTCTCCCTTGATCTCATGTAAGCTGCATTGACACGCTTGGAAAGAAGAGCAAGTGTATCTTCTGGTATTTGATCTAGCTGTTCATCACTAAGAGCACTCAAAGCAGTAATGGAATATGATGATGAAGAACTAGTAGCATTATCATATGAAGAATTAGCATTAAGAGCCATAGAGTTATCATTGGAAGTTCTTGAAACAATGTCTATCTCAAAAGTCTTGAGACTAGAATATAGTTTATCCAAAGTCATTTCACTCATCTTATGAGCTTCCCTAAAAGCAGTCACTTTCATTTGCCAGATTTTAAGATCAAGAGATGATAGGAAATGTCTAGCATTTTCGTAGTCGTTGTACTTTACATCTACAGCTCTAAGATTGTTTAAGATTCTCGTTAAAGCGAGCAAAACAATCATCTAGAGATTCTCCAGAGTTCATTTCAAATCTAGTGTATTCCTTTTAAATTGATCTTGCCTAGCTTCTTTTACAGAGTCATGCCCTCATGATAATCTTGAAGAGATTTCCAAATTTCATGAGCAAGTGAGTAAATGACAGACTCTATCGAATTCTTTTCTAGCAAGTCCTTGAAGCAATATGTTTCTAGCTCTATTATTGTTTTCAACATCTTTCTCAAACTCGATTTTATCAATATCATCATTAGAAGGAAGCTCGCATTTAAATTTTTACCTTGCGCCAAATCGCTGTTACCTTGAGCTTGAAGATATGCAATATTCGGATCCGCCAGGGAAGTCTGTGCCATCGAAGATTGGCGGCTTGTTCGAGTATTTCTCCGTTGCCATAACTTACCGTTTACTAATCACCTGTTAAGATGGATTAGTAGAGCCTGGCTCTGATACCACTTGTAGGACCGAGTAGGCAACTAGAGGGGGGGGTGAATAGATGCCGAATAAAATTCAACTATTTCTTTCTGAAAATAAAAGACCCCTAAATAGCGGAAGAATATCTAATAATGAAGAGATCAAAACCCTAGATTAATTAGCGAGACAAGTCGAACAAAAATCAAAACTAGTTCTATCAAAAATCGAACAAACCTTCTAATCAAGAATCAAAGCAAAAAAAATAAGAGAATATTGCATAAACTTATTTTTTTTATTCCAAAGCCATCTTCAACAAGATGACACCAAAAAAATCTTCTAATCTTCAATGATTAGAAAACCCTAAACAAAATCTCTAATCTCACAAGATTAGAAAACCCTAAACAAACTAAAGAGAGCACAAAAGCTTTTCTTTGTTGTAGGCACCTTTTGCTTCTTGCCCTTTTGCATTGGATGATTCTCTAAGCCCCTAGAACCCCCTATTTAAAGGGCTCCATAGCAGTTGATTCCTTCTTGTATACGGCAAACCGGCTGGCTCTCCTTCTCTGACACAGCAAACCGGCGGCTCCACGTTTCCGCTAAGTAATCTCCTTCTCGGATACGTATTGATCTCCTTCGTGCACAAGTCTCCTTCTCGGACACGCACGCAACACCGCAGCGATGCACTCACGCACGGCAACACAGCAGCGATGCACTCACTCACGGCAACACATGCATGCAGACACACGCACACATGCAACTCACGCCATGCACACACACACACTAGTATGCACACACACACGCACACATGCAACTCACGCCATGCACACACACACACACTAGTATGCACACACACATGCATGCATACTCACACACTCACATGCATGCACACACACATGCACGTACACACACACACTTGCATGTATGCACACACATATGCACACACACACTCTAAAAATTGTATACACGCTGCATTTACCACCTGCCGCTACGCTGCAACGATCTCGACCTCACGTGCACCGTTTCTCTAGTCCGAAACATCTCGCATGACACCCTCGACCCTCACGACCTCAGTTCCTCCCTGAACCTAGTCTCGGTCCCGTCATCGACCACGTTCGACCTCGAGCAACACCTGCACGTGAACAAAAATACAAAAACAATTTCCGAGCCCAAGTCCACGACTTGACTCAAATTAATCCATACAACCAACTGGTTTCAGATCTTTTTCAAATAAAGAAACCAAAAAATAAATCGGTTCAAATTGGTTTCAAATCTTTTTCAAATACTGAGCCAAAATCAAATCAACTCAAATCTTTTCAAATCTCTTCGAATATTCAAATACTCATCATAAAAAACACATGGATCAAAAAACAATGATCCTTCAATCTCCCCCTTGATGAGTAATTTGACAAAACACAATATAAGATTTGACAAAGGTAAAGAAAAATACCAAATGAGAGTTTGAGACCAAAAAGATTCCAAGACCAAGTAAATCCAAATTCTCAAACAGTTTGAATTATATTCCTCTCCCCCTTTTTGACAAAATAGTCATCAAGATCTCAAAACTCCCCCTTAATGAATGCAGTATCTCAAGCTTTGAAGTATATTCAAGGTATATAATCAAAATAAAGCATTTGGAGAGTTTTCACATTTTGTATCAATTTATCAAATGAGAAAGCAAATTGTGAGAATATGGAGGCTCTAACACATAGAATAGTTGTTGCATAAGCAAATTAGAGCAAACAAGTAAAATGTCATAAACTGATTTTGCCAAAGCTAAAAGAAATCTATCATGAGCAAAGAGAGACTTTCAAATTCACTAATGTTTGTCTCAAGCCTTTTCAAAAAAATTGAATTTCCTTTTTCTCTTTTAGCAAGTTTGACAATTTTGCTTTGTGATCAACAGGGATGACAAGTAACTGCACACTAGCCCATACTTGTGTATGAGTAGGTAGTTCTTTCTTGTATCTTTCTCAGTTTAAATTGGCAAGTGGCTTCACATTGTTCTGAACTTTTGTTTAGACAAGTAGCCTTTTCTTGCATCTTTTGAATTTAAATCCCTGGCAAGGAAGCTGCACATTGTACTAAACTTGTGTTTAGCCAAGTAGCTTTTGCTTGCATCTTTTTCAACTTGCTTTTATCATTTAAAACACTAATTTTGCTTGAGACTCATAATGATCATTTGAAGTCCAACAAAAAGCTCACACATAGTTTCTAATCAGCTCTAGCCTTTCAACAGATGACAAGAAACTTTTAAGCCTATTTCACAAATGTAATACCATAATGAACAAGAGCCAAAATATTCTCGAAAAGCATCTCAAATTGAATTATTTTAGTCTTTTAGTCTTTTAGTGAGAAGTGAAGCAATGTAGCAATAATTTGACTATATACACAAGAATAGTCAACAAAGCTTTGTACTACATGATGCAATAAAAACAGGGGAGTTTTCTTTTAAGTGTAACGACAAAATAGCTCCTTGTAGTAAACAAAGTCAAGTAACACAAATGAAAGAGTTAAAAACAAGACTCCCCCTCAAATCAACCCATGGGGATGAATGATCCCAAGTTCGCCGCGTAAGAAAGCAAAGCGAGAAGAATCAAGCGGCTTAGTGAAAATATCAGCAATTTGAGCATCCGAATCAACAAATTTCAGTTCAATAGCTCCTTTTTCAACATGATCTCTAAGAAAATGATATCGAACATCAATGTGTTTAGTCCTTGAATGTTGAACAGGATTTTTAGCGATGTGAATTGCACTAGTATTATCACAAAGAAGTAGAACACTATTAAAGTTAATGCCATAATCTTTAAGAGTTGAAGTGATCCAAAGAATTTGTGAACAACAACTAGCGGTACCAACGTATTCACTTTCAAAGATAGATTGAGCAATCGAGGACTGTTTCTTAGAAGACCAAGAAACAAGTGAAGTGCCAAGAAAATGACATGTGCCGTAAGTACTCTTTCTATCTAATCTACACCCCGCCAAAATCAGCATCGAATATCCTAGGAGTGTTAGCGAAGAAGAACAAGAATACCAAATGCCAAATTCGAAGTGGAGCGAAGATACCTGAAAATTCTTTTAATTGCTTGTCGATGTGATTCTCGAGGAGAGGCTTGAAATCGAGCGCACAAACATACCGCAAAATGTATGTCGTGCCTCGGCGATCAAGTACTGAAGTGATCCAATCATGCTTCAGATTCTTTTGGTCCATCTCGACACCATTCTCGTCAAGATCCAAAATTGTTGTTGTGCTCATTGGAGTAGATCTTGACTTTCCTTCTCCCATGTCGAATTTCTTTAGTAGCTCCTTTGTATACTTGGATTGGTGCAAGAAGATCCCTTCTTTCGCTTGCTTGATTTAAAATCCAAGGAAGTATGTCAACTCTCCCATCATACTCATCTCGAATTCCCTGGACATCACGGAAAAGCGCAACACAAGAGAGTGGGAGGATCCTCCAAAGATAATATCATCCACATAAATTTGCACCACAAGGAATTGATCATTTGAATTTTGAGTAAAGCAGTTTTATCAACTTTTCCCATCTCAAAATTATGTTGAAGCAAGAAGCCTTTTAATCTATCATACCATGCACGAGGAGCTTGTTTTAATCCATAAAGAGCTTTTGATAAACGATACACATGATTGGGAAATTTTTCATTTTCAAAACCAGGGGGTTGTTTCACAAAAACTTCTTCTTCTATAAAACCGTTTAGAAAAGCACTTTTCACATCCATTTGAAATAACTTAAAACCTTTTGAAGCCGCAAAGCCAAGAGGATGCGAATAGCTTCTAAACGAGCAACAGGAGCAAATGTTTCATCAAAATCAATTCCTTCAAGTTGAGAATAACCTTGAGCTACAAGTCTAGCTTTGTTTCTAACAATTACTCCATCTTCATTTAACTTGTTCTTAAAAACCCATTTTGTTCCAATAATGTTTTGATTTTTAGGAGGTTCCACTAAAGACCAAACTTTATTCCTTTCAAAGTTTTCTAACTCTTCATGCATCGCATCTACCCAAGAACTATCAGTTAAAGCATGAGTAATGTTCTTAGGTTCAAAATTTGCAACAAAAGCGTAATGCATGCATAAAAGAGTTTGAGATGAATTAGAACGTGTCACCCTTTCATGAAGACTTCCAATAATTTGTTCAGAGGATGGTTCTTCAAAGCAGAAAGGGGAGGTCCAATTGTTTCACTGTCGTGGGAGGTGTAGGAGAATCAAGTAGTAGTCACATCAATTTGTTCAGAACATCTTCCCGCTCTGTAGGTATGAGCTCATCATCATCATTATCTTCATCATTTTCTTGAATCTTTTATCCAAAAAGATTGGTTCTAAATCTTCGTGAATCTGAAATGTCGGGTCTAGCTCCAGTGGCTAGCCTCATCAAAAGTAACATCGCATGTCTCCAACAATTTGTTAGTCGATAAATCAAGTACACGATATCCACGAGAGTGCAACGAATAGCCAAGGAAAATACCATCTGTACTACGAGCTTGAATTTATCAAGATTTCCATGTTTAAGAATAAAGCATTTGCAACCAAACACTCGTAAGTGAGAAACAGATGGTTTACGATCAAATCTCAGTTCATAAGATGTTTTACCAAGTAAAGCTCGAGATAGACCCTATTTGATATATAACAAGCGTAAGAAATTGCCTCACCCCAAAATTTTCTTGAAGTGTTGTATTCATCTAGCATAGTTCTAGCCATTTGAATCAAAGTTCTATTTTTCCTTTCTACAACACCATTCTCGTGAGGGAGAATATGGCGAAGAAAATTGATGTTCAATCCCATTAGTTTCACAAAAAGATTTAAACAATGCATTTTTGAATTCTGTACCATTATCTCTCTTATGGCTTTCAATGAGTTAGGCAATTCATTTATCAATCTCTTAATGAAGACATGAAAGAGTCCAAAAATCTCATCTTTTGAAGACGAAAAATGCACCCAAGAGTATCTCGAATAATCATCAACTATTACTAGAAAGTACCACTTACCTCCCACGATTGTACTCGAGATGGTCCCTCAGATCCATGTGAAGAAGTTGGCCGGGGCGGTGGTCATTACAGTAGAGACAGGAGCATGTGGGGCTCCAACCATCTTACCATGTCGACAGGAAGCACAAACAATGTCTTTGCAAGATTTTAATTTTGGCAAGCCACGAATTAAGTCTAGACCACTCAATCTAGATAACAGATCAAAGCCCATGTGACCTAACCGACGATGCCAAAAATTGAGATTTCTAGATTCAAGCAACAAAACAATGTGAACTTGAAGCATTGCTAAAATTTGCTATGAAAATTTTTCCAAGTCTAGATATCTCAAGAGTCAAGTTTCCGAAGCATCGAGTACTCTACATGCATTTGGTTTAAAACTCACTTCAAAGTTTTCATCCAACAATTGAGATACAGATAGAAGGTTGAATTTCAGTTTAGACACCAAAGAGACATTCTTTAAAGTAAAGTGATCATTCACCTTCACAAGACCTTTTGCAATGACGGCGTCCGGTAGTAGCATCTCCAAAAGTGATCGTTTGCTCCCAGATGCTTTTGTTAGGAGGAGAACCAACTTGGGTTGCCTGTCATGTGTTGGCGACATCCTGAATCAACAACCCGGATGTTCTCCTTCCCTTCTCGTACCACCTACATGTTATGAGCAGAAGATGCCGAGGATTCATTGTGGGGTTAGAGAAATAAGATTTAGGTATCCAAAGACTGAATCACTTTCGACGAGGAGGTGATCGTGACAAAAGCTTGTGAATGCAACGTAGATGATTTTCGAGGAATTTTGTTTGCTTTCACTAGTGGAACATGTTGAGAAATGATACGTGTTTGTCTAAAGTTAGCCTTTGAATTTTCCTTTCTCTCGTTGTTTGGCTAGTCTAAAACAAAAATTCACCAAATGACCATCTTTTCCACAATGAGTGCAATTGTACTTAACAAATGGTTTGTCTTTAGGAGCGTAAGCAAAATTTGCATTCATCATTGTAGAAGATAAAATTCCAGCAGATTTGAAGACAGTTTTCTCAGGTTCTTTGACAATTTCAAACTTTCCACTTTCAAGAGTTTTAACAATAGTAGGAGCATATGATTTGTGATGAGCATAAGGATCAAAACCTAAACCTTCGTGATGAGTGCTGACTTTTGATTGATCTAAAATCATATTTAGATTTTTCTTTCCTTTAGTAAAACGTTCTAAAGACTTTTCCAAGTAATCAATTTTTCGAGAGAGAGTTAAACAATTATTACAGGGAACATCTACTTTTTCTTTTTGCTTGCGACAAGTTGAGCATGAAAGAACTTCATGTGTAAGCAAATCATTAAACAATTGAGTAATCTTAGCATCTGCATCATGCAACTTCAATTCTAGTATGGGACATTTAGAACAAGAAGTTTGACCATGTAAACCATCAGTAGAGCAACCAACATTTTTCACAAGTTTTTCATTTTTCAATTGTTTGGCATAAACTTGTTCTAGTTTAATCATATGTTCCTCTTTTAGAGATTTAATTTCAAATTTGAGATCTAAGCAAGAATCACATGTCTTTTCAGAATTTGAATTTCTAAGATCAAAGTTTTCAGTTTTCAGCATGGATAGATCTTTCTCTAAGTTTTTATTTTTGAGTGAAGATTTTCTTAAAGATTTTCTCAATATGACTAAAACTTCACAAAGCTCATCATACGAAGGTATTACCTCATCACCGTCATTTGGAGGTCTTTGTCGTTGTCACAAGAATCACTAGTGTTCCCTTTCGCCATGAAGCACAGTCCGGTGAAATCTTTCTCGTTCAGCTTCGTTTGCTTTGCTTCCTTCTCATCGTCAGTTGAATCATCAATGTCGCTTAAGTCTAGGCGACCAATTGCCGCGAAGACTTTGTTGAGCATCTTCTTTGTCCGTTGCTTATTTTTGTCCTTGCTCTCTTTTTGGCCTAAGGACTTGGAGGGTTGCTTTGCTCCTTCTCCTCTTTCTCTTTGTTCTTGAAACAGCTTAGCACGGATGTGCCCGGCCTTGCCGCATGATTGTAGCAAAGGATGGAGGCTCCTCTTCTCTCCCTTGATCTCATGTAAGCTGCATTGACACGCTTGGAAAGAAGAGCAAGTGTATCTTCCGGTATTTGATCTAGCTGCTCATCACTAAGAGCACTCAAAGCGATAATGGAATATGATGATGAAGAACTAGTAGCATTATCATATGAAGAATTAGCATTAAGAGCCATAGAGTTATCATTGGAAGTTCTTGAAACAATGGCTATCTCAAAAGTCTTGAGACTAGAATATAGTTTATCCAAAGTCATTTCACTCATCTTATGAGCTTCCCTAAAAGCAGTCACTTTCATTTGCCAGATTTTAAGATCAAGAGATGATAGGAAATGTCTAGCATTTTCAGAGTCGAGTGTACTTTACATCTACAGCTCTAAGATTGTTTAAGATTCTCATTAGCGAGCAAAACAATCATCTAGAGATTCTCCAGAGTTCATTTCAAATCTAGTGTATTCCTTTTAAATTGATCTTGCCTAGCTTCTTTTACAGAGTCAAGGCCTCATGATAATCTTGAAGAGATTTCCAAATTTCATGAGCAGTGAGTAAATGACAGACTCTATCGAATTCTTTTCTAGCAAGTCCTTGAAGCAATATGTTTCTAGCTCTATTATTGTTTTCAACATCTTTCTCAAACTCGATTTTATCAATATCATCATTAGAAGGAAGCTCAAATTTAAATTTTTACCTTGCGCCAAATCGCGTTACCTTGAGCTTGAAGATATGCAGTCATTCGGATCCGCCAGTGGGGGAAGTCTGTGCCATCGAAGATTGGCGGCTTGTTCGAGTATTTCTCCGTTGCCATAACTTACCGTTTACTAATCACCTGTTAAGATGGATTAGTAGAGCACAGCTCGATACCACTTGTAGGACCGAGTAGGCAACTAGAGGGGGTGAATAGATGCCGGAATAAAATTCAACTATTTCTTTCTGAAAATAAAAGACCCCTAAATAGCGGAAGAATATCTAATAATGAAGAGATCAAAACCCTAGATTAATTAGCGAGACAAGTCGAACAAAAATCAAAACTAGTTCTATCAAAAATCGAACAAACCTTCTAATCAAGAATCAAAGCAAAAAAAATAAGAGAATATTGCATAAACTTATTTTTTTTATTCCAAAGCCATCTTCAACAAGATGACACCAAAAAAATCTTCTAATCTTCAATGATTAGAAAACCCTAAACAAAATCTCTAATCTCACAAGATTAGAAAACCCTAAACAAACTAAAGAGAGCACAAAAGCTTTTCTTTGTTGTAGGCACCTTTTGCTTCTTGCCCTTTTGCATTGGATGATTCTCTAAGCCCCTAGAACCCCCTATTTAAAGGGCTCCATAGCAGTTGATTCCTTCTTGTATACGGCAAACCGGCTGGCTCTCCTTCTCTGACACAGCAAACCGGCGGCTCCACGTTTCCGTTGCGAATCTCCTTCTCGGATACGTATTGATCTCCTTCGTGCACAAGTCTCCTTCTCGGACACGCACGCAACACCGCAGCGATGCACTCACGCACGGCAACACAGCAGCGATGCACTCACTCACGGCAACACATGCATGCAGACACACGCACACATGCAACTCACGCCATGCACACACACACACTAGTATGCACACACACACGCACACATGCAACTCACGCCATGCACACACACACACACTAGTATGCACACACACATGCATGCATACTCACACACTCACATGCATGCACACACACATGCACGTACACACACACACTTGCATGTATGCACACACATATGCACACACACACTCTAAAAATTGTATACACGCGTACGACCACCTGCCGCTACGCTGCAACGATCTCGACCTCACGTGCACCGTTTCTCTAGTCCGAAACATCTCGCATGACACCCTCGACCCTCACGACCTCAGTTCCTCCCTGAACCTAGTCTCGGTCCCGTCATCGACCACGTTCGACCTCGAGCAACACCTGCACGTGAACAAAAATACAAAAACAATTTCCGAGCCCAAGTCCACGACTTGACTCAAATTAATCCATACAACCAACTGGTTTCAGATCTTTTTCAAATAAAGAAACCAAAAAATAAATCGGTTCAAATTGGTTTCAAATCTTTTTCAAATACTGAGCCAAAATCAAATCAACTCAAATCTTTTCAAATCTCTTCGAATATTCAAATACTCATCATCAAAAACACATGGATCAAAAAACAATGATCCTTCACTCACAAAGTATGACAATACATCAAATTGTTCAACTTTCTTGGCTCACAAAGTTTGTCAGTCAAGTGTCCAATATCACATTTAGGTGCTCTATTCACTACATTCGCTCACAAAATTTGTCATTCAAGTGTCAGTAAGTACTTACTCAGCGCCGGAGGGGAGGGGGGCAAAGGTGCTATACCGGGGGGCACAACCGCGGAGGTGATTAGTCGGGGGGCGTAGCCACGAAGGAAATTGGCTGGGTGGGCATAGCCGTAGAGGAGATCGACTGGGGGGCGCAGCCGCGGAGGACATCAGCCGGGGAGGTGCAGCTACCAGGAGATCAGCCGGGGGGTGCGGCCGTCGAGGAGATCGGTCCGGGGGTGGATCCATGGAGGTGATCGATCGAAGCCTTGGGGTGAATGAGATCAGTCGGCTGGGCGGCGGAGGCGCTCGGACGCAGGCGGTGGAGATCTACCAGGGGCACGGAGTCGGTCGAGGGTGGAGGCGGAGGATATCTGAGGGGGGGGGGCGAAGGAGATCGGCCAGGGGGACGACAGAGACCAACCGGGGGGTGATGGAGATCTGCCGGCTAGGAGGCAGAGGAGATTAGGGGGAGGGGGCATGGATTGATGAGGCAGTGTGGAGTCGCTGGTGAGGCGGTGTAGAGGAGATTAGAGGAATTGTATTTACAGAGAATTAGCCAAGTTATCCAGATATTCGAAAGGATAATAATCCAATATCCATTTCCCATCCCAGATTATCAGGATATCGATTGATCCAGATTCCGATCCTATCCTGTATCTGGATTACATTATCTGGATTCGTTCTCGTATCCGACTAGATAATTCAATTTCTTCCCAGATCCGGTTCCACCAGGATCCGGCTCCGGATTGAACGGATGTTATCTGACTCGTTTTCACCCTACCCACACCTACTAGTGTCGCTCGCACCTACCCGCCCACACCTACTACACCCAAGCTTTCTCGTGCAGCCCGCACTACCCGCACACTCTCACGCTAGCCCGCATTGACTCACTTGCTACCGTGCTTGCCGTGCGCGGAAGCAAACTCCAACGCTCCCCAGCCGTGGCAACTTGGTGGGCCTGGCTGGCTTTCATGTGTCACCTATTGTGTCTTTCACGCTCAGATAAAGATGCTATTTTTGCAAAACTTCTCATACAGGGGCTGGTTTTGGAAGGAAAAAATGAGGCAGGGACTACTACGGTAAAAATAATTATGTGTTGGTTTGGTGGAAGATTATATATGTGGACTGTTGAGGGGTCAAAAGTAGAGTAACATGAGTGGGAGAAAATATACAATAGATGGCACACTACCATGAAGATGGTTTATATTATCGGTTCCTCCCCAAACACCCTAGTTTTGGTGGTCCGGATTTGACTGGAGAGCAAGTCACTTCAACACACACTACTACAAAACACTTAATAGGTGTCGGTCTATTTGTGTCGGTTTTTTTGGAACCGACACAAATAAAGTTTTGTGTTAGTTCTAAAACTCAAAATGGCGGGAAGACTCTTTGTGTTGGTTCTAGCTAAAAACCGGCACAAATAATGAATTATTTGTGTTGGTTCTAGCCACACACCGACACTAATAGTAGTCATATTATTTGTGTTGGTTCTAGCAAAAAACCGACACAAATAGTCCAATTTTATGTGTCGGTTCTAGCTAAAAACCGACACAAATAGTCTTCCTATTATTTGTGTCGGTTCTAGCCAAAAACCGACACAAATAGTCTACGTCTCCGTGTGATAGTAAAACGGTCATAACTTCTGACTCGTAACTCCGATTGAGGCGTTCTTTGGCTTGTTAGAAAGATAACGAGAAGCTCTGTCCAAAAATGAGAAGGTTTTTCAATTATTTAATTGTGTGAGTGCGAGCAAGGCAAAAGAATTCAAACAAAAACATCGTTTAAGACCTCAAAACGGCCTCTGAATTTTTGTACCCGTTTTGGAGTACGATAACACTAAAATATATCTCAAACCATGTTTGGAAAATAAGAACATTAAAATTGGTTTTCGGGTGCTCTGCAGGGTTAAGAGGAGAAGAACGCGTTATATGTCACATGCGATCACACCAGCACTAAAGCATTGTATCCTGTAAGAATTCCGATGTTAAGTGTGCTTGGGTGAGAGTAGTTCTAGGATGAGTGACCTCTCGGGAAGTTAAGCTAGAACATTGAAATTAAATGTGCTTGGGCAAGAGCACATACTTGTATGGGCTATGTGAGGTTGATGTGTGGCATAGAGTTGCCAAATCTAACACAACTACAAATAATAACAAATATATTTTTTATCATATTATTCGTGTCGGTTCTAGCTAAAAACCGACACAAATAATACTATCTATGTCTGTTCTAGGATTATTTGTGTCGGTTCTAGCAAAAAACTGACACAGATAATATTATATGTGTTGGTTCTAACAAAAAATCGACACAAATAGTCTTATTAGTATCGGTTTGAAAACTGACACTGATAGTCTCCGATTATTACTGTCGGTACATCTGTGACACTAATATCGGTTCCGAACAGACATAGATGAGGTTCTCTATAGTAGTGACGAAAGGATGCCCTGTTCTTTACAGGAACGTACTCGCTCCCATCCAGGGTTCAAAATTTTTTAAAATGTCGGCTTTCGACAGGATTGAGATTACAAATCCATACGACATAAAAAAGTTTGAAATTTTTTTAATTGCTACAATGATTTCAGGAATTTTCTACGAGATTTTGGGTTCTTTTGACCAAAATGATCACAAATTCAACTCGTTTTCATGTTTGTAGGACCAGATTTAGCACCAAATTTTTTGGTGAATTATAATGCCTTTTCTAAGGAATACATGCAAAAATTTTGCAAAAAATTACATATACAAATTTTGGTCATATTGGCTGAAATTTCACATTGGTTGAATAGGGCCAAAAATTTAGTTATTTTGTTCAAAATTTGGGTTTTTTCATTGTTGACACCAAAATTTGGCGCTCTTGGCTAATCGAGCAAGTATGGACAATTTGGAAAGAAGATTGTATATAGATATAAGATCAAAGCTGACCAACGGTTTTTTGGCAAAAGATTTATTTTGAGATTGAAGCTGACATGTACTTTTACGAGAGTTGGAGAAGGATACTATCGGTCTAGATGCTATAAAAAGAGTCGACGAGCAAGATGAGGGGACACACAGACAATCAATCAAACAACTCACATTACTTTTATTTTTTTGTTGACTAGTAGTAGCACTTTAGATTTATAATATTTCCTTTTGTAATTCCCCTAAATCAATAAAGTTTCGCATCGCTGATTATTGGTTTTGTTGACCTATGCCATCCGGTTGTGCTTTTTCTTTGAACTTGTTGTGCATCGCCTATTTCGGAAAATATATACCTTTATGTTCATCTAATCAGCTAAACCAGGTTGATTAGATGTATCAGTTACTTTAATCTAATCGGCTTGAATAGCTGGTTAGATCGGATAGTTACTGAAAAATACATATCGGCTTAATGGCCGATTAAATTAAATATTCCTCTAGCTGATTGTAGGATTAAATTGGCAAGCATGCCTGGACCCAGAATTAAACCCAGTATTTGCATGCATTAATTACTGATAAACCCTTCTTCATGTTTTTTGGCGTCAACATACTTTTGGCACAGCCGGTGGAACCAATTGGCGTATCAAAGACCATGTCTTCTACTGGGAAATCAATCTCTCTGTCTGATGTCAATCCTGAGGTGATAATCATCCCTACATTGGATGATTTAATGCCTAGGCAGCGGAAAGAAGTTTAATATAAAAAAGCTTCGTTCGAGCAGATGATACTCAATTATTATCAGAAAACATGACGTGGAATCATGCAGAAGACTGCATTGCCGACAGTCAACTTTGGCGACAAGGAGACTTTGGGTGCTGCTGATAATTGTCGGGACCCGAATATGCAAATCCGAACCTTCTGTGTATTCAGCACTAGTCCAGGATCACGCTAGTGCACACAGTCTCAACATAGATGAATATCACAATCATACACAATGGAATAATAAAAATAGCTCAATTACAGAATATAAACTATTGAAGGACCTTAAGGTTAACCTTACACTTGTGAGGCCTTGATGGCTTCAACTCCAAATAAGCAGCAGCGGAACGAAGAACATCGGTGAATCCCATAATACACCACAGGCAACTGACAGGGTTCGACTCCTAGATATTCGCCTTCTCATGGAACTTCCTCTTCTTCGACGATGTAGTCTTCTTCTCAACTGGTGATTGTTGGTTGCAAGGGGTGAGTACATAAAGCACTCAGCAAATCATGCACAGAATGCAAGTTTAATAACTATATGCATGGCTTATTCCAAATAACAGGCTGAAGGGGTTATTTTGCAATAAATAGCATTCACAAATATTCATAATAGATTGTAAAACGGTAAAACAAATAACAATAGTAATAAATCTCACAGTTGTTTCACAAGTAATATGTTCCACATCCTTAACCAGTTATCACTTTTCCACAGGCAAAAATGCCTCCAAGACCAAGTTCACATTTACGAAAAGCTAACCCTTGACTGTAATCCCCGAGCATTGTCCAGTACCGCGGACACGGCTATTCGAATAGTTTTGACACTCTGCAGAGGTTATACACTTTATCCAAAAGATATAATCAACTCATCACGTTAGCCGTGAATCGCCATACAAGAGTATGCGAATGAGCGATCATAACAAAGCCTTTACAATGATCTGTCTAAACCCAGTACTGCCCGCTAAGGTTTCAACACTGAAGGTACTGGTTACCACACTTAGGGCCCCCCCTCTTGCGCCATGTGAGCCAACCCGCAAGCCCGGGCCTCACACCACCACGACAGTACCGAAATCTAGACATCACAAATTAGTCAGCTAGGCCTGTTCCACTCCAGACTTGTGGTTGTATGTTTGATTCAATTCAAAGGCTTGCAAGGTTAAGTCCTTAGAGTGACCAGGGCAAGACTTCCATCAATACTCTCAAAGAAATCCTTGTCACCATCACTCATACATATATCATGTTTCATACAATCCCAACAGCCAATCTGGCCCACCCTAAATCTTGCCACTTGCCCCAGTCTAATTCATTTTATCACCCTAGTTGATTATTGTGCAACACAATGCCAACAACAACTCAACATCCTTGAACAAGCACGAAGACCTCTGCATATCAACATCATCGTGTCGGCAACATGTCACACCATTTCAAAATACATTGCATATTCCATTCATCAATATTGACATTTGCAATTCCAAAATGATGGCACTGACCCGTTGCAAGTCTAAGCAAACTAATACGTTCTATCTATCCTATGTTGGCAATTCATTAGCTACCAACTATTAATCAACGAATCTAGGGTGGCAAATGATTCAAGGCATACAATTATTATAGACAAGGTGGCAATAACAAGTAGGTTGATTATCTAATCCCAAATTAATGGAAATCAGTTTAACTTAAACTAGCATGCAATAATTTGAAACAACATAAGTTTCGAAAATGGGATCAACATGGTCAAAGCACAACTTGCCTGGCCCTTGCAACTTTTACTGTTCTTTACTCTTTATCTTCGATTCTTGATCCTCGATCTTCAATCTTCGCTTCCTTGACCTTCAGCTCCGTAGAACGATTTCCAGACAACGCGTTTAACGATTAAGAAAAAGGCAAATACAAAACAAATCAAAAGACAAATCGAATAAACCCCAAATTAAGAATGAATAGCATTGGGCACAACAGCTTGGATGAATTCAAGAACTTGATTGGATTAGATCGAAGGTTAGATAAAAGAGAACGGCTTTCGGGCAAAACATCGAAAAGAAAGACTGATAACTGAGAAAGAAAGAATAATATTCCAAAGAATATTTCTTCTGAAGTTATTATCTTGATTGGACAAACAATGACATATGGGCTCTCGATATATAGACCGGGTCCATAAGGACCTGTTAGTTCACAGTGAACTAAACTGATTCTCGATGTTGACTATTGTTGACTAAACAGATACACGGTCAAACAAAGAGGGATAGACTGATAGATAAAATCCAGGTACATGAAAATGACACATGGCCAATGGTTTATAAACCAAGTCCATGAATGAATTCTAGGTCAAAGGCAGATTAGATTTTCAGGGTTAAGACAAGGACAAGTGTCTTACCACGATTGAAACAACGGGAAAGATTGCAAAGATAACAACGCGGCTCACGATGAACTTAGTCCATCGAACCGGTCTTCGGTTAGGGTTTTGATTCGGCTTTGAAGATGATATGACGATGAGGCTAGGCTCACATTATGATGACTTCAGAAGAAATATTCTTGTTAACCAGCCATCGGATATGATAAATCAATCTATCGGATATGATAAATACACGCGCAAGCGAAATTATCGGATATGATAAATCAATCTATACATTATGCTCTTGTTAACAAATCATCGGCTTTGGTATGTTCTTGGCTCAAGCCGACTAAGGCTAAATTAGAAGTTAAATACAGTTTTTTATGTGACTAAGTGTGATCGTATTTTTGATTTGTTATTGCAAGAAAAAGTTATACTATTGTTTGAGGGTCATATTTTGTCATCGACTGAAGAAATCAAGAAACGAAGGTATTGTAAGTGGCATCATTCTTTCTTGCATAATACTAATGATTACAATATCTTTCATCAACAGATTCAATCGGCTATTAAAGATGGCCAACTAAAGTTCATCGAGGAACCGACAATGTAGTTGGATGTCAACCCTTTTCCAGTCAACATAGTTAGCTGTTTAATGAAAGGAAAAAAGTTATCAAGAGATGACCATATCTGTTCACTAGCAACATCGGCTAAACCAACTCGACAGGTAGATGTGAAGACTATAGTGAAGGGGGATGAGATGATAAAGATCATGGTTGGTTATATTCAAATTGAGATCAACCGTGAAGTCAAACAATCGAGAACAAGAAAACCAAGAGGTGAACTTCAAGTCGGTAAATGGTATAAAGTTGAAAGACCCATACAACCATGAAAGCTGACGCAGGGATTTAAGCCAACATTCTCTCATTTGTTGGCTAAATATGAAAGGAGAGGTCAAAGATCATGGTGAAGTCCTCCTCATCAGCTGATGAATGTGTATCAGCCAACCACTGCTGAGAGGGCTCACAAGCGGTGTCCTTTTTGGCAATTTTGCTGGAAGATGGGACTGGCTTTTCTGTCACCGCATATTTTCCCGATGCAACATTATCTTGGGCAAAGTCATAAACATCATCAATCGGCTAAAGAAAGATTATCTGGGTCTAACTCAAGCTAATGGGGTGAAGACCAAAGGAAATTGGTCCACATAAGAATTTCTCAGCCGATTGGAGAACAATTACGAATGGACCAAGGACACGGTGAGATGGGAGTGGACTTGATCAGCCAAATACGCAAGCTGATAGAGCCCATGCTATGGTGGTGTCCTCTAGGATTGAGCAAATCCCAAAGAAGAAGACTTCAACGACTAAGGACTAAGGAATTAAGAGAAGCCGATAAAGAAAAGAAGAGGGATGAAGATTTTGATAGACTTCATCCAACCAAACTCGTCAAAAAGGTAAGGAGGAAGAAAGAATTCACTCAGAAGGAATTTGATCCAGCTGATGACTTGGATTCCCCCATTGTTTGCAATGATTCACCCTCACCGATGGACATCAATATGGTGTTCACCTTGCCTATAGAATTCAAGGTATGTGTGCCATTGGCTAAAGAGTCATTTGCGCATTTTTGCTTTGGTTAATGGGAAGTCATCTTTGAAAAACCTCAAGACAATCATCGGCATCTAAATCGTTGTATTTAAAAGGCCATATTAACGGCAAGACGATATCAAGGCTGCTGGTGGATGGTGGGGCAAATGTTAATTTGATGCCTTATTTAACTTGCACAAAATTAGGTAAGCCTGATTAGGATATCATTAAAACAAACATTGTGTCGAATGACTTCATCGGAGATCCCACAGAGGCCAAGCATATCATGGTGACTGAGCTCACAGTCAGCAGCAATACTTTGCCAACAGTGTTCTTTGTAGTTGATGCAAAAGGAAGCTATAATGTGTTCCTTGCAAGAGATTGGATACATGCCAACTGTTGCATTTCGCCAACTATGCATCAAAAGTTAATACAATGAAATGGTGATGAAGTTGAGGTGGTCAAAGCTAACACATCGGCTCATGTAGCTATGGCCAATTTAGAGGCCAATTGGCAGCATGATGGGGCCGAATGTATATCGGACAAAGCGCTTAATGACTGCAGTTTTATATGCATCAACCAGACAGGTGTAACTTTGATCAGTGTGAAGCCAAGCACCTTTGATCGAACAAATGAAATTTTACACTGATGGAGTCCAAAGCGGCAATAAAAATTTTGCAAGAAAAAGTGCAACGCTATCAGCAAACAACATATTGCTATGAAGCTATTGAGGATTTTGAAGGCATTGAGAGATTTGGACAAGGTTTTACGTCTTCAAATCCATTAAAAGAAATAAATATAGGCAACGTCAAAAGAAAAAGACCAACTTTTGTTAGCTCAAAGCTGACACATGAGTATAAAGAAAAGTTGATCGATTTGTTAAAAAAATTATAAAGATTGCTTTGCTTGGGAGTATCATGAGATACCTGGTTTAAGCCAACAACTTGTTGAACATCGGCTGCCAATAAAACCAGGTTATAAGCCATTTAAATAATCCCCTAGATGATTTAATCCGGCCATGTATGATAAGATAAGAGAATAGATTGAGCGATTATTAGAAGCTAAGTTTATTCAGCCTTGCCGATATGCTGAATGGGTTTCTAATATTGTTCCTGTAATAAAGAAAAATTGTAAACTTAGGGTGTGTGTGTGTGTTGATTTTAGAGATCTAAACAAAGCAATACCTAATGATGAGTACCCGATGCCCATAGTTGATATGCTTATCGATGCTGCATCTGGGAATAAAATCATAAGTTTTCTTGATAGGAATGCTGGGTATAATCAATATTCATGGCTAAAGTCTATGTGCACAAAACAACATTCATATGCCTTGGAGCGCTAGGATTATTTGAATGGGTTGTAATGATCTTGAGCTTAAAAAGTGCTAGTGCTACATATCAAAGAGCTATGAATTTGATTTTTTATGAGTTAATCAGCCATATTATGGAGATTTATATTGACAATGTTGTGGTGAAGTCTAAGAGTGATTATCAACATCTAGCCGTTTTAGGGGAAGTGTTCAAGAAAACCTGAGTGCATAATCTGAAGATGAATCCCTACAAGTGTGCTTTTGGGGTATTGGCTGGACCGTTTCTTAGGTTTATGGTGCATGAGAGGGGTATTGAAGTTAATTAAGATAGTGTCAAGTCTATAGCCGATACATAACACTCTAGGTGCAAAAAATACCTTCAGAAGTTGACCAGAAATATAAATTATTTGAGATGGTTCATATCAAATCTATCTGGTCGGATTAATGTTTTTACTCCATTATTGAGGTTGATAGAAAACTAGGAATTTGTTTGGGGAGCCGATCAGTAGAAAGGCTTTGAAAACATCAAAAGAATATTTGTCTAAACCTCTAGTTTTGGCCGCACCACAGAAGGATGTACTATTTAGGCTATATGTATCGGCTGAAGAGGTGACAATTGGAGCAATCTTGGTGCAAGAGATCGTCCCATTGAAAAACTCTATTTGTCTTTGTATTTCGCTTGCACTAAGTATGACATATACTGGCTTTGACTTGTAAGGTCATATGTAAGGCCTATATAATTAATTATATGCTATCTGCTCCAATTTTTAAAGGTCAACTTGGAAAGTGGGCGTATAGGCTTAATGAGTTTGACCTAACGTTTGAATCAGCTGAGGCAATTAAAGGATAAATAATAGCCGATTTTATAATAAAACATAGAACCGATTGTGGAATATTTTCGGTTGCCTCTTGGCATTTGTATTTTGACATATCAATGTACTGAGAGGGTGATGGAATTGGTATCTTATTGATATCCCCAAAGGGATGTAATGTTAAATTCGCATTCAAGCGTAATTGCCGTTGCTCAAATAATTAGTTTGAGTATGAAGCGTTACTTAGGGGTCTACAATTGTTCGACGATCTTGGAGTTGATTCTGTTGAACCTTATGGTGATTCTCAGGTTGTAGTGCAACTAGTAAGAGGGGAATATAATTGTTATGACAATATCTTAATTAGATACCTGAATCAATGCTAGGAAATAATAAGCTCATTTAGTTCTTTTTCAATTAACCATGTCCCTCATGAGCAAAATGTTAAGGCCAATTTATAGGCGCAATAGGCTTCAGGGTATAAGGTTTTTGACTGATTGGTTGATTGTGAGCCGATTGAAAATATGGTCATGTGCGCCGATATAGCTAATTGGTGATGAAAAATATCAGATTATTTATTGGATCCCTCGAAGCCAACAGATAAGAAAACCAAAAGATAAGCTTTAAAGTATGTTATGCTCGATAATACGCTTTATTATCGAACTTTGGAAGGTTTGTTGTTAAGGTGTTTTGGAGTAGAAGAGGCCAAATCGGCAATAGGGGAATTATATGAGGGGATTTGTGGAACACATCAGTCGGCTCATAAAATGAAATGGTTACAAATGCGTACCAGTTACTTTTGGCCGACGATATTAGAGGATTGTTTCAAGTAATACAAAGGATGCTAGGATTGCCAGAAATTTAGAAATATACAATTGGCACCTGCGCATTTTTACACCCGATCATGAAACCTTAGCCATTTAGAGGATGGGGTATAGATATAATTGATCAAATATATCCTGCATCATCTAAAGTACATAAATATATATTAGTTGTGACTGATTATTTTTCTAAATGGGTTGAGGCCATTCCTTCGAAGAAGGTAACTAGTGTTGAGGCAATTGCATTTGTCTAGGAACACATTGTCTATCGATTTGGAATCCCTGAAACTATTACAATCGATCAAGGTACTGTATTTGATGTCTAATGAATTTCAAAGTTTTGTTGAAAGCTTTCGAATTAAGCTACTAAATTCATCGCGTTATTATGCGCAAGCTAATGGTCAAGCTAAGTCGTCAAATAAGACAATGATCAAGTTGATTAAGAGAAAAATTGATGATAAGGCGAGGAATTAGCATGTGACATTGTGTTGAGACCCGAATTTGCAAATCCGAACCTTCAAATAGCACTTGATCTTTGTCTTGAGCTAGCTCCTGGGTCAAAACTTCACCTTCGAAGCCTTTCAGCACTTCAACGTCTACTCGTAACGTGCAGAAATAGCAATAAATAAATAAATAGCAAGCAAACAAGGTTCAAAATGTAACACCCTGGCATCTAATACGCCTGAATGCTACCAAACATAGATTACGTATCATCTAAATACTACAAATAAAAGAAAATTTCAGCAAAGGAACAATTCCTAGAATCCGAAAATGTCGGCAGCATCTCCTTTGTTTAATCATGATCTCGAGCAACCATAATAGCATAGCAGAATATGACATAATATGAAACATCTAAAACAGCAATAATAAGCGACACGGAAGCAATATAAGTCCACTTTAAGCATCACAAGGTCATCATTAGCCAAATGAAATGAATAAGGCAATCCTAGCACACATCTAAACCATAAACATCAATTGTATCACATTAAGTTTATTGTCATGACTCCAAATGATTCCATTGTGGAATCAATTGCGTGAACTACGTGGAGATGTGTGACTATTCCCCCTTTCCCCTCATGCCGATCTCAAGGTACCTAAAAACAACATAAAACACAAGCGTGAGTTCAAAACTCAGCAAAGTGTATTGTAATGGAAAAACAAAGATCAAGTCAACAAACCATCATCACCAATCTCCAAAAACACATCATAACACAACATGGTTAGCATTCCAAACATCTTTTAAGCATCCATGTATTCATCTCGTGAGCAACTCATAAGTATTCACATCGTCATCTCATAAACATCATCATATACATATTTCATTAATGCAATGCAATGCACATGTCTCCTTGGAATCTCATACCGGTATGGTTGAGTGCACACCCATCGGCATGCACCCTTTTCCCCCTTCCATCCCGAAGATGGAGGATGCCTATCACTCGCTTCCATTCACCACGGTGGATGGAATCACGATGTAGGTCTTACTCAAGAATAGCCCCGGACTAGTCATAACGGTTCTCACCGACCCTCTCGGAATAGTTATGACTTATCTCACCGGCCGGCCATGAAAATATGCCATGTAAGCAAAATGGACAACAACATACACATATATAGGAGTATTGCATTTCATCACATGGCATGTAATCCACTTATCAACAATAAGTACATTTAAATCATGGCATAATGGCTTCATATCAAGCAATACATGTAATTCATGGCAAGACAACATGTTATCTATTCCAAATACTATGAAGCACAACTAGCAACACATATAGCATACAATCCACACAACACACTTGCCTTCAATTGCGGGCAACGGAGTCACGAGAGGTTGAGGGCACTCCCGGAGGCACACCACCTGCAAACACGTGCCACACACTCAAATCAAGCCCATAAAACAGTACACATACATCCCACTACCCCGACTTCGCTTACAACTCCTAAAATCAGAAAACAGCAAATCTGTCCCTTCGGGACAGCAGCCTTCCAAAGGGCATAACTTCTGTTCTAAGACTCCAAATTGATTAAACGAGTACACCATCGCGAATCTTAGGAAATTTCATAGCTTTTCCTAAGTATTGAGAAAAGCCAGATCGGCCTCTAAAATTGTTTAATCTAACGTTGAACACGAACTGTCTCAATCTCGTCACAGATTTGACAGCGCTCGGTAAAACGGCCATATCTCCCAAACGGCTGGGCGGATTTTAACGTTCTTTATATGAACGGATACATAATGAAATTATCTACAACTTCCTAAAAGTCTGTACGGTCAGATTCAAATTCTAAATTGGCGAAAACGCCTGCCCTAGTTCGGGTTCCCAATCTGCCCGAACCAAAACGTGAATACAACTCTAGTTTTCATAGATTCTACCCCATGGCAGCACAACCCTTGATCTAAAAACATGGTATTCACCCTCTACAGCAGCAAGAGGTCTACCCCAAAAGATTCCCCCATTACCTTCTTGGAGAATCACCAATCAACGATCAAACCTTCGCGTTCCTTCCCCGATTTCCTTCCACGCGCCGTTTCCACCAATCCTCCTCGTTGCAACTCCTCCCAACAGCTTGGACAGCACCTTGGCAGCGAGGAGGAGACCTTGGGGTGCGCCCACAAGGGAGGAGAAGGGAGGGGCGGCATCACCTAGGGGAGGAGGCGCTTGGGAAGGGAGAGGAGAGGTGGAGGGAGAGATGGAAAGAGGAGGAGGATGGGGGGGTGCGGCGCAAGGGGTGGGGGAGGCTACGGCAGCAGGTCTCTCCCCCCTCCTCACCCCCTCATGGGCCAAGAAAAACCCACCACTCGGCCCACCAAGTTTCCCCCTAAGGCCAACACATCCCCGGAGCGGCCCAAAAGCCCGAAAACGGTCCGAAATGAAATAAAAATCCCAAACCATGTGGTTTTAACCTTGAATAACATATTTCATAATGTTTGGTCCTCATAATTCTCATTTTATAAGTTTAGGACAATCCGTGGTGTCACACAAAAATTCAAATAAAATTCACCATTAAATGGAGCTCAATTTTATAAAAATTTATAAATTGGAATCGCCTCAATCGGAGTTAAAACGCAAACGTTATAGCCATTTGAAGTTTGAAAAATCAATTAAAAGAATAAATCGAATTAATTCATTTATTTTTCTATTGAAAAATCCGAAATATGATGTCAGCATGTATTTTGGATTTCGAACGAATTATTTTTCTAAAGGAAAATCGAATTATTGCATCATGCTTGCGTCATCCGGTCCATGGGCCTGGTTCATAGTTTGGTTTTGGTCCATCGTGGACCCGGTCCACGGGCGCATGTCTCGCTGACATGTGGGCCCCCTCGGATGACATCAGCACGGCTCGGTCGAGGCGGCAAACACGCGGGCCCCACCGTGACGTCATCATGACGTCACGGATGACGTCATCGCACGGTACGCCCAGCCATTGACATGTGGGCCCGTTGCTGACGTCACGCGTGATGTCAGCGACGACCGGGCACGGCTCGTCTAACCGCGCCGGTTCGGCTCCCAGCCACGTGGCACGGTTTGGGCCGTTGGTTTGAAATCCAACAGTCCAGATTAGATCTAATCTCGCTACAGTGGATCTACGCGATTTGATCTGGACTGTTCAATTCGAATCAGACGGCTGAGATCAGATCTGGTTTTCGCATCACCGTGGGACGACGTGGCGTGACTCGGTGCTCAACACGTGGCACGATCTACACCGTTCGATCTTGATCGGACAGTTGGGATTGCATCTGGTGCTACAACACGAGTCAAATCTAACCGTACGATTTAGATCTAACAGCTGAGATCTAAACCAAGCACGGTACGGTTACGGGCTACGTGGCTCCATCTGGTGCGTTAGATCTAGATCCAACGGTTGCTAATAGATCTAACACGTAACATTGGACCTAACCCTAGCCGTACGATCTAGATCTAACGGTTGAGATCTAATCTAGAATTTATGCACGGGGCGGTGACGTGGACGTACCACGGATGTCGGATCTGGATCGGACGGCTGAAGGAGTTCGCGGATCCGGCGATGTCGCGGCGGAGCAGAGGTGGCCGGACCTTGGGAATGTGACACCATGAAGTATCGTAACCGTATAAAATGTGAATGTTGAGGGCAAAAACATTATGGAATGTGGAATTGGAGGTTGAAACCATACGGTATGAGGTTTATTTGCGTTTTCGGGCCGTTTCCGGGAGTTTGGGCCTTTTCAGGGGAGTTTGGGCCTAGGGGAAAGGGTCGTGGGCCTTGGTGGGGAGGAGTTTGAGTCCATTTAGGAGTAGGAGACCTAGTTGGGGGCCTCCTCCTGCCCATATGTGCACCCCACCCCTGCCTCTTGCGCCCCCCCACTTGGAGAAACCCTAGCCGCCCCCCTTGCTCTCCTCCCTTGCGCCCCTCCCTCCCTCACGCCACCTCCCCACCTTGTGCGCCTCCCCTCCCCTCTCCTCCACCCCTTGATGCCCTAGGGGATCTTATCCACCTCACCACTCCGAAGATCCGTCCATTGGAGCGCTCCGCAACGAGGAGATCCGGTAGATTTGGAGCGAGGAAGGAGATCGTGCGAACAAGGAGGAGATCCGGTGGGTTTTCGTTCGTCGGGCGAAGGTATGGCCACGGGGATCCTTGGGGTTGGTCTAGGATCTTTTCTAAGGGTTAATATCATGTTTTTAGATCAACTTGTGGTGCTGTAATTGGGTAGATTAGATAAAATCTAGAGCTTGTCACGTTCTCTGTTTCGGGCAGCATGAGCAGTCGACCTAGGGTTTGGGTTTTCGCAAATTTAGAGTCGGAATTTGGTCGTCCACCTGTTGAATAAGTTGTAGTTAACTTCAATACCTTTCAGTGGGTATAAAGAACGTCCAATTCCGCCCAGCCATTTGAAAGTTATGCTCGTTTTACCGAACGTATTAAAAACTGTGACGTGATTGGAACAGATCACGGTATTCTGTAGATTAAACCATTTTAGAGTCCGAATTAGTCTTTCCATATACTTATAAAAAGTTATAAAATTTCCTAAGCTACTTGAGGATGTACTCGTTTAATCGATTCGGGGTCTTAGAACCCGAGTTATGCTCGTTGCAAGTTTGCTGTCCCGGCGGGACAGAACCTCTGTTTTTGGGTTGTGCGAGTAGTTTGCGAAGTCGGGGTAGAAGAGTGTTTGCGTATTGTTTTGTGGGCATGATTTTGAGTGTGTGGTGCTTTTGTGCAGGTGGTGTGACCCCGGGGGTGCCCTCTACTTCTCGCCAATCCGTCGCCCGTGGTTGAGGCAAGTATATTGGAATGGGTAGCGGGTTGTAGTTTGCTAGATTGGTTGAGATTGAAATTGAATATATGATATGTTCACATGCCATGCTTTAATGTTTGCCATTGATATGATGAATATGCTTATTATGTTATGAACTTATGATGCCATGTGTTAATGTACAAGTTATTTATGATGTTGGCATGTTTGCATACATGCATGATACATGGCCCGGGCGGTGAGAAAGTCATAACTAGTCCGGGGAAGGTCGGTGAGAAAGTTATGACTATTCCGGAGAGCCAATGAGTAAGTCCTACATCGTGATTCCATCCACCGCGGTGTATGGAAGCGAGGAGTAGGCACCCTCCATCTTCGGGATGGAAGGGGGGAGAGGGTGCACACCGACGGGTGTGTACTCAACCATACCGGTATGAGTTTCCAGGAGACATGTGCATCGCATCGCATTGCATACATGATGATGATGATAATGATATGTGATCATGAATAAGATGATAGACATGATGTGAGTTGTTGTAGCCATGTAATTGTTCTTTTGTACTATTGCAATATACTTGCTGAGTGTTGAACTCACGCTTGTGCTTTCTTGTTGTTTTAGGTACCATGAAACCGGCATACGGGGAAGGGCATTAGCTACACATCTACACGTAGCTCCACACTTATAGACAATTTATTCATCTTGATCATGATAATAAGAGTAGTGCCATGCAACTTGGTGCAATGGTTAATTTGTGTGCTTGGTTTCCTCATTTACTTCGTTTGGCTCATGAGATGGTTGGAATCTTTATTCTAGGCTTATACTGCTGCTAGAACCCTTGTTATTGATGATTTAGATGTCATTCTTTATACTATATCCTGTGATCATATTGTTGTTGCTTCAATTCATGGAAAAACAAAGGAGATGCTGCCGAAATTTGCAGTTTTAGCATTTACTCCTTTGCTGTAATTTATCTTAGTTTATGGTATTTAGATGTTGTTTAGCCTATGTTTGGTAGCATTCAGGCATGCTAGATGCCGGAGTGTTACAGGGAAGACGACCACCCGGGCGGCGTTTCACGCAGTCTCCGGTGAACTGCGTGGTCGCTTCGGGTGCAGCTCAACGTGAGGAACCCGGATCTGGCCTTGGTTGTGGCAGAGACGGCTCGACGGCGGTGGAAAACGGCAATAACCGCGGCGGAACCCTAGCGCAACTTCGGTGAGCGATTGCGGTGAGACTACGGCGGCTGGAGCTCGATGGCCTAGGGAAAAACGTACGCATGGGAACGGAGAACAGAGCACGGGTGACGGCGCCTTAAATACGGCCCTTGGCGTCCGTGAAATCCGTAGAAAACGAGGCCCACTCGGGCGCGGCGGCGGAATCCGGTGGCGGCTCGGACTGGGTTACATGGCACGATCCTGGCCGTCCACGTAGCTCGATCCGATGGTCCGCATCACGCGCACACGCGGCCACCAACACGACCTTCGGATCTAACGGCTCGCGTGTAAGGCGTCTGGCTCGGTCGGGTGAGCTCGAGTTGGACTCTAGTCAGACTCGAGTCTAACTCGGGTCGGATGAATAGTAAAACCCGGTAGGGTTTTTCAGTGATTAAATAATTATATTAATTCGTAGGAACTCAAATAATTCAAGAAAAATAGCAAAATAATCAGAAAAATTCCAGAAAAATTCTGGAAAATACTTTAAGACATTTTGGATTTAAATAAAATATTTCCAACAAAATTTTATTTAAAAAATTTAATTCTTTAATTATCTCAAAAAGGAATAAATTCAAATTAAATCCAAATAAATTCCAAAAAATTCCAAAAATTCTCAAAAGTGCAAAATATAATCAAAATATATGAAAAGCAAAAATTGGGGTGTTACACATTGTCGGATGCATTATGGTCTTATTGTACTGCTTGCCATGGAGCTACCAAGTTGTCACCTTATCAGCTTGTGTATGGACAAGAGGCAGTATTGCCGATAGAAATCAGAAGAAGCTAATTGAGGGTCACTAGATAGGTTGATTTATCGACTGAGGAACATGGAGATTTGATAGCTGATAATTTCGATGACTTGGGTGAATTAAGGTTGCAAACATTGAAAAGAATTTAGAAGAATAAAGCCTGAGTTGCAAGGGCTTAGAACAAAAAAGTCATGCCTAAGTCATTTGATGAAGCTGATTTAGTGTGGAAAATTATTTTACCCGTCATCTCAAAGGATAACCGATATGAAAAATGGTTTCCTACATGGGAAGGACCCTATAAAATTAATCGGTAGTTCACATAAACTCCTATATTTTGGAAACCTTGGATGGGGTATTATTTACTAAAGAAACCAATGGAAAGTATCTAAAGAAATACTACCCGAGTGTTTGGATTGGGACTTGTTCGGCTAGAAAGAGTACTATGCGACGCACTATAGTCGAAATAATTTTTTGATTGGCCGATCACAAAAAGAGATCAGATTAACTCACTGTGGTTAATCCTGGTTATGGCCGATGAAATGCATCATCCTTAGGACAAAACCAATATAAACAAAAAATGGATTGAGAAAGCAATTAAAATCGGTTAGACACCCGATTAAATTACAAGAATTGATACAGCAATTTAAATATTACATTTTGAGGTCGACTTCCAACCCGAGAAGTGCAGCGCTGGCCATAGCAATGATCCTCTCCACCTCATAGACGATCTCCTTGTATTCTTGTTGGGTGTCTGGGATCTGAACAACTTTAGCCAACTGTGCCTTGGTTGCATTCATCATTTCTGCGTGGGAAGCCTTATGGGTTTTGGCCGATGAAGAAAAGTTCTGAAGGAGTTTTTTGATGTCAGCCATCTACACTAACACCTTGGCCAGTCCTTCCTCCAGAGGCTTCATGGCCGATGCAAGTTCACCCAAGTTCACCTTGGTGCTATTCATCTCCTAGATGACCTCATCGTACTTCACCTTCTATGCCTTGTCATCGGCAACGAGCTAGTCTAAGTGCTTCTTATCCTAGCGTTGAGCTGGCCAAAGCTAGATCATAGCCTTTGCTTCATTAACAGCTTGCTTCTTGCCATCTAAGAAGCAGACTTTGAGTAGGGCCGCGCAGGTCTCCTAAGGAAGATCGGCCTTCCCATGATCCATCAGGTTCCTGATCAGTTGAGAGTTCTCAACTAGGGTAGCCGATGGACCATGTAGAAGACCAAATAACCTCTACAGAGATTGCTTGGTGCCAGGGGTGAAAAGTACTCGAGCCAATGCTCCTTCTGCCTCCTTGATGATCTTGTCAATGTTAGTAGGGACATGATCATCTTCCTCCTCAGCCTCGATGTCCGACCAGTCGAAACCCAGCAGGTTGCCAAGTTTCATGGTTATCTTGGAAATGGCTGCGGAGGGTGCCGGAATCACCTCAATTGGTGTAGGCAGCGTCAGCTGAGATGGTGGAGGGGGAGGTTGCTTGCTGTATCCTTTGGAAGGCCGATGTCGGGACCCCGAATCTGCAAATCCGGACCCTCTGTGTATTCAGCACTAGTCCAGGAACGCGCTAGTGCTCACAGTCTTAACATCGGTATATATCACAATCATACCAATCGATACTATCAAAGTACTTTATTTAAATAATCAAAGGGTTACTTGACCTTATGGCCAAGATACAAATATATGCCTTGCAAGGCGAAACTGATTAAAAGAGAAATAATAGCAAATGAAAATCAAATAATCTCGTGGCGCCATCCAAAGATACCAGCTAAATCGATCGCCTCGCATCCCTAAGTAGACGGGTCCTCTTGGAAATCTTCCTCCTAAACGGGCGAGTCTCTCTTCAACCGAGCATTGTGTTGAGGCAAGGGTGAGTACTTGGTACTCAAAGAAGTCATGCACGTAATGCAAGCTAATATACTATATGCATGGCTTGGTACAAAGGAATAGCTCAAGGTATATTTGCAAAGAAATGTACTTTTTGACAAGTAATAAAAGTAGATTCAGCGAGAAATAAGTAAAGCATAAATAACTTTCAAGAAGTTTAACAAACATTTTTCCCCATCCTAAACCATATTTCCATCATCTTCATTGTTAAACCAACCCAACTTTTCAAATCCAAGTTATTTTCAGAAAGTCTAACCCTTGACTCAGAATTCCCGAGCATTGTCCAAGATCATGGACTCTGGCTTATTTAAATAGATTCTCAACTCTGCAGAGGTTATGCACTTTACCCACAAGATACAACAAACACCACAAAGGCGAAGTTCCCTGTAACAAAGCCTTTCTAAGCCTCAAACAACACGGGTGGTCCTCTCCTGTCAGCAGGTTTCACACCATCCCTTCCCTTAGCCAAGGCGAAGTATGGGACCAACACACTGCGTTAGATGGGTATCGGCCACACCACGATACGCCCCCGCACATCACACAAACGGTGTAATCGACACTCGAGGCTCCACAAGTGAGTCCTTAGCGACTTAGTCAACTAGGGCCGCCCCATTCCAAATCATGTGGTTGCAAGTATGACCCTGGGCCTCAAAGGCTTGCAAGGTTAAGTCCTTAGAGTGACCAGGCAAGACTACCTTAAAAACCAAATCAATATCCCTGCCACACACCGCCCACCTGATTACTTCCTTGCCACATGCCGGCCGAAAATCGTTTATCAAACTCCCTGATTACCATGCACCACGTGCCATCAACATCACATGATACTTCTTCCAAAACAGGTTCAATATATCATTAAGTCCATATTAGTATTTGATTGTCCAAAATCATGTCATGAGCACGAAAGGTGTCTAAGCGTACTACGGGCCTCTAAACCCATGTTGGCAAACTTAATAATGTCCAACTAGTAATCCACAACTAGGGTGACAAGGATCATGGCACATACTTAGATAATCAAGGTGTCATACAAAGAATTGGTATTTATCTAACTCCCATGTTTAAAACAAAATATCTTTCTAATTGAACTAGCATGCAATAGTTTAAATCAAAATAGATTTCAAATAGGATCAACATGGTCAAATCACAACTTACTTCAAAAAGTACTTGCTCTTGGTCTTGAGTTGATCCTCGAGTCAACACTTCTCCTTCGAATCCTTCCCAAGACTTCAACGCTTCTACTGTAAAGCGCAAATAGCAAATACACAAATAAACACTAGGCAAAAACATCCCAAACTCCAAATAAAATCCAAAACAGAGAGAACATAATTTTCTCGATTTTTAGAAACTGAATCGCTCAAATCGGAGTTAAAATGCAAAAGTTATGATTTATTAAAGTTTAAATAATCAATTAAATAATATTACAGAGAAAAACTTTAGTCCAAAAATTAAATAAAATTCATATTTAGGTAGATCTCAATTTTATACAAATTTAGAAATTTGAATCACTCAAATCGGAGTTGAAACTAAAAGTTATAAGCGCTGAAGTTTGAATCTAAATTTGAAACAATATTTCGAATTAATAAATCATTTTCTTTTCGAAATTAATTATTGCGCCAAAGAAGGGACACGTGGCAGCTCTCGATTGGTTGGCCGACGTCACCGGTCCATGGACTCGGTCCACGCCGCCGGTCCACTGCGTGGACTTGGCCCACGACTCATCGTGTCACCGACATGTGGGACCACTCGGGTGACGCCATCGCCGACGCCAGACTCACCCACGCGACATGTGGGACCCACCGTGACGCCATGGGTGACGCCGGCCGCTGGCTGATTAGCCATCGACATGCGTGCCTTCGACACGCGCCCCGCGCGGTCGGGCCTACACGCACGCGCCGCGGGACGGCGCCGACCGCGCCGGTCCAACTTCCAAGACGCTGCGGGCAATCTCTCGCCGCTGATTCAAAATCAACGGCCCGTATTGATCGGTGACGCGACGCTCGGGTGAACGTGGCATCCGACCGCTGGATCTAAATCCAACTACGGGATTAGATCCGGAGATCTAAACGTGATCTCACCGTGACGCCCGGATCGTAGATTGGATCATCCGGCCCTGGAGTTCGCGAGGGTCGATGGCACGCCAGCGGCGTTGGCTTGACCGAGACGAAGACGATGACCTCCTCTGCAGGCCGCTTTCCGCAACTCCGGCGTGAAGGCCGGGCACTCCAAAGCGCGACGCGACACGCGATCTCAAACCTGGGTTTGGTGTCGCCGGAAGATTTGGCGATGCGCGCGGGATCAACGAAGAATCATGCGCGGAAGACCTCCTCTACCCCGCGAGCAATAGCGGACGGCGGCGGCTCAGCGAGGTGAGAAGGGGCTCGGTGCGGACGGTTGTGCGCTTCCGATGGCGGCGGGCGATTTAAAGGGGGCCCTGGCCGTAGAGCGAAACCGAGGCTGACACGGTGCGGGCAAGTGAGGACTCGGCTCGATCCGAGGAAGACGAAATCGCGGCCGCCCACGTGGCGCGATCAACGCCACGATGGCTTGGCGCAACGGGTCCGGTCCCACACGGCTCGTCGGGTTTGCCGATCATGATCATGACCGTTGGATCTCGATCCGACTGGCCCACGTGGGTTAAGGTTCAACGTGGTTCGGCCAAGTCGGGCCGCCTGGTCGACTCAGTCCGATTTCAGTTCGACTTTGCCGGAGGAATAGTACTTGACCCGAGTTGAATTTCCAAATGATTTAATATTTAAAATAATTCCCAAGAATTCATTTAATTCATTAAAATAGCAAAAGACTTTAAAATTCCGTAAAATTCTCGGAAAATATTTTAGGTATTTGGGACTCAAATAAATTATTTCCAACAAAATTTTATTTGCAAAATTAAATTCTTTAATTATTTCAAAATGGAATAAATTCAAATAAATTCCAAATAAATCCAAATAAATTCCAGAAAATT
This sequence comes from Rhipidocladum racemiflorum, assembly GCA_036346355.1. Taxonomy (NCBI): domain Eukaryota; kingdom Viridiplantae; phylum Streptophyta; class Magnoliopsida; order Poales; family Poaceae; genus Rhipidocladum; species Rhipidocladum racemiflorum. The sequence continues at coordinate 67,712,887 of CM070580.1, read as the reverse complement.
CCAAAAATTCACCAAAGTGCCAAATCACACATGAATTTAAGAGAAGCAAAATTTTGGGGTGTTACAGCCGACATTAGCTGGTGGGGAGAATGGACGCGGAGAAGACATGCCCTATGGATTTACAAGTTTGTTAGCCGATTAATTTTGAGAACTTTCAAAGTTAAAAGAAATTAATTTGTTACCTTGCCCGTAGTAGATATATGAGGGGAATTCTCAGCAGAGCCTTCTTGAGCCAATGGGCCATGCGGGGCACCCCTCTTGACCGTTCTCTTGTAAGGGCGTCCACACTTTGCCTCTGCAAGAGAATCGGCTTTAAACGATTAGGGGGAAATTGCAGCAAGTAAATTATGAGTTCAATCGATGAGATAAAGGATTTACTTAGTTGATGATGCTCTAGGTCAGACAAAGATGGACCTTTAACACTTAAGATACCGAATTAATAACCCGACAGGGCGACTCTGGCCGATGGGCGAGGTTTTTTGCTAGCTTGGCCTATATCAAAGGAATCTCCTATGGGTTAGTAATGTCAACTAAACTCGCGTTAGTAAGATTTCAAGAGCTAGCATCGCTGCTAGAGCTCAAAGTACTACTATCGGAATCAGTTTCTATGTCATCGATTAGGCCGGGTCAAAAATTGGCTATGATGGCAGATTAGGTGAGCTCTTCTGGGAACATTGATCCCATTATCTCTAACCACCAATTGGTAAATTCTGTGAGCATCAGCTATGAAGCATAAAACACGGCAGACTTTGAAGTTGGAAGTCATCGGCTATACTAAGAACCAAGTGGATGGTTGTGGCTTTCCTTACTCTTTGGGATTGCGCTGATTAAGCAAAATGAGGCTTGCGATAACTTGTCCAAAGCCAAGTGGCGAGCATACACTGATGGATGGTAGAACTCGTATGATGGATGGAAAGTCCGATTCTTCGAGTGTAAGCCGACTGAAAAAACACTTGGAGAAAGGAACAACTTGAAAAGGTCCACTGTTTCATCAGACTTCCCAGTAGAATTGGTGACCAAATAAATAAAGGATGGATGGGGGAAATTGTCGGCTTCTCACAAACTGAAAAATTCATGAGAATTCTTCTCTGCTCAACTGAAAAAAGAAGGATAGAAATTTCTTCACTCCGATCGGGGTCAACTTGTATCTTTAGAGTAGCACAAGATATATTTTTCTTCGAGAGATCGGCTAATCCTGTACTCAAGGTCTTGCTCTTCTGGTCTTTCTTGGCGTGGGAAGGCAGTGATGGTTGTGGTGTCAATGCCAAATGATCGGCTGAAGGCACAATATAACCAAAGATGGATGAACCATAGAGGGCCACCAATATTGCCAACTGAGTATTGAGCTTGCCCTGTGAAGAGACGGCTCCAAATGATGTGCTGTTAGTGTTATGCCCTTGAGGCAGTCATATAGATGATTGTAACATGACTATGTTTATGAATAATAATATGATTATTGGTCCAATGAATGTATATCATTATATTGATCAGTAAGTATGTGACTTGCTTATGAAACTCTCTACTCATTGACATAATTCTGTAAGTATCTCTGATCGGATATCATCGTAGTGGGCAACGATGAATAGATCAGCACATGTACTGATCGATAATCATGTTTCATAGATCATGGGATATGGAGATATCATCAATACATTGTGAACGCATGTTGGAGAACATGTGTTAGATCGACCCGCAATGGGACACTGCGAGAATGTTGCATTCTTATATGTCATCAGTGTATCTCATACATAGTAGATGTATGATCCTTAGACCTGAGATTGTCACATTCTCTACATATGTAATAGTTTACCTTGGGGTTACCAAACACTATTTCCTAACCGGATAGTTATAAAGGTAGCTTTCATGTTTACTATGAAACATGCAGAGGGAAGTGAGCAGTCAAGATGGAATTTGCCACTCCAGTGTAACGGAGATATATGTCTAGGCCACTCGTGTGATATGATTAAGGAAGTGCATGGCCATGCCGTGATTGAGAAGTCAATCACAACTTATTAATATATCACGGATACGAGAGATTGATTGAACTGTCAAAGGATGACATGCTTCTCGCCTTGAGTTCGATCTTCATATAGTTTGGCAAATGGATTATTACATCAGTACTTTAATCATATGCGTTTGGGAGTTGGCATGCTCTGCAAGGAGCCGCTACCGACTATTGGATTAGAAAAGGGTTTTTCTGAATCCATATCCAAATGCGCATAAACCTACAAGGTCACACACTTAACGGGCTGGGACGCATTAATTCGGATTGGATCCGTAATTAATGGACCTCGTGGGCTTAGCGCGTAGATGGGCCTTGACTGCCTATGGTTTCACCTCGTGGCTATATAAGGAGGGGAGGAGGCTGGGCGCAGAACATACTTTCGTGCGTTTTAGAGGTGTTTCGCCAGAAACCCTAGCCACCTCCTCTCGTTGCCCCTGCCGAGCGACCCGGTGTTTGCACACCAACGCACGGCGTCCCATCCCCGGACGTGTGGACTGCTGTGGTGATGCTGCTGTAACTGCGGCGTGTGAGGAGGATCCGCAACCAAGCGAGGACGATCCACGGCGAGGCGAGGACAATCCATGGCGAGGCGAGGACGATCCACGACTACGGCCAGAACAATCCACTACAACGACGTGTGAAGGATTCCGCAACTGCGCGTCTAGTGGTAATTGATCTATGATCCCCTTCTTGCGAGTAGCTTTTCTGGTTTTGCGATAGAAATTTTTAATTTGTGCTAGAGTAGCATACCGCGTTCATCAACATGTGCATCATCTAATAGACTACCCCAAGGAACATCTTACGTAAGGCTAGCCGATGGCCCTTTACTAGTTGGTCTACCAAGAACTGATATACTTGCGTTGGCCCTAGAGAAGCTCCACACAAGAGATATCGGTCTAACCATATAGTCAGAAAAGCTATGCGTTCCTTGTTCGATACTTGATATGTCCCTTTGTTCTCCTCTATATACTGACTCCAGCCTTCACCGTTAGTGGAAATAAGCTTGTAATGGGTTTTCTAATTGAAAGCCGATAACTAAGGCCCATCAGGATGAAGGCAACATAGCATGGACAAATCCAAGAGAGTTTGGCTGATTGGGCTTGTCCTTAGCATAAAAGCGTTGAATGTGTCTGGCCAAAATTAGCATGTTGTGGCTACTACTCATTGGCTTGAGGGTTGGCTAGAGAAAGGGGTAAACATTCAGATATTCCGGCTTGTTCCCACAGGAGCATTTTTTTTTCAATAGTTGCTCGAACGAACCAATCTCTCCAGCCCTTCAGCATTGTGGACCAAGACCTAAAACTCTTGTTTCATCCTTCAATGTTATACTCTAGAGCATATAGAGGGAGCCTAGGTATTTCTTCATTTGTAATAATGGTCGGCTCTAAAGTACCTATCGAACCAAGGCAATATTAGTTTTCCCTATCAGGTTAAGAATAAGTACCTGATTGGGATCGATAATTGGCAAGCCGATGAGGAGGGATGCTAACACATGAAGAGGAAAAGTGCTCAAAGCCGTGAAGAAGATGAAAGCAGGAGCGCGTGAAAATGACAAATGAATGAGTCCCATATTATAGAGAGGTGAAAGAAGGTAAAAAGGCATGAAGTTTTTTCGGTGGATTGCGAGCAGATCGTGGAAAAGATACATGTTTCGAGATTTTACGGTGACATGAAAGGAGCAGTTATTAACAGGGATGGTATACTAAGCTGATAAGGTAAAAACCGATTAAGAACATTTCTTTAAAGTTGATGTTATCTTCCAAAAAATAGGGGCATATGTTGATATCAAAATTTGGTGCTCTTGGCTGATCGAGCAAATATGACAGATTGGGTAATTTTAAGCCAATTTGGAAAGAAGATTGGATATAGATATAAGATCAAATTAAGCTAACCATCGATTTCTTTTTTTGCAAAAGATTTATTTTGAGATTGAAGCTGGCACGTACTTTTATAAGAGTTGGAGAAGGATACGGTCGGTCTAGACACTATAAAAAGAGTTGATGAGCAAGATAAGGAGACACACAGACAATCAATCAAACAACTCTCATTACTTTTTATTTTTTTTTGTCAACTAGCAGTAGCACTTTAGATTTGTAATATTTTCTTTGTAATTCATCTGAATCAATAAATTTGTGTATCGCCAATTATTGATTTCGTCGACTTACACCATCCAGGTGTGCTTTTTCTCCGATCTTGTTGCCCATCGTCTTTTTCGAAAATAAATATACCTTTATCTTTATCTAATCAGCTAAATTAGATTTATTAGATTTATCAATTACTTTTATCTAATTGGCTTGAATAGCTGGTTAGATCAGGTAGTTACTGGAAAATACATATCGGCTTAATGGCCGATTAAATTAAAACTTCCTCTTGTCGATTGTAGGATCAAATCGGCTGGCACGCCCACACCTAGAATTAAACTCGGTATTTGCGTGTATTGATTACCGATTAACCCCTCTTCATATTTTTTGGCATCAACAGCCAGCCACCAAAATACCAAATTTGAAATTTGGCTTCTCCATTTCAGCCGAATTTCGGAAATCTCACCAAAATTTCAAATTTCGACTGCTCCTAAGATGTGGTCCGAAAACGAAATTTGTAACCTTGCACCCATTGTAGATGTTATTTTCAACATACATAGCTTAGACTACCAATTTCTATTTAATATATTTTCTACCCGATAAAATTATAATATTATGAAATATTTTTCGAGACAAAACTACACATACGAATTTTCATTTATCTAAGTTAAATATTTTAAAAGATATTGATGGTCAAAATTTCAAAAGTTTGACTGCAACTATATCTAAAAAGACAACTATTTGTGACCGGAGGGATTATTGATTTTGTAGAATTTTTATGAATTATAATATTTAGTGCAAAGTTCCGGCGAAGTCTCACATTCCAAACACCCTCTGAGTTTAATTCCAGCATAACTAATGTTGCTGTGTTCAGGATTTTAGAGTGCATTAGGTTTGGAGATTTTTTTGGATAAAGCTAACTCCAACTATCTTGCTTGTGTGTTAGAAAAGTTATTCATGACGATGTTGTCAAAGAAAATGGCACATACTGAGGAAATGAAACAAAATTTTCTCTTGAAAAGATCAAATAAAGAAACATGGATGCCCTAAAAAAAAACAACAGGCATGGAAAACTTGTGCATATGATCGCACATTTTTTGGTTGCTAGCATGGCTTGATCGATTACCCCCAAAATTGGGAATCGAAAAGCGATGATCGATATCATCGTTTTAGTTTTTCAAGTCTAGCTTCAGAGCCGGGTTAAAACTTTTGCACATTAGGCTGCCTGCTAGCTTGAATAATGCCTGTTGACAGCTTAGTCAGTATTACTTTTGGGGCTATCTTCGTCCAAAACATTGTACAAACTGCACATGTACTCAGCTATCCTAGTGAAAAAAAGGTAATTAATGGTCGAGACAGCATGAATAAGAAAACATCCGGTTGTTGTGAGAAATCGAAATACGAACCTCTACCATTAGATAAACTAGACTCAGTTTGCTTTGCTACACTTTTTTAGCCTTATATCTCATGCGTCATACACTACTACAGAAAACCCTATCAGAGACGGTTCACAAATATCATCAGAGACGGCTTTGTGAACCGTCTCTAACAATGGGTCAGTGATAATAGAGCCACATCACATACGGTTTCAACAACCGTCTGTGATAATAATATTACAGACGGTTCTTATTCGGAACCGTCAGTGATATATTTCTTCCACAGACGGTTTGACAAAAGACCCGTCTGTGATAGTATGAATATCACAGACGGTTTATTGTACTAACCGTCTGTGATAGTATGGATATCACAGACGGTTTATTGTACGAACCGTCTGTGATAGTATAGATATCACAGACGGTTTATTGTACGAACCGTCTGTGTTATATAACCTATCACAGATGGTTTACAAATAACACCGTCTGTGATGTATTGTATCACAGACGGTTCACAAATAAGAACCGTCTGTGATGTGGTTTTCATACATCGACATTTTTCTGTTTATTGGCTAGCCTCAGGAAATGCTAGCCATGCCCTCTGAAACAGACATAACACAGACATAAGATCACAAACAAGTGATCATAACACAGATCACAGACATAACACTATTTCGAAATGCTCTCCTCTCAAGAAAAAGAATTGACTAAGAATGATATTTTTTTCCCTAAGCAATTCAACTACTACAAGTCCACAATCTTCACAAATTAAAACAGTACAAGTGGCAATACAGAGAAAAACCTAACTCTTGCAGTTAGGCACCTGCGTAGAACTCGCCTTTTTTTATTAATGACTTCAGTGGCTAGGAAAAAACAAAGTTTTCCTCGAATTGACGCCAGATCCTTGTCTTGCAACGAAGTTTTATCCTTACTCATTTGTGTTGCATTGACGAGGAGATGCATGTTATGGCAAACGTAAAATCCACATCGGTTATTGCCCTGTCCCTGTTGGTGGCACTGCAAAAATAGAATTGCTTAGTTCCAGAATCATGGCTACGGAGTTTGAAATAGGATTATACTGTATAGAGGATACCAGAAACTTGAAATCGTGCTGCAACGCCTTATCCCCGCCTTGAACAGAAGGATCTCGCAAAGCTTTGACCGTCCTACGTGATTTCGAAAGGTTAGCCTCAGCTATTCCAGGAGCAACAAGCACCTTAAACAACGTGGTTACCTGGTGATTAACCGTGCGATAGGGTTCAAGTCGTGGTTGCCGGTATGTGAGGAATCAACGTAAATAACCCGGTTCTTGGCCATATGAATTACAATTAGAACCCAGTGAAACCTGCATAGGTATGTTGCCATGGTCAATTAGCACCAAAGTATTGTGTGCACATTACAAATGAGAGTATACCAAGTCGGGCAGCACTTACCCTGGGTTAAAGGGTAAAAGTATGAAACTTTTATCTTTCTGAGCATCCAAGGCATGTCATACGTATTCCTCTACTGCTTTTGCATCTTGGTTCATTGTTGGCTGCGAGACTAAGAGTGGGTCGAGGAAACCCACCGATGTATTGTTCGTTCTCGCTTCGCGTATCATGAATCTATATATACAAAAGTTAGGCAAAGGGGTCACTTCAAATATATATATATATATATATATATATGACATTTATCCATATTACAGGGAAGACACACTCACAGTGTCCAGCATCTTAAGAGCGAGACGTCGAGGGCGTCGAGGTTGAAGAGATCGAACAGGTCCTGGAAGGCGACCGCGAAGTAGCCCCCTGCTGAGTCGTTGAACAGATGCTTAGGCTTGTAGCGGACCATGATACTTGTTGTACGTTCGTTCTCTGGCTTGTTAGCTTGTCTCATGTAGTATGTATGCAGGCTTTGCAGCAGTAAGTCAATGTCTTCATGCGATCTTCCGTTAATAAAGGCTCTCCTAGCTTGAATACCCGGGCCAACGGGGCCATCGGATAGTACTCCAAGGCCTTCGCTATCTTTTTCGATTTGCCCTTCCCTTTCTTTGTTGGAACGGAAATCTTCGGGGGAGATGAGGGGAGTAGAGAGCAATCATAGTCAAAGTCAATATCAAACTCACTGTCAATGTTTTTGGGTGGGGAGGGCACGATAACCGATTTGGGGGGAATTGGATCAACTTCTGGCGGAGGAAGTAGAGGTACTTCTGGTGGAGGATGGATGTCTAGAGATATGTCGCTGCTGGGCCACTGGATGAATGTGCCGATGACATCCCCCAGTGTCTGAAGCTCGTCATTTGGAGGAAATTGTAGTGTGACGATCTTGAAAATGTCATGAACGCCGTCCACATTGACCTTCGTGAAACCCGACGCTAGCAGGGTACCGTGCACCATCGCCCCTTCAATGGATGGATACGCGAGGCCCCAAGCAGCCTGTATAGGAAGGGAGCAATTGGCAACTCTCACCTGGAGATTGCACCGCGTGGGCTCCTACACAACGGTACCCAATTAGCTAATGTGCCCAAAAGATATATCTATGGAGCATTCAAGAGATCTAAATTAGTATACCTTGATGTCACAGACAGGGAATTTGCCGACGTATTTACCCTGGTCAGGGGCGGACGCACAGCTGCTCTTACGTGTAGTGGGGCAGAACCCTTGGCCTTCCACTGAAAAGATGAGAAAGTTGCCTAGAGGGGGGTGAATAGGCAGTTTAAAATTTAAACTAAATTTGTCGCAGCGGAAAGAGTATCGGAACTTCCGGTATTGGATCGGAACTTCCGATATAATCGGAACTTCCGATACCAGTTCAGAATGTCCGATCGACTTTAGACACGGACAATTAATAACTGAGAGTAATGAACTTGAGATGCAATCTAAGAACGTTATATCAACTAAATAAGGAAACAAGCTTAAGTAAAGTAAAGTAAAGACGCGGATTTGTTCCCGGAGTTCGGATTCTTGAGGGAATCCTACGTCTCCGTTGAGGAGGCTCCAAAGAGCCGGGTCTTTTCCAACCCTTTCCTCCCAAACCTCGGTCACACTTGAGGCTTGGTTCCACTATTGGTTCCTTTCCTTTCGGAGGCGGAGCCGGCCTTCACAAACTTCTCACGGCGTCCCACAGTCCTTGGGAGCTCGTGATCGACACCTAGCCATCTAGGAGTCCTTCAACCTCCAAGAGAAACAAATACACCGTAGAACGATCTTGGAGGAACACTCTTAAGCTCGAGATGAATGACACTTGCTTTTCACTTCAAACTCTAGATCTCAACTATTGTCCTCACTCTCTAGATGATCCCTAAGATCAAAGAGGAGGACTCAATAGAAAGCTAGAAGGTGCTCAAAGTGCTCTAGAGTTCTGCCAACAAGAGTGTGTCTCTTTCAAAAGAAAGAGGAGTGGGGTATTTATAGTTTCTTGCAAAAACTAGCCGTTATACACCCACTCAGCTGCACATCGGAACTTCCGATGTCAACATCGGAATGTCCGATATGTGCAAACAATCAGAACTCGAGCGCACTTCAACTGTCGAAAAAGGTGCATCGGAACTTCCGATACCAACATCGGAATGTCCGATGTTCCCAGAAAAGCACCTCGACAAAAGTTTCTAAGTCCATATCGGACTGTCCGATATAAACATCGGAACTTCCAACTTAACATCGGAATGTCCGATCTAATATATCGGAGTGTCCGATAATTCCAGAGAGCTCCCTTTTTCAGGTTTGAACACATCGGAACTTCCGATGTTAAATATCGGAACTTCCGATATTTCCAGAGAGCACCCTAGAAAGCATCAGCAACGTATCGGAACTTCCGATCGAGAATATCGGAACTTCCGATGCATCTACCACGCACCGGACTGAAGCAAGCATGCACATCGGAATGTCCGGTCACATCGGAACTTCCGATGTAATATCGGAATGTCCGACTTGAACTTTGATACAAACACATTCCGGTGCATGCACGGTGACTTAGGGTCTCAACAAGAAATAGAGTAGCATTCATCTGAGCATAAAGACTATCCTAGATCATTTACGATGTATCCCTCTTAATAGTACGGCATTCCTACGACACAAAAACATAGAAGATACAAGCGTAATGCCGTTTTACTCGCGTAATCTTGTTTGAGGGTATCCATCGCATGTAGACGATCTCACATTAAACCTTTTACCTGCTCATAAGCTCATTGAAGACATTAGTCTCTTTAATCGCTTGTCATTAATCAACCAAAACCAATTTGGGGGCCTAGATGCACTTTCATCCACAGGCTGTGTGTTTTGAGCATTGAGCCTTTCCTCGAGGCTTCTTATCCTATCATCGAATTCTCCTCTCAGCCTGTCCTCAAGATCCTTCACGATCTTTTTCTCGCGCTCGTCTCTACCTCTCTTCTTACTCCGGTACATGTGAGTGTCTTCGAAGCCCGTTTTCCAGGGAACGAAAACCCCTTTGCCTCGCGTGCGACCAGGGTGTTCCTTGTTTCCCAATGCCGTGGAGAGTGCATCTCTCTCCCTGTTTGGGACAAAAGATCCACCTAAGATTGTGCACTCAACTCGCCTACAAGATCGCAGCAAGTTATTTGACTTATGAAGTTAGGAACTAAATACGCACCAAAATAGTGGTTCGATATCTTACCAAACGCGTTAGCGCACTTCCTCGTCCACGTGGTTTGTAAAGGAGATGGTGCCAGATGGTGTGGCACATGACCTCGCTCTTAGCCGGCGCTACCGGGTCAAGAATCGATGCAAATGGCGCGGAGTCCCCTCGTCCTCCCTCGTCCCATTGCATCCTCTTCCCAGCGCCAGCGGTGCCGAGTCTGTGGGGGTGGGTGTTCCTTGCCTGCAGGGCCTTGTGTGCTTCGCTTTCAATCAAGAATTGATCTGTCGTCTTCAGCTGAACAAAACGTCGCCATGAATCCTCACTAATGAACCCGTACTTAGAGTAGGGAGTCCTATCCTTATTGACGTATTCCTTGACAAGTGTGCTCTTAAAGGTCTTCCACGCCTTTCCTGCCACTAGCAGTGCATACCGTCGCACAGGGTCCTCGAGTTCTTCTGGGAGATCGAAGGAGGAAAGGATTTCTGTAAGGTGTCGTTATGCGGCCCTCGTCGGCCGACTTCCAGGATGTACATGTGATGGGGAACCGTTCGCGTGCAACTATCCCGCACATTGTTCGTAATGCATTCACTACCTTTTTACTTCCGGTAGGGGACCCATCTTTCGGATCAATCGCCGTGATGCTATATCGGCCTGTTGGCCTTTTGTTTGCTTTTCTTGGAGCGCGAGTTGGTTTGACTTGACTCGGCTCATCAGTTGGGCCTAAGGTGGACAGAAAATATTGAAATAATGTTATTCACGAAACGTCTTGTGGGTAAAGCCGCAGAGTGAAAATCTTTTTCAAAAGCCGTTTCCACAGTCATGAAAGTCTTGGTGCACTAGCACTAGCTAGATGTTTTCATATTTTTCATAAAATGGTTTGCAATTGGAAATTTTGGTATTGAAAAGTTTACCCTACAGATTATTTAATACTTTGCTATGTGTTGGCAAGATTGTTTTCAATCATTGTGTCATGTGTAAGCAAAGATTGGTTTTATGCCATGTGTTGGTAGAAAATGGAAAACTTGTTGCTCACGTCATGGAGGACTGTGAGTTGTTATATTTATGCTTGCATACTTGTTATTTTTTATCTGTTAAATTGCTTTTACTAAATTCGACTTTCTATTAATACAACCTACATATATTTATGCAAAATAACCGCAGTAGCCTTTCTATTAATACAACCTACATATATTATATGTTTTGCAAAAGTCTTGTGAGTACATTTTTGTACTCAACTTGCTACGATTCTGTGTTAATTTTGACTACCTAGCGTCATTTTTTTTGGAACTTACGGCAAGATCAATGTCGATGCATCGGTGGCGCTACAGGCTGACGTGACAGTTTGGAGGACTTTTCAAGCTGCCATCTGCTCGAGAGGTCCTCACTGGATTGCCGTGTCATTTTCACTTAGTATACCAGGAACAAGAGTCAAGAGCTATCTCTCTGTCTAATTTTACGATCTGTCCATCTATTCCATCGCGTGAACATTAAAGCCTGCGCTGCACTACATGTATACCGAGTACCGAGGCAGCAGCAGCAGTGAGATACCGACTCACTGCTGCTGCTGCCTCGGTACTCGGTATACATGTAGTGCAGCGCAGGCTTTAATGTTCACGCGATGGAATAGATGGACAGATCAGAAATTAGACAGGAGAGATAGCTCTTGACTCTTGTTCCTGGTAAGTGCGTGAAAATGACACGGGCAATCCAGGGGAGGACCTCCTCGATGGATCGAAGATCTAATATATGTAGGTTGTATTAATAGAAAGGCTACTGCGGTTATTTTGCATAAATATATGTAGGTTGTATTAATAGAAAGTCGAATTTAGTAAAAGCAATTTAACAGATATAAAATAACAAGTATGCAAGCATAAATATAACAACTCACAGTCCTCCATGACGTGAGCAACAAGTTTTCCATTTTCTGCAATTTAGTCGTGTAAAGCCTTGACATACAGACCTGTTGATATGCGCTCAATTCTCTAAAGTTGTTTGTGTTGCGTAAAGCCTTGATATTGTATTTGTGTGGTAGGTTAGAATGAATGTTATTTTGTGGTTGTAGTTAAATGGGATGTGTACTAGCATTGCTATGAACTGTTGACAGCTACTATTTCCGATTAGCTACTATTTTCATATGAATACTTTATTCTGCTGTTAAGCAATCGCATTTGGGAGCAATTTGAGAACCAGATTATTATTAGAGTGTATGGATTGGCTTTGGTTGTTATTTATGATCTTTGTTGATGATATTTTAAAGAACAACACTAGAATGACAGTTCACAATATACTAATTCACAATATGTTATATTTGTATGTATTAACTCCTGTTAAAATTCGGAATCTAGACCTCTGCAGAGCTTGCACTATTTTCATTCTAACTAATTTATACAATTTATAGAGAAGACATGGAAGGAGAAATGGTACAGAAAGACTTGCAAAACATACAAATAAAAAAAATATAGAGAGAGGCCATAAAATATATGCAGAGAATAATATAGGAACGGAGGCAATGAATATTATTCAATTGTTAGTAGCACCTACAATCTACAAAACAGAGGCAATGAATAATATAGGAACGGAGTTCATTCTCAGATTGCTTTACAAACCATCCAAAAGGCCACGCCTTCTCTTTGAGGTGCCCTTCTTATGCAATGTTTCCTTTGATTTCACAGTTTCAACCTTAGCACACACATCCACAAATCTATTGTTCTACCACGGGAGGAGGAGACCAACCTTGTGATGGAGGAGGAGACGTCTGGGGAGGAGGAGACGCAGCAGCCGGGGAGGAGGAGGCGCGTTCGCCGGGGAGGAGGCGCGCCACGCCGGCGGGGCTCGGGAGGCGCCGGCGGGCTCGGGAGGCGGCGTCGGTCTCCATCGGTGTGCTCGGCGGCGGCGGGACTCGGGAGGCGGCGGAGGGGCTCGGGAGGCGGTGGCGGGGCTCGAGTGTGCTCGGGGAGGCGGCGGAGGGGCTCGGGGAGGCGGCGGCGGGGCTCGAGTGTGCTCAGGGAGGCGGCGGAGGGGCTCGGGGAGGCGGCGGCGGGGCTCGAGTGTGCTCGGGGCGGCGGCAGGGCTCGGGGAGGCGGTGGCGCTCGTTAGGGTTTGAAGTGTGCGTAGCGTTTGAAATCTGATAGAAAACGATTCAAGTGTAGAAGTTTTATAGGGTTTGAATATCACAGACGGTTCTAAACTCGAACCGGCTGTGTTATGCTATATCACAGACGGTTTTCTTTTAGAACCGTCTGTAAAATTAATATATTGCAGACGGTTCTGTTGTAGAACCGTCTGTGTTATGCTATATCACAGACGGTTCTAAAAGAGAACCGTCTGTGATACCGCTCAGCCCCCCTCTGGGTATCTTGATTGCTCCAACATCTCATACCCTACCTAACCAACATGCCCTACCTGCTAATGCCTGCAAGTTTACGAAGCTTGTTTACTAGCAGACCACCCTACCTTACCTGCTAATGCCTGCAAGTTTACGAAGCTTGGTTACTAGCAGACCACCCTACCTAAACGAACTGCTATCTCAACATGTACCGAACATGCCCTAACTGCTGATATCTGCAAGTTTACAAAGCTTGGTTACTAGCAGACAATATTATATTTAGGTTCTCATATTTTTAATTATTAATCTACATTAAAGATTAATGTTTTTCAAAGCACGAAAAAAAATGAAATAAATACAAAAGTACTTAACATGAGTACACATAAGTACAAAAATATTACTTTATTATGCATGCATGCATGCTCTTACTTGCAAGTTAACATTGAAATTACAAAGTGAAAATTAGCCCTTCACGATGATCGACGCGTGTGTAGGTGACTTCCTCAATTTGTTCCTCTTGAACCATGCTGGCATTTCCGATAGGAGGCAAATCATCAAATTGATTGTACTCTTCCTCATCTACTACATTCTCAACTCCGACAATCCTCCTTTTTCCCTGAACAACTACGTGGCGCTTCTTGTTGGACAGGTCGGTAACATAGAAGACTTGAACAACTTGGTTTGCGAGCACGAATGGTTCATCTTGGTATCCGACACGTTCGAGGTCCACAGTAGTGATGCCGTACTTGTCAACCTTCACGTGCTGGAGGTGGACCCAACGACACCGAAATAGTGGGATCTTGAAAAGTACGTAGTCAAGCTTCCAAATCTCCTCTATGAACCCATAGTAGGAGCTCCTCGTTGACCCAGCGGTACTGAACGCATCTATGCGGACCCCACTGTTCTGGTTTGTGCTCTTCAAATCCTGATCTATCGTGTAAAATGTGTATCCATTTAAGTCGTATCCTTTCCACGTGACAACTGTAAAAGATGGACCTTTTGCTAACCATTTCAGGGTGTCATATGACGAGCTCCCAGTGATGGGTCGCTCTTTGAACCAATTGTTAAACTGAAGGTTATGCTGTCTTATGATCCAAGACTCCTATCGCGCTGGATTCTCTTGCCTTAGCCATTGCTTGTGCTCGATGATGTACGGGGACACTACAGTCATGTGTTGTAGAACTGTGAAATGGGCTTGAGCACACGCAACTGGATCAGGCGTGATTGCTTTCCTTTCGATGGTCCCGATACCCTGGAGCCTCCCCTCATGGCGAGATCGAGGCACACCTATTGGCTGGGCCTGAGCCATGCAATCGACGCAGAACTCGACGACCTCTTCGGTTGCATAACCTTCGACAATGCTACCCTCCGGACGGGATCGATTTCGTACGTAAGACTTAAGAATTCCCATATACCTCTCGAACGGGTACATGCTACGTAGGAACACAGGCCCGCACATCTTTATCTCTATTACAAGGTGAACAATGAGATGGACCATGATATCGAAAAATGACGGAGGGAAATACATCTCAAGATTACATAGAGTCATCACCACCTCGGCCTGCAGAGCATCCAGTCCTTCGGGATCGATGACCTTCTGAGCGATTGTGTTAAATAAATAACACAACCTCGTGATTGTCTCTCGGACCTTGACTGGCAAAATACTTCTAATTGCAATAGGGAGCATTTGAGTCATCAACACATGACAATCATGAGACTTCATGCCAATTAATTTTAAATCTTGCATTGAAACAAGTCTCTTCATGTTGGACGAGTAGCCGGACGGAACTTTCACACCATGCAAGCACCGCACGCTTCAGTTCTTTCGGCCTTTGACAGAGTGTAACAAGCTGGTTCGCACACGTACCACCTTTAACGGTCTCTTTTGGTGCTAACTCAGGTCTTATGCCCATAACGACTAAGTCAAGTCGTGCGTTGATACCATCCTTTGTTTTGCCCTTAATGTTTAGTAGGAGACCAATCAGGCTATCACAGACATTCTTCTCCACGTGCATGACATCGATGCAGTGGCGAACTTCTAGGTGCTCCCAGTAAGGTAGGTCCCAAAAGATTGATCTCTTCTTCCACAAGCTCTTCTCACGGGTCGACCTTGAGTTACGTCCCTTTCCATGTGTAACATCCAAATCCTTAACAAAGTCATGAACATCTCTCCCGCTAAAAGGCCTTGGAGCTGAACCGTTTTCGTTCGTCCCATCGAATAGTCTCTTCATCTTGCGGTATGGGTGTTTCCTCCCAAGGAACCTACGGTGATGCATGTACACGGTTTTACGCGAGTGATTCAGTCACACACTCTCAGTATCGTCTAGGCAGTGAGTGCAAGCCTTGGAACCTTTTGTACTCTGGCCCGACAGGTTAGCAAGTGCAGGGTAATCATTTATGATGCAGAACAACAAGCAGTGCAAAGTGAAGTTCTCTCGTTTGTACGCATCCCATACCTGTAATCCAGGAATCCACATCATTTTTAGATCTTCCACCAATGGAGCTAGGTACACATCAATATCGTTCCTAGGTTGTTTCGGTCCTTGAATAAGTACAGACAACAAAACGAACTTCCACTTATAGACAATCAAGGAGGAAGGTTGTAGATATAGAGATTCACAGGACAAGTGTTATGCCAGCTGCTCATGTTACCTAAAGGATTCATTCCATCTGTACTCAATCCAAACTTTATATTCCTCGGATCTGCATCGAATTCTTGAAATCTCCTATCGATGTTTCTCCACTGGGTGGAGTCAGCAGGGTGTCTTAGCATTCCATCCTTCTTACGCTTCTCGGAATGCCAACACAGCAGTTTGGCCTCCTTTGGGTTAGCGAACAAACGCTTCAATCGGGGAATTAGAGGCAGATACCATGCCATCTTAGCAGGAGTTCCATTCTTCACCTCCTCATCGGAATGACTCTTACGCTTGTACCGGGATGCGTTGCACACCGGACATACATGCAAGTTTGCATACTCTTTGCGGTATAGGATACAATCGTTCGGACATGCATGTATTCTTTCTACCTCCATTCCCAAGGGACAAAGAACCTTCTTGGCTTTGTAGGTTGTTGTCGGCAACTCGTTTCCCTCTGGAAGCATGTCTGCCAATAGATGTAGCAGCGCTATGAAACTCTTATCTGACCAACCATTGCTTGCCTTCAATTTCAGCAGTTCAAGCACGGATGACAACCTTGTGTATTTCACCTTGCAACTAGCAAACAAAGGTTTCTTCGAGTCCTCCATCAAACCCACGAATTTTTCATATTCCCTTTCATCACGGTTCCCTTCTGCATCGCGCAGCATCTGCTCCAGATTGTCATCATGCAACATATCCTCGTCGGAAGCAGAATCAATGTGATCATCCGGCATATCGTTGACTTCGTCGAAGATGTTAACAGTACCACCTGCTTCTTGTATATTCTGCTCTTCGCCGTGACTGGTCCAACATGTATACCCCTTTTTGAAACCTCGCATAATCAAGTGTGCTTCGATCTGCTACCGAAGTTTCAAAACGTCATCATATTCTCGCAATCGATGCATGGACAAGACATATATTGCACTCCCTTATTAAACATGTCCTCCTCTGCAGCTCTTCTAAAAGTGGAGACGCCATTAATGTACTCCACACTCGTACGGTCCCCAGCGTACATCCAGCTTCGATCCATCTATGCTACACATGTAATATTCGATCCAATTAGAACCCTCTTTTCAACTGATTAAGTACACTTTCCTTAACAAGTTAGAGCTTCAAAATAATATTGCAATTATAACGTCCAATTACTAGCTAGCTTAGATCACCACCAAAACAAGGATCTACAAGCTAGATCTAAACAATCTTAAATTTCTTACATAACCAAGCTAGATATTGAATTAATATATATAAGGCAATTTTATATCCAATACTAACCTTAGATCTGAATTAATATATATAATGCAATTATCCATTACTAACCTTAATTACATCACAAGAATCACCTATTATATAGGCTTACAGACGGTTGTATTGCCAAACCGTCGGTGATATAACGGTCTTAGCATTCTATCCCAACAGGTGACCACAACATCGAACTTGTGCTCGGGCCTATATATAGGCAAGCTTTATCACAGACGGTTCTATGTAATAACCGTCTGTCATATAGTAAGATTACAGACGGCGATGTGTACCAACCGTCGGTGATATTATACAGACGGTTATGTAAACTAAACCGTCTATGATATATAGGTATATCACAGACGGTTATTTCAAAAACCGTCCGTGATGGCGCATTTAGGAATGGTGTGTGATAGTTTCTTGTGATTGGTTTATAGAATCGTCTGTGATAGCGACGGTCCGTCTTCGTCTCTTCGTTTCCTGCGCGCCTTTGAATGAGAACTCTTCGTTTCTCGCTTCGTCTTCAATTCTGGCCACCTATTAAATCACCGCTATTGATCGAATTCGATCAACACATTACTGCTAATGGAATCTCCCGCAAGCTCTCCTTCGTCGGCGTCGCCTCCACCATCTCCTGCAAGCTCCCCCGGCACCGCTCCACCATCACCTCCCCCGGCGTCGCCGCTATGCGGGAAACGCAAGCGGGAAGAGGAGGAGGAGGAGCGGGAGGAGGACGAGGAAGAGTCAGAGGAAGACGACCACGTCATGCACTGGGGGAGCTCAGATGACGACGACGACGGTAGCCCACCGTGGCGCGACGACGGTAGCCCACCGTGGCGCGACGACGACGACGATGGCAGCCCACCGTGGAGCGACGACGACGACGATGGCAGCTCGCCACCACCTCCGGACGACGATGATTATTTTAATTTATAAGTAATAATATATATATATAATGTAGTAATGTAATGAAATGTTTTATGTTATAAAATGGTTGTTACAGTGGTTATCAAATTTCATTGGGAGAAACTTAAACTCGGACGTCCGATTCTCGTTTTTTTTTTCGGACGCATTGCAAGATTTTTTTTGAATGTATGAAACATTTTTTTTACTGTTTGTCGAAGAAAAATGTTTCACACGTAGAAAGAAAATGTTGCGAAAAAAACTGACGTCCGATCACTAGCAATTTCGAATTTCATTATGTTATAAAATGGTCATTTACCATTTTTCGCCCTATCTATCAACGAATTATGGCCTTCGATGAAAATACGTAGTTCGATAAAAACATCAAAATGTTATAATGCAGATACCACAGACGGTTATAAACACAAAACGCCTGCGTGATATAAGCAATATCGTAGACGTTTATAAACACAACCCGCCTGCGGCTTATATCACCAGGCGGTTGTATAGTAAAACCGCTCGTGATATTACTTTATATCACGCAGGCGGTTTTATAGAACCGTTTGTGATAATATCACAGACGGTTGGAATACAAAACCGTCTGCGATATTTATCTAATCACAGACGGGTTTAATTAATAACGGTCTGTGATAGTTTCACTGACGGTTGGTTTATAGAATCGTCTGTGATATTATATATTACAGACGGTTTTTGAAAACCGTCTGTGATGGTGCGTCTAATATAAGCATTTCTGTAGTAGTGATAGGTTTGGTTTTTTTTTGTCAAAGTTTACCACACTTATGATGCTGAATTTTATTACGACAAATTTGTCAAAGTTTACCACACTTATGTTCGGTTTTATACTTATCTAAAGTTAGTTATGAGAAATTTGACTTCAAACCAAAGTATAAGTATCCACCACCTGGGTTGCACAAAAGATTACGGGCGGGCATTCGGTTAATTCGGTTTTATTTCATTTCAAAAAAAATTGGTTTTTGAGAACTGCAAACCAAATCAAACCGAACAAATTAAAAAACCAAACCAAATAAACTGAAAAAATTCGGTTCTGATTATTCGGTTTTTCGGTAAACTAAATTTCAAGATGTAGCATCATGTGCTCAAAGCGAACCGGGCAAGTTGCAGTCAACCTCACTGATATTCTAGACAATATGTAAAATGAAGAAAGAGTGAGTACTTTTATATTCTTATCTTGGTCAATAATGTGGAATGCTTTTGTAAGCTCTTCTTTAGTATCCCTCTCTTTGATCTTGGTAGTCATCATGTGCTCAAACCCTTCATAATCTATCGATCCACTACCATCTTTGTCTACATCAGCAATCATCTGGTTGATTTGTTGCATTATCCAAAATCAGGGTGGAGCGTCAGTAGGAGGAATTTCCTCAATGGATTATAGGGCCAAACCCCACACATACAAGTTCTCAAACATGAAATTCTTACCTCATGGCAACATTCAACTCTTTGGTGTCAATGGTTCCTGAAAGATGATCATGTTTAAGCAAGTCATGAGTCATGACATCAATACAAGGAAGCAATACCGCAATGCCAATAAGTGAATGGGCGAGGGCGAGCTCTAGGCCTCCGCGCGGAAGACGGCAGGGCGGATGCTCTAGAGGAGGCATACGAGCCCCGTGACGGAGTACTTCTCGAGGAGGCGGAGGTCAGCAAAGCTGCAGGCCCCCTTCGGTGAGGTCAGGGTCGAAGAGGAAGGTGTAGGCGTTGGCGGCAATGTTAGTGGTGGGGTCGTCAAGCCTTCCATAGTAGTGGCCCGCTCAGAGGACGGCACAGATCGCGGATTCCTTGGCGAAGCCGAGGTCAGCGACGTGGGCCAGTGCCGCCGCGTAGGCGTCCTCTAGCTTCTTGAGTAGGCGCTCCTGCAGCTCTTCTGCCATGGCTCAACCTCACGGTGTCGCATCCTCAGAGGCCGCCGTGCCCACCATTGACGGATCAGGATCTAAGGCGGCCGCGAACGCCTGTGGCTTGGGGGGATGGGAGGATGGCTCAGCGCCGACTTGGGGAATGGGAGGATGGCTCGATGGCGGCTTAGTGGTGTCTCGGAGGAGTAGAGGATGGTGGTGGCGACTGGGCCACGGCGGTTCGAAGGAGTACAAGATGGTGGCGGCGAGCCGGTGACTAGGGGCGCTGCTGCTTCTTCACGAACCGCGAGTGGTGGTTTGGGATAGGGTTGAAGAAGCGGGAGATGGGGAATGGAACATTGGAACGGCTGAATGGCCAAGGGCTAGATTATATTTCGATGGGAATGCCTGAAGGCTGAAGGGTCCGTTTGGTTCAATGGCAAAGAGTGTATGGAATGGTGGCATCCAGTTTGACAGGGATAAAGTTATCCAAGCTCATGTTTGGTTGGAGGGATAAGATATGGATGGAATGAGCTAATTTTTGTTTGGTTGGAGGGATAAAGTTAGATGGGATGAGAGTTGGATGGTGGATGTGGTGAGAATTCAAATTTGGTTGGTGGGATGAAAGTTGGATGGTGGATAGGATAAAAGTTGAATGGGATGAGACTTAGATGACCTCGTCCACCCATCCATCCAAGCAAACAATGGGATGGATGGGGCACCCTGGGCCCATGAACCAAACGCATCCGAAGTGAATGGAAGAGCCTTCAGTTTATCCGATTAATAGATTTATTTGATTTTCAAAAGTACAAAATCGAACTAAAAACCGATAGTACCGAAAAACCGAACATAAAACCAAAAACACCGATTTTTTTAGTTAATACAGTTCGATTTGGTTTTTGGATTTCAGTTAAAAATTGCCCATCCCCACGGAAGATTGTTTCCCTGGCAACAAGTTAGTATTTCTAGATGTGGTGACAAGTTACTAGTATGCCTTCAGTGCTGGAAACAAGAAGACGGATGGTCTTTCCCTCTCTTGCACTAGCCACACTGGCTAGGTAATCATCGTCCTGAATCCAAACTCAAAGCAGCGTTCCAATCAAAATTAACTTGATTTGCTCTCTCTCTCTCTCTCTCTCGAACATGATGGGTATTACTACTCCTTGATTTGTGACCCGTATCGAACTCTTGCAGCCTATCAATGTGCTTCCTTAGACTATCTCCAGTGGCTTCCCGTCCCCTCCAAATCCCTTCACGAACAGATCCCAAGTGCTCCAGCGGATTCTCTTCACGATTCCCTTCAGAAGGGATTTGTACAGTGAATCCCTATAGAAAGGGATTCTCTCTCCAATCCCAGAGAGAAATCCCTTCGAGAGGATATTGTTGGAGATGATAGGAAATAAAGGGAATGAAAGTGGGGAAGCGAATAGGGAAGGGAATGGAATGAAGAGAAATTGCTGGAGATAGTCTTATACGTGAAAGAAGACGATTGAAGCAGGGGAGATGTGGAAGAAGGACGTGTGAACTTCTGTCCGGCGCAGAAAGATTTGTTGGACGGGATGCAAGGTTTATTTTCTTGCGGTATTTAATGCGTTCGTCGTCGGTCACAGTGCATCGACATGACCGCGCCCAGGTCTCAGCCAGCTCTGCAAGATTTCTTCCCTGACGATAGATGGACGAAAGCCTAGTCGGCACGGTCTGCACGAGCACGAGTAAAGGCTCTTCAGTTCCATTGGAGACCGAAGTTAGTGCCTCTGCAAACTTGATCGGTCCTGATACCAGGTCTGAGCTCCTGTGACGATGATCTGGCCTGTCTTGGTTTTCCTATTCTCAGCAGTCAGTACTGGTTCAATCGAGGATTATTCACCTAAATAGAGTCGCAGATCTATTTTTTTTAAAAAAAATTAACCTCGATTAAAATCGCAAAAATAACCCCTTAAATGAGCACGGAAAAAGTAAAGGCGACGCATGTCTCCTTCCACACCTAGGAAGCACGAAAAGTGGCTGGGCCGCGGTAATCACTGACGAGTGTGGGAGTAGGGTAGAGCCCACCGTGGGAGGGCACCTTCCCGAGTTATAACGGCGTGGGAAGCACGCAAGTGCTGGCGCGCGCCCCCACGCGACTCGGCCCGAGCGCTCCCCCATTCCGGCGCGAATTGGGCGGGCGCACGCTACCTACGCGGCGCCCATTGCCCGGCTCGGCTACCCCATCCCGCGCCCTGCCTCCTCACACGCAGGCTCGCGCCTATCCTGCGCCCAGGGTTCAAATTTTCGCCGAAATTTCGCGAAATTTCGGCGAAATTTCGGATTTCGGACCCCCCCGAGTTCCATAATCCCGGTGAAATTAAAAAACCCTAAAAAATTTTTAAAAGTGCTACAGTACCCTATAATTTCGGCGAAATTTCGGTGAAATGGACCGAAATCTCGGTTTTTTGACCGAAATTTGTCCAAAATTTGACCGGATTGGACCGGATTTGACCGGAGTTTGACCGGATTGGATTCCTCAGGTCATTTCCCATGTCTGACCAAAATTTCAAGATTTTTTGACATCATTTGAAATATTTTCCGTTCTGTTGAATTTTAGCGAGATTTCGGATTTTTGGACCGAAATTTCGGTTTTTTGGACGAAATTTCGGATTTCTCGGTTAAAAAAAAACCGGATTTGAATTTTGGTTTTTGAATTTCGTCCGGATTTTGTCCGAAATTTCCGAATCTCGGCGAAATTTCGGATTTCGGCCAGGTCCGAGATAGAGTCCGAAAACGAAATTTGGATCCTTGCCTGCGCCTTCGCACCATGCACGCAGGTCACGCCGCCATGCACCGCTCGCGAATTAATCCCGTGGTTGCCGTGCGTGGGAGGTGCTCCCGCACTCCCCAGCCGCGGAAACTTCATGGCATCCGCGCTCGTGACCAACCACTCCCTGTCGCACTGCCAGATCATAGTGGAGAAGAGGACTATTTTTGTAAATCTTATAGCATAGAGCTACTTCTAAAAAAAAAAAGAGGCAAAGGACTACTACAGTAAAAAAAAAAACTTCTTCCATTAAGTTGCTCGATCCAGAGACGAAGTCTTGAATACTGATACGTGCGTTTTTAATCATGGTTTGATATTTCTGAGCTGGAAGAGTTTCATTAGAGCGTACGTCTACTTAACTACCATCAATGTTTAATCAATCGTGGGGTAACTGGACGACGGCATCGTCAGATACAGTACACAAGTTGCATTTGAAAGGTCTTAAACCCTAACATTAACCAGATAGGCGCCGGTTACACTATCTAGCTACTGTTGGCATCTCGTCTTCTTTTCGCTCTCTTTCTTTGCAGCAGCTAGCTAGACAAAACAAATGGATTTTCCGTGCACGATTTCCCGCTTGTCCGTTTGTCTGAATCAGCGTGGTCACGCATACTACATATACTAAACCCCGTAGGCACCATCAACAAAGATCACAAGTGTGGCCCCGTTGATCCTGATTCCTGACTGAATTCTTGATGTGTTTGTTCCAGGCCAGGTCTCCCTGCCTACTCAAATGTATCAACATAAATTTGCACTCGAAAATCTACTTGTATCTGTGACGGCCCGTCTTTTTAGGGGCAGATCCGTACGTCTCGACAGCTACCCAGGATGATTAGCTGCCAGGAACCAAGCATATTATTGCCAGGCAAAAGTCAAATTCCAATATTTTTATTCAATATAAGGCCTAACGGCCAGGGTTTTTACAGAAGAGGGCGCAGCAGGGCCCGAATAACTTACAAGCAAAACACCGCACAGGCAGGCCTGAGCAAAAGACTAAGACCTCAAAACCAAATTGCCATCTACGCATTCCTGGAACGCTTTCAGCTTCTTCAATCTCTGAAAGGGGGGTCGGGGTTGCAAGGGTGAGTACGGGAGTACTCAACAAGTCGTACGGAAAACACTGAATATTACATGCAAGGGTGTAGCACAATATTGGTACAAGGTTAAAGTATTTGTGGATGCAGTTTTACTTATAACATCATTTTACATTTAAAACACAATCCATAATAATAGTAATCCAGGGGGGTTCCATTCACAAAGTCATCACCATTAAACCACATCACCATTAAACCACATTCTCAAAACATGCACCAAGATCTACTTGAGCTAGGTTACGGGATTCACCCCAATTAAACTTAGCTTCATTTACCGGAAGCACGGCGTATTCGAATACCATTTATTCACTCTGCAGAGGTGTTCAGCTTTACCCACAAGATTCCACGATCGTTAATGCCAACTCGAGTTTAACACGCAACTTAAATGCGTGCGGCCGGATCGAGGTTATCATAGCTTTTCGTTGGACATTTCCCTCTTCAGTCCCTATCCGGTAGAGTTTTGCTCCACATTATCCCGGGGTCCCCACTTGGCCAGTGTGGAGTGCTTGGTCCCGCTTACTGTGGCACCTACCGTTGTGAACCCGAAATGCCACAGTTTCCTCGTGCACACTTTTGTTTCACTCCCATAATCATTGGACCATCTCCCACACTGGAAGGTAACCACTGCTCCTATAGGTATTCCGAGGAAAGTACAATGTACCGAGCTATGTTGAGTCAAGCCAACGGTTGACCGCCCAACCTGTGGTTGAACGAGTTCTTAAGTTATTTACTTTGCTCAAGGGGATTATGATCCTTACATTGCCAAAGACCAAGCCTTTTCCGATCCACAAACCCATCCGGTACCAACCGCATTCACCCACCCCAACCAACCATGGCATTAATCATCAGCCGGGGATTGGAACTCATCCTCTCCGGGATTTATCCAATTCTGTCCCCCAAACCGTAGCACTTTTCCAAACATAACCGAACCAACGGTTCGGCAGCCTTTTATTTCCATTCTCAAAAGCATTTGACTAAACTAACAGGATAATAATAATTATTACTGGAATATTAATTAACCTAAGGTTACAAGGATATAATTAGGTTCAATAATTTTCAAGGGAGTCTCATGAGCAAATTGGCATTAACTAAGTATCATGTCATTCTAAACTAAACAGATTTGCAATATTTCAATATACAGTAAAGTAATGTGGTAGAAAATAGTAATTAACTATAATAAGGCATGAATAGGTTCAACATGTTCAAAGGTGTACGGCTTGCCTTGCTGGCGATCGGGTCGGACGAAGTGTCGTTGATGTGGTCGAAATCGGCTCTTTGTCGGGTCCGGGTCCTGCTCCGAGAACTGCGGCGGCTCCTGGAATCGTCCAACGTCTGGATCTAACGCGAAAAAGACGAACGACAATAAAGAAACGAAAAACGAAAAGAAACTGGAACGAAAACGGAAACGGAAATCGGAACCGGGCCGAGAGAGAGAAAGGAAGGGCGATTTGGGAATTTTTGGAATTTTCGGAGTCTCGGATTGAGGAACGGAGGGCATTTTTGGACTCAGTGGCTCGAAACGGTTCGGAAAAGTAATTTTGGGGCATTTTTGGACTCTCAGATAATTTCGGGTATTTTTGGGGGTATTTTTGGATATTTAAATAAATTAAAACGAATAAAAGAAATTGAAATCTGAAAAGAAAAAGGAAAAAAAACACTGTTTAATTGGGCTGCGCCAAAATCGATTTCGGCCCGCGAACACGTGCGCACGCGGGGGAGCAAATGGGCCGGCCCAAACCGGTGGCCAAGCCACCTGACAGTGGGGCCCGCTCGCCGATCGCTGAGAGAGAGAGGGGAGGCGATCAGGTGGGTCGCAGCCACAGAGAGAGGGAGGGATCGGGGGCTGGCAGGTGGGCCTGGCGAGGGGAGTGAGAGAGGGGGCTGGCGAGTGGGCCAGGGGGTGGCAGTGACGGGGCTACTGGCATGTGGGGCCGGTGCTGTACGCGGGGGAGCGGAGAGGCTGCAGGTGGGCCACGGGGCTGGGGCAAGGCGAGGGCTAACGGGTGGGGTCCGGGCGTCAGCGGCGGTAGGGGTGGCGTGGCCGGAGCTGGCGGCGCAAGGCCGAGCGGGACGCCGGAGCTGGGGAAGGCGGTGGGGACTTCGCGAATTAGGGCATGGGGTGGTTACGGGCTTGGAGCAAAAGGGGGAGGGGTTCACCTGGGGGTTAGGGCACAGCTCGGGGGAGTCTGAGCGGCGGCGGAGAGGGCTGTCGGCGGCGCGCGGCCGGAGACGGGGAAGACGCCCGTGAGATGAGCTCGGGAGGCCACGGAAGCGAGGGAGAGAGATGGGAAACGAGAGAGGAGGGCACGGCGAGCTCGTGGGACCTCAAATGGTGGCCGGAGGTGGGCTTAAATAGCCGGGAGAACTCGGCAAGGTCACGGTTCCAATCATGGCGAGGGAAGCACGAGCGAAGACGGGACGGGGCGGCAGCACTGGGCTCGAGGCGAGCGGCGGCGTGAGCAGCGGCGGGGTGGAGTACCCTACGGTTAGGGCGGCGACGGGACAAGGCGGAGCTCTGCCATGGCAGTAGATCACGGGGGGGAGAGAGAGGAGGAAGATGCACAGGGGCGAGGCGCCCTGGCGCGGGGGCGCGGGCGGAGAGCGGAAGCGGAAATGCCGAAAAGGGAAAGCGGGAAGCGCCGGAAATTTCCAAAAACGGCAAAATCCAAAAACAGCTCCAAATTGATCCAAGTAAATCCAAATTGAAATTTGTTTTGAATTTTGAGGTTATTTCAACCTACCCCCCTTAAAATAAATCTCGTCCCCGAGATTCATTCCTCCTGGGCGAAAAGGTTGGAAAACTACTGCTGCAAAACCTGATTCCTTTTTCCAAGGGTTTCCTCGAGCACGTGATCCTTCCACGATACTCGGCAATTTCTGACAGCCTAAAAATCCGAATCTGCTTTCCATGATTTCCAAGATCCTGACCGGTATCTTATGGAGAATCGTACTGGGGATCCAAATCCTTTGGGTAGCGCTTGTCCTGGCTGCTGATGGAAATGTCCTCTCTGAGGTATATTGTGAATTTTCAGATAAATCCCAATCAACTGTAACTTGCATTCTATTCCTCTGATTCTGTAAGAATCTTCGTACGGTCCAGTCTATCCGGTCTTAGCTCCTTATTTTTCATCCAAAATGGCGTGGGTTTTGATGGTCGGTATTTTTCTGACAAAATTCCCTTTCGAAGCCAGTGTAACCTTTCTGTTACATTGGAGCTTACACTTAATTCATTGGTGGTGATCCTTTCACGGACTTCTGTATTCTGGACGAGCTGGGTCCCACTGCTGTTTAATCTTAGTCCTTTATTCTGTCCCAAGGGTTTAATATTTCCTTCCGTGATGTCTGGGCTATCTTGGTAACCGAGGTGGTGTGGAGGCTTTTGTGGACAGCATTAGGTGGCCTAATTGGGTCCCAAGTGTTTAGAGCGTAGGTTCTCGACATTTTCTTCAGACTTGGGTCGTTTCTTCTCTGTTTGTCTACCTGGCTGAGGGTGGAGTACTGTGTCAAAGTTCAAACCAGTCCTTGTAGCCTTATTCAGACTTTCCCTGAACATTGAGCTAAACTAGCTCACAATCTGACTCAGGGGATTCTTTGTAGTCCATCAATCCGGGTTGAATCTAATTCTACTAACTTGTTCTTTCCAAAAGATCTCCTTGGTAGGTCAATCCATTAGTGATGTTCCATCTGTCGTCAATCCTTGCTGATTCTTTAGGTAACCTGGTGGCAAAGTCTTTTATTTTCTCCCCCATTTCTATACGGGCACTGTAAGTGATGGTGGCAGTCTGGCTATTATTTTGGTGGTCCATCTTATCTTTCTGACGTACTTCACATCCAAATCCAACCACGTGTGTTTTTTTTTTATTGCTTTCTGTCAGTATTCCTTTCTTCAACACTGGTAGATTCTTGCGCTCCGTAGAGTGTCGACCATTTGGGTGGGTGAATTTTGTCAAAATCAATCCTCTTATATCCTTGTCTCAATAAACCAGTCTGTCTTTCAAGGAAGCCTTCTGGCCTTTCTGACACTATCTGGCGGTCTAACTGTCGCAACTCAGATTCTAGCTGGGAACGTGTCCTTTTTCTTAAATCATTTAATGGCGTTCCTTCTTGTGCAAACCTTAGCCATCATTATGGTTTTTTACTTTTCCTCTGGGTGATTCCGATTTTGAGGTTGAAACTCAAGTCCAATTATTTTCCTTTATTGCCTATTCGGACTCTGTTGTGTTTATCTGTAGGGCTGCCATTCTAGGGGTGCTGAGCTAAAGGTTGGTTATTTCTGGAATATTCTTTGGCTAATTCCTTGTCCTGTTATTCTCAGAAAACTTCTGACTCCTGTCACTGACATGGGTTGCTTTCATTCCATCATTACTTTGTTGTTGAGATCCATTTTTATTCCACCTCGCAGTGGTGATGGGTTATGGGGAAGAAATCTTATTTAACTCAGTAGTCACTATATATATATTTTTTTTTTTCATCATTCGCACAGTTCATGTGTCAAAAACAACTGCTTTATTACCAATATATTATCCAGACCTTACATTCTTGATAGTACAAGTTGATCCTAATCTTCATCCCTTGGATCTCTATATCCAAGTTGCCACATTCAAATCTGGCTATTAGTCTACTTCCGGTTGCTTGGAATTTCTAGCAATTCCTTATTAACGGTACTTGTTGCGATTGTTGTTCCTTTGGACGTGACATGATTGGATATCTTCGGCTGGTGTCTTTCCTTTGTCCTATCTTGTATCTTATTCCTTGGGTATCTCTGCTTCTCATTGCGGTGGACGGGTCACTAGTCAGTCGGTTGGTGGAGGTGAGGGTCTATCACTCGCTGTCTGGGCTACTGTGGTCAGAGACTTTTCTTTGGGCAATTGCGTCTGAAATGTCCTATCTGTCTGCAATGATAGCATTTATCCCACCTTGTGGGACAATTGCGGATGAAGTGGTCTCCATTGCAGTTGTAGCACTTAACTGATTTGGGCTGAGGTTTCGCAGGTGTTGGTTGCTCTTTTTCTTTTGAATGTTTCTTGTTAGGGAATCCGTGGGTGAGGTCTGGGGTCTTTCCTCCGATCTGGGTGGGAGTCGGTATCCATGTCTGTTGAATTTCTTTCTTTCTCTTTTTCATCATTTTTAATTTATTCCTGGCTTCTTCGATTGCTATCCATTTGCCCATTACTGACGACATGTCTTTTATAGCTGAGGTGTGGAACTTCAGGCTCCTCTGTAATTCTTCCAAAGATTCTTTTATCCTACTAGCTTGGGTGTCCATCTCCTTGGGAATATCATTGGTAAAGTAGTCGGATTCATGCGGATATCCCATCGCTGTACTTTCCTCTTGTCTGTCCAGATTTCCTTGGGTGCGTCCTTGAGGTTTTTCAACTAGCCGTTCGAAAATTCTTTCCAATAACTGCGTATGGTGCCTTTCCGTTTGTTGTCTGTTTCTTTCCATTATGGCCAGTAATTGAGCTAGGTTGACTGGGTGATTTACTGACTCTTCATTTCTGCTCGAGCTGTCATGCAGGAATTTTGATCCAAAATCTGTCATGGTCTCAATCTGTCTTTCTTTTCGGTCTGCAGCAGGGTTTTGAGGAAAGCGAAAAAGACGAGTAAGAATTTAGGGTATGGGGTGAGAATAGCAAGAATAGACGGGGCTCAGATGAATTGAGGGAATCTTTGAATTAGACGGGGGTATATAGATAGTTTAAGCAATCAAAATCACAGAGATAGAGAACTTAGCAATTTTTATAAGACATGGATCATGCACAAAACCATTTTAAGGTTCGGCATAACCCATTTTACATTACAAAAGCCTAAAACAAAGAAGGGTACAACTTCTACGACTAACGGTCTAACTACTGCTGACGGCATCATCTCCAAGCTGCTGGCGAAGATCCGCGAGGATTTTGAATTTTAGACGGGCAGACGAAACCTTTTAAAACAAAACTGAGAGGGATAAGAAGCTTCTAAAGAAGACAAGGTAGCAGGGGAAGAAAGAGACAGCAATAATACTTATATTTTCGAAATTCAATTTGTTTGTATATCAAAATAAGTTTTGAAAGGTTTCCTAATCCAACTTAAGGTCTTAATCTATGGTCAAGCCAAAGCTCTGATACCACTTGTGACGGCCCGCCTTTTTAGGGGCAGATCCGTACGCCTCGACAGCTACCCAGGATGATTAGCTGCCAGGAACCAAGCATATTATTGCCAGGCAAAAGTCAAATTCCAACATTTTTATTCAATATAAGGCCTAACGGCCAGGGTTTTTACAAAAGAGGGCGCAGCAGGGCCCGAATTGAAGGGAATATGCCCTAGATCAATCATGGTGATGATTGTAATACGTCTTTGTTCATGTAATAATGATAACTTTGTTTATCGGTTCCCTGAATATATGTTACGACTTTGTTCATTGGATACGATCTGATTGTGAAACACATTGTCAAGTGACATTATTCTAAACGGGTCCCTGATCCATATCATTACGAGGAGCGGTGATGATTTGATCAGCACATATATTGGTTGATGGTAATGTTTCGCATACCATAGATATGGAGATATCAAACCAATAATGTGGACACATGTTGGAGAACATGGGTAGTCGGACAAGACCCACTCCGAGACGCTGTGAGGTGTTATCTCTTATAGTGCCATCAGCGTATAGTCTCGAGTGGTACGCCTATATGGTCCTTAGACCTGAGATTGTCATGGATGCCTAGCATGTAGACTTGTATGCTTTGGTATCATCAAACGCTACACCGTAACAGGGTAGTCATAAAGATGAAATACTGGGTATGCCACGATACATTGCCAAGGGTGTGATGATCAAGATGGGATTTGCCCCTCCTAGATAACGGAGAGATACCTCCGGGCCCCTCGAGTGGATGGATAAGGAAACGCACGGCCGTGCTAATATGACTAAAGAGTTGGTCATGGTTTGTATCCATCACAATCGCCGAGTGAAGTGGTCGAGCTATCAACAAGGGTGGCACGATCTCGCCTTGAGCTTGACTGGTACCGTGTGGCGAAGGGATCGGTATGTGAGTGTATCAAGGTTCACCGAATATTGATTCTGTGCATCCGGGTCAATACGCATCGCTAGGTGCCATTGTTGATCAATGAATTGGAAACGGGTTCGAATTCATAACCGACTTGCACCGAACCTAACGGGTCACACACTTAACGAGTTGGAATAGTTTACGGGTTTGTGCATGGATAGGATCCGCATTGGAGATGGAAACCTAGCGGGCTTCGCCCACTAGCGTGTCTATAAAGGGGAGGCCAGGAACAGCAGTGCATGGCACGGATTAGAACCCTCACCACGTTCACCGCGTGCATCCCTCCTCGCCTCCCCGAAACCCAAGGCGTGCGGCGAGGTGCTAGCACACCCGCACGGCGTTCTGCTCGATGCGTGTGGATATCAAGTTAGAGGCGCCGCCATCCGTGGACGCGCTGCCGGTTGGATCTCCGACGACTTTCATCGGCGACCACGCGACGCAGGTCGGCGACCACGCGACGAGATCGGCGACCACTTTCGGACGAGGTCGGCGACCACTCGGGCGAGATCGGCGACCACTTTCGGACGAGGACGGCAACAACTTCGGTGGAGATCGGTGCCGATCGGGAGGTGATCAACTACTTCCTCAACGCTGCGTGAATGCGCTTCACGTGCATCTGCGACAAGGGTAACGATCTGTGATCCTTTACTTCCATGTGATCTTGGGTGTTCGTGGTAGAAATTTTGATTTTATGCTCGCGTAGCCTACCCATAACCCAACAGTGGTATCAGAGCCAGGTTATGTGTAGTTTTGGATCTGGATCACGCGCACATGTCGATGTGCTGTTATGTTTATCACGGGTTGATTGGATCAATCGGTATTGGGGAAGTATGAGGTATGAGTTGGTGGCTCTACACGATCAAAAAGATTAGTTCGTGCTCGTTTCAGATTCGTGCCATGCATTACCCCTACCGGCTGGTAACACCATCGGGGTAGTAGCAAGTGCCGAACATATCGAGCCAACAGATCGAGATCGGTGTGGTCGCCACCCTCTCAAGGGGACCTCGCGCGATGGATCGATGAAGATCGATCCTATGGAAACTGAGACATTCTGATGGCTCGGAATCGGCTTGATGAGATCAATCCGATTGAATTTCCATAGCGTTTTCATAGCGGGACCGCCGTGATAGTCAGCATAGTGTCCATAAATTAAAACTTGTTCACTTCCCGCGCGCTAGAATCGATCCAGCGCCTAACTTGTTTTTGCGGGGTATGTTGTGAACAGTATGGACCCTTTGTGTATTTGATGCATGATTGTAAAATTAAACGGCCTGCGTGCCGGCATGTGATGCCTTGAATCCTCATGTAATTTTGCTACTAGCTGCTAGATGTAGTAGTTTAGTACATGTTCTTGGAGTCTTCAATTCTGATGGCCGGGTGTGCAAGGAAGGTCGTGGAAGATGGAGATCGCCACGCCATAGGCCATACTAATTCACAGTCTATTTGCTTTGCCTGTGATGATTTACCTTGCATTGCTATTCTTTCACGTCATATGTGGTGAATATGTTAATCTGATTGAATAGTTTCCCTCGAAAATTAAGAGTAAGATGCCCTTTTTCAATAGCTGCGTCTACTGTCTTGTACGATGGTGGATAAGGTCTTGACAAGTCAGGAACGCCACCCTCTTACTTGTACAATAGAGTGAGTGTAGCCTAACCCGTGCACTCACGAGCATAGTATTGGTTTGCTTAACGGAGTCATCCAAATAGGATTTGGGACTTCGGGGCATCAGTGTTGGGCGCCGGGGCATATGATGCCACCCCAACAAGCAAGAGTCACATATGATGTGATTGGCAAGGTGTGGCCTACCTATGTCACGGGTTCAAGTGGTATTGACAAGTCATTACCCGAACCGTAGTGACCATGGATCTTGTTCCATGGAGATCGCCAGAGGGAAAGTGATCTTAATGGAAGCATCTTTTATTAAAATTATTTGATAAGAGATTAACATGAACATAGTGCTGAAACTTTGCTTATTTATGTTGTAGATGGCACCAAACGCTGTCAATGCAAACTCTGGTTTTAACTTGCGATCGATTCTAGAGAGGGAAAAACTCTCTGGGACTAATTTTATGGATTGGTATCGAAGCTTGAGAATTGTTCTCAAGGCTGAAAAGAAGGAATATGTTCTAGACGGTCCATATCCTGATGAATTGCCTGAAAATGCATCCGCTGCTGATAAGCGTGCTTATGAGAAGCACACTAACGACGCCCTAGATGTCAGCTGTCTCATGCTTGCCACAATGAACTCTGAGCTTCAAAAACAATATGAGCACGCCGATGCCTACACTATGATTGTAGGCCTTAAAGGCATGTTTGAGAACCAAGCAAGGGCTGAAAGATATTCGATATCTAAAGCATTGTTTGCGTGCAAGCTGGCTGAGGGTGCTTCATAGCCCTCATGTAATCAAGTTGATTGGTTACATTGAGAGCTTGGAGAAGCTTCGGTTTTCCTTGCAAAATGAGTTGGCCACGGATGTGATTCTCCGATTAAGCTCCTGCGAGCTATGAACCGTTCATTCTGAACTTTCATATGAAACGACTGGAGAAGAATCGACCGAATCGCATGGAATGCTGAAAAGCTGGAAGAGAGCATAAAGAAAGGCACAAATCATGTGATGATGATTCAAAAGGATAAGAAAAGGAAGCGCAAGGCTATAAGTTGTGGTGAGGATAAGATCCAAGACCCAAAACCAAAGCCTAAAGAAAGGCCAAAGTTTGGCCCTAATGCTTCGATAAATGTCACTACCGCAAGGGTTGTGGGCATTGGAAGAGAAAGCTGTCTAAAGTACTGGAAGACAGAAAGAAAGGAAAGGTTCCTTCTACTTCGTGTATTAATGTTATAGAAGTTAATCTTGCAACTTGTCCTACCGAGTCTTGGGTATTTGATACCGGATCAATGATTCATACTTGCAAATCGTTGCAGGGGTTAAGAAGGACTAGAGATTGCAAGATTGGCGAGTTGGAAATTCGCGTCGGCAATGGAGCAATGGTTGCTGCGAAGGCCGTTGGTGTCTATCCCTTGTCATTACCTTCTGGTTTAGTCATGGAATTGAATAATTGTTATTACATTCCTGCCTTGAGTAAGAACATTATCTCTTCTTCTTGTTTAGAGGAAGATGGATATGATTTTGTAATAAAGAACAGGAATTGTTCTATTTATTTCAAAGGCTTGCTCTATGGTAATTGTCCATTGGTGAATGGGTTGTATGTTCTAGATCTTGGTAATGCTTCTATAAACAATGTTAATACTAAAAGACTCAAAACAAATGATGCTAATTCCACTTATTTATGGCATTATCGCTTGGGCCATATAAATAAAAGACGCATGGAGAAGCTCCATAAAGATGGTCTTCTTGGTCCATTAGATTTGGAATCTTTTGAAACATGCGAGTCTTGTTTACTTGGCAAGATGACAAAGGCACCTTTCACCGCACAAGTGAGAGAATGCGCGAGTTGTTGGCTCTCATACATCTTGATGTATGTGGACCAATGAGCTCAATTGCCAGGTGGTTATCGATTACTTCATTACTTTCACCGATGACTTTAGTAGATATGGCTATATCTATCTAATGAGGCATAAGTCTGAATCTTTTGAAAAATTCAAAGAGTTTCGTAATGAAGTAGAAAATCATTTGGGCAAGAAAATTAAATTTCTACGGTCCGACCGTGGAGGTGAATATTTGAGCCAAGAGTTTAGTGATCATCTAAAGAGTTGTGGAATTGTTCCACAATTGACTCACTTGGGACACCTCAATGGAATGGGGTATCCGAGCGGAGGAACCGAACTTTGTTGGACATGGTACGGTCTATGATGAGTCAAGTCGATCTTCCATTGTCATTACGGGGACACGCTCTAGAAACAATTTGCGTTCATGCTGAATAGGGTTCCATCTAAATCCGTTGATAAGACACCATATGAGTTATGGAAAGGGAAACATCGACTTGTCTTTTCTTAAAATTTGGGGCTGTGAGGCTTATGTAAAACGTATGACGTCGATAAGCTTTACTCCAAGTCGGATAAATGCTTCTTTGTGGGGTACCCAAGGAAACCAAAGGGTATTATTTTTATAACCGAAGAAGGCAAAGTGTTTGTCGCCGGATGGTGTCTTTTGGAGAATGAGTTTTTCAAAAGAGCTAGTGGGAGCATGGTGCAACTCGAAGAAGTTAGAAATACCTGAAAATGCTTCAGCTCCACTAGTCCTCAGCAGGATGAGCAACGTGTTGTTGAACTCGCTGATGAGGTGCCACCCACGGAGGTCCTCACGGGCAAGCCACGCTCTGAGAGGTTCATGTTCCTCATGACGAGCAACGCGATGTGTTATTATTGGAAAATGACGAGCCCAAGGATTATGAGGAAGCTATGGTGGGCCCAGACTCGAGAAATGGCCGAGGCCATGAGATCCGAGTTAAAGTCCATGTATGATAATCAAGTTTGGAGCTTGGTTGATCTGCCTGATGGTGTAAAAACTATCGAGTGCAAATGGGTCTTTAAGAAGAAGATAGACGCCGATGGAAATGTTCACATTTTTAAGGCACGATTGGTGGCAAAAGGGTATAAGCGATTCATGGTGTGGACTATGATGAAACTTATTCGCGATCGCCATGGTAAAATCTATCCGGATCATGCTAGCAATTGCCGCATATCATGATTATGAGATTCGGCAAATGGATGTCAAAACGGCTTTCCTAAATGGAAACCTAAGCGAGGATGTGTACATGGTACAGCCCGAGGGTTTTGTCGATCCTACTAATGCTGGCAAAGTATGCAAGCTTAGGAAGTCCATTTATGGACTGAAGCAAGCATCTCGGAGTTGGAACCTTCGTTTTGATGAAGTGATCAAACAGTTTGGCTTCATCAAAAATGAGGAAGAGCCTTGTATTTACAAGAAGGCTAGTGGGAGCGCACTTGTATTTCTGGTCTTGTATGTGGATGACATACTATTGATCGGAAATGATATTCCGATGTTGGATGCTGCACAATCTTATCTGAGAAAGAGTTTCTCGATGAAAGACTTGGGAGATGCAGCATATATTTTGGGCATAAAGATCTATAGAGATAGATCAAAAGGCTAATTGGATTGAGCCAAAGTATTACATTGACAAGATACTAAAACGGTTCAACATGCATGATTCCAAGAAAGGTTTCTTGCCAATGTCACATGGTGTAAGTCTTAGCAAGACTCAGTGTGCTTCGACACCTGATGAGCAAGAGAGAATGAGTCGGATCCCATACGCTTCGGCTATTGGATCCATCATGTATGCCATGTTGTGTACGCGCCCAGATGTGTCATATGCTCTGAGTGTCACGGCGGTACCAATCGAATCCTGGTAATAGTCATCTTTGGGTGGTCAGAAGAACATCCTCAAATACTTACGAAGGACTAAGGAGATGTTCTTGGTCTTTGGAGGAGAGGAGGAGCTCGTCGTAAAGGTTACGCCGATGCTAGCTTCCAAACCGACAGAGATGATTCACGATCGCAATCCGGGTTTGTATTCTGTCTCAACGGTGGGGCGGTGAGTGGAAAAGTTCCAAGCAAGAGACAAGAGCTGATTCCACAACGGAGGCCGAGTACATTGCAGCTTCGGCAAAGAAAGGAAGCAGCTTTGGATCAGAAATTTATTTCTGAATTGGGAGTGGTCACTAGTGCATCCTTTCGGTGGACCTCTATTGTGACAATAGTGGTGCCATTGCACAAGCAAAGGAGCCTAGATCTCACCAAAAATCCAAACATATACTCGAGCGATACCACGATCCGAGAGATCATTGAGAGAGGTGATATGAAGATAAGCAAAGTGCACACGGATCTAAATGTGGCTGATCCGTTGACAAAGCCCCTTCCACAACCAAAGCATGAGGCGCACACAAGAGCAATGGGTATTCGGTACCTATATGATTGACTCTAGTGCAAGTGGGAGATTGAAGGGAATATGCCCTAGATCAATCATGGTGATGATTGTAATACGTCTTTGTTCATGTAATAATGATAACTTTGTTTATCGGTTCCCTGAATATATGTTACGACTTTGTTCATTGGATACGATCCGATTGTGAAACACATTGTCAAGTGACATTATTCTAAACGGGTCCCTGATCCATATCATTACGAGGAGCGGTGATGATTTGATCAGCACATATATTGGTTGATGGTAATGTTTCGCATACCATAGATATGGAGATATCAAACCAATAATGTGGACACATGTTGGAGAACATGGGTAGTCGGACAAGACCCACTCCGAGACGCTGTGAGGTGTTATCTCTTATAGTGCCATCGGCGTATAGTCTCGAAAGTGGTACGCCTATATGGTCCTTAGACCTGAGATTGTCATGGATGCCTAGCATGTAGACTTGTATGCTTTGGTATCATCAAACGCTACACCGTAACAGGGTAGTCATAAAGATGAAATCTGGGTATGCCACGATACATTGCCAAGGGTGTGATGATCAAGATGGGATTTGCCCCTCCTAGATAACGAGAGATACCTCTGGGCCCCTCGAGTGGATGGATAAGGAAAACGCACGGCCGTGCTAATATGACTAAAGAGTTGGTCATGGTTTGTATCCATCACCTTTGTCGAGTGAAGTGGTCGAGCTATCAACAAGGGTGGCACGCATCTCGCCTTGAGCTTGACTGTACCGTGTGGCGAAGGGATCGGTATGTGAGTGTATCAAGGTTCACCGAATATTGATTCTGTGCATCCGGGGTCAATACGCATCGCTAGGTGCCATTGTTGATCAATGAATTGGAAACGGGTTCGAATTCATAACCGACTTGCTTGAACCTAACGGGTCACACACTTAACGAGTTGGAATAGTTTACGGGTTTGTGCATGGATAGGATCCGCATTGGAGATGGAAACCTAGCGGGCTTCGCCCACTAGCGTGTCTATAAAAGGAGGCCAAGAACGAGTGCATGGCACGGATTAGAACCCTCACCACGTTCACCGCCGTGCATCCCTCCTGCTCCCGTAAACCCAAGGTCGCGGCGGCGAGGTGCTAGCACACCCCGCCTGCAGCGTTCTGCTCGATGCGTGTGGATATCGCTAGAGGCGCTGCCATCCGTGGACGCGCTTTTCGGTTGGATCTCCGACGACTTTCATCGGCGACCACGCGGACGAGGTCGGCGACCACGCGGACGAGATCGGCGACCACTCGGACGAGGTCGGCGACCACTCGGACGAGATCGGCGACCACTCGGACGAGGACGGCAACAACTCGGTGGAGATCGGTGCCGATCGGGAGGTGATCAACTACTTCCTCAACGCGCGTGAATCTGCTTCCGCTGCATCTGCGCGACAAGGGTAACGATCTGTGATCCTTTACTTCCATGTGATCTTGGGTGTTCGTGGTAGAAATTTTGATTTTATGCTCGCGTAGCCTACCCATAACCCAACACGAATAACTTACAAGCAAAACACCGCACAGGCAGGCATGAGCAAAAGACTAAGACCTCAAAACCAAATTGCCATCTACGCACTCCTGGAACGCTTTCAGCTTCTTCAATCTCTGAAAGGGGGTCGGGGTTGCAAGGGTGAGTACGGGAGTACTCAACAAGTCGTACAGAAAACACTGAATATTACATGCAAGGGTGTAGCACAATATTGGTATAAGGTTAAAGTATTTGTGGATGCAGTTTTACTTATAACATCATTTTACATTTAAAACACAATCCATAATAATAGTAATCCAGGGGGGTTCCATTCACAAAGTCATCACCATTAAACCACATCACCATTAAACCACATTCTCAAAACATGCACCAAGATCTACTTGAGCTAGGTTACGGGATTCACCCCAATTAAACTTAGCTTCATTTACCGGAAGCACGGCGTATTCGAATACCATTTATTCACTCTGCAGAGGTGTTCAGCTTTACCCACAAG
Source organism: Rhipidocladum racemiflorum (assembly GCA_036346355.1). Classification (NCBI taxonomy): domain Eukaryota; kingdom Viridiplantae; phylum Streptophyta; class Magnoliopsida; order Poales; family Poaceae; genus Rhipidocladum; species Rhipidocladum racemiflorum. The sequence continues at coordinate 67,674,052 of CM070580.1, read as the reverse complement.
ATTCCACGATCGTTAATGCCAACTCGAGTTTAACACGCAACTTAAATGTGTGCGGCCGGATCGAGGTTATCATAGCTTTTCGTTGGACATTTCCCTCTTCAGTCCCTATCCGGTAGAGTTTTGCTCCACATTATCCGGGGTCCCCACTTGGCCGTGTGGAGTGCTTGGTCCCGCCATCGTGGCACCTACCGTTGTGAACCCGAAATGCCACAGTTTCCTCGTGCACACTTTCGTTTCACTCCCATAATCATTGGACCATCTCCCACACCTGGGAAGGTAACCCTGCTCCTATAGGTATTCCGAGGGAAAGTACAATGTACCGAGCTATGTTGAGTCAAGCCAACGAAGTTGACCGGCCCAACCTGTGGTTGAACGAGTTCTTAAGTTATTTACTTTGCTCAAGGGGATTATGATCCTTACATTGCCAAAGACCAAGCCTTTTCCGATCCACAAACCCATCCGGTACCAACTGTACCAGCCACCACAACCAACCATGGCATTAATCATCAACCGGGGATTGGAACTCATCCTCTCCGGGATTTATCCAATTCTGTCCCCCAAACCGTAGCACTTTTCCAAACATAACCGAACCAACAGTTCGGCAGCCTTTTATTTCCATTCTCAAAAGCATTTGACTAAACTAACAGGATAATAATAATTATTACTGGAATATTAATTAACCTAAGGTTACAAGGATATAATTAGGTTCAATAATTTTCAAGGGAGTCTCATGAGCAAATTGGCATTAACTAAGTATCATGTCATTCTAAACTAAACAGATTTGCAATATTTCAATATACAGTAAAGTAATGTGGTAGAAAATAGTAATTAACTATAATAAGGCATGAATAGGTTCAACATGTTCAAAGGTGTACGGCTTGCCTTGCTGGCGATCGGGTCGGACGAAGTGTCGTTGATGTGGTCGAAATCGGCTCTTTGTCGGGTCCGGGTCCTGCTCCGGGAACTGCGGCGGCTCCTGGAATCGTCCAACGTCTGGATCTAACGCGAAAAAGACGAACGACAATAAAGAAACGAAAAACGAAAAGAAACTGGAACGAAAACGGAAACGGAAATCGGAACCGGGCCGAGAGAGAGAAAGGAAGGGCGATTTGGGAATTTTTGGAATTTTCGGAGTCTCGGATTGAGGAACGGAGGGCATTTTTGGACTCAGTGGCTCGAAACGGTTCGGAAAAGTAATTTTGGGGCATTTTTGGACTCTCAGATAATTTCGGGTATTTTTGGGGGTATTTTTGGATATTTAAATAAATTAAAACGAATAAAAGAAATTGAAATCTGAAAAGAAAAAGGAAAAAAAACACTGTTTAATTGGGCTGCGCCAAAATCGATTTCGGCCCGCGAACACGTGCGCACGCGGGGGAGCAAATGGGCCGGCCCAAACCGGTGGCCAAGCCACCTGACAGGTGGGGCCCGGGCTCAGCGACCGCGGGAGAGAGAGAGAGGGGGAGGCGACTGGTGGGTGGGGCCGCAGCGCAGAGAGAGGGAGGGATCGGGGGCTGGCAGGTGGGCCTGGCGAGGGGAGTGAGAGAGGGGGCTGGCGAGTGGGCCAGGGGGTGGCGATGTGGGGCTCTTGGCATGTGGGGCCGGTCTTTGTCTGTGAGAGCGGAGAGGCTGCAGTGGGCCACAGTCTTTGAGGCAAAGCGAGGGCCGACGTGGGGTCCGGCGTCGGCCAGTAGGGGTGGCGTGGTTTGGCCAGCAAGGCCGAGCGGGACGCCGGAGCTGGGGAAGGCGGTGGGGACTTTGCGAATTAGGGCATGGGGCGGTTACGGGCTTGGAGCAAAAGGGGGAGGGGTTCACCTGGGGGTTAGGGCACAGCTCGGGGGAGTCTGAGCGGCGGCGGAGAGGGCTGTCGGCGGCGCGCGGCCGGAGACGGGGAAGACGCCCGTGAGATGAGCTCGGGAGGCCACGGAAGCGAGGGAGAGAGATGGGAAACGAGAGAGGAGGGCACGGCGAGCTCGTGGGACCTCAAATGGTGGCCGGAGGTGGGCTTAAATAGCCGGGAGAACTCGGCAAGGTCACGGTTCCAATCATGGCGAGGGAAGCACGAGCGAAGACGGGACGGGGCGGCAGCACTGGGCTCGAGGCGAGCGGCGGCGTGAGCAGCGGCGGGGTGGAGTACCCTACGGTTAGGGCGGCGACGGGACAAGGCGGAGCTCTGCCATGGCGATGAATCACTGGGAGAGAGAGGAGGAAGATGCACAGTGGCGGCGCTGGCGCGGGCGGAGAGCGGAAGCGGAAATGCCGAAAAGGGAAAGCGGGAAGCGCCGGAAATTTTCAAAAACGGCAAAATCCAAAAACAGCTCCAAATTGATCCAAGTAAATCCAAATTGAAATTTGTTTTGAATTTTGAGGTTATTTCAGTATCTGTCTGTTTAGAACATAGAAAATTTTCATAGATAACGGCTCAATTCTCTTAGAAATACATAGGAAAATTCGTGCTCGTGTTTCGACAAGGGCCTAAGCCGTGCACTGGTCACCTCAGGTTCGCAATTTCGATGAAATTCGTGCTTACCGCTGCACAGAAAAAAGAAATTTCGTTCGGTGTACCGCTCAAATTAAAAAAGAAAATTTTGACAAAATTTACCCAAAATTTTCCTATAATTAATACTAGTTACATGCCCGTGCGTTGCTACGAAAAATAAAATTGATAACGAAAAATAAAGATTAAAAAATAAAAAATTATTTCACAAGATCAAACATCTATATTTAACGCTTCGTTTCTTACGAAAGCTGACTAATTAAAGCAACGCTTCGTTTCTTGCGTAGGGCAATTAAGCAAGGCAATTAAGCGGCAATTAATGACGTGGGAAGAATGGACCACTGCCACCAAGTGCTGCTTTATAGTAGTAGAGATTATTAGCCTTATGACCTATGGTATGAATATTTTTTGAAAACATGAAGTTTGGAGACGTTTATGAGGCATTCAAAATGTAAAAAAAATAAAAAAAGCAAAAAAGAGGTAGAGTTGCTTACTATACGATGATTGGCCTTGATTTCCACCGATGAATACAATATGGCTAACCAAGTGTACACGCAACAATATTACCTGTAGCTCTAAAGGTGATATTTCATTTGCATATTTTATTTCATTACAACTTGATTAAATTACCAACATTCTGTTCATGTAGGTCGAACATGGAAGAACAACAAAAGCTATACCTACTTTACAACTTGAAATGAAAAGATATCACTACTACAAAACAGCACATAGGTGACACCTTATTTGTGACACTTTTTTTGGAACCGTCACAAATAGAATTATCAATGGCGGTTTTAAAATTTAAAATGGCGAAAACACTATCTGTGGCAGTTCTAAACAAAAACCGCCACAAATACTTCATTTTTTGTGGCGGTTTTTAAGAAAAACCGCCACAGATATTGATTTATTAGTGGTGGTTTTTGGCTAAAACCACCATTGATAAGGGGGCATTATTTTTGGTGATTTTAGCGAAAAACCGCCACGGTTAAATCAATATCTGTGGTGGTTTTTAACAAAAATTATCACTTATAGTATTATCTGTGGCCCCCTAGAAATACCCCTGTAGTAGCTTCATTTGGTCATCTTCCTCCCCAAGAATAGTTCCTCGAGAACACATACTCATCTCTAGATTTCATATTTCGTTTGCAAAGATTCTTGTCCTTCTTCTTCTTATAGTTGTTCCAAAGTGAGTAATTTCTTCTCCTCTCTTCATTTGTGGTGATGTAGTTGCAATTTAATGTTTAGATCTAGTTTAATTAAGGTTAATTTATATGTAGTTCAAATGCAAGACTTAGATTTAATTTGTTTTTTTACCTAGCATTTTGTAGATGATAAATTTATTACCTTACTCCATTAAATTAAGTTGTCTACCTTTTTTAGATGATGAATTATGATCAAGCATATATTAAATTTATTTAATTAATATTATTGGATATTAATAAATATTTAATTTTAGTTAATTGGTAGATGGGTGATCATGAAGTTGCCTTCTATTTTGAGATGATTAATTTATTATCTAGCTCCTTTAGAGGATAAATTTAATTTTGGTTAGGTATGAGCATATATAAAAATTAAGTAATTAAGATTAGTTTTTTAATTACCATTAATTTTTTATCGTTAGTGCATGCATATACATCTTGCTCCATTAGTGGTAATTGTTAGCTAATTTTTATCAAGCATATATTAGATTTATTTAATTAAGATTATTGGATATTAATAAACATTAAATTTTAGTTAATATGGTAGGTTGGTGATCATGAAGTTGCCTTGTATTTTGAGATGATATATATAATTTTAGTTAAGTATGAGCATATATTAAAATTAAGTAATTAAGATAAGAAAATTAAGTAGCATTAATTTTGTACCATTAGTGGATATTGTTGAATATTGGATTAATAATTTATTTAATTAAGATTATTGGATATTAATAATTGTTTACATTAATTAATTGTAGATGGATCGGAGATGGATGTACAACGCAAACCATTGTAGCCGAGAATACATCGACGGTGTATCTACTTTTCTAAGAGCCGCTGAGGAGAACAGCTTGCAAAAGAAGACAGAGTATATACATTGTCCATGCATTGATTGCAAGAATGAGAAGATGTTTTCGGACAAAGACCATATCCACTTGCACTTGATTTGGAGGGGTTTTGTACCTAGCTATGCATGTTGGACAAGGCACAGTGAAGAGGAGATCATACTTCAACGTGATAACGTCGACGACGATGGAGCTGACAATATGGCAGCTGACATCGGTTATGGATCTGATGAGGATAGGTTGGTCATCTATGATGACAATACTCTGGCTCAAATGTTGTGCGATGCAGAAGGGAACTACACTAGTCAGAAAGAGTTTAATCAATTCAAGGGTTTGATGGAGGACTCGGCGAAACCTTTGTTCGCGGGTTGCAAGGAGGAATACACAAAGTTGCACACCGAGCTTTCACTGTTGAAATTGAAGGCAGACAATGGTTGGTCTGACGAGTTTCATAGCGTTGCTACATCTCTTAGCATACATGCTTTTAGAGGGAAACGTGTTGACTAAAACCACGTATCTAGCCAAGAAGGTTGTATGTTCCTTGGGATTATAAGTAGAAAAAATATATACATGTCCAAACGACTCTATACTCTATCGCAAAGACTATGCAGACATGTATGTATGTCCAATATGCAAAGCATCGCGATACAAGCATAAGGGTGATGACAACGAAGGCATCGAGGTGAAGAAAGGAGCTCCCACTAAAGTGGTGTGATATTTGCCAGTAATACCTCGTTTGAAGCATTTATTTGCAAACAAAAAGCACGCCAAATTGATGCGATGGCACTTGAAAGAGTATAAGAGGGATGGAAAGCTGAGACACCCTGCTGATTCTACCCAATGGAGAACCATTGATAGGCTCTTCAGGGAGAACTTCGGAAATAAACTGAGGAATATAAGGTTTGGGTTGAGAGTACGGATGGAATGAATCCTTTCGGTAACATGAGCAGTATTCATAGCACTTGGTCTGTGATTCTCTGTATCTACAACCTTCCTCCTTGGTTGTGTATGAAGTGAAAGTACATTATGATGTCGCTGCTTATCCAAGGGCCGAGACAACCTGGCAACAATATTGATGTATACATACAACCATTGGTGGAAGATCTTTTGATACTATGGAATGAAGGTGTACATGTATGGATGAGTACAAACGATAGTACTTCACTCTATGTGCATTGTTGTTCTGCACCATCAATGATGTACCTACCCGGTCGTACTATAAAAGGAGCCAAATCCTACCCCAAGTGCCTGGATGAAACTGAGAGTGTGTGGCTCAACAACTTGAGGAAAATAGTGTACATGCGTCACCGTAGGTTCCTTCGCAGGAATCATCTGTACCGCAATATGAAGAAACAATTCGATGGGACAAAAGAGTACAGTTCAACTCCAAGGCCTCTTCATGGGGAAGAGGTATATGATATGGTTAAGGATCTACTTGTTATACTTGGAAAATGGGTACTAATAATACATCGAGGTCATGTACTGAGAAGACCACGTGGAAGAAGAGATCCATATTTTGGGACTTGCCCTATTGGAAGGACTTAGAAGTTCAATACTGCATCGATGTCATGCATGTGAGAAGAATGTATGTGACAACTTGCTTGATCGGACACGAGGTGTTGGGGTCAAGGTTCCCTGGAAGAAGGGATTCCCAGAGCACGAAAACTCTTACAGGAGTCGGAAGAGAGCCAAAGAAGAGCGTGCCGAACAGGAATTAGAAAAGATGAAGAAAAAGGTGCTTTGAGAATTACAAGGCACCATAGAACAACAAGTTCAATGACAAGTACAACAAGCCATGAGCCAGTCACAAGTCGACAACATTCTTCTCGCTAGCCCTCTGAATCATCGCAACAGTTGCGCGTCCATGCCATTGGTACAACCAGAGAACACCAATTATCCTATGGACGACATACAAGACCCCACACCCTGCCAGCTCAACATGCCCATCATGAACATATTCCTACAAGCTGGTACAGGAATAGCTTATCCATGCCAAGAAGGGGGTGTTTTGCACAACACCCCGATAGCGCCAGGTATGCAAAGGTCTAGATGGACACAGTACTTCCACAGTTTGCCGACATTGGGCTGGAAATGCTCTCCAACGATAAGGTTACAACTTTAGGAAATGCCATCCACACATTCATCCAGTGGCGCAAGCGCGACATCATCTTGGACCATGTAGTGCTAACCTCTCCTGCAGTAGAACTCGCGCATTCATCACCAGCACCTCAACGTGAAATAGCTAGTGTGAGTACTTCAAAGGACAAACTTGTAACCCCTGATCCAAAGAAACAGAAAATTAGACAAGCTGTATCAGCTAGATTAGACGAAGCCAGAACAGAGTGTGATGTTGTGTTACAAAAAAATAAGGGCAAGGCACTGTCTGAAGTGCAACATAATCAAGAAAGACTAAAATTTGAGATGGGGAAGCCGTTAGTCACCACTTCAAAGTTAAAGAGCCTAACACTCATGATGCAGCGATTAGGGCTGAAAAAAAGAAGCTCGAGCTTGTGAGCTACTCGAGCTCAGCTCAGTCCCGTGACATCCCAATTTTTGTTTTTATTGAATTTACAGAGTTGTTTGAATTTTTGGAATTTTATGGAATTTATTTGGATTTATTCAGATTTAATTTAAATTAAGTCCTTTACTGAGTTATTTAAAATTTTGAAAATTCTATATAAAGTCTTATTGGAAATATTTTATTTGAGTCCAAAATGTCTCAAAGTATTTTCCAAAAATTTTCTGGAATTTTTCTGACATTTTTGGTATTTTTCTCGCTTTAAGTGAATTGCTGGAGATATTTTAAATAATAAAAAGAAAAAGAAAACTCAGAAAAACCCTAACTCTAAGCCTCCACACCGTTCGATCTAAATCAGACGAATGGGATCTTGCTGCGTCACAGTGCGATGTGAATCGCCCGATCGTGTCCGCGTGTGCGGTTTGTATTGTGCCACTCCAGCTCCGTTTGCGAGTCTGAGAGCGCCGCCATGTTCCACCGTATGGGTCTAGGGTTCCAATTTAAGCACGGACGCTAACTCTATTTAATGCATGGATCAGCCATCGAGTTTCGCCGTTTCCTTGCGCATCTTTTTCCCTAGCACCTATGCGCCGAGCAGCCGTCGTCTCTGCTCAATTGCTCACCGGAGTAAGAATTGTGCACCGCTGCGCATTTTGCTTTCTACCGCCATCATCCGTCGTGCTCCACTGTTGTTGGGCCCAGATCTGAACTCATGAAGACGGCGCGCGCACGAGGGACTTTTCACGCCGTTGGGAGAGCATCAGAGCGCCGTTTCACGCGTCGTCTTCCCCAACTATGGCCACTTTTGCCTGCCGCACCATCACCGGACTTGTGAACTCCATCAGTCATCGGATCTTCATCGTACGATTCAGGTTAGTCCACGTAGGAGTCTCTTGGGTTATGTTGGATTAGATCTAGACCGTTGTATCTAGATTGAATGAACCGGATTAGGCCACATAGCGGTAGCACATCGTCGTAGATTGGATCAAGTTTGAACTGTAGAATTGGTTCAATCCTAGCCATCCGATTTAGATTGAATGATACAGATCAGTGCAGCTAGTTCCAGGTTAGATCTAGTATCTGCCGTTGGATTTAGTTTTAACGGTTGAGATCTTGGCGTCAAGTTCGGGCCGTCCGAATGTTGTGTTAAGTTCTAACTGTCCGAATGTTGTGTTAAGTTCGGACCGATCTGGATGGGTTGGATTAAATCTTAGCCGTTCGTTTCAGATTGGAAGGCTTAGATTTGTTCACGAGTTTCCTATAGATTGATCGGTAGCCGTTAGATGTAAATTCAATGGTTTAGATTGAGCCGCATAGCGCGCAGGCAAGAATAACTAGACTCAATCCCAGTCATAGATCTTGAGATGAGCGGTCAGGATTTAGAGGTGAGTTCGGACCGTCCAAACGTTGCATTAAGTTCAGACCGGTCCGTTCTTGGTTAGATCGTGATCGTTAGATCTAAATTTAACGGTTCAGATAAAATCAAGAAGGTTCGCTGGTCAGCTATGCGTGTGTGACGTCAGTGCTGATGTCATGATGACATCATCGATGGGTCCCACATGTCATGGACACGTTATTTTCCAAAAAAAAAATTTTCTTTTATTATTTTATTGCTGATGTCATGCTAACATCATAAATCAGATTTTCCATATAAACATAATTCGGTAGAGTCAATTTGGTGATGACGTCATTATTCTGAATTTCCAGTAGAAAAATAATTCAACTAATTCAGTTTTTTCTTTATTTGTAGTTCCAAACTTTGAATCGTTATAACTTTTGCATTTGAACTCCGATTGAGGCGATTCCAGTTTCTAAAAATTTGTAAAATTGTGCTCTATATTATTATTAATTTTATTTTTTTATTTTATTTTAGTTGCTCTCTATTTTTGGCTATTTATTACTTATTTATTCGTTATGCGTAGACGTTGAGTTGCCCGAAGGCTTCGAAGGAGAGGTCTTGACTCAAGAACAAGTCCAAGAATCGGAACAGGACCTTTTACAAGGCAAGTTGTGCTTTGACCATATTGAACCTATTTTTGAAATGTATGTGTTTTAAATTACTGCATGCTAGTTTAATTAAAATGCTTTCAATTAATTCTGGGATTAGTTATGCGACCTAATTGATGTATGCCACCTTGTCTTTAATAATTGTATGCCATGAATCATTTGTCACCCTAGGTTGTGGATTAATAGTTGGACATTATATCAATTGCCAACATGGGGTGGTAGATCGAAAGTAGTGTGCTTAGTCATGCAACGTGCCGATAACATTGTTTTGGAGTACCAAATGTTGAACTTGATTTAATGAGATATGGAACTTGTTTTTGGAAGTGTGACATGTGTTATTGATGTTGTTGATGGCACGTGGTGCATGGTAAATCAACTGGGTGATAAAATGATTTAGACTGAGGCAAGTGGCAAAAGTGTTTTGGTGGGCCAGGTGTGGCATTTAGGCGGTCGCATTTGGTTTTTAATGATTTGGATATTGTGGACTTTTCTGGAAGTCTTGCCTTGGTCATTTAAGGACTTAACCTTGCAAGAATTTGAACTGAGTCTAACATACAACCACAAATCTGGAATGGGACAGACCTAGCTGATTAACTTGTGATGTCTAGATTTCAGTACTATCGTGGTGGTGTGGGTTCCGGGTGTACAGGTGAAAACTCACATGGCGCAAGAGGGGGGCCCTATTATGGTGGTGTGACCCTTTAGTGTTGAAACCTTAGCGGGTAGTACTGGATCTAGAAGGAGCATTGTAAAGGCTTTGTTATGGTCACTCGCATTGGTGGTGTTTGATTGTATCTTGTGGGTAAAGTGTATAACCTCTGCAGTGTGTACAACCTATTCGAAAAGCCGAGTCCACGGTATTGGACATTGCTCGAGGATTGCAGTCAAGGGTTAGATTTCATAAACATAAATTTGGAATGGTGGGTATTATGGTATGGCAATGATGAACTTGTTTACGGTTCATAAATCCTTTACTTGAGAAGTAATTGTGAAAGTTATTATTATTACTATTGCTTTAATGCTTTTCAATCTATTATGATTATTTGTGAATGTTGTTTAATGCAAAACAACCAAATAGCCTGTCATTTGGAATAAGCCATGCATGTAGTATTAGTGTACATTCTGTGCATGACTTGCTGAGTGTTTTAAGTACTGACCCCTTGCAACAACACAAACATCAGTTGAAGAAGAATCAACACCAGCTTTGGAGTAGGAGTACCAGGAGGAGCCTGCAAACTAAGTAGCGAGCCTAGTCAGTTGCCTATGGCATATTGATTAGACACCACGAGTCTTCTTTATTTTCCGTTGCAAGTTTATTTAATTGAGACTTTGCCCTGCGAGGCGTATCTTTTGTAAGTTGACCATAAGGTTAACTCAACAGGTGTTATAGTAAATAAAGACTATATTATTATTCCACTGTGTATGATCGTGGTATTCATCTATGTTGAGACGGTGTGCACTAGTGGGATCCTGGACTAGTGTGGAATACACCGAGGGTCCGGGTTTGCACATTTGGGTCCCGACAAATCCAGACTCGGTTTGAGCTCCAAACGAGCCAAACTCGAGCTCGATCTTGAGCTCGCGAGCTTCACCTAGCCGAGCTCGAATAGCTCACGAGCCTACTCGAGCTTGGATCGAGCTTTCATGAACCGAGCTTACTCGAGCTTGTTATCGAGCTTACCAGGTTTACCGAGCTTACTTGAGCCTACTAAGCTTATTTGAGCTTATCATACTTACCGAGCTTACTTAACCTGAGCTTGAGCCTACTCGAGCTTGGATTGAGCTGAGCTCGAGCCCGGATCAAGGCTCGGACCCCAACTCGAGCTCGAGCCCCAACTCGAGCTCGAGCCTAAGAGCCCCAAGCCTGCTCAAGCTTGGCCGTTTACAGCGATTACATATCTGGTATATGGAGCGATCCAACCAATCGATACTTCTAAAGGTGATCACTGCCATTTATCGAGAGGAACATTTTCACCATGAGGGGGTGGCTACCTCATGATAGAATTTGAGGACTTTCATAACTTGTACTATCATGATGCCCTCGACGTGTCTTTTATGAGAAGCTAGTCACTGCAAGTGTATAAGATATAAATCATGGTCTACATTCATGTAATACTGATAAATTTCATGTATAACTTTTTCCTTATATAGATACATGATGATCAAACTAAGAAAATCCAATGTGCCAGTGGGATTCCTTGACTCGGGAATGGTCAACCAGTCCGAAATCACAAGATCACCAAAGGAGGTCGAGGATTACGTATATAACACTTTGATGAAACTACAAGACAAGGAATTCATACTTTTACCATAAAATTTTAAGTAAGTTTCACACTAACTAGTTAAATTACTCATTGATTTTATTCTTTACTTTGATCTTAGGACTAATAACTATGGCATCATACATGTGTATATAGATTCCACTGGATTCTTTTAGTAATTACTCCAGAAAAGAGTAAGATGCTGATCATGGACCTGCTGGACAAAGAGAAAAAAGACTATGAAGAGCTGCTAAGTCTAATGGATAAGGTGTTCAAAAGATATTATAAAAAGAGCCCAAGATATCGTCCATTTCAGAAATCCCTTTCACTCCGTACTAAATTTTCGGCACGCACACAAGAAATATTCTTACGTACATATATAGTGCTCACCTAGCTTACTTGTCTTTAGAGAGAAGCCACTCCCTACGATCATATACTAATGTTGTTAAATTATTCAGTCCTTAATGGTGTAGGACTATGTAGAATTTTAGAATTATATCACATTTCGTAGTAAATAACTCCTACTGCATTCAATTTTTGCAGTGTCACAAGCAACCGGGAGGCACAATTATGTGAGTACTTCGTGTGCCAAACATGTGCGAAATCTTATGTTCTACAATAATAGACAATGACGCAGAGGTTTGTCATGCTAATATCACATATTGATTCGCACCACTCAATTTATATATATATACACACTCTGAGATTTATTTTTCCTACTTATAGCGCCTCAAGTTGCCTACGGGAGGACTGCTTCCTGTTGAAATCCAAGCTATTCAGGGACAGCTCACCTTCTTCATCATAAAGAAAGTCGTCAACAAAAAGGGTAAGTTTTATGTCAAAGACAACAACGATCCAGTCATCTATACTCATCTTACACGTTATTCGTCTCCAACCAACACCGAAGGCTCGTAGGCTTGTAGTATAGAAAACTAGTTTAGACTTTTATTGTTTAAATTTTATTTCACTACAAAGTGTAAATTGATATTTCATTCTGGCTAATCTTATGCTACTTTGTGTATATAGCTGTTATAATGTGTATGATATATCTGTTCTTTGTGTATGTTGTTTCAGAGGACATGGCTAGCGCTTCCTAAGGCTAGCCCAAAATGCTGGGTTTTTTTTGCGTTTGGAATTATCAGTGGCGGTTTTAGCCACAAACCACCACAAATAATACGGATATCAACGGCGATTTGTTGCTAAAACCGCCGCCACTGATAATATAAGTATTAGTAGTGGTTTTAGCCAAAAATCGCCACTGGTAATATTATCTGTGGCGGTTTTAAAACAGCCACTGACAATCCTCATCAGTGGCACTTAATCTGTGACGGTTTGAAAACCGCCATTGATGTCAGTTAAAAACCGCCACTAATAATGATTTCTGTACTAGTGTATTGATATGTGAATGGTATTGATATGTAAATGATATTGATATGTTAATGGTATTTGTATGTTATTATGTGAATGCCTATTTTTGCACTTGAATTGATATGTGACAACTTGCAATTATCTTAAATATAGAAAAGGTCATGTCAAAAAATTTCCACTTTTACGAAAGATCATGCCGAAATTTTTTTTGTGTATTTCTATATTTTTTTATATATTTCTAACGTGTTTCCTATTTTTTGGGGACTTTAATGGCCTTTTACAAATTGCAATTTTTACCCCTTTTCTAACATTTTTCCCAATTTTTTATATGCCGCCTATTTTTGAGAAAATCAATATCTTTTCGAGAAAATTTCGTTGCTTTTCGAGAGAAATTCGCTCGTTTCATTCGAAATCCGCTCATCTCTTTGACTAGTTTTCAAATTCTTTTGACTTTTGAAACCCTTTGGTTTTTCTCGAATTTTGTTCAAAATTTTGAGAACTTCGCTACGCCGGCTGAGCGAAAAATAAGGTCGAAACACAATGGTTAACCCTGGATCACCTTCTCAATGTCCCAACGTTTGCTATCATTACTGAAACAAAGTAACCTTTAAACTTCGCATTATTTACCTGCAAAATGCCCCTCGATTGCCCCCGAGCACCACACACTCCCCCTCGTTTCTCAAGTGCGTCACCCGTCTCCTCTCTCTCTCTCTCTCTCTCTCTCTCTCCCTCCTACATGGCTCTCTTGCTCCTTGTCCTCCCACCACCTACTCTTTGGTTTGTATGTTGCAGATCTATGTTGTAGTTGCTAATTAGAGGAAACTGAGTAGGATATTAATTGTGAGCTATTTTTATTGTGATTTGTTAGGATTCGGCCTTAGTTTGGATTTGCACACATTTGAATCTCCCCAAGGTTGTTGGATGTACATAAATATTTTGTCATCTGATCTAGGTAAATATTTATTAATGTTGAAGGAAATGTGATTTGCAGACCTAGTTACTAGCCCAGATACACATGAATCACCGAGGCCGTGCTATCACGTAGTAGTCGATTACCTTTTGTATGTATGCACAGTGCTACTCTTATTAGAAATTAATCACCCACGGGTCTATTCCATTACTGCAAGCCATGTTATTGCTGACCAAAAGGATGGGCAAAACATTAGCACCAAAGCCTGACACAATCAAGCACCAAGATCGTTCCAGATTAATTTCTTCTGTTCTCTTTAATATTTCCGCTTCCAAATACGCCTCTGGTAACCGTGCCGTATTTTTTTTTGTAACGAAAACCATTAAGTCTTTCGAGCAGTGCTTCTATGCTTTTCCTTCTAATATAAATCTTAAAGCAAGCGAAGGGGTAATTAATCATCATCTATCCTTCATTCATGCTTCAATAATTGTACAACTTTTAAAAGGAAAAGTATTGAAGCACCTCTCGAGTCTTTCACTTATTTAAAGATTTTGTAGCTTGTACTAGAAAGTTGTCGCATAGAAGCAAAGATTCGTGCACGATGGATTGAAGCATGCCAGGGCCACTTGTGTTGATAGAGCACAAGATTTTGAGAAGATTGTTGTTATGGTCTTAATTGAAAACTGTGGCGACCGGCATAATTAATCTAGGATAACGACGGTAGCACTGTTATTACTCTGAGATAATTACACTGATCTCGGCATATTAGCTAATAAAATATCAAACGTATCCAACACTTTATCAGTTAATATACCGTGTTCAGAGTGTTGCAGCAGAAACAATAATTAGAGACAAAAATAAAAATTGATTACATTCCATTTCCTTGCATGACTACATATCCAATATATTAATTATACATAAGATCCAAGTACAATAAAAATATAATACAAAAGTACTAATTACCCTAAAAACTGATAAAGCCGATGTATGGTCTACGTAACGATCTAACCCTTATGGTAGCCCACATCCTGGTCGTACTGATCTTACAGTTGCCCCTCACCCCATGCCTCGTGGGCGAGTCCATTGGGAACTATGTCCCAACCAGGCACTTGACCACCAGTACAACTCTCTAGCAAAGGGGGCTTTAGCAAGAGTAAGTATAAAAGTACTCAACAAGCATTAGTAACAAAATGCATCATATGAGTTTTCTTCTATATCCATCTCATGAAACCTTTCCTCAAATCCTTTTTAGAAAATAAGGTTTTATTAGGAAAGTTGTGGTGCATATTTTTATTTATTAAAACTTCTACTAGCACTCGTATATGAGGTAGACTTAGCTTCTGTAGTCTCCAATAAAGGAAGCATGCATGAATTCATGATTTGATCCTGCACAGGTTTATACTACTTTACTCATAGTGACCCCATCCTGTGAGGTCCCAGAATGTTTATCACTATTTCAGTATTAGATCTCCAACCCTAGTACAAACTAGTAGTAGTGCCTCAACTGTTTCCCACCTACCATCAATGTACTAATTGTACCATGCTACTGCAACAGCACTGATACTCACCACGTGGCTTTACATATAGAGCCGAATCAACCGCAGCTGATTTTGTGTCCTTCATTGGGACTCCTGGCGTACCCAGCTTCACACTTCTAATTATCTACCCATACCCAATGTGGAGATCATAAATACCTTCATAGGACAATCTTTTCTGACCGATTTCACATTATAGTTGGTACTGTAAATACAGCTCATTACCCTTGTGTAGTTGTTCGTTCTTATATCATAGCCTATGAAAAGGACTCCACCTGCTACATTCCTTCTCATTGGTGCCCTCTACCCACCATACATATAAATACTTCACCGGCTCTTTTCTTTGGATGAGCCATTTCAATACATCAATAATCAATTTACTACATTAGCAGTTCATCATCAAACCATTCTTTCAACCGCATCCGACTTAAGGTTTTATTTTAAAAGATATTTTTCCCATGCATTGATGATATCCAAAAATATTTACAAATGATTTCACAAATATAATCAAGAAAAGCTTGCCTAGATTTTTGATAATAGTAAGCGTCTTTGTATGGTGGGTGCAGTTGACCTTCGATGTGGTTTAATTCAACTCCTGAAATTTTAAAATATTATAGTTTAAATTAATACTGGCCTTATGTGAGACCCCGGATCAGCTATCTGAAATCTCATGTGTATTTCCGTACTAGTCTCAGATCAGTAGCTAGTACACACAGTCAACAGTGATACTTCATTGCCGAACATAATGAAATTGTAACATAAATATTAAAGTATGAGCCACATGGCCACTTATTACAATACTCGGTCACGAGACCGGAGACACGACAGCGGAAGCAAAAGTGACAACAGGCGAACACCAAAAACACCACAGACGACGACAAGAAGAGCGACTAGCTATCCTGGCAATCTTCCACGAAGTCCTCGGTGTAGAACTCACCGTCTTCAGCTGCATCCTGGTAGTTCTCTGATGATAACAAGTTGTGTAGCACGTGAGTACAAAAGTACTCAGCAAGTCGGAGAAAACATGATTATGTGGGGCTTTCCAAAGGGGGCTTAATAGGGTTTTTTTGCACAAAGCCATATTTCATTAAACCATACTTAAGTAATAAGTTTCACAAAGCATCTTTTAATAATTCTTTTTAACAATTGAATTAGTTAATATTGCAGTGAAGGTTCTATCCACCATCACTAATATAAAGGCTCTAACCGCCAACTTTTAAAAGATCAAGTTTAATCACATATGACTCTTTTCGTCAAAGTATAAAACAGGTTCTATCCACTTGGTTGGCTCAATCCGCCATTACACATCCGAGAGTTCTAACCACTCCCGAACCCCAAAACCAACACCATTTAGTTTTAAAACCAAAACCAAAGTCTACCAATATGAAAGCATTCTTTGCTTTGCCTTTGACCGTAGGCACGGCTATTCGAATAGTTTTAACTCTGCAGAGGTGTACAACTTTACCCACAAGACATGATCGTCTCTTGATGCCAAGCTATTAACACACTTCCTTTGGTGTGCCGGCAGAGAGATCATGACAAGGCATTTACAATGTATACATCTAACCTGACCCACCCGCTGAGGTTTCACCGCTGTTAGGGTTCTAGCCACCCAGTACAGAAGCCCCCTCTTGCGCCGTGTGAGAAAAACAACATTGCCTCTATCCGGCACTCACATTCCACCATTTGGTGAGTCTAAGTTAGGTTTCTACAAATTAGTTAGCCAGGTCGTACCACTATAGACATGTGGTAGTACGGTTATGCTTAGAATGGACAATCACAAGCGTCGGTCCTTAATTGACTTGGGGCGGCACTTGCACAAGACAACTAGTGCTCCATCCGCACCCACCCGACATTTCCATCCCGCCCAAGTCCAAACTATTTTTCCTTTTCTTTTTAATTTAGAAAAACAGTACCAAAATCATAATAATCATTTCCAAATCATACTTGAAATCATCATTTTTGAATAGTCCCACCCATGGGTTGTTTGCGTTAATATGGGTCCTAAGCAATGCTACCGTACTATTGCACAAAGGGTACCATATAAGGGTAAACATGGCCTAGCAAATGTCCTAGGGTTACAAATAACATGGATGTCAATAACAAAGGAGGTATTCACAATTCGGATTAACTACTCACTTATATTTGACATATGGTTATAAACATAGCATGCAAGTTATAAAACTTTGTAAACACATTTATAAACATAGGTTCAACATGCGTCAAGGAGACTTGCCTTCAGTCGCGGTGAGATCGTCGAACTCGGGAAGTCCTGCGGCGGGGTCGGCGGACTCGGTCGACTCCTCGGCTACGCGCAAAACGAGGCAATAAATAAATACAAGAAAATAAATAAAATCCAAAAATTACAAAAGTAGTACTGGCAGGTAGATCTTGATTTTATATGAATTTAGGAATTTGAACGGAGTTAATCGGAGTTTGGACGGAAAAGATATGAGCTTCCGAAGTTTGAAATTTGGAAAATTGGAAAACAGGGAATATTCCTCAGAATATTCCTTTTTCATTTTTCTGATTTTTGGTTGGACTTGGGGTCTATGGCAAGTGGGCCCATGGCGTCATAGACTTGGCCTTCTTCATGCTTGAGCTCAAGCCATGGCTATGGCCATGGGAGCTTGGAGGGGTGGGGGTGGCCGGCGGGTGGGCGGCCGGTGGCGGCCTTCGAGGCCTTGTATGATGGCGGCGGCAGCGAGCGGCCGGCGGCGCGGCAGGTGGGCGGCGATGGCGGCATGGCCGGCACGCACGGGCAGAGCCCCAAAATAACAGAGAGCTCGTTTTCCCCCAAAAATCCAAATTTTTGCACCATTTCGCATGAAACTTGACCAAATAAATTCATGGATCACCTAGAGGACATCCTAAGGGACCTATAGGAGCAAGGAATTGGATCCAAACTCACCGGAGACGACGAATTCGACGAAGAACGGAGCTCCGGCCGAAATGACAAAAACGTGAAATTCGTCTCCAAATCTTGAGGGATCCTAAAATTGATTGAAAGGTTAGATGCTAGACTTCCTCACGGTCACAAGGAACCAACCGGAGTTGAGAAAGACCCGCCGGAGAGAGAGATATGAGGATGAACACGAAGAACTCCAACAATGGCGACCCGACGTTGGTTTTCTCGATCTAGCGGGCAAATGAGTGGAAGAGGCAAGGAATGAGTGCTACCACCGGGAAGAGGAATTCTATACGGAGAGATGAGAGGTGGAAGTGCACGCTTTGATGAAGAAACGCCCGAGTTATGAGAAATCATAGCCATTTCGGTTTTTGGCCGACGGTTCAAATTCCAGCGAGATCCCGGGCTATTGATGGTGGGGAATGGAAAGGTCGCGCCGTTACGGATTCAACGGATCCAGCTGTGATGGATTTGGAGTTGTATTGAGGGAGATATGGACATTTGAAGGGGGATGCCACCATGGGAGGGAGCTTGAGCTCTTCCTTGTTCTTCCCATGGCAAGAGGTAGGGGATGACACTGTAGCGCCACGTGGCAGCACGGGATTGGCCGGGAATTACGTCAATGAACTGCCCTAGAGAAAAATTAGCAAAAATGGTCTAAAAATTCCGGAAAAATTCCTAGAACCATTTTAGAATATTTGGAACCCAATAAAATTGGTTTCGTGGAATTCGGATGAAATTTTTGGAATTAAATATTCAGGCGCGAATAGCAGGCATTAAACAAAAGCCGCGCGAGATAAAATAGGAGCGAAGGTCCAAAAATCCGGGGAATCGTTCCAAAAATCATTTTGGAATATTTGGGACCCACTTGAAATGATTTCGGGATTTTTGGGACATTTTTGGACTCGGGTGAAATTTCGGGTATCGGCGGGAATCTGAAAATTCGATTTTTTGAACGAAAGGGAATTGAATCCCGATTTTGGATGGGAAAGGATGCCAGGTTAATATAAACACCAAGGAAACTCTAATTTTTGAATTTAATTAATTTAAATTAGGTTTTTCCCAGAAAGCGAAACTGAGGATGTTACACCTTATTTTCTATTTTTAATTATTATGGCATTTGCTAGTTTTATCTACTTTTTATTTATTTATCTGCTTGCATTTATCCTCCTTTTGCTTTTAGTAATTTTTTCTAACATCACTGTAAATCCTTATTTATATTATGTCTGTTTGTTACTTATTTATTCTCTCTTTTCTTTTCTTTTTTTAATTTCCTTTCCTTTTTCCTATTTTATCTTCTCTTTTTTTTCTAGTTTTTCTTCTCCTTTTCTTTTCCCTTTTCTTTCTTTAATTTTCTTCCTCACCTGCCAAACCTTATCCTAATCCCTTCTCCTCCTCACTCTATCCCCCTCTCTCTCTCTCTCTGCACTCCATGCCGCCCCTGGCTCCTCACTATCGACCTGTGCCCACCGCTGCCTTGCCACCTTCCTAATGTTTTCCCCATTTGCTTACTAATAGTTTACTGATTTCTTATTGCTTTGGTCATGCGATGATTATACGATTTTATCTATTGATTGTGAGTTGGTTAATCATGAAAATGGGTTGATGCTTAGGTTTGGCGGCACGATGATGACACATGTGGCCTCCTGTATGCCAGGGAGTGCGTGGAGGTTGACGGCCACGCACAACGCCGTCCCTAGGCTGTCATACCCATTGAGACTGCTAATAGTTTTTAATGTCTACTCTGGTTTTCTATTGTGATTCTCCTATGTTGCTATTGATGGCCAATGGATGGATGATTACATGTGATGTTGAATGTTGAGAATGGGAGGTTGTGTGATGGTGAGGTCGGTGATGAGGTTGATTACAAGGTGATCTTATGATTAGCCTCCTTGTTCTTGGCCTCCTCGTGGCTCATTGGTTGCTTTGCTCCCTGGCCTTGCTTTGCTTGGCTTGGTGGTGCTTGGGTTGGCTTTATATGGAATGGATTGAGGCTAAGCTTTGACTGGTGCTCGTTGCTCTGGTCTTGGCCTTCTTGCTTGAGCTCCTGGTGGCTTGCTTGATGCCTTCTTGCTCCCGGGTTCTTGTCTTGAGGCTTTGCCTCCTGGCTGTGCTCTCTTGTGGCTTTATGTGTGGGAGGAGATGAAGTGGAATGTTTGGAGGGTTCGGCTGAGGGGCTGGTTTTTATCCTTGGTGCTTTACCTTTTTACCAAGTGGATTTTATCTTTTTACCATGAGATATTTGGGCACTATTTGGGCTTAGCTACGGTTAACCGATAAAGACATGTTTGTTCACACTGGATGATGAAATCCTAATTCATGAGAGGTGCCGACTGGCTCCAAACGTCTGGTATCTCGATGAGTGTTTCCTATTCATGATTAGGTCTGATGGCAATTAATTTAGCTTTTAATTTCTTGTTGTTTATATCCCATTTATATTTGTAAAGACTAACGATTTCAGGTGATTGACTTCGAAGGTCTTCTGGAAATTAGATTGTAGATCTTCTATAGAAGTTTTGTATTTACCCTTTTGTAACTAATAATTGTATATTATCTTGTTGTATGCGGTGTATGTGTATACTTGTTGCATCACAATTAACTTCATGTAATTAATGCTTTGTTCAATAAAAGAGATTGATTTGTTTTATTTGTGACTTCCTTTTTTATTATTAAATATTTAATTCCCTGAGTACTAGGTCAATTTATGCATGTGTGAAGATTCAATGTATGTATGTATATTCATTTTGATTTATTTGATGAGGTTTATTTTTGGATAACTACGATCGCTAATTCTTGCAATCCAGATCATTTTACATTAATTCTTCATTTGCATAGTATTTAGATGGGCGGGTCCTTTCAAAAAAGCTCGTTGTCTTCTTAATGTTAAAACAAATTTCAACTATCCACGGTATACGATTGAAGGTGCTATCAACGGTATACCAAAGTGTCATAGAGTTTCAACGTTAAAGCAAGTTTCAACGATGCAACAAGTTTCGTGAAGGTTTTGGATTTAAAAAAAAATCAAAGTTTCAAGAAGATTTCAATGTGACTTGTGTAAATTTCAATAAGTTTCACAAATTTAAACAAATTTCAAAAGGTTTCAAGGAAGATAAAAAAAAATTAACCAAAATTTTCATCCATGTTTCAATAAATTTCATTAGGTTTCTGTGAGAGTTCCAGTGCATTTTTAGAGTGTTTCAATGGGTCTAAAAAATATGAAACTTAATTGAAATGGTTTCTATGCCTAACATATGAATGCATTTTTAGAGTAGTGATAATCTGGAAATGGTTCCTATGCCTAACATATGAATGCATGATTTTATACTGTCAATTGGTTCTTTTTTGGGCCTAGATCTGAAATAATTTTGGCGCCCAGATATTTAACAATGTATGATTGTAGAAATAAAAGCTGCAAATTATTCCCATATTTTGCTATACTGGTACGAGAAATCAATAGCAGCAACACCTTGTGTTGCTATGATGTACCATACTCTAAACATTTATTTGATATACACATATTGGATGATGCTTTCTGCCAATACTTTCATGTCTTGAATCTCTTGATCCCTGCTCTCTGTACAATTTATTACTGAAGTGGTCTAGTTGTTGCAAAAGAATTCAGAAAGCTTTAGGATGATGGCGTTTTTTAAAGAAGAGAAGTTCAATTACTCAAGAACTAGTGTGTTTTGAATGATGCCTAGCAAATGCATGCTCTTTTTTGTCCATGAAGCAAATGAATAAGTGATTCATGAATGAATAATGTATTTTAGTTTCTTGGTAGTTTCTGTTGGATTATTTGGGCCAAGCCCATTTGATTGAGACAATAAATCCTAGAAAATCTCAAAGGCCCACCTCATGAGGAGCATGTGCACTAGCAATAGTACCACATTGCTAGCCTAAAGTGGTGAGCACTAGTTTAAATAGTGGAGTGTGCTACACCATGGTAGAACCATGTGGAGAAAGGGAGAAAGAATACACACGCTGGCCGCCTCGCCGCTGGCCGGGCCGGCACGGCACGCACGGGCCGGGCGGGGGCGGCGAAGGCGCTGGCGCGGCGCGCGGCAGGCACTGCGTGAATGGTCCGCCGATTCGGTCCAGGGCTTTGCGTGGCGCAGCCTCCTTTGCAGATTACTCTTTTGCTACTCGGAATCGCGGTTGTAGTATGAGATAAGGACACCGTAATGCATCCCGTAATGGACTCCGATCGTGGCACGTCCTCGAGTCGTGTTCGTTACGGATCGTTACCAGGCTCCTTTATATATCGTCGCCGTCATCCGGGAGAGATAGAGTTTTCTGCGCTCTAGCGTTTGCCGCTTCTCGCTGCGCCGCCATCAAGTTCGCTTCGCCCCAGACGCCGGCGTGCACCAAATGAACGGGCAAGCAGTCTCAAACCGTCCGTCCTCGCGTTTTTGCACCGGAGAGGACGAATCAGGTTTTGGGAAGCGCCGGCGCGATCGCTTTCCACGCCACCGCCACGGCTCGTCTTCCTCGACATTCGTGAGCGGCCGCTAGGCATCGCGCCGATCGCGCGCGCTCGCCTTTCGATCAGACGCGCGCTACAACGCTTCATCGCTCCATCTGCACACGAACAGTACGTTACAATGTCTCTACTGTTCATTTTCAACCTATTGATTGTGAGCACATTAGATGGATATATGTGTAGTCTTCTAGCATATGCGTCTATGGTATGCTCCTGTTATTCGTTACCGATAGTCAATCACATGTTGTTCATGATTTACTTTTGGATTAAATTAAACCTAAATGTGCCTTTATTTCTAACAATCCAAAAACCTGATTATAGGCGCTTAGGTTTATCAATGGCTGGCTTTGCCGAGGCACTGAGGCCGGAAAAATTCACCAGTGTGCACTTCAAAAGATGGCAGACAAGGGTCACCTTGTGGCTTACAGCTATGAACGTGTTCTGGGTGTCGAACGGCAAACCAGAGGATATGGAACCAACTCCTGAAAAGGAGAAGGCATATCGGGATGCCAACACACTCTTTGTGGGAGCCGTTCTTAGTGTTCTTGCCGATCGTCTGTGCGATGTGTATATGCACATTAAAGACGCCGAAGGAACCGTGGGATGCTCAATGCTAAGTTCGGTGCTTCCGATGTCGGGCGGTGAATCAGTATATCATGGAGCAATATCATGACTACAAGATGGTGGATAACCGCTCAGTAGTTGAGCAGGCTCATGAGATACGAGTTCTCGCCAGGAACTCGAACTTCTCAAAATCCAGCTTACCTGGAGTGTTTGTGGTCAGGCATTATTGCCAAATTACCTCCTTCATGGAGCAATTTTGCCACATCTCAAAACATAAGAGACAAGAGATTTCTGTTGAGAATCTGATTGCATCTCTAGATGTTGAGGAGAAAGCTCGAGCTAAGGATGCACTGTGAAAGGAACTGAGGCGATCTAGCGCCAATGTGGTGCAACAGTTCTCACATGGCAAGAACAAAGGGAAAAATAAAGCCAAACAAACCACTAATTTCAAGAAGAAGAAGTCAATGAACAAAGATGAGAAGCCCTGCTTTGTTTGCGGTGAGATTGGACACCTTTGGGCCAAGCAGGTCCAAATCGCAAGGGCGAGGAAGGGTGAGCAAAGACGAACTCAAAGTCATCAACGTGACCATTGGCTTAATCTTGGAGGAGGAACTTACGGGTATGGTAACGCATACCTATTGTTCTTTCAAGAAATCGGACCACCGATTGGTGGATTGATCTGGAGCTAATGTTCATGTGTGTCTGATCTCTCTTTGTTCTCTTCTTACCAGTCGTCTTGGGATTGCTCCGAGTTGAAGTGAAACAGCTCGAATGCTTCAGAACTTGGTGATTGCACGGTATATCTGAAGATTACTACGTGAAAGATCGTGCACTAAAGATCGTGCAACATGTCCCCTCAATAAATAAGAACCTGGTCAGCGGCTCCCTTCTATGTAGAGAAGGGTTCAAAGTGGTGTTTGAGTCTAATAAAGTAGTCGTGTCTAAGCATGGACTTTTTATTGGTAAAGGCTATGAATGCGGAGGCTTGTTCCGTTTTTCCCTTTCTATTTTTTGCAATAAAGTTGTGAACCATATTTGTGATATTTCCAATGGAGGTGAAGCCGATGTTTGGCACTCACGGTTATGTCATTTAAATTTTGGTTGTATGACTCGGCTCGCTAGTATGAATTTAATTCCAAAAATTCCTACTGTCAAAGGTTCTAAGTGCCAAAGTTGTGTGCAATCAAAGCAACCTTGCAAACCTCACAAGGCAGCGGAGGAGAGAAACTTGGCACCATTAGAACTCATACATTCAGATCTTTGTGAGATGAATGGTGTGTTGACTAAAGGAGGAAAAAGATATTTCATGACTCTGATTGATGATGCATCTAGATACTGCTATGTTTATCTGTTGAAAACTAAAGATGAGGCTTTAGACTACTTCAAAGTCTATAAGGCTGAAGTTGAAAATCAATTAGAAAGAAAAATCAAAAGGCTTAGGTCGGATCGTGGCGGTGAGTACTTCTCTCTTGAGTTCGACTTATTCTCAGAAGGAATATGGAATTATTCATGAGAGGACACCTCCCTATTCGCCCCAGTCTAATGGGGTTGCCGAAAGAAAGAACCGCACTCTAACTGATTTGGTAAATGCCATGTTGGACACTGCGGGTCTATTTAAGGAATGGTGGGGGGAGGCCCTGTTGACTTCTTGTCACGTTTTGAATAAAGTTCCTTCTAAGAATAAGGAGAAAACCCCATATGAAGAATGGGAAGGGAGAAAACCATCACTTTCATACTTGCGCACGTGGGGTTGCTTGGCGAAAGTCAATGTGCCCATAACTAAAAAGCGCAAACTTGGACCTAAGATGGTGGATTGTGTCTTTACGGGATACGCTCATCGGAGCATTGCCTATAGATTTTTAGTAGTAAAATCTGAGGTATCTGACATGATCGTCGGTACAATCATGGAATCCAGAGATGCCACCTTCTTTGAGGGCATATTTCCCATGAAAGATTTGCATAGCGTTTCTAGTCAAAACCCTGAGATAATTCCCGAACCTATTGCACAAACCGAGGATTACGAGCAGATACCCGAGCAAAATCCTGAGGAGGATGACGGTGAGGCTCCTAGGAGGAGCAAGAGACAAAGGATGGTTAAATCCTTTGGTAATGATTTCACTGTGTACCTTGTGGATGATACTCCCACCTCTATTTGAAGCTTATGCATCTTACGATGCAGACTCTTTGGAAGGAGGCAGTCCGTAGTGAGATGGATTCTATTACTGCCTAACGGAACTTGGGAGCTCACAGAATCGCCTTATGGTTGCAAACCTGTGGGCTGTAAGTGGGTGTTCAAAAAGAAACTAAGGCCTGATGGTACTATTGAAAAGTACAAGGCTAGACTTGTGGCTAAGGGTTATACGCAAAAGGAAGGAGAGGATTATTTTGATACTTATTCACCTGTTGCTAGGATCACAACCATCCGGATACTTTTATCCTTGGCTGCCTCTCATGGTCTCATTGTCCATCAAATGGACGTGAAGACAGTTTTTCTTAATGGAGAGCTAGATGAGGAGATCTACATGGATCAGCCAGATGGATTTGTGCTACCCGGACATGAGAGCAAGGTGTGTAAGTTATCAAATCTCTTTATGGCCTTAAACAAGCACCTAAACAATGGCATGAGAAGTTCGATAGAACATTGACACAAGCTGGCTTCATTTATGCGAAGCCGACAAGTGTGTGTATTATCGCCATGGTGGGGGTGAGGGAGTTATTCTGTGCCTATATGTGGATGACATTTTGATCTTTGGAACAAACCTTGATGTGATCAATGAGGTCAAGTCTTTCCTGTCTGGAAATTTTGATATGAAAGATCTCGGAGAGGCTGACGTGATCTTGAACATCAAGTTAGTCAAAAGTGAGGATGGGATTAGTCTTTCTCAATCCCATTATGTGGAAAAGGTTTTGAGTCGGTTTGGCTATTCAGATAGCAAGCCTTCTCCAACACCTTATGATCCAAGTGTGATTCTTCGGAAAAACAAGAGAATTGCTAGAGATCAAATGAAATACTCTCATATCATTGGATCTCTCATGTACTTGGCTAGCGCTACAAGGCTCGATATCTCATTTGTGTAAGCAAATTGAGCCGGTTTACTTCTAACCCGGAGATGATCATTGGCGTGCACTCGAAAGAGTTATGCGTTACTTGGTGGAGTACAAGAAATTATGGAATACACTATACCTGTACCCTTCAAGACTAGAGGGTTATAGTGATTCAAATTGGATCTCTCGATGTCGATGAGATTAAGGCCACCAGTGGATATGTGTTTACACTTGGTGGGGCGCTGTGTCGTGGAGGTCTTGCAAACAGACTATTTTGACACGGTCAACCATGGAGGCAGAATTGATCGCATTGGATACAAACCAACCGTTGAGGCAGAATGGCTACGTGAACTCTTGATGGATCTTCCGGTGGTTGAAAAACCAATACCGCCATTCTTATGAATTGTGACAATCAAGCGATTATTGTTAAAGTGAACAGTTCTAAAGATAACTTGAAATCCTCAAGACATGTGAAAAGACGTTTGAAGTCTGCCAGAAATTGAAAAACTCCGGAGTGATAGCATTGGATTATATCCAGGCGGCTAAAAACCTGGCGCATCCCTTCACTAAAGGGCTATCACGGAATGTGATAGATAACGCATCAAAGGAACTAGGCATGAGACCCATGTGAGTTATACCATAGCGGTAACTCCAACCTATGTGATCGGCGATCCCGTGAATTAGGACACAGGAAAAACAAGCTCTTGGTTAACCGGAGGAGAGTAATTTTCTAACTAGTTCCAAGTGAAGATGCAATACTCTCGAAATCAGTATGGCGGGTTGGCTTTTGCCTTAATGTGTTCTGTTGGCTTTATTTAGCGAAGATGTCATCCTACTGAGCATCTTGAAAGAACACACCTATATGAGATTGATCGTTGAAAGTCGCAGTCTATGAGACTTGGGTAATCTCTAGTAAGCTCATGAAGAGACCATGGAGTACGACTTATATGCTCCACCCGAGGGGAAGCCTATTGGCGGCCTAGTATCAGCTAAGGCTTTAAATGAAACTCGATGCACAAAACTTGCAATTCAAGGCTTAGTCCATTGTTCAAGTTGTGGTGAGTGTAATTTGGAGTCCTAGGTGCAATTCAAGGCATAGTCCATTGTCAGGAAATCTTTGGTATATTAACGACTTTGGGAGCAGGCAAGGCATCGGTGGGACTTTGAGATCTGGTGGGGGATTGTTGGATTATTTGGGCCAAGCCCATTTGATTGAGACAATAAATCCTAGAAAATCTCAAAGGCCCACCTCATGAGGAGCATGTGCACTAGCAATAGTACCACATTGCTAGCCTAAAGTGGTGAGCACTAGTTTAAATAGTGGAGTGTGCTACACCATGGTAGAACCATGTGGAGAAAGGGAGAAAGAATACACGCGCGCGCTCGCCTCGCCTCGCCGGGCTCGGGCTCGACGCGAGGCGGGGCGGCGAGGCGAAGCGGGCGTCGTCTTGGCACTGCGTGAATGGTCCGCCGAATTCGGTCCAGGGCTTTGCGTGGCGCAGCCTCCTTTGCAGATTACTCTTTTGCTACTCGGAATCGCGGTTGTAGTATGAGATAAGGACACCGTGCGAGATCCCGTAATGGACTCCGATCGTGGCACGTCCTCGAGTCGTGTTCGATTCTGGTATTACGTGGCTCCTTTATATCTTTGCGTCGCCGTCATCAGGAGAGATAGAGTTTTCGCGCCCTAGCGCTTTGCCGATTTCCTCATTGCGCCGCCATCAAGTTCGCCCGTCCGTCTGCCGGCGTGCACCGAACGGGCAAGCGTGTCTCAAACCGTCCGTCCTCGCGTTCTTGCACCGGGAGAGGACGAATCAGGTTTTTGGGAAGCGCTCGGCGCGACTGCTTCCACGTCACCGTCACGGCTCGTCTTCCTCGACATTCAGGAGCGGCTGCTAGGCATCGCGCTCGACTGCGGCGCGCTTCCGTCCTCGGCATCAGACGCGCTTACAACGCTTCATCGCTCCATCTGCACACGAACAGTACGTTACAATGTCTCTACTGTTCATTTTTAACCTATTGATTGTGAGCACATTAGATGGATATATGTGTAGTCTTCTAGCATATGCGTCTATGGTATGCTCCTGTTATTCGTTACCGATAGTCAATCACATGTTGTTCATGATTTACTTTTGGATTAAATTAAACCTAAATGTGCCTTTATTTCTAACAGTTTCATAGAACGAATTAAGTTTCATAGAATGATTTCAGCTTGCTGTAACTTTATTCGTGTGGTAACTACTAGTTAGTCGGTTGATAGTTTGTATTGTGCTTTTTGTGAATTAGAACTCAAACTGAATTATGATCTCTATGTAAATGCAATGGACAAAGTAGTTGAACACATGTAGTTATATTTAGATTCTTGTTAGAACTTCAATAATTGAGTAGTGATGTGTATAGAGCTGATGTATAATGATCTTTGAGAATGTAATAAAGGCAATACATTTTGTTCTATCTGCGTGGTTTTCAGTTTGATACTTCTTTTGTGGGTACTAGATATTTGGATATCGAGTTATAAAACATGATTTACCATATCTTAGAAAGAGAACACAGTGGTTCCTAGTTACTTTCAACTAGCTAATAATATATGCTCATCTTTAAGATGTCTAAGTAAAAGACGTACAAATACAAATAAGTAATATACAAATACAATTGAAATGTTACGATCAAGGTAACCAGATCTATTTGTTTCCAATCCTGTCTCTTATGGTTTTCGAAGCCAATCAGCAGGCCAAACATTTTTCTAAGACGGCTCTAGATTATCAGATAATTAGATGGTTAGAAAATCAAGAGCAAGAGCTAAAAATAAAATAAGAGTCTGCCGTCGTACCGGTCAGGGCCTAAATATGTAAGTGCAAAGAGGCGGACGGACGGACGGATGTACGTGTTTGTGCAGAGAGAGAGAGAGCCCCACACCACTATTAATTGCTCTCGATCGGACGGTCGGCATCGAGACATACGAGACCTCGCGCGCAGGAAAAAGTGAGAAGTCGCCGTGAGATCCCCCGAGTCCACGAGCCTGGCCTGCGTCTGCACGGTGAACGACGGACGTGCTAGCTAGCTTGTACGTCGATCGATCGTGGCAATAAAACATGTCATGTCCAGCAATAGGATTTGCCATATTCAGGGCAACTAGCCCGGTTTCTGCGACTTGGATCAAATACAGGCATTATGAGAAACGTAACTTAAGCAGTTTTTAGACGTAAACTGTTCGATCGAGCAAGTGAACAGCTCAAATCGTTTAAATCCATTTACTACCGTGTTTTGCTGAAGTGACTGTTACAGTACCATTTTGCTACTTCAGTCTACCGCTCAAGTTCAAATTCAAAAAAAAAAATTCAACAGTTCCCTAAAATTAGTATTAATAGCTTTATGACCTCTAGTGTGAATATTTTTTTGAAAAAAAATAAAGCATAGAATTTTATAATATTTTTTGTAATTTTTTCCCCTAATTTTTCAACCTGTCACCGATTTTCGTCTAAAACAGCTCGAAATTTGCTGCTTTTCTAGCTGTTTTTGATCTTTTCGTTCAAACTTCACTCACGGTTTGACCAAATTTTAAATTTGTTTGATTTTCAAAACCATTCGGTTTTTGGCAAATTTCATTCGGTTTTTCGCAAATTTCGGCACCTGTGAAATCCTGTGCTGAAAAATTGTCTTAGTAATGAATGTGACATTGCAAAGTGGTTGTGCTCATGGCATGTGTGCTGCTTGTGCATGTGATGTTTCGAATAATTGCCTTGTGATAGCATAGTAATTGTTTTGCTTGATGCAATGCGCTCGTGCGTGTGGTTGCATGGACTGACGTTAAATCAAGTTGGAAAGACTTATGCTCGGAAAATTGTTTCGTGGTTTGTTCATATGCAGTTGTTGCTTGAGGGCGAACATGGTCGATGACGGGAATCGGAACTAAATTCTGGGATGAAGGTTCAAACGATTAAAGATATTATGCAAAACGTTCGGACTAGAGAACAGTGCACGCAAAGTTGAGGATGACGCAATGTACCGGCAAGTGAGCCTTACGCGTGCATATATAAGTTTTAGGCTATGTACATGTATTTAACCATGTGTAATTAGACCAGTGAATATATATGCATGTATTTAATTAGAGATAAGAAATTAGGGTTAAGTCCTGTTATTAGGAGGCGTAGGACCTCTAGAATCGGTGCGCACAGGAAAAAAAAGAGAGAACGGCGGCTGTCTGTTTTGTGATCGATTTCCCGTTTAAATTGTTCTTCTGTGCTAATTTTGTTCGTGTTAATGGTATTGCTGTTTCCTGTTGTCGTTTGTCTTGTTTATTTTATTCTAAGCCGGCGCAACAGACGAGGAAAAAAAGGCGGCTGCGCGTGGTCCATCTGAATCTATTTGCTACAGTATTTTGCTGAAGTGACTGTTACAGTACCATTTTGCTACAGTACTTTACTATAGTGTTTTTGGGTCCATCTGAATCGTCTTATTTTGATCCAACGGCTTGGAGTGATTGTTTAAGTTGCAATCCACGATAGAACGCAACCGTGCCGATCCTGTTCCTGCTCCAATGATGCTCGAAATCCAGCGCAACTCACACGCTCATGAGCGCACCGGGCCGTAAAATGGCGACACGCAAGAGGAAACGCGTATAATCTGTTTTATTTTTCAGAATATCTAAAGAATGCTACAGCGTTTCAGAAAAACAAGAGGATAGCTCAAAGCGGTCCGATCCTTTGCAACCAACGGCCATATAACGTCTGCGTGTATATATATAGAGAGAGAATATGGACCATTATTTTCAGCTTCGACCAGGGTTTCATTTTTCGTCGAAATTCGCTTGTATTCGGAAAAGGATTTCGTTCAGTTTACCGCTCAAGTTCAAATTCAAAAAAAAATTATTCAACAGTTCCCTAAAATTAGTATTAACAGCTTTATGACCTCTGGTGTGAATATTTTTTTGAAAAAAAAATAAAGCCTAGAATTTCATAATATTTTTTGTAATTTTTCCCCTAATTTTTCAACCTGTCAGCGATTTTCGTCTAAAACAGCTCAAAATTTGCTGCTTTTCGAGCTGTTTTTGATCTTTTCGTTCAAACTTCACTCACAGTTTGACCAGATTTTAAATTTGTTTGATTTTCAAAACCATTCAGTTTTTGGCAAATTTCATTCGGTTTTTCGCAAATTTCGGCACCTATGAAATCTTGTGCTGAAAAATTGTCTTAGTAATGAATGTGACATTGCAAAGTGGTTGTGCTCATGGCATGTATGCTGCTTGTGCATGTGATGCTTCGGATGATTACCTTGTGATAGCATAGTAATTGTTTTGCTTGATTCAATGCGCTCGTGCGTGTGGTTACATGGACTGACGTTAAGTCAAGTTGGAAAGACTTATGCTCGGAAAATTGTTTCGTGGTTTGTTCATATGTAGTTGTTGCTTGAGGGCGAAGTGGCGAACATGGTCGATGACGGGGATCGGAACTAAGTTCTGAGATGAAGGTTCAAACGATTGAGGATATTATGCAAAACGTTCGGACTAGAGAACAGTGCACGTAAAGTTGAGGATGACGCAACGTACCGGCAAGTGGGCCTTACGCGTATATATATATATATATATATATATATATATATATAGGATGACGGAATGGGACACCATGGTGCCCAGGCACCATGATTTTAAATGTGTTAATTCAAGCCAAATTCGGATATATTTTTCAAATTTTCCAGTTTTAGGGTATATACCCATCTATAAAAATTCAAATAAAACACATACCTTTGAAAAAATATACTTGAATTTGAAGATTTGAATGAATTTAGATTACATATTTTGCTGATTTATATGTATGATCAACACATACCTACAATCAAACTATCATCAAAAAAAGGTTACTTTAGTTTGAATTTCAGTTCAAACTTGTTTGAACTAGTTAGTAAACTGGTTGAACTCAACATCCTAAAAATTTCAAAAAATTTCGCATACAAATACATATGAAAAATACCCGTTTTGGATCATGGTGCCCAGGCACCATGGTGTCCCAGGTAATTGTACTCTATATATATATATATATATATATATATATATATATATATATATATATATAAGTTTTGGGCTATGTACATGTATTTAACCATGTACAATTAGACCAGTGAATATATATGCATGTATTTAGTTAGAGATAAGAAGTTAGGGTTAAGTTCTATTATTAGGAGGCGTAGGACCTCTAGAATCGGTGCGCACAGGACAAAAAAAAGAGAGAGAACGGCGGCTGTCTGTTTTGTGATCGATTTCCCGTTTAAACTGGCTCGGTAATGAAAACCGAGCGGTTTACCGCTCGAATTCAAATCCAAATTTCAAAATTTCAAAAAATTTGAGAAAATTTGTTGAAAAAATTCCTAAAATTAGTATTAATTCATATATTGTCAATGGTGAAAAAAAATTTCAAAAAAAATAATGTTTGGAGATGTTTTAGATGTATTACAAATAATAAAAATAGAAAAAGAAAAAAGAAAAAGAAAAAGGTAGCATGTGGGCTGTTTGGAGATGTTTTAGAGGTATTACAAATAATGAAAATAGAAAAATCAAAAAGAAAAAGAAAAAGATCATGCAACAATACTGTACCAATATAGCATACATATTAGCCGTAGCCCCACAGGTAATGTTTCATTTGCATATTTCATTTCATTGTAACTTTATATTATACTAATATAGCATCCATACAGGTCCAACATGGGCTATGCCTACTTCACAACTTCAATTAAAAAGTATTATAACGTAAATGGTGTTGACAATTGAATGGTAGTGAAATTGCTACGTGGTTATGTAAATATGTATCTTTGCACCTGTGTGATTGTAATATTGCAATGAAAGATTATTTATTGATACATTATTGTGAAATTTCTAATTTACAACTTCTAAATGTCTAAATTATAGCCATGTCGAATTTTTTTTTTTCAAATTTAAGAGATATCATTCTGGAGTTTTTTCATGTCTTCACATACCTTATTTATATATTTATTACATTTTTACTAAAATTTAGCCTTCCTAGTATTTTTACAATTTTTACAAGATTTTTTTTTGCATTTCCCCCTATTTTTGGTGATTTCCCCATTTTCCGGTTTTGGCGGTTTTTCTCCATATTTTTCGCGGTTTTTTACCTAAATCGAGCGGTTTTTCGCTCAAATCGAGCGGTTTCGGTTTTCTCGGTTTACCTCAAAAACCGAGAGGTTTTTCGCAAAAACCGAGCGGTTTTTCATCAAAAACAGCGATTTTCTTGCCAAAAATCGCGTGAATTTGGCCCGAATTCAAATTTTTTTGAATTTGCAAACTGTTCGGTTTTTCGCGGTTTTCGAACGGTTTTTCGCGAAAACCGGTACCGCGGGGCTAGCGAAATTTGAGTTCGAAACAGTTTTGTAAATCCTGCACGTTATCACTGCGTCGCCCGCCCTCGGTCTCACAGGCGAGGCCGATTTAGTTCGGGAGAAGAGCGCTCGGAGGCCATTGGTTGATTTGAAAAGTTTGATTAGTTAATTCTTCGTAAATCTTGATTAATCTCGTAATTATGGTTTAATCAATTTTTTGTTATTATTTGGTATAGTCAACTTGCAAAGGTATAACTCTAGATCCGTAGATCCGATTGAGCTAATTCTTATTGGGTTAGTTTTGAAATTGAATCTAGTTTTTACAATCCAAATTTTACGTCAATCCAACTGTGGGATCTTTGGAATTACTGTTGTAATGAACGTATATTAATCTGTTTTCGTGAAAACCGAAACAATCTTTCATTATTTTTAGGGGTGTTTTGAGAATCACTAAGAAATTGTTTTTAGCTTCCGCGCAATTATTCAACACCCCCCCTCACTCTAATTGCTATATTAGTGTATATCAATCCTATAGTACCGTCAGCTTGCTGAAATTTGAGGTTGAAATGGTATTGTTAACCCTAGCCCCGACGCTTCTCGCTTTGTTCTTACATTCTCTCTCCTCTCTCACCAAACTTCCTTCAAATCAAAGCATCGTCACAGAAATGAGCAGTGTTGTCGGTAGGCATGAGCGAGTGGTGCTGAGAGAGCAAATGTGGTGGTAGCAGTTGGTATGCGCAAGCAAGAGCTAGCGGTCGTGACAGAGGTGGTGATTAGGATTGGTGGCTTCGCCGTAGCGGATACCATGACCTTGGTGACCACCTCCAAATTCACCGCGTCCTCCGTGGGTCTCCTCACCCAGATTCAACAGGTATTTCATGCCAATTTCCTACAAATCTCCTCGTCCGACGATGATAGTGGCAGCGGAGGAGGAGCACAGTGTGGCATGTCAATGGTGGGCATGGCCGATCGATGCAGTGATAGGTAACTAGCTATGGTGACCGCGAGTGGCCTTGGCGACCAGCGGCAGTGGGCGGTGTGACATACCATGACACATCGAAGCACTAGCACGGTCGAGGAGCATCGAAGGTGAAGAGGTGCCATGGCTCCCGGTCGGCGATGACAATGCAGCTCGTAGTGGTGATGCAGCAAGACGAGATAGGGTGCCTATGAACATGTTTGGAATTTGTTTGATTTTTTACAATTGTTTGGCCAAACTTTTGCTCTGACTTAAACACAGTGAAATTTGATGAAACTTTTGCTCAAATTTTTGAAACTTTCTCGAAACCTTTTAACGTGTATATCTTTGTAGCGTATCTAAACTTCCTTTAACGTCGGCGTACTCGAGTTGGTTTCCTCGTAACGGGAACATGACCGAGACCTTTCCAAACGTGGAGATATCTTTCCCTGTGTATATCTTATCCCGCAGAATTGGGCCCGAGATATCCGGAGTTTTTAGATGCTTGCGTGAACACATATGGTATGATCTTTATGTTTCTTGTACATGGTCATATCCCATACTTAGATATTCGATAGTAACCCCCAAACTCTGCTCTGACTTGATCGAATAATTCCTTACCTGCTTGTGGTCGAATGACTCGAGCAGAGTGAAATCGCTATGTATCGAGTAGGAACTGTGCTAGGTTGAGCGCCTTGCCATCGGCCCATCCCGAGTCCTTAGGATAACCACATATGACTTGATGCTGAATCAATGACTTGAATCTGAGCAGAGTTTAGAAAAAATACAAAAAATCTAAGCATCAGGAAGTGGAGCATTTATTGCCAAAGCCTGCAATGCCTGAATGCATCACATCTTTTCATGTTTTTCTCTGATCGACTCACCGTGTCGTGAGGAATGAACCATCCGCCAATATAGGAGATTTTGGCTTATAAATTCCCATACCCAGAACTGTAGCTGCACCCCTCAACCTCATTTTCAAAAACTCCATTGCGCTCCTTAAACACTAGCGCTGCCACCTTCGAAGAACTCATATCGTGCCTTCTCTAATGGCATCTGGCCCCTCAGCCAACACCGGAAATGCTCCACTACCGAAGAAGAAATCAAAAACAACCAAGACAGCCTTCGAAGATGAAGCCCTTGAAAATGTGTGGCAGAAGCCAATAATGACGGAGAAGCGTTGCGCCGAGCTGGAGGCAGACGGCTTCATTCACCCTCGGGAGTTCTTCCATTGGAGGCCATCAGTTGGTGAGTCATATCCCACCCCCACAGATGAAGATGAGACTATTATTTTTGAGGCCTTCTTCCACTGCGGATTTAGCTCCCCCCCTTCCCCCTTTTTGCTCAAAGTCTTGGATTTTTACCAAATCCAACTTTTCAACCTGAGCCCCAATTCGATTACAATGCTAAGTGTATTCATCCATCTTTGCGAGGCTTGTCTGGGTATCAAGCCCAGCCTCAACCTATTTCTCTACTTATATAGCTTGAAGTGGGTGAAAAAGGACGTCGTAGGGGGTGCTGAATTCCACCTCCGCATTGGAAGGTCAGGATCGTACATCTCGGTTTCGGTCACTTCTTCCTAGCAATCAGATTGGAAGAAGTGATGGTTTTATATCACCTCTCCTGACACCGTCAATTTCCCTCTGGACTACCGCACGCTTCTCATCAATCCAATTGACCTCTGGATGAAAGTCCCTCCTTCGACTGCCCGCAATGCACACTATATCCAAAGGATCGAGGAGCTGAGGGAAGTCAGACTGAGCGGGTGGCATATGGCCAGAGACTTCATCACGCGCTGGATAAATCCGCTAAAATGCA
The DNA here is from genome assembly GCA_036346355.1 of Rhipidocladum racemiflorum. Classification (NCBI taxonomy): domain Eukaryota; kingdom Viridiplantae; phylum Streptophyta; class Magnoliopsida; order Poales; family Poaceae; genus Rhipidocladum; species Rhipidocladum racemiflorum. The sequence goes on along the minus strand of CM070580.1, from coordinate 67,637,816 downwards.
GTGATCATCTAGCCTATGACTACTTCAGAGCTAGTGATGCAACCAGGGTTTATGTTGTACCTTGTCTTTTGTCTACTGAGTGAATGTCCTAGTTTTAGGGGAGGTGCTGCTGAAATTTTTAATATTTCGGCAACCTCCTAGTTATTCGCTTGTTTTGCTAAAATTTATCCTAGTGTCATAATTGTTGGTGTTGGAGAGTGTAACATTCGGGGCACAGGGTGCCGGGGTGTTACACTTTTTTACAAAACGACCGGGGGGCGCGGCGTGGCCGGCCTGGTTGGTCGGCAATTCCTCCAGGCATAATACATGTAATATATATACTTCCTCTGTCCAAATTTATACGAAGTATTTTTTTAACATATAGATAAAAAACATTAAAAATGACTAGATTATTCCTAATTATTATCACCAAGCACTATATTCAATGCATATATTAAGGGTATAGAGAGAACATCACACTAATTTTGCATTGGAATACGATATACGCCATATATTTGTGGATCAAGCCATTCAAAAAATAAGCCTTATAAGTTTAGATGGAGGGAGTAATAACTAATCTCTTGTAGCTAAAGGAATGCCGGCTGGATGGCCCGCCACCTCACTGCATTCGCGAAAACGCCATCTGAGAATTCTGAAAATGCATCCAAGTCCTTCGCCAGTTCTTTTGCAAAAAAAAATCGTGGTTTCACAAATTCGCATCCGAGTTCAGACCAAGCCCTTTTGCTTACAAATCCTCGTGGTTTCGAAAAATTGTGTCCGAACCCGGGCATACCCTTTTTGCGAAAAAGACTGCGTAGTACCTGAAAATTGCATCACTGATTGTGCAAAAAAAACTCTTCAATAAATTGCATTTCCAAATACCTTCTTCTCCTTCGCCGTTTTTGCAAAAAGGCCCCCACGAATTCTAAAGTAGTGATAATGCTGGTATTCCTTACGTTTTTCTCTGATGTTTCTCCTAACGAAAAATGACATCTACCTTAGAGGTTGTTTTTGCCGCTCGAACACTGTATAAAAATTCACCCGCGTAGCGTAGCGCTCGGGCTTACGCAGTCCATATGATCTCTGTAAGAATGTGACCATCTGGAAAAAAAACCATTAATACTAGTATTTGGTGCTTAGGAATGGTAAAAAAAGTCTCATTTGATTAACTTGGCATTTGAAGAAAGGGTTTCACCCAATAAAAAGCTTGCGGATTTTAAAACAAATCAACGACGGAGATTAAAAAAACAACCTTTAGCATATAAAAGGACAATTTAGTCGGTCTTGCTACGGAGATCAAGTTACACCAGCCAACGACCGCGCATTATGCTCAAGTACCTGAGCAAAGTCCTTGAAAAAAATACAACTGTTTGATATTAACTTGAGGGACACGGTCCCATGTAGTCCCTTAAGGACTGCATTAAGCAGTTGCGCGCGAGCTGTTGGATCGAAAAGAGACGGCTCAGATTGATCCGAAAGTACCATAGCAAAAGTACTGTAGCAAAATGGTTGGAGCGGTTACTATGGTAAAACACTGTAGCAAATAGATTTAAACGATCTAAGCTGTTCGCTTGCTCGATCGGACGGTCCACGTCTGTGAAAACTATTTAAGTTGTAGTTCTCGTAAGATTGCATTTGATCTCTGTCCTAACTTGAGATGCTAGGGTTGGCTGCTACAGTATTTTAGATCAGATACCAGGGTTGCCTGTACTCTGTATTACGTCCGGGCAGCCCAAGGTTTTTCTTCGACTCTGCTTTCAACTTTTTTCCTTGATAGGTTTTTCCAACCGAGGGCCCACATGTATGACACGGTAGGCAAGTAGCTTTGTCTCACGCTAAGTACACTTGCGCAAGAAATGTAGCCACGCTTGGCCGCATTAAGAGAATTTGAGAATCTCGTGGATGAAATGAATGGGATGAATTGAATGGGAGATGCAAAAAGTGGGGGGGAGAGATGCTACGAAAAAAAGGGTGGCTGGACCAGGGTTAAACATTTCGTTTTGCTCTTGTTTTTCGCTCAGCCGGCGGTAGTGAGTTCCTCTAAGTTTCGAACGAAATTCAGAAAATCAGAGGGTTTCGAAAGTCAAACGAATTTAAAAAGTGGTCAAACACAGAAGCGAAATTCAAACGAAAAGCATCGAAATTCCAGCGAAAAATGATTGTTTTTCTCGAAAATGGCATCCGGTTAAAAAATTGGGAAAAAAAATGTAAAACAAATTGCAAAAAAAATTGTAAAATTTGTAAAAGGCCATTAAAGTCCCAAAAAATGGGAAATATGTTGGAAATATATAAAAATATGGAAAGACAAAAAAAATTCCAGCATGATCTTTCGTAAATATGTAAAAGGCCGTTAATATAATTAGATCACTTACTAATATAGCCATATCATGTTATTAATAGACACGTCAAATAATAATAGATGTGTAATGATAAAATTCAGCGTAAATTTAAAATATAAGAAAATAGTAATGAAATGAGAAGTTTTGGTAGGTAATGCATGCATATAACGAGAAGTAAGCTTTTCAATATTGGATAACATTAACATATTAAAATATACTATAGCAAGATAATTTTTGTGCATACACATATCGCTACTTAAACAATTAGTACCATTTTCAGGTGTCGTTCATTACTACTAAATATACCTCAACAAATATTGCTACTTGATATAATTGAACAAATATTGTTACTTGACATACTTAAACATAGTGTGTGTGTTTTTTTTTTCTTTCCTTCAAATGTTATCAAGGCAGAACGATGCTACCGAGCTAGGACAGCACGGTAGTCATGCTTGCGCTACTGCCCTGCCGAGCCTCTCTACCGTGGTACCTGTGCTACACGTGTGACGAGCCGCTGCCGCACCCATGATACTCGGCACCTGGCTGCGGTATATGGACACGGCCGGTAACACATGTAACCTGTCGGCGCTTTCGCGATCGAGAAGATACAATTACATTCGAACAGGGCTAGATTTGCAAACAAAAAACACACACAAAGTGGCTAGAAAAGCTGGGCCTTCCATGGGGATGGCTAGCAAAGAATCTGAAGCTCCATCGCTAAGGGGTTATTTGGTCGGGTATTAGACTATTATCCATACTTTGCAACACATTTTTTTGCGGCAAAGTGCGTTTGCCACACATTTTGTGGTAGCAGCGGGAAACTGTGGCTCTCAACCAAACACTCTCCGAGCCAAGCCAGGCAAGAGATGATTGCCGAGACCACTCGGCCAGCTTATACTTATGGACTAGCGAGCGAGAGCGAGAGAGAGCAAATTTTATAGTGACATCATGACTTTGCTCGAAGCGTAAGGAATACAGTTTGACGAAGTGAGAGCCTCATTAGGGTCAGTGAAAAGAAATCTGAGACAGAGACTGTAGTGCAGTGAGGCTGCTAGAGGCTAGAGCCACTTAAATACAGGGGGGGCGCTTCGGGCGCAGCCGCCACCTCGCTCGCCTCCTCTCTCCTCCTCCTGTCACTTGCACCGCCTGCTCCGGCGGCCTTACTCCGGCCGGGTCAAAGCACTCATGGTAATTTGCCTAACTCGCCAGTACTACTCGGTCGAGTGTGTATAACGTGGGGGATTGGGGATGGAAGCAGAGGACCGCTCGCCCGCCGGGTGCTCCCTCATGTGCCAAGAGGACGGCACCGACCTCGACGACGGCTTCACCGACGGCGACGAGGGCAAGCTGCTCTTGCTGTACAATGCCGCAGAGGACGACGACCGCGGGGAAGAGGAGGAGGAGTACATGGACCACCTGGTGTCCAAGGAGAGCAGCTTCTGCTCCTCGTCGTCGTGCGTCTCCGACGCCGCCGCCGAGTCGTCGCCGTCGATGGTCTCAGAGGAGTGGTTCCAGTGCGCGCGCCGCGCTACCATCAAGTGGATCCTTGAGGTGACCGATCGAACAGGCGCATCTATCTATCCATTTGGTTTCGGTTTCTTGATGCAACAGAACCACTAACTAAGCTTTTTGATCTCTCGCCGGCTCGCCGCCGCTGCAGACTCGGGGGTACTTCGGGTTCTGTTACCGCACGGCGTACCTGGCGATCACCTACTTCGACCGCTTCTGCCTCCGGCGATGCATCGACGTGCGTAACAATCGGCATCCATGAATCTCGTCTCAGAAAGCGAGACAGCTTCCTCCTCTGTTTCTTGAACGGCACGGCCGTTGATTGGTGTGCGCGCGTGCGTGCTTGCTTGCAGAGGTCGGTGATGCCGTGGGCGACGCGGCTTCTGGCCGTGGCGTGCGTGTCGCTGGCGGCGAAGATGGAGGAGTACCGCGCACCGGCGCTGTCGGAGTTCCGCGCCGACGACGACTACGAGTTCAGCTGCGTCTCCATCCGCCGCATGGAGCTGCTCGTGCTATCCACGCTCGGCTGGCGCATGGGCGCCGTGACACCCTTCGACTACCTCCCCTGCCTCTCCTCCAGGCTCCGTCGAGGCAACAGCGGAGGCGGTGGCGCCTTCGTCGTCGTCAAGGCCGCCGCCCTCATCTTCTCCGCCTCCGAAGGTCAGGTTCTTGACAAGTACATCGATCCATTGATGATGCTTTGGATGCTTCTTGGCTCTTTGCCGAATGATCCGTGATCTCTTCTTGCAGCGGCGAGCGTGCTCGACTACCGGCCGTCCACCGCGGCCGCCGCCGCCGTCCTGGCGGCAACCCACGGCACGCTGACGAGAGAGGTGCTGGAGTCAAAGATGAGCAATCTCTCTCCATCTTGCCTCCTCGAGAAGGTCACCGTCCACCACTTGCTCATCCTATACAGTATTCAGATTTCAGACGCGTCTCAGTGTATCAAACATTCTTTGTCTACCACGATCCTCTCGTTTGGTGATCGATGCTGTGTGACTCTGACCAGGAGGATGTACACGCCTGCTACAGCTTGATGCTGAGCGAGTCGTCGTCGACGGCCAAGAGATCGTCGTCGTCGTCGTGCTCCGACCCGATTGACGCCGCCGGTACATACGACTCCGCCGGTGCCGCCTCCTTCACGGTGGCGGCGTCTGCGGGCAATAACAATAAGAGGATGAGGCTGGAGCCGCCGGGCATCCACCGATGAGAAGCGCCGCCGGGACACGCATGTTTTTTGTTTGTTGTCTTGGTCACGAGGCTCATTTTCTTCACCATTTTTAACCTTTTCTTTTCTTTTTCCCCTAGATTTTTTAGTTCTTTGATCGATGCATTGCCAAATAAATGGTTATTGGCGGTGCGGCTGGATTGGATTGGTTTGATTCCAGTGTGGGATTGAGAGGAGAAAACAAAACAAAACCCCCCGAAAAAAAATGAGAAAAAAAAATTGTTCAAGAAAGTTGTGAGCTTGAGCCCGAGCTTCTCCTAAGGAGAGGAGAGCTCAGCTCGATCTCAAGCGTTGTAGAATACTGCAGTGCCAGCAGCGCAAGACGGACCAAGACTTGGCTGCAATGCTGTAGAATATACTGCTACTAGCTAGCTGTAGCTGCTGATACCTCTCCAATGGTGGTACTGCTGCTGTTGCAACTTTCAAGTACCATGGTCCGTTGGCCTTAATTCTGATTTGATCAAAAGCCTCCCTTTCCTGCAGAAGAAAGTGGCTGGTGTGTACGTACAGTACATGTATGTCATTCAGTGAGTGAGTGAGTGGTGGGCTGGTGGCTCCTCACAGAGTTGCACTGCACTGCACTTGCGTTGCATGTGATTGTTGCTGCTGCTCTGCTCTGGTTTGTAACTTGTATAAGCTGTAACCCCCTTGGATGTTCTTGTGAGAGATGCATGGCACGGCCAGAGTCCTTCAGATTGCATCTTTTTTTTGTGTCTGTATAATGTGATGTGATAGTCTCTCTCTCTCTCTCTCTCTCTCTCTCTCTCTCTTGGGCATTGGAATCGAATCGATCGTGCTGCAGGGAGTAGTGCGCGTGCCATTGCCGTCCAGCTGTGGGGGACCAGTTCTTCAGACAGAGCTCCTCCCCCTTGTCTCGTTGGCAGGCATGGCACAATCCATGGCGACTTTTCCCTCTGAACCTCCACGTTTCTCTCCTCCAGCCTCTGCGCCTTCTTCCTCCGCTGATCCCTGCTGCTGCCACTGTTGCTACATGCGACCCGATCCATGCATGGTCGCTTGGTCAGCAGTACCTGATTGCTCGCTCGCCCAGCCTGCCTGCTCTTCTCCTGCCTCTCATGGAACAGTGGATTTGCCAACGCTTTCAGCTCCCATGGGGACGGCCCTCACGTGGGCAACTGTTCATGTAGCCATGCCAAGCTCAGTCTGGACTTGCTGTGCTCTCCTGTCCTCTCACGGCCAAGAACTGCATCGAATTAGCGTGCCCCTCGGGAGAGGGGAGCTTGAGGCTAGGTGAGATGGAGACGTGCCGATGGGACGGATGGTTGAGAACTGCCTAGCTTGATCATCTCTTGATAGGATGGTTAAAAATTGGGTTGATGATAGTTGGACTGATCGAGTCGGCTGTCCTAGCTCACGGGGGGAAAAAATTAGACTTTTTACCGTCATCAGGAGATACCAAAATTTATATTAATACTAGTTACATGCCCGTGCGTTGCTACGGAAAACAAAATTGATAACGAAAAATAAAGATTAAAAAATAAAAAAAAATTCACAAGATCAAACATCTATCTTTAACGCTTCGTTTCTTGCGAAAGCTGGCTAATTAAAGCAACGCTTCATTTCTTGCGTAGGGCAATTAAGCGGCAATTAATGACGTGGGAAGAACGGACTACTGCCACCTAGTGCTGCTTTAGAATAGTAGAGATAGTTCTGAGAAGTGTCAAAAATGTAAATATACAGACTTTTGATACCTCTTAGTCCTACTCCTACCTTAATGTAAATTTTTGTGTCTCCCAGATAGTGATGGTAAAAAAAATGTCGACAATTAAAGATATCTTAAAATAAGTAGTGCCGTGGAAAAAATAGAGAAGCAGTGTTGTTTCTCTCGAGTACATGGATGGAAGCTGATAAGCACACACTTATTTGTAAATAACCACAGGCGTTGACACTTGGAGGCAGATTACATTTGTTGGGTCAATAATTGGCAATAGATTACCAAGGGATGGTGTGGATTTTGACCGGTCTTTGCTGGGTTTTTTTCCCACCTTTGATCTTGATGTTCCTAGCCCAGTGAAGCAGAGCACATATGAGGATAGGTTGGACGGAGCAAACAAAGAGAGAAAGTGAAGTGCTGCATAGCAAAGGACATGTTAGGGCAACAAGTCCACAGGTTGTGGTAAGGCTCCACAAGTCTTGTGCTTTGATCTGTGGGCACCATAAGCTTTGAATTTGCAGTATCATCCCAGCTTTGGTGCATTATTACATGTGCTCACACCATGGCCCCACTCAGAATCATTATAGAGATTCCCAGGAGATAGGAGGTATATAAATCCACTCCATGGGATTATATTTGAGTTTATTTTTGAAAAGAAGAAAACAGAATTAGATATGAGTCAACAATCGTTTGAGCACCAATGTTCTTGAGAGTAGTCATATAATTTTAAGAAAAAGAAATTATTTCGTCTGAGTTAGACAACCTTGAACGCCAACCGTAGCATAGTTTAGCGGTGTGACACATCGTCTCTCTGATGATGACCGGAGTTTGAATCACACTAAGCACAGGTTTGGTGTTTATTTCTGTATATTTTTCACTTTAATTGCCTAGGATTTCAACGCATGACTTTTGGGTTGTGGGCCTTAATGCGACTATAGTAGCCAATTATCACTATTCTTAAGAAAAAAAAAATACTTCAACCTTCGACAAGGGACTAACAATAAAAAATATAAGTTGACTGTTTTCAAAACGAAAGAAAAAGAAAACAGAAATCACGAGGGATATGGTACTTGCGATTTTGCTATGACACTCGTATGCGTTGCAACAAGTACTATTGTTTATTAGCTAGTGATTATTTATCTCTTCGTTTGTTTCAAAATTTATGTAATTCTTACTCTTCATTTATGCTTTAATATCTGTGTGACTTTAAAAAAGAAATGTATAGAACATAGTTATCAATACTAGTACATATCGGACGGTGTGGTCGATATGTACCATTTCGGCATCTAAATCTGTACGAAGTAGCCCTATGTACCATTCTGATCTCGATACTAGGCAATACCGATCATACCAGCCCGATACCGGTCGATATCGGTTAATATCAGTTATACTGGTGGAATTGATAATATAGTCTATTGAACTATATATTATATTTAATAGTACTACTATGTGTTTAGAGTAATATTATAAGTGAACTTTAGTATATACATAAAAAAATATGCGTATGCTTATAAATCTATATTATTATACTAAACACGAAACAATACGCCGGTATAGATTGGTATCAAAGTGTACTATTTTAAGAGTCAAATCTGTATGACCTTCGATACAGTATTGATAAGTTTGTTATAGAAGCATCTCTCTTATTTAACCCTGTTTAATTAGCTTGCTCACAAAAAGAAGATATAGGTCAGATTTTTTTTTCGAAGGAAGATATAGGCAATATTAGATTATTTTTTTTGCATTCATCGATCTCCAATGTGTTAGATTTAAACTTAGAAAGCTCTATGGCTGGCCCTCTCGTCCTCAGTCCTCTGGCTTTACCGACCCATAGAGGTGCGCGTCGTGCCGTGCCGTGCCGGTCCGGCCCGGGCCCATCGTGCTTCGGGCCGAAACCGTGCCGTGCCACGACGACCCATCGTGCCACCGTCTTGGCGTCTGCCCGACTCACCTTTAGCGAGCCCAAGCCCGGCCCATTTAACCGTGCTGCTTTGTCTTGCGTCTTGGCCTAAGCCCGACCCATTTTTACTATTGTGACGAACAAAGAAATAAAACAAATCACTACTACTAAACTACCTATTTTAATTACATAAGAGACTAATCACATCAACAAAATATCAAACATAAATGCAATGCTTGAAGATGCCCTAAATCAACAATATCTGCCAACTTTTAGGCCTTAATTCGTGATTTCGTGCACGTTCTTGCCGTCAAGACGCCCTAAATCAAGCGCCGTGCCGTCTGCCGTCGTGCCTGGTTCTCGGGCCCAAAGACGGCCGTGCTCTGATTGCGTGCCGTGCCGTGCTTTGCACCGTGCCATCCCATCGTGCTTCGGCCCGGCCCAAAAAAGCCCGGCCCAATGCCCACCTCTACCGACCCATTATGCGCTGCCTTCGTTGCAGCTGGTACAAAAGGAAAGAAATGAGCCTTTTTTCTTTCTTTCTCTCCTGCACTGCACGGCTGCACGCACTGTGCAACGAAAAATGCTTAATCCATCCGAGCGAAGCGACTTTCTGCGGCACCACAATCTCTTTTCCCCTGACACTTGTCAATGGCCGGTCTCTCACACGCACATGCATCTCAGTCTTATTATTACTAGATGTTTATGCGCGGCGTCATAAGCGTAATACCGTGTGGGGATGTATTTTTTTTTTTTCTGAAATTCAGGACCTAGATGCAATTTCCAGAATTTTGGTGCCTTTTCCCTAAAAAAGCATAATCCAGATTTTGTAGTTTTTTTTCGGAAAAAGGGGTGTGGATGTAATTTTCAAAATTTTCGGGGACCTTTTCACAAAAAAATGATGGAACCCTAGTTCTTCTTTCCTAAAAAAGGGTAATCCGGATTTTGTAGGTACTTTTTCGCAAAAAGGGCGTGGATATAAATTATAATTTCTGAAATTTTGGGAGCCTTCTCATAGGAAAACGGCAAAATTCGAGACATGGATGTAATTACCAAAATATCCGGGGGCCTTCTCACAAAAGATGGCAGAATCCGTTTTTACGAGGTTCTTTTTGCGAAAAAAAGACCTAGATGCTATTTTTTGGGAATATTCGGGGCCTTTTCAAAAAAAAAAAAAACCAGCGCCACACGTGCGGGCAAAAATCGTGTGGGGCGACGCGAGCGTGCGCGCAGGCTGAGTCAAAGCCGCGTCGCAGGTCTCGCAGCGAGGCACGTTTACGTCCGAGGAGGTGTGCAAAATTATTTAAACCACACTAACCGCCGAGTTAAGCAAGCAACGTGGCCGCACGTGGGAGCGAGCACGCCGACCAAAAATGACATGGCCCATACGCCTGGGCGAAATCCCGTGGGATCTAATATACGGAGTATTCAACATGTCTCTGAGTTTATACGACGTATCTTTTGAATGGCTCCGTGCATAAATATACGATGTATTTTATAGTTTTAAGTAAAATTAGTATGATGTTCCTTTCATAGTCATAATAAATATTCAGCTTTACTTGATATTTTTTACATATATGTATTGAATATAGTGGTTAAAGATAATAATTAAAGTTAATTTGTTCATTTTTAATATTTAGTTGGTCTGTATACCAAGAGAAAATACGTTTTGTAAAATTAGATGGAGGGATATTGCACGGTCCAGAGCTCCTAATTACCACTCCTCGTTGCAATCCAAATAGGGTAATGTGAATGCGATAAATTCTTCTGACTCGAGTTCAAAATCGACGTTGTTTTGATCTGCAAATATTCTTTTCCGAGAGGCAGCATTATTCAGGAAATGTTATTGTCGATTGCTTATCGGTAACGGTGTTAAATACTAAGGCAATATGTAATATGCGATAAGGTTTAATGGACTACAACCTAATTAGTACTACCGTCTACCAAAACGTATTTTATATTCTTATGCGATAAGGCTTATAAAGTTTATTTTTTTTTATGATCTTATCTATAAACATAAGACGTATTTTATATTCTAATGCAAAATTAATGTGATGTCCCCTCTATACACCTAATAAACATCTATCTTTACTTTATATTCTCCATATGCATGCATTAAGTATAATGCTTAATAATACTCTCTCTATCCCAAAATTTAAGGTACAACTGCTTTTTTTCTAAGTCTCAGCCTTCTATCCCATCTCTCATGCGCATGCATGCATGCATTAACCTTCTCTTCCACCTCTCATGTGCATACATGCATGCATTAACTCTCTCGAGCCCCGCGCGACTTCCTTGGTCTCTGTGTTAGTAGGAGCTGCGTCTTATATAATGAGATGAAGGGGGTAATAATTAAGGGTAATCTAGTTATTTTTATTGTCTTCTTATTAGTCTATGCACTAAGAAAAAATACTTCTTATAAATTTAGACGGAAGAGGTAGATGCTTATTGATCTAATTAAAGCACATGTAAGTGTGGAATATGTTGCTGTACTCTTCATCAGGATTGGTCATGGGAGGTCCATATGGTTGTTGGAAGGAACCATAATCCAGCCAAAAAAATATATGTGCCGCTGCTCGGTCACCAATGCAGTCAAAAACAATCTTCGAGACAAAGTTTGGTGAAATTTGCTGGTTCAAAGGAGTACCATACCACCTCGCAGTGAGTGGCCACCTCACTGACCTGCAGCGGCAGGTCTGGCCGGCCCTAATAAAGCAGTGTAAGAGACTGAGCCACACGATTAAACAATACAGCTTTCTCTCTCACAAAATGCCGTTGTCCCCTGATGAAAACATTGATACATACATACATACATACAGTAAAGTTTTGATGACACACATGTAGGCAATTTCATCGGCAACATCGGTGAAATGTCAGTGTTTTTCTTCTTAACCAGGGGATGAAATGCTGATACTTGTTGAGAGGTGTTTCTATGCTCTTCCTTTTAAAAGTTGCACGACTATTAAAGCATAAATAAAGGGTAGATGGTGATTACTTACCATTTCGCTTGCTTCAAGATTTGTGCAACTTGTACTAGAAGGAAAAGCATAGAAGCACCTCTCATATTCGTTCCATCGCCTTTGCTGGTCAATGGCTCTGCGAAACTCAAGGCTGAGTAAACTTAAAACACGATTCACATTTCGATATGAATACATCTCTGATCTCTCAGCTGTGGAATAAGCAGGTAAATGCGAAGTAGCTCTCGAAGAAATGGGCAAGGAATGTTAATTGGAAGTCTATGCTGCTGTGGTCTCAAGCATCTCAACTGAAAGCCTGAACCAAGGATGGCTTGCTTGCATCAACAGCGGGGTCAGGCAGGGTGTGGCCCTTGCAAGGAGCAGACTCTGCCTGCATTAGCTGGCAAAGGATTTGCAGTAGTAGTCTGAAGATTTCAAGCCTGCAAGGACCTCACCTGCTGCACAGGGACAAGGGAGAAAACAAAAATACAGAGATAGCTAGCCCGTAGCCTAGCCATCCATCCATTCGTCACATACACCCCCACTGCCACGCATAGTATGCAACCTCTGACATTGGTCAAAGAATCATTGGACTTGCTGGCTCTTTGTGTTTTTTTCCCCCTTTTATCTGCAGTGGCATCTGTGAACGATGAAGGTTCAAATCGTCCGAATCACGATAAGACTTATCGAGCCGGTACAGATATTGATCGGTTAAACGGTTAAATTAAAAAATTTAAAAAATTTATGTGACACAAATATCGTGGTTATTGAGATATATCGAGCGATTATCAAGGTATATTGAGCAAAAACTGCTCAAAAAATCGATCAACGAGGAAGTTCACTTGGTCGGCCGATTATCGAGAGATTATCAAGGCATATCAAGCGATTTTCGTTGAATACCAGTTGATTTTTGCTTTTTTGATTTTTTCCTAAAAAATTTGATTTTGTAACCCTTTGGTTTTTTGGCGATTTTCGACCTGATTTTGCCGATAATAAAAAAATTTAAAATTATTTGATTATCGCAATATCAATATGGTGAATAACTTGTCGTCGATTATCGCCCGAATACGCGATAATTGACCTTATCGAGCCGGTACGATATTAGATACCGATCGGTAAATTGGTTATATTAAAAAAATAAGAAAATTTTATGTGACGCAAATATCGCTATTATTGAGGCATATCGAGCGATTATCGATGAATATTGAACGATTATTGAGACATATCGAGCGATTATTAGTGAATACCAGTCGATTTTGCTTTTTTTTTAAATTTTTCCCAAAAAAATTGATTTTGTAACCCTTTTGTTTCTTGGCGATTTTTGATCGATTTTTGACTCAATTTTGACGATAATCTAAAATTTAAAATCATTTGATTATCACGATATCGATACGGTGAACCTTGCTTGTATGCAGCTTCGCAGTAGTTCTTGAAAGCTGCCTGGATGGGAATAGCCAGGTAACTCGTGGTGTGTCCTGTGAGTTTTACGAGTGTTGTAGGCATTTGATTGGGTATAATTTCCCTTTTCTTTGATTGATCAATTGGAAAGGCTTCCTTGTGGTATCTATCCTGGGCAGGGTTCACCTTACCGATTCTCAGGAGAAAATCATCAGCCCAACGGTAACGAAACTAGTCGATTTTCGAGCGAAAATCACTAAAAATCGCACAAAAATCGAACTCAGACAAATTTGAACCATGCGGTCAAAACCGAAAGAAAAAGAAGCAAAAATCAACACTTTTTGGCGATTTTCCATGGATTTATACTGATTATCGAGACAAAACGGTGGAAAATCGATAGTTGGAAGGGGAAAAAAACTTGGAAAAATTTGGGAAAAAAAACGCTTGATAATTTGTAAACCCTGGCTGACATGCATCATGCATGCGTGATCTAAGTGCAGGTTAAATGTAGCCCATTTATAAACAACGATCGCTAAGCCATCGCGATATATCCATCATGCTAAGGTGTTCTAAGTTTGTAGTAATTGTTTTATTTATATTGGTTTTATATATGTATCCTTGTTGAATTTCCCCCACAAATGGGTGGTGAACTGGTGATTAATTTGTATGGAATAGTGATGGTTTGAATAAAAATAGAGCGATATAAACATATACATATGAAATATACTATTACTCTCAGGATGGGCTACTGGTCGTCAGTAAGCTTCTGTGAATCGGAGTTATCAATAAAAAGTTACAGGTAAAACAAAGAAAAAAATATTCATGTACAAACTACAAATGCATTTATTAGTTGATTTGGCCACGTACAAATGCATTTATTAGTTGGTTTGATCTCTAATTCAGTTAATTGTGATGCACTCTAACATTCTAGGCAAGCAATAATTTGTTCATTCTCGGTGGAGTTTGAGCCCACAAGCTGATCATAATTAAATACTCCCTCCGTTTATTTTTATAAGACGTATTTGGTTTCGTTAGGACAAGACTTTGACCAACGATTACTTCATTAATATATCATTTATGCAATACAAAATCATAATTATATATAAGTACTTTTGAATACAAATCTGCTAATATCAATTTTGTGTCATAAAAATTATATGCTAATAGAGTAATTGCTGGTCAAAGCCTTGTCCTAACGAAACTAAATACGCCTTATAAAAAGAAACGGAGGGAGTACCAAGTATCTTACCAGTTGTACTACCAATTCATCAACAACCTTGTAGCCTCAAAATTGCAATAGCAGTTGCACGTAGTACTTAGTCGTCTATCCGTACGTAGGCTGAACGGTTCAAACAAGCTGCTACATTCGGAAGCAGGGTATCCGACTTAAAACGGCTAGGGACTTTGCTAGACAGATCGGGCTAATGAGCTAATGGGCCTTGTAACCCATACTTCTTTTATCTTCTTCTATCAGGTTAATGGAGAACATATGCATTTCAAGATTTTACAGCGCCATAAATGGAGCGGTTTCCAACAAGAATATTGCGCTAAGGCGATAAGGATAGAAGACGATGAAGAAGATTTTTGGAAGATAAACATATCATCTCCCAAAATTGGACGGCATATGTTGACACCAGAATCAAGCGCATGACCGATTTGGCAAGGATAATTGATTTGGAAAGTTTATTTGGAAATAAATGGTAGAATCAGGGTAAAGCCAATGTAAGTTTAAAAGAGATATTATCGTTAGAAGTTTATGGCTGATATGAATTACTAAGAGTTGGAGAAGGATACGATCGGCCTGAACGCTATAAAAGGAGTTGACGGGCAAGATAGAAACAGACAATCAATCAACCAACAATCGCTCTACTTTTTATTTACTTTTTCATCGACTAGGAACTAGCTTTTAGACTTGTAATCTTTCCTCTATAATTTACCTTAATCAATAAAGTTGCTATCGCCGATTTTAATCATTATCGACTTACAACCCACATGTTTGCTTTTTCTTTGATCTTGTTGCGCATAGCTTTTCTCGGGAAAAATCTACCTTTATCAACCATCTAATCGGCTCAATTAGGTTGTTTAGATTTATCGGATACCTTTAGTCTAATCGGCTTGAATAGTTGTTTCGATTAGATTATCATTAAAAATTTAATCGGCTTAGGGGTTGATTGAATCACACCTTTTTCTTGCCGATTACAGGATCAAACTGGCTGGCATACCCGCACCCAAATTAAACCCGGTGTTTGCATGTGTTAATTGCCGATTGACCCTTTATCACGTTTTTGGTGTCAACAGTTATTTTCGGTTTTTGAGCATATTTAGAAGTACAATGTGTTACTTGTTAATTTATGCATCTCTAGTCTTTATTATATTTGTCTTAAAATAAAATCTAGAATAAAAATATTGCTCATATTTTCAACATTTCTATTATTTTTTAATGTTAGAATAAGATATTTTAAAGGTAACCTGCTTGTTATAGTGACACAACAAGTGTCTCCTGCTTGTGAGGAGAAAAACTCGAATGTGCTGAGGAACAAGAAGATTGTGAGCCGTCTTAAAGAAGAAGAATGTGAGCGATTATATATTTATATAAATTTGAATGCACAATTTAATACTGAATAAGTATTGGGCAAATGTTAAGAATTTCCTACTTTTCCTTGCAATGGACAGTTTCTTCGTAAAATTAGGATTTTTTTTTTCCTTTTTTGAGAGGAAGCCGAGAGCTTTTCATCAATGTTGCATAGCAACAGGCAATAGCCGACATCTTATCCTAGTGAAGATAGGTTACAAGAAACAACAGGTAAGACACTTGCGAAACAAATTTTTTTTTAAATAATTATTTTTTATACGTAAATTACAAAAATATACCGCTGATTTTTTTTTACAAAAATAGCCGTCTATCACGCCACGTGGCAGTGACTGGGATCAATCATGCCACGTAGCAGTGACTGAGTTGTCAATTGTGCCAGCGTGGACGACACACGCCCAGCGAGCATCAATCGTGCCACCGTGGCGCGACTGAGCCCGGTCGCGCCACGTGGTAGATGGCGGTTGGTGGCGGACGCGTCGTTCGATAGAAAGAGAGAGAGGGAGGGGGAGCGGGGGAGAGAAAGGAAAGAGAACAGCGGCGACCGAACAACATAGAAAAAGAAAGAAAGAGGAGCAGGGAGAGCAGCGCCGGTCGAAGAGAAGAAAGAAGAAAGAAAGCGGGGAGAGGAGCAGCGGCCGAACAGGGAGGAGAGGAAGGAGGAGATGAAGGAGGAGAAGAAGAGGCATGAGAGGAAGGAGGAGGAGAAGAGGGAGGAGAGAAGAGAAGGAAGAGGGGAGCAGTTCGTCGTTCATTCTTTGTTCGTCGGTTAGAAATTTCTACAATTATTTTTTCATCAGAATAATTGATATGTAGTTAGGAAAAATATAGGTAGTCTTAGAAAACTATTAGGGTAGCCCAAAAAAAATGTAGTACCTAATTAATTTTATTTTACGCATAATTTATGATATAATTGATATTTATTTAGAAAAAAATATAGGTAGTCTCAAAAAACTATTAGGGTAGCCCCAAAAAATGTAGTACTTAATTAATTTTGTTTTACACATAATTTACGAAATTAGGTATGGATAATTTGTTATATGCCAAATAATGTTAGTACATAATATATTAGTGGCCCCAGAAATATATTATGTACCAATATTAATTTATCGGAGACAAAAAAAGTGTTGTTGGTTGGACAAAATAAACATAGTAGTGTGGTGGACCGGCCAGGCTCATCCCTCCCCCTCGGCTAACTAAACGAAGCACCACGTATCTAGTGACCCGCATGAACGGTTTTATAAACGTTAACCTCTTCCTTCGATAAAGCCATAAGTCCATACCTTAGGGGATCATCCCCCGGTAAAAAGGGATGATGGATAAAGATCGCCCCTTTCCCCCCCTCCGCAACGAGGGGAAACCCCCTTCCATGCCGAGGGGAGAAACCGGAGGAAATCACTCCCAGCCGTGTTTCCCTCTGACGTGAACCTAGTGTCAATCTCCAAGGCCTGACACCCCCCAACAACTCCTCCCAAGTACACAGTGACGTGTCCAGGCAATCTGAGACCCCAACACAAGTGGAATTCCCGTCGTACCCCTATAAAAGGTGTACGAACAGAGGGCAAAAAACCCAACGTATGAGAGACGTGAGTCAATAAAAAATTCGGGTTAGCCCTTGGCAAGAAATAATAAAGAAAAAGAAGGCCAATCAATACGGGCATATCCCAGGCCCGCCCTATAAAGCGGGGAAGAAGACAGGGTAGAAAGAGAGTTCCCCGAAAAACAAGAAGAATCCCACAAAGAAAAGAAAGAGAGACCCGGTGGTTCAACACCGCCACACTGGCGCCGTCCGTGGGGAACCCTAACCACAAGGTAAAACCACCGCCTGCCGATCAAGCCCAAGGGTAAGTTTCCTGCAACCATGCCACCAAAGAAAGGAAAGGAGGCAATATCCAAGGGGGCGGCAGCGACGGCAGGAGCAGAAGAATCAAGACGGCGTGCGAGAAGCCAATCTGGAGATCCCCCTCGACTTCTGGATGACGAGACGCGGATGCCAGCCGCAACAGAAGCCCGAAACATGGCGAGAACTTTACATCCACAGACTCCGGTGTCCGTGCGCAAGCGAGCCCCCAAACGACGGCCTCCGACGACAGGACGAACGGTTTCGACACCAGGAGGAGATGTGGCGGAAGCGTCGACACATCCGACTCATCGCCAAGAGACCCACGGAAATGAAGAAACCCATGGAGGAGGAACCGGAGCTCAGGAGGAGATTGACCCCAACGTGCGGGCGCTGATGGAAGCCAACGAGCAACTCATGGCAGAGTTGAGGCGTCTGCAAGGACGATCTGACGGGGTCAATACGAATCACAAGATGAAAGCCCGAGCCACGAGGTGCTATCTCCAGCGGTTGCGATGGCGCACAGGGAAGATCACGATCCAAACCCCCTCAGCACCCGTCTACGGACCAAAAAATGGCCCTCCCCGGGAAGCTTCAAATTTCCCACCGTTAAGCCATATGACGGTCGGACGGACCCAAGGGAGTTCCTCCGCGTTTATGATATGGCGATTGAAGCCGCGGGAGGAGATGATGACATCAAGGCAAAGGGGCTCCTTCTAGCCCTTGAAGGCATAGCCCTGTCCTGGTACTCTTCGCTGGAGCCCCGGTCGATCACCTGTTGGCCGCAACTCCGCTGCAAGCTTGAAGGCAACTTTCAGGGTAACTTCGACGGAATGAAAGAGGAAAGTGACCTATTTGCGGTCAGACAACGCGAAGGGGAAACACTTAAGAGCTACTTCCAGCGTTTCTCCCGGATTAAATGCCAAGTACGAGGAGTAAGCGACACCACTATCATCAATGCGGCACGTTGCGGCCTGCGCAGGGGACCGCTGGCAGAAAGGCTTGCTCGTAAAGAGGTACGTACGGTGGAAGAACTCTTTGCGAAGATGAGGGAATATGCGCGAGCGGAGGAAGACAACCTCCGAAGGGAGGATGGGCCCCAACAAGAGAATCAAGAATTCGCCCCGCGCAAGAGAGGGCGAGGGAAGGACCCCCCTCCCAACGCCAAAACGAGGGAACGATACCCAGAGCCTGGAAGAAGAGACGAAAGGAGGAGAATCCACCACATTGAAAAACCAAGAAATCGGCAAGCCACGGGCGACAGGCCCGCGGAGCAGCAGAGACGAGGGCCACCCCCGAACCGAGGAAAGCAAGACGAGGGAAGCCGAGTTGACAAGAGGGAAGGGACAGAGCCCCGGCAGTACTTTTGTGAATATCACGGGGAAAATATCACTCATGACACCATCCAATGCAAAGTGATCAACGGATATCGGCGGTTCGAGGCGAAACAGAGAGAGGTCAAGACGCATCCTGCACCGCCGGAAGCACCTCCGGTTGGACGACAACACCCCCCTCCTCGAGTAGGGATGAACCACCTCCATCGCATTATTAACGTCATTGCGGGAGGCTCCTCATCACATCTCTTGTCAAAAAGACAGAGGAAGGCTTACGCCCGGCAAATTAACCACATCGCAATTACCCCTGCCACCCTTCCTCCGGTAAGATGCGAGCCAATCACCTTCACACAGGAGGACGCTACGGGGGTACACTTCCCGCACCAAGATTCCTTGGTAGTAACCGCCATTATCGCTGATTGCGAAGTACGTCGGATATTGGTGGATGGAGGGAGTGCTGCGGACATACTGTCCATGAAGGCGTTCCAACAGATGATGATTCCACAAGATCGGTTGAAAAAATCGGAAGTGCCGCTAATGGGTTTCGGGGGAAACACGGTCACCACCATGGGACAATTAGAGCTTGAAGTCACATTCGCAACGCCACAAGCCAGCGTCACGAGCCGCGTCACATTCGATGTGGTAGACATGCCTTTCCAATACAATGCGATCCTAGGCCGGGGCTCGTTGACGACCATGGGGGCCATAATTCATCACGGTTTCCTATGCATGAAAATCCCCTCCGAAGATGGTGTTATCACGGTGCGAGGAGACCAAGCATTGGCAAGGAAGATAGATATGGAGAACCCGCCTCAAATCAAACACGTCTGCATTACTGAGTTAGATCCCGCTGTACCTGCAAATCGCAGCCGCTGGCTCCCTAAACCACAGCCACAGGGAGAAACCCAACGGATACCGCTCAGGCCAGGAAGCAGCAAGGTAGTGATCCTCGACACCATGCTGTCTCCCGAGGAGGAAAAGCACTTGATGCTGCTCCTCCAGGAATACGAAACCGTGTTCGCATGGGGGCCCGAAGACCTTCTGGGAGTCCTGAGAGGAATTATTGAACATGCCCTCGCCATTAACCCAAGCATAAAGCCTAAGAAGCAAAAACTGAGAAAACTTGCAGTAGAAAGGCAAGAAGCCGCGAAGGTGGAAGTTACTAAACTGCTCCAGGCGGGAATCATCCGCGAAGCCCGATACCCGGAGTGGTTGGCCAACGTCGTCCTAGTCAGGAAGGCCAGCGGAGCATGGAGGATGTGCATCGACTTTACTGATTTAAATAAAGCATGCCCAAAAGATGACTTCCCCCTGCCCCGCATCGACCAGCTGGTTGACTCAACCTCTGGGTCAGAAAGGATGAGCTTCCTTGACGCATATTCCGGTTATCACCAAGTATATATGCAGGAAGGAGACGAAGACAAGACGGCATTTGTTACTCCCTTCGGTACCTATTGCTTCGTGCGAATGCCTTTCGGGCTCAAAAACGCGGGTGCTACCTTCGCTCGACTCATCGCGAAGATCTTCGCCGATCAGTTAGGAAGAAATGTGGAAGCTTACGTTGACGATATAATTGTCAAAAGTGAAAAGAAAGAAGATCATGTCGGGGACCTCCGGGAAACCTTCAGAAATTTGATAAAAGGAAAGGTGAAGCTTAACCCGGCAAAATGTGTCTTCGGCGTGGACGCAGGAAAATTGCTAGGGTTCCTGGTCTCCCAACGGGGCATAGAAGCGAATCCGGAAAAGATAAGAGCTGTCCAAGACATGGCTCCACCAAGAAACCTGAAAGAAGTGCAACGGTTGGCAGGGCGAATAAGCGGCTTCGATCGATTCTTGCCAAAATCCAGCGGAACGAAGTTTGCCGGTCTTTAAAGCCTTGCGCCTGAGCGATAGTTTAAATGCAGACAGGGAATGCCAACGCGCCGGCGACTTGAAGCAGAGCCTCATGGAGATCCCTGTCCTGCAGAGCCCGAAGCAAGGAGAGGAGCTTCTGTTATATCTAGCAGCTAGCCCCTTGGCCGTAAGCGCTGTGCTAGTGCGGCCCCTAGGCGCCAAACAACAGCCGGTCTACTTCGTTTCTGAAGCCCTCCAAGGAGCGAAGCTACAATACTCGGAAATGGAAAAATTGGCGTACGCTCTGTTAATGGCATCTCGAAAGCTCCAGCATTATTTTCAGGCCAACCGCATCAAGGTGCCGACTACATATCCTCTAGGGTCTATGCTCTCCAACAGGGAAAGCACTGGGCGCATCAGCAAGTGGGCGGTCGAACTAGCTCCCTTTGAATTAACCATAATTCCTCGCACGGCAATCAAAAGCCAAGCCCTCGTCGATTTCATGGTAGAATGGACTTCCCCAGCCCCAGAGAACAACCAAACCCCAACGATGTGGTCCATCAACTCCGATGGATCTTGGGGGGCGAGCGGAGCGGGAATAGCGGCGGTGATACACACGCCCAGCGGAGAAAAAGTGGAGTTCGCAGCAAGGCTGGAATTTCCTTCAACCAACAATATAGCCGAGTACGAAGCGCTATTATTGGGTATTAGAAAAGCGAAGATCATGGGAGCGAGAAAGGCGATAATATACACCGACTCGAAACTCATTCATGGGCACATCACCAAAGAATATCAAGTGAAGGATGAACAGCTCCAGAAGTACGTCGAGATGGTCCGAACCATGGAGAAGGGTTTCACCGGGTTCACCGTTAATGCAATTCCCAGGTCCCAAAATGAACGCGCCGATGAGCTAGCCAAGATCGCAGCCGCCGGAGGAAGTCTACCTTCGACAATCTTCTACGAGATACTTCGCACCCCCTCCATTCCTTCTCAGATAAATCTCATTGTTCGAGCAGTCAGTGAAGACTGGAGGAATGAAATATACAACTACCTCCTGGAGGGAGTTTTACCAGATGAGGAGGCGCAAGCGAGGCGCGTCGAAAGGCGAGCAAAGAAGTACGCCATCATCAACGGCTTCCTATTCCGTAGCGGCCTTTGCGCTCCATGGCTACGCTGCATTTCGCGAGAAGAGGGAGTGCAAGCTTTACTTGAAGCGCACCAGGGAGATTGCGGGGCACACCAGGCCCCTAGAAATCTCATGAGAAAGTTATTCCGAATGGGGCTCTACTGGCCTTCGGCGTTGCAAGATGCAGAGCATATGGTCCGACATTGTCATGCGTGCCAATGGATGACCAAGCAAACAAGGGCCCCGCCCAACGAACTGCATGCGGTACCCCCGGTCTGGCCCTTCGCCAAGTGGGGAATAGATATCGTTGGGGCGCTTCCTAAAGCTCGAGCAAACCTTCAGTTTGTAATCGTCGCCATCGATTACTTCTCCCGCTGGATCGAGGCAGAGCCGGTTGCAAAGATAACCGCAGAGGCCGCCGTCAAATTTCTATGGAAAACGATTATCTGTAGATACGGAGTCCCTTACCAGATTGTGACCGACAATGGGTCTCAGTTTGACTCCTGGAAATTCCGCGATTACTGTGATAATATCGGGACAAAGATCCGCCGCCTCGGTGGGTCATCCTCGGTCGAGCAGGCAAAGGAACGGGCGAACGGGTTACTTCTTGATGGTATAAAGAAAAGGCTTTACGGCTCTAAAAAGGGGCTTTGGCCCGACGAGCTGGACCACGTCTTATGGGCAACCCGCACTTCGGCCTCAAGAGCGACCGGGTTCTCCCCCTTCCGCCTCCTTTTCGGGGAGGAAGCCGTTTCACCGGCGGAGATCCGTGCAAAATCCTTGCGAGTAATCAAAACCCCGACCCACGAGGCAATCGACATCACGTGTGATCTAGAGGAAGAACGCAAGCTTCAAGCCTTAAAGACCATGAGAGCCTATGCGGAGGCGTCAACTCGAAGCTTCAACAAGAAGGTGAAGAAGCGTGAAATACACCCTGGGGACATGGTGCTCAAGCGGGCCGCTCCAGCCTTCGCAAAGCTGGAAACGACGTGGGAGGGACCATACATCATCCAAGAGTCAACCGCGAAGGGAGCGCACAAGCTCATTACCCCTGACGGAGAAGAAATACCACGGACATGGAATACCGACGCACTTAAAAAATTTTACCCGTAGGTGATGGAATCCGAAGGAAAGAAATGTACCGATCCTTATCAATAAAATAATGGAAAGACATTGCGAGCTCGAGCCATCTCCATATTCTCCAGGACTCAAATCAAGAAACCTGTTGCGAGTTCACGGATGCTTGGTCGAGCAAACGTCCCACCCATCCCTCGCTCCGGAGAATTGCCTCGCGCCGGGTAGGAGTTCACGGATGCTTGGTCGGGCAAACGTCCCACCCATCCCTCGCTCCGGAGACCCGTTGCCTCGCGCCGGGTAGAAGTTCACGGATGCTTGGTCGGGCAAACGTCCCACCCATCCCTCGCTCCGGAGACCCGTTGCCTCGCGCCGGGTAGGAGTTCATGGATGCTTGGTCGGGCAAAAGTCCCACCCATCCCTCGCTCCGGAGATCCGTTGCCTCGCGCCGGGTAGGAGTTCACGGATGCTTGGTCGGGCAAAAGTCCCACCCATCCCTCGCTCCGGAGATCCGTTGCCTCGCGCCGGGTAGGAGTTCACGGATGCTTGGTCGGGCAAAAGTCCCACCCATCCCTCGCTCCGGAGATCCGTGGCCTCGCGCCGGGTAGGAGTTCGCGGATGCTTGGTCGGGCAAAAGTCCCACCCATCCCTCGCTCCGGAGACCCGTTGCCTCGCGCCGGGTAGGAGTTCACGGATGCTTGGTCGGGCAAAAGTCCCACCCATCCCTCGCTCCGGAGACCCGTTGCCTCGCGCCGGGTAGGAGTTCGCGGATGCTTGGTCGGGCAGAAGTCCCACCCATCCCTCGCTCCGGAGACCCGTTGCCTCGCGCCGGGTAGGAGTTCGCTGATGCTTAGTCGCACCGACACTACAATTCGTTCGTTGCCCCGGTTCATCTATTCACGAAATAACCGGCCGGGTTAAGGTGCCAACCTCCCCTTCGCTCCGAAGGACCGGAGAACACACCATGTTACACTAGCCAAGCCATTGAGAAAATACGCCCAAGCCGGTATCCCACTTTTCCCTCGGCAAGGAAGGAGAGGGTGCTTACGCATTATGCGACTATACCTATTCTCGCGTCCCAACCCGGAACTGGGCTGGGTAAAGAATCGAGGCCGTTCTACGATTACCAATCAAGGTACGATAGGAAGCTAAGAATGCATGGCCGGAAGGAATTCAAACAAGGAGGACGAAGAACAGATATAGGTAAGAATCCCCCGCCGGGAGTTACATAATATCATCCCAATCATACATAATATGGAAATCCAACAGAAACTCCTATACGAAATAAGGCGGACTTAGACGCGATGAGCACGCATCACGGCTTCCGTGAGGGCATCCTTGGCTTCCAGCAGCCGCGGCACCATCCCGATCAGTATGTCGAGGTTGGCGAGGTCTCTGGCAAGGGCCTCCTCTGCGGCCATTATCATGTCAAAATCCGCCCATAGACCTTCAATGAAGGCCTCGAGATCGTTGGCGACTGGAAGACCCCCGGGAGCGAGAGCGTCACCCGGAAGGTCAAGAACCATGTTAGGGGCTCCCTCCTCCCCCAGCAGCGGTGGGATCTCTGCCACAGGCGGCCCCTCATCTAGGTTGGCGAAAATAGGGTCTTCTTCCATGACTTCTCCGGGGATGTCAGCCATTGAAAAAGCAAGGGAGAACAGGGATAGAGAGTGATCGTCTACTCTAAAACTAACAAGGTGGGCGAGGAAGGCAAAAAGGGCCAGTGTTAAATAAGAACGCGGGAAGCCCAGGCGTCCCCACGTCCCCCGAGAAGTTCACCAAGTCATTAAGTCCCTCTAAGTACTCGTCACTGACGTCTGGTCTCCGTCGGGAGAAACTAAACGCTTTTCGGACGAAGGGACCCGTGAAGCGAACGAACACGCCTAGTCATTTGGTAAAATGGGAAATATAATTCGAGTGTTTACAAAAATTCCCTCACACAAAGATACACGAGCTAAGAAGGAGGCGGCTTCTCTTTGCCTTTCCCTGAGTCGCGCATTACAGCACGAGCTCGGCCTTGCAAACTCCCTCGCAGTGGGCTCCCCGTGCTGCTTCCAGAAATCTGACATAAAGCTTGACGATAGCCGAGATGCGGCGGAGGAAGGCTTCCCCGACGAAGGGATATCTCCGAACCCTGGTAACGACGGAGCAGCAGAGGAAAAACCGAAGTGCTCGCGTATATGAGTACATCCCTTCGCCTCCAACAACTGAGCAGTTTTGACGGAGCCCAGTCTCGCGCAGTAGTCGCCGAAGGTCAGCGCAGAATCCCCAAAAATCTTAGTAGATTTCTCAAGGAAGGAAACGGCTTCCAGGCTGGAGGAGGGGATACGACTCGGAGCTGCATCAATACCGAACCGAGGGAGCTGCTGAAGGAAGGCCTCCGTAGCCCTATGAATCCCCGAGACAACGGATCCCAATTCCTTCTGAATCATGTCGTGACACTCCTCCGCTCGTTGTGCGTTACGAAGATGAGCTTGAGCCTCGCTTCGCGCCGTTGCGAGTTGAGAGGGGAACTCTTCCAGTTGCTTCTTCAACATGTTCTTGCCCTCTTCTGCAACCACCAATAGGTTTTTCAATTCTTCTATTCGATCATCCTTCTTCTTCTCGTTTCGCTCCGCCGCCATGCGAGCTCGCTCCTCTTCGGCGAGACGGTCCCGCATCAGGGAAATTACTCCCTTGAGCTCTGCGTTTTTCGCAGCCAAATCCCGACTTTGAGATGCTTCGGCCTGCACCTTGGCCAACGAGTCCTCGGAGTCCTGAAGTGCCCTTGAAAGATTAGCCTTCTCCGCTTCTAGTTCCACTACCCGTTCCTTCGCAGCATCGCAATCCTGGACCCCCTTGTTAAACTGGCCCAAGTACGTCCGAAATCGACGCGATATCTCTGAAGCGAGTACAGCCCCCTAGAAATGGAGAAGGAATGAAGAAGGGCGTTGAAAGACATAGATACCAGTAAGATAAGCTCAAAAGGGAAGGTACCTTTAGATGATGGTCCATCGAGATCTCACAGAGAGAAAGGTCATTGACTTCCTCAAATAAGGCCACGGATTTATTGTAAGGAGAAAAAGCCGCACGCATCTTTCTTAAAGATGGAGATACAGCCGCCCCCCTCTCAAAATCTGAGGCTGAAAAGTCCGACAAATCAAAGCGGACAAAGGAGGAGCCCACACCACCCGCAGGGGCTGGTTGGTTCGAAGGTAAAATCCCTTCACCCGGAGGGAGGACGCCTTGAGTACTTGGAATCGGATGTTCTGGATCCTCCTCCTCCGCGACAGGCGAAGGAGTGGCGAGCGCCTTAGTTTGGACCTGCTCCAACGGTATTAAAGCCCCCGCCTCCTCCGCATTATTACCTCCTGCATCAACTTCACAAAACACGAAAGGACATCGCACCCTAACGAGCTGGCGGGAAAAGTGTCAGGAGTAAGACCTTCTCCCCCGGTGGGGGTGTCAGGAGTGGAAATGTTTAACCGCAAACCCCGAGTCTCCCCTGTCACGGGGACGGCCACACCTTCAAGTTCCCCCCGTGCGCACTCTGCAGCCGGAAAATCACCATCGTCCTCGTCACATACATCGATAGTCTCCACTCCGGGAATCCCTAAAAATGAGTACCCGGGGGATTGACCCCCGTCAACATGCACATCAGCGGAAGAGTCAAGCGGGAGGGCCGAGGGAACCTCCCCCATCCCAGCCGGACTTGATGTGGTCTCGGGAAAGCTCGTATCCGGGATGGATGGCATATTTGAGGGTTCGCCCACAACAGCCAAGGGGATCGTTTCGGAGGGCCCCCCGCCTCAACAGAATCCGAAGGGGGCGGTGGCAGGTGAGACGTAACCGCCACAGAGCCGGAGGAATCACCTTCATCGCTGGATTCCTCTGCACCCCAATCCGCATCCTCGTCGTCATCATCCCCCAAATCCTCGCTCCCACCAGAAGTGGCAGCAGCTTGGGGCAGCGCCACACGAGTTAACCTTGCTCGTTTGGCCGAACGGGGAGAACCAGCTGACCCTCGGGGATGAGGGGGCGCGCGGCGTCCCCAGTCAGTAAAACGAGAGCATCGGGTGACCCCTATGGCGCCCATCGCGGCCTCATACTCCATTGCTTGGCAAGGGCCTAGAAGCTTGCGAGCCAATCTCTCGGCCGCCCCGCGCCCCAGGTCTTGAACCCCCTCAGGTCGAATCACAGACACCGTGCCTCCCAGCGACCGCTCCAGAGTAACGGGGGAGCTCCTGGCCAAAGGGTCGATACGACATAGACAATATTCCTCCACCAAATCTCGCATTGTACTCTGGGCACGAAGAGCCTTCAGATAATCCAGATATCCAATTTCTTCCGCGGTCGCGCTCCAATTAGGGGATCGAATCGCGCTGGATCGACCCATTGAAGTATGGAGGGAGAGTCCGTGCTCACGAGAATTTGATAATACCACCGTGACATCCATCCCGAGTCCCATTTCCTTGGCGGCCGCTCTTTGGGATTTCCTTTATAAAGGGACCTCTTCGTCGAGAAAATTCAGGAACCGAAACACGACTTGCGGCCTTCGTTCCTGTTTTCGCTGCTTTGCCAAAACGCATCTTCTATGAGAGAAAACAAGCGCCTGTCAAGTGGATCCCAGCGGACGGAACACCCATTCCAAAGCATCGCCAATCGCACAATAGCGTTAGGGTAAGCTGTGAAAGCTCTGCATGGAAAACCCGAGTATCGACGCCTTAAGACGGGCGGACGGGAAACGAAGCCCTGCTTCGAGAAATGCCGCGAATACCACTGCTTCATTCGCCTGAGGCTGAGGGGTTTCTTCATCACCAGGGAGGCGCATGGAAGGGCGTATTACCCCGAAATCAGCCGCTAATGCGTCGAGATCGGCAGAGCTCAACGCCGACCGCCCCAAAATGGGGGATAATCCCGCGGCATCCTCCTTGCTCAAAACCGGCTTTATCTTAGGAGGGCGCCTAGGACCCATGGAGATCTAGGTAGGTGGAAGATCAGGAAGACAGATGCCAGAGGAGAACACGAACGAGAAGAGAAAACGGACGAAATGCGGAGCACTAGAAAATGAACCTCGCCACCGTCGGAAAACCCTATCTCTACAGGGTACGCCGGAAAAAAAAAACAACAACTCTCGGACGTTTACTATTACATCCCAGCGAGCAGAACGACATCTACCCGCTGACATGAGGGGCCAGTGTGGTGGACCGGCCAGGCTCATCCCTCCCCCTCGGCTAACTAAACGAAGCACCACGTATCTAGTGACCCGCATGAACGGTTTTATAAACGTCAACCTCTTCCTTCGATAAAGCCATAAGTCCATACCTTAGGGGATCATCCCCCGGTAAAAAGGGATGATGGATAAAGATCGCCCCTTTCCCCCCCTCACGAGGAAACCCCTTCCATGCCGAGGGGAGAAACCGGAGGAAATCACTCCCAGCCGTGTTTCCCTCTGACGTGAACCTAGTGTCAATCTCCAAGGCCTGACACCCCCCAACAACTCCTCCCAAGTACACAGTGACGTGTCCAAGCAATCTGAGACCCCAACACAAGTGGAATTCCCGTCGTACCCCTATAAAAGGTGTACGAACAGAGGGCAAAAAACCCAACGTATGAGAGACGTGAGTCAATAAAAAATTCGGGTTAGCCCTTGGCAAGAAATAATAAAGAAAAAGAAGGCCAATCAATACGGGCATATCCCAGGCCCGCCCTATAAAGCAGGGAAGAAGACAGGGTAGAAAGAGAGTTCCCCGAAAAACAAGAAGAATCCCACAAAGAAAAGAAAGAGAGACCCGGTGGTTCAACACCGCCACAAGTAGCAAGTAATTATTTAGGGTACTAAAATATGGGTAGAAAGATGTTATATGTAGGAAAACTACAAAAAGACATGAAAATTGCAGCACACACCGGAAATTTGTTAGGGTCGTAGTACGCTATTTCAAATTTATTATGCAAATATTGTTGGTAGATTTAAATATGTAGTTTCAATGTAATTTGTACTGTGCAAAAGGAATTAATGCTAGAAATGATGTTGGTTATTGAAACGGAACAAATATGCTAGTAAATGTATGCAGTGTGGTGGAAAAGTGGTAGGACACAGTTTAAATTATTTTCTTGCACGCATATTTTATGAATGTAGGTATGGATCATTTATGTATATACGCAAATAATGTCGGTATGTTAGATCTTATTTTTTCCAACAAAATCGTTAGTTGTTGGTTGTAAGGAATAAACAAGGTGGCAAGTATGATTAGGAAAAATGACATGTAGGCATAATTTCTCAAATGTAAATAACTCTATTACAGTGGCCATTATTTCATATGTCAAATATTACTTGCGCATGCTATAAAATATTACTTTTGTATTCCAGTAGATATGTCTGCTCTGGATGCATTTAAAGTGTTTTACGGTGAAGGACAAGTTCAGGAGGGGCCATATGGGGTTGATTTGAGTAGTTTTCAGCAGTGTGTTTTGTACCATCAGAATTCGGATGACATGACTTTTGAAGATCTGTGCGGGTGGCTTTGTCAGAGTTTTTCATTGAATCCTGTGGTGCATAACGTGAACATTAAATGCTTGTGGCCGAGAGGTATATAGGACTCAGTATAGATGCTTAGACCGTTGGAGTGGTCTCAGTCTTAGAGGACCTACGTCAATTCATCAAGACGGCGTGGTTGGGGTTTCATCCTCTTTGTGTAGGTGACAGTCAAAACAGACTTTCCAAGTGATAAAACCCCCATCGCGGTGTAGGTAGATAGTGTGGTGGAAGTTCATGAGAATATTTGAACATGTGCTACATCGACGGGACAAGCAGATGAAGGGGAGGAGTTAGAAGGGTTAGTTGCTGTGCTAGAGCAAGACGATGTGTGAGCGATGGAGGAAGAAGAGGCACTGGCGATGGAGGAACATGATGAATCTTCCTCGGACGATGATGGAAATACGTCCGTAGAGGTGCCCGCTACTTGATATAGGAGCGAAGCGGAAGACCTAGCAGTCGATGATGCCCATGACTCGACACGTGAGTACCGACCAACTAAGGTTCTCGTGCACACAATGTACACGTAGAAGTCCGCTTTGTAGGGTGCTATAAGGGTCTAGGCAATAAGCTTACAGCGGCTGGTGAGAATTGTGAAATCCAATAAAGACTGTTACACGATGAAGTGTGAAAATGCCAAATGTGGGTTGATGTGTTCATGCCCACAAGCCCAAGTAAGAGTTGAAGTGGGTTGTCACAAAGGTGGCGCAGCACAGTTGTGTTCTGAGCAATGTAACATCGAGACATCGTAACCTCACATCCTCTTTCATCACAAATGTGATGTGTGGAGAGATTGTTGAGAAGATTGACATGGAGGCATAGCACATAGTACTTGCCTTGAAGAACAGATATAAATATCAAATCAGCTATGCCAAAGTGTGGAGGGTGAGGCAGAAGGCATTGGAGAAGCACTTTGGGACCTTTGAGGCATCTTATGACAACCTTCCCTAATTTCTGGCCATCCTAAAGGAAAGAAACCCCGGGACATATACTGTTGTATATGACAGAGAATCTCATAACCCCCCGGCTTCTTGGTTATGGAGCGTGCTTTAATCGCACTTAGGCCATGTGTGGAGGCTTTCAGGCATTGTCGCCCAGTCATGTGCGTGGATGGGACTTTCCTCACCAGCAAGTACAAGGGCCAAATCCTGATGGCCATCGGTGTGGACGGAAACAACTAAATACTTTCGATAGCCTTCGCTTTTGTGAAGTGTGAAAATTATGAAAGTTGGTTGTGGTTCTTCAGGAAACTGAAGATCGGTGTTGTAAAGGATAGGCTAAATGTGTGCATAATACATGACCGCCATGCTGGGCTGATGAAAGCGATAAAGAAGATGTAGAAAGATATGGAAGAGCCCTTTTCATGGCCGGAATTGCAGAACTGGTGGTGCATGCGACACATGGGGGCTAACCTATTCAAATATTTCAAAAGTAAGAATCTCATAAACCTATTCAAGAGGTTGTGCAAGCAAAATTAGCAGAGCAAGTTTGATGCCATCTGGGAGAAGCTTGACGAGCTCACTCGCAAGTAGATACGTGACGGAGAGAGACAAGCTGGGGGCAGTAGTTCGGAGGCACCATAGTGTTTGCAGCCCTTACCGGACATTGACCCACCAAACATGAGAAGGAGGCTTTCAAGAAACATCAAGTGTTTCTCGCACTGAATCGTGTCTGAACCAGTTGAGAAGTGGGCACTATTGCACAACATAAATGGGGCAAGGTACGGGGTGATGATAACAAACCTGGCCGAGGTATACAACTAGGTAATAATGGGTCTAAATGAAAAGATGTGATAATTGCCTAGAGGGGGGGTGAATAGGCTATTTGAAATTTTAAAGAAATTTACTGCAGCGGAAAACGTCGGATTATCCGATTTAATATCGGAACTTTCGATAATATTGGAACTTCCAGTATTATATCGGAGTGTCCGATAAAACAGGTGTCGACGATCGGTTCCGCCGGCAATGAGATTTGTGATTCTAGGGGATTCGTGCGTGATCAGAGCAAGATGGTAACACAGGATGCGAGGGCGATCTTTTTAGACAGGTTCGGGCTCTCGTGGAAGAGATAATACCCTAGTCCTGTGTTCTTGGATATATGGACCTGGTCTCTTTTTCTTCTTCTGTTTTCTCCTCCCCTTTCGGGGTTGTCCCCTCCTCCCTTATATACTGGGAGAAGGGCACGTTACAAGAGGGCGCCACCTGGCGCTGGGTCAGGTGGACTCATGAGTATGTTGTTTGTCTCTGCCTGCCAAACTCAACTGCGTCCATAGGATTTGGTCGTTCCTTTCCCGACCCGCGCCTGCCGATCCGCCAGGTTCTGGTGGCTATAGGCTCTGCAGGCGCCAGGTCGCAGGCTTTACTTTTGGCGGGGTTGTCCTGACGCGGCGCGAAGCTTTATCGAGGAGACAACCAGCTGCCTTGGGGAAGAAGTCGGGCCATGGCTATGGGCTCTTCGTAGTGCTTCCAAACTCTGGGCCTACTGCACCGTCCTCGGCCCAGTTGGGCATAGGCTTCTCTTGCGGGACCCCCGTCTCGGACATCCCACAGCAGCCCCCAAGTGCTTTAAGATCGGATTTCCCCCTCTTGTCCTGTCAGAAAGATTTTATGGGAAAAAGATCGTAAAGGACTTATTAATTGCCGGGATTGTTACCAATGTTTTCCCAACTCGATGTCCGAGTAGCGCTCATGCTCGTCATCGATCTTTGCAGGGTATAGAGGGATAGGTCACCGTGGTTGGTTGGCTCGTGGCCGAGTGGCACCTGCACCCGTTTACGGTGTGCGGCAACTAGCTCGCGGAGCTCAATTGACCCTCATGGGGCGTACAATAGTTGGTTGGCTCATGGCCGAGTGGTACCCGCACCCGTTTGCGGTGTGCGGCAATTGGCTCGTAGAGCTCAATTGACCCTCATGGGGCTTACTGTAGTTGGTTGGCTCGTGGCCGAGCGGTACTCGCACCCGTTTACGGTGTGCGGCAATTGGCTCGTAGAGCTCAATTGACCCTCATGGGGCATACCGTAGTTGGTTGGCTCGTGGCCTTTTTGGTTAAATCCTCCTGCGGTACCCAATCACGCCGTGCGGTGGTGACCAGCTTTTGACCCCAAATTATGGGGTGTATCGCTAGAGGATGTTCGGAGAGTGCCTGGTCCCAATCTTCCGTGGCGACCAGCGTTCAGGCCCATCATGGGGCGCACTCTATCCCAAACCTCAAGCCAGACTTGACATCTGGTCGCAGCTTGCGCGACACAGCGAACGGCCCAACATGGGGCATGCCCTAGATCTGGCTCAGAGTTAAGTACGGGAGCTCTTGCTTTTTTCCCGCCGTAAGGCGAAAGCTGGGACTCACTTCCTATAAGCGAGGGAATTCTTGTTGAGGGAAAGACATCTTTGCCCCTTTATCCCCACAGTCGCGAAATCTCCAAAACTTCTCGGGCGACCTTAGTAGCTTAGGGTTTCCGGTTTCGCGCCCAGCACTTCTCCCCAGAGACCTCGCTTCGTCAGGATGTCCTCTTCTTCATCGCCGGAAGCGAGCACAGACCTGGCGGCAGCAGGGTGGGAGGCCTCCGTGTCGACGGGGGCTCGCCTGGAGGAGATGGTCGCCGGCGGCGTTCTTCCTCCTCTTGAATTGATTTCCGCCCGGCCGGCGGCAGGTGAACCCTACCCCACTCCTCGAGCCAATGAAATTGTAGTCTTCGAGTCCTTCTTTTGGCGGGGGTTTAGTGTTCCGGGGAGCGCCTTCTTTCGGGGCTTCTTGGGATCCGTCCTCACTTCAATCTGTTTCGCTCCCTCTTCCTGCTCAAACCCCATCCGAATCGAAATTCTCCCAGTGCCATTGGGGGAGCGGGGTTCCAATCACGAGAGGACCTGAAGAGGCGTTACTTCTCTATCCCCTTCAAAACCTCCCTCAACGGTTGGAAGCGGGAATGGTTTTATTGCGCCAACGCAGACCCTTTCCTCGCTCCCTTTACCGGCCGCGCCCCTGTAGTTCTCGATCTTTGGAGCGATCCCCGAGGGCCCGCGTGGATCAAGTCACTGAACTTCTGACGCTGATCGATGATCTAAAAAACCGCGGCTTGACCGGCATTGGGGTCGCCGTCAGCTTTGCTAAGCGGCGGGTACAGCCCTTGAAGAAACGAATCCATTTGGGTTTTCGGTATGGCGGGACTAAGGATCCCACCTGGGAGTCGAATGCGCCGCTGCCAAGAGACGTCCTGGGGTCACGGTTGATAGATTTGTTCACTCCGAGCGCCGAGATAACCAACAGAGGCTGTCCGGGCAAGTTTTCGGCGAAGAGAGCTCCTCCTCGCGTGAGTATTCCTCACTTTCGAGACATTGCTTGGTTGATTTCGCCTGACTTGAGGCTCTGATGATATGTGATTGCTCACTTTTCAGGACCGTGAAGCTTTCGTTTCTGATGCTCCGGTCGTCGGCGTCTCTCGGCTGAGGAATGTTCCGAGCAAGCGTCCGGCGGATTCTTGGCTGAGGGGCCAGGGTCTTCTAAGAGGGAAAGAACATCAGTGGAGGAGGTTCCTGTCCCTTCCCCGGCTGGGCCACCGACTGCTGTTAGCCCCGAGGAGGAAGGTTCAGGAGCTCCATCTTCCAAGCCTGCATCTGCACCGGACGTTGACGTGAACTTAGGTTCTCCTCCGGGTGGCGCTGGGGTCCGTAGGAAGCCAGGGATGAAATTCAAGAAGTCCAAAAGGTTTATTACCCCTTGACTCTTGTTCTTGTCTCTTTGAATGTGTGCCAACATACTGGCCCATTGGTGAGTCAGGGCTCCCTCCACGGACGTCCCAATGGAGGCATCTTCTGAGAGGGAGGCTCCAGCGTCGGCTTCTCCCGGGAGGGCTGCTTCGCGCGCTGCCTCACCGGCGGAGGATGTGCCGGCGGAGGAGACGCGTTCAACTGCTGGGCCGTTCGAAGGTTCTGATCGCGAAGATGCTGCCGGTTCGTCAGCCCCCGAAGTGGAGGAGATTCATCGAGAACCCCCACCGCTCGGTCCTCTCCCGGAGCCACCGACTCGGACAATGTGGTGGGGATATTCCGACTGGGATGGGATGGAGGAGGATGAAAAAGCGGAGATAGCAGCCTGGATAGAGCTGTATGAGCTCACGGTGAAGTGTAGCCGGCTGGTCCGGGTGAGTCCTTTAATCTTCCCTTCCTCAGTATATCTTTGAAGCGCTGACCCCTTGCTGGTGTTCTGCTGTGATGCCCAGGATATGGGAACCCGCTCCGAAAAGAGGTCTGAATTCTTCCGGAAGGTGTTGCCCAAGCTCAAAGACCACCAAAAGTACGAAGACGAGCTAAAGGAGCTCGGTCGGGGCCAGCGATGGAAGGACGTCCATGCGCTTGAGGCTCAATGCATGGCCCTCCGCGAGGAAAGGGCGGAACTTGAGTGGTCACTGCAAGGTATGAACCTCCGCGGGCCTGGGGCGGGTGCCTTCCTCTTGAGTGGTCAGAGATGAGTCTGACTTTCCATGTTTTCAGAGTGCGATTTGACAATCGCTGAGCTGAGGACACAGCTGGGGGTTTCAAAAAGTTCTAACCTCGAAACTCGGGCTAGCTTGGAGAAGACACAGCGAGAGCTGGAGGGTAGACTTCTTGATTCGAATTAGACGTGCTTCGCGCTGGGTGCGCTTTCTGATGACAGCTTGGCTTTGATGCAGAATGCAAGGAAAAGATGACCGCTGCCGAACGAAGCCCTACCGAGCTCCGCGTCGCCTGCGAGCCAGTCCTGCACCTTCTGCGTATCGAGGGAGCCGAACCAAGCCAGGGAGACGATGCCGTTCCGCTTCTCTCGGGAGGAGCTGACAGAATCAAGGCTTACGCAATGGAGTCGGCGACCATGAGTGCTAATCAGGCGTTGGCAGTGGTCAAATCCCACTATCCGAGAGTTGACCTTGAAGCTGTTAAAGAGGGTTTTGCCTGTGACGAAGACAAGGCCAACGCACTCCTTGAAGAGGTTTTCGGTACATCACAGGCCTTGTTGGAGAATCTTGAATTCTGAATTTGATATGAATCTTCATGCCGAATGCTGACCCTCCTTGTTTGAAGCGTTGTATTTCTTACTTGAATATAATTTGTCTGCTTTGTTCTCCGCTAAGTGAGCTCACAACTTCTTTCGCTCTTTTCCGCTTGTCTGAGTTGCTAACACATAGGCCCACGGCTTTTTGACCCCCGTTACGCCTTTCTGGGTGGCCTTCAGCCGACTGGTATGGCCCCCAAGCGCCGGGACCTTGGCCCTTCTCGCCCCAGGCACGCTTTTCCCAGTGGCTGGTGTGTAGCTCTCGAGTGTCGGGACTTACGTTGTAGCCTCCTGGCTGAGTGGTTCAGCCCCCAAGCTTACGTCGTTGCCTCCTGGCCCTAGGACTTCTCGCTTAATTGGGCCAACTGAGCGCGAAGGTCAAATCAAGTTGAACTACACCTGACACGTGTCTGGTGAAATATCCCTTAATTCTGTTCAACGTGTTGATCTTCTTTGTACTTTGAAAATATCAGCAGCGTCGCAGCGCCGCTTCGCCTTCTGTGTTTTTAAATGGTGTCGTCTCGGCTTCCAGGCCATGCATGGCCTATAAATGGGGCGTTAGCGCTCTTGAGCGATCGCCCTCTTCTTTGAGTCTTGTTCTCTTTCTTTCTCCAAGCTTCCCGCCATGTCTACCATGAGGAGATTGCTCGGCCCTTACGCGGCGTTTTTCCGCCACCGCTTCTTCGGCCTGCTTTATAGCTTGGAGGAGGCGTAGTTCTGGGAAGACCATGACTTCTCTGTACTGGAGGCAGAGGAGGAGGCTGGGGCCGCCAGGGCCGCCGCCGCCGTGGCCGCCTTATTGGAGGTGGCGCCGGGGCTTTCTGAGGTAGCTGAGGTCATTATGGAGATGGTAGGGCGCGAGTGTCGCGACACCCTAGCCGTGGTGGCTCTCGTCCGCCTTGTACCACCCCTTTGGGTGGTCGAGGACGAGATCCTTGTGGCTCTGGGCCGCGCGCGCCGCGCCTGACCTCGGCGACCCCGACACCGGCCGTCCCAGCGGCCGCACCAGCAGCAGCACCAGTAGTAGACACCAGCAGCAGCAGCCGCCGCCCCCTCCCTTTTTTTTAATGCGAGAAAATGGGGTAAAAAAGAAAGATCAGCGATTTAAAAATTTATTATGGAACAGAACGTAAACTTTTGCACAGTTCTTTGCCATTTTAATTTTTCCGAGCTTAAGGTTTTGCCTAGTCAACCGTCCTAGTCAGTTGCTCGAGCGCCAGCAGCGAGGCGTTGAGGCTCGAACTTTTGACACTACCTTCTCGGAAAAATTCTGGCGCTGCGAATTGTAGTTCACGAGTGGTTAGTATTTTCTGGCTTTGTTTTTCCCGCTTCACGCACTGGTATAAACTGCCGGATTTATCCGCTCATCGCGGTCTTTATTTCCATGCGTTTTGTACCGGCGCGATTGGGATTAAGCGCTATACTAGTCGGATAATAACCACTCGGGACTAGCATTACACAGTAGGAATTCAGAAAATGAAACAGTTCATAATTTTATTTATCGCGTGAGAGTCGGGTACATAACTTATGCATAGAAGCGACGCAGCTGTTCGGCGTTCCAAGTATTCTCCAAAACCGCGCCATCTCCACGTTTGAGTTGGTAGGCACCCGGTCGAATTGTCTCCTCTACAATGTACGGGCCTTCCCAAATTGGAGAGAGCTTGTGCTCACTTTTCTGGTTCCTTCTGAGGACCAAATCTCTTTTTGAGAAGGCTCGACTTCGGACATTGCGAGAGTGGTAGCGCCGAAATCCCTGGAGGTATTTAGCCGACTGAATGGCTGCAACATTTTGAGCCTCCTCGAGTTGACCAAGCTCTACCACTCGGCTTTCCTCGGACTCGGCTTCCTTGTAATTCCTAACCCTCGAGGATTCAAATTCTAGCTCGGTTGGCAAAACCGCCTCTGCACCGTAAACTAGGAAAAAGGGAGTTTGCCCAGTTGCTCGGCTAGGAGTGGTTCAGAGTCCCCAAAGTACTGACGGTAACTCTTTCACCCATCGGGCAGCATATGGTTTGAGGTGATCGAAAATCCTGGCCTTGAGGCCTTGGAGGACCAAGCCATTAGCCCGCTCAACCTGCCCATTGCTCCGTGGATGACCTACCGAGGCGAAGCAAATCTTGATTCCAACGCTTTCACACCACTCTTG
The DNA here is from genome assembly GCA_036346355.1 of Rhipidocladum racemiflorum. NCBI lineage: Eukaryota > Viridiplantae > Streptophyta > Magnoliopsida > Poales > Poaceae > Rhipidocladum > Rhipidocladum racemiflorum. The sequence continues at coordinate 67,600,350 of CM070580.1, read as the reverse complement.
AAATTCTTCGCTCCTGAATTGGGTACCATTGTCTGTAATGATCCGGTTGGGAACTCCAAATCTGACCACGATATCCTGGAAGAACTCCTTGGCCTTGACCGCAGTGATCGTGGCGACTGGTTTAGCTTCGATCCACTTGGTGAACTTGTCAATGGCTACGAAGAGGTAGGCGAAACCGCCTTGTGCCTTCTTGAGCGGCCCGACTAGGTCGAGCCCCCAGACCGCAAAGGGCCAAGAGATGGGGATGGTTTGTAGCTCCTGTGCCGGCAAATGTGTCTGCCTTGCATAGAACTGGCAGCCCTCGCAGGTTCGAACGATCTCTTTTGCATCCGTCACCACTGTAGGCCAGAAGAAGCCCTGCCGGTAGACTTTCCCAACCAAGGCGCTTGATGCAGCGTGATGGCCGCACATTCCCGAGTGGATTTCTCTGAGCAGGTCCTTTCCCACTTGTTGCGGAACGCACCGCCTAAGAATGCTGGAGGCGCTCTTTCGAAAGAGCTCTTCCCCAATCACCACATAGGACTTGGCTTGTCGCGAAATGCGCTCGGCCATGGTGGGAGTTTCAGGAAGTTTGTCCTTCAAGAGATAATCTAGATATGGAGCCATCCAGTCGAGGTTAATGGACAGGACTTCAGTCTCAGGATTCTTACTTGGCTCTCGTCGTTTAGTAACTATCGGCTCGTAAAGATCCTGGACGAAGATTCCACTCGGGACCTCTGCCCGAGTGGCTCCCATCTTAGCCAACTCGTCCGCTGTTTCATTATTGCGGCGCAGGACATGGATCAACTCCAGTCCGTCAAACTTGCCCTCCAATTCTCGGACCTGTTGACAATACGCCGTCATAGTCTGATCGACACATGACCAATCCTTCTGTACCTGGCTCACCACCAACTGTGAGTCTCCGCGGACCGCCAATCGTCGGATCCCGAGCGATATGGTGATGCGAAGCCCGTGGATGAGTGCCTCGTACTCTGCGGCGTTGTTCGAGGCCGAAAACTGAATCCGAAGGACGTACTTGAGTCTATCGCCTCTCGGCGAGATGAGGAGAATTCCAGCCCCAGCCCCGCCGAGCATGAGAGATCCATCGAAATGCATGGTCCAATACTCCAACTCTTCTTCGATACGGGGAGCTTGGAATTCAGTCCACTCGGTCGTGAAGTCGGCCAAGGCCTGGGACTTGATGGCGGTGCGTGGCTTGAACGAGATATCGAAGGCTCCAAGCTCGGCCGCCCATTTTGAGATTCTCCTAGCAGCTTCCCGATTATGGAGGACCTCTCCCACCGGGAAAGAAGTCACTACTGAAATCGAGTGTCCTTGGAAATAATGTTTCAGCTTCCGCGACGAGATCAACACTGCGTATAGCAGCTTTTGAACCTGAGGATATTGCACCTTAGATTCGCCCAGTACTTCGCTGACAAAGTAGACCGGGCACTGTACCCCGTAGCGGTGCCCTGACTCTTCCCGCTCCACAACTATTGCGGCACTGACTACATGAGTTGTTGCCGCTATGTAAAGCAGGAGAAGTTCACCTGGCACCGTCGAGACTAGGATTGGAGGGGTGGAGAGGAACACCTTGAGTTCTTCGAAGGCTTCTTGTGCCTCAGCTGTCCACTCAAAACGGTCCTGCTTCTTGAGGAGCTTGAAGAAAGGCATCCCCCGAATCCCCAACCGGGAGATGAACCTGCCAAGCGCTACCATGCAGCCAGTAAGCTTTTGAACACCTTTCTAGCTGGTAGGTGGCGCCATCCTCATGATGGCTTCGATCTTCTCTGGATTTGGCTCGATCCCACGATGAGAGACAATGAAGGCGAGTAATTTCCCGGAAGAAACTCCGAAAACACACTTCTCAGGGTTCAACCTCATCCGGAATGCCCTTAGGCTTTCGAACATCTCGGCCAGATCAGAGGTGAGACTGTCCTTCGCTCGCGTTTTAACCACTACATCATCTACATATGCCTCCACGTTGCGTCCGAGCTGATGGTGAAAACACCGCTGTATCACGCGCTGATAAGTTGCGCCAGCGTTTTTCAGCCCAAACGGCATCGTGACATAGCAATATGCTCCAAATGGAGTGATGAACGAAGTCTTCTCATAATCCTCCTCTCGAAGCCGGATTTGGTGATAGCCTGAGTAGGCTTCCAGAAAACTGAGGAGTTGACATCCAGCAGTGGAGTCCACCACTTGGTCGATGCAGGGTAAACCAAAGGGATCTTTTGGGCATGCCTTGTTGAGGTCGGTATAATCAACACACATGCGCCAACTTTTATTCTTTTTTTTGAACGAGTATAGGGTTTGCCAACCAGTCGGGATGATACACTTCTTTGATAAAGCCTGCCGCTAACATCTTTGTGATCTCCTCTCTGATGGCTTCTCGGCGGTCTTGAGCGAACCGTCGCAACCTCTGCTTGATCGGCCTGGCAACTTCATTCACGTTCAACGCATGCTCGATCACCTCCTTGGGAACCCCAGGCATATCCGACGGCTTCCAGGCAAAGACGTCTTTGTTTGCCCGCAGAAAGGTGACGAGCGCGTCTTCCTATTTCTCTCCGAGCCCTATCCCGATCAAGGCCGTTTGAGCCGAATCGAACGGGTCGAGGCTAATTCTCTTGGTACCTTCTTCGGGACCAATTCCGGAGTTCGGCGCCCTGCGGGTAGGGATGCTACCTTCTGGCTTGTCGGAATCCGCCTCTTGCCGAATCCTCTCCCGACCCGCTTGCGCCTCCAGCGACTCGACCATCTCGCAGCTCTCCCTGTCGCAAGAAAAAGACTGCTTGATATCACCGCGTAAAGTGATAATACCACTCGGCCCTGGCATTTTCAGTGTCTGGTACGCGTAGTGGTGCACTGCCATGAACTTGGCTAGCGCTGGTCTCCCCAAGATGGCATGATACGCTGTCGCAAAATCAGCCACCTTGAAGCTAAGGTTCTCTGTCCGGTAGTTATCTCTTGCGCCAAAAGTGACCGGCAGAGTGATTTGTCCGAGTGGTGTCGCCGACGTTCCGGGTATCACGCCGTGAAAAGGCGACGACCCACATTTAAGCTCCGACCGTGGAATTCCCATGTCGTCGAGAGTTTTCACAAAGAGGACATTGAGCCCACTTCCACCATCAATCAACACCATCTTGAGCTTGATGCCGCGGACAACCGGCGCCAAGACAAGCGGATATCTACCGGGGAAGGGGACTCGATCCGGGTGATCCGAGCGGTCATAAGTTATCGCGACCTCGGACCACCGTACATACTGGGGGGTCTCCGGCTCTATTACGTTGATGTCTCGGGCGGTAAGCTTTTGCTTCCGCTTGGACTCGTACGCGTCCGAACCCCCGAATATGTAATTGAGCTCGAGATCGGCTTCCTGATAGTCTTCCTCAGCTTCTGGAGGAGGCTGCTTGGCGGCGGGTCCACTCGGACCTTGTCCGGCCTGCTTCTTGCTCTCCCGGGTGAATCTCTTCAAAGTGAAGCAGTCCTTGGCGGCATGTCTTCCCTTCGGATGGAAGGGGCAAAGCGAGTTCATCACCTTGTCATACCCATCCTCTTTGAGCGCACGAGGGTGAGCATGTTCGGCGACTGCCACTAGCTCTTCACCTTTGCGCTTCTTCTCCTTCCGTCTGGAGGGCTCGGCCTGATCCTTCTTCTCGTCGTGCCGTTCCGCCAAGGCCTCGGAGGCGGAAGCGTAGCGGTCCGCTAGAGCGAACAGCTCACGAACCAACGTTGGTGGCTTCCGGGACATCTTCTTGATGAGATCAGGGTCGCTGAATCCCTTCTGGAAGGCAGCTATCACAACCACATCCATGACATCTCGAACAGTGCTTTTCCTATGCATGAAGCGCTTGACGAACTCCTGCAGGGACTCATTCCTCTTTTGGTGCAGCTGATACAGGTCCCAGGGGGTGCCAGGGCGCTCATACGTGCCTTGGAATTTGAAATAAACTGCTCACACAGGTCTCCCCAGGAATCTATAGAGTTCGCTGGGAGTCCGGTGAGCCAAGCTTGGCCGAGGGGCGAGAGAGTAACCGGCAAGTAATTTGCCATCACTTTCTGATCCCCCCCGGCAGCCCTGACCGCTAAAGCGTACACCTGTAACCAAGCCTCTGGGTCCCTCTCACCATCAAACCTAGTGATGCCCTTGGGGTTAAACCCCTCAGGCCAGACCACTCGGCGTAGGTGAGGGGTAAACGCACGAACCCCTTTAATGACCCCGCGAGAACCCCCGGGCGGTGACCGACGCGGAGGGGATCGGGCTTGGCATGCGTCGCGACCTCCTGGAAGGATGCCGTAATGTTCATACTCGTCAGCATGACGGCGCTGCTCCTCCCTCTCTCGGTCGCGGCGCCTGGCGTCGAGGTCGGAACGAAGGTCGCGACTGAGGCTGTGGCGCAAGTCGTCCCCGCGGGGAGGAATATAACGTCCACGATGGGGGGCTTCACGACCCGGCCAACTGCTGGCTGTCTAGGTCCTCACCGGAGTGCGGGATTGCGCCTTTGCCGGCTGGTCGGTCTGAGCCTGCTGGATCGCTGCTGCCGTCACCATGGCCTTTACTTGGGCCACGATCGGGGCGGCTGGATCGCCAGCCTCCATCATGGGGCTCAAGGTATCCAAGAGTGTCTTGGAGGCGACGATATTCTGCTGTGGAGTATGGAAGACCGCTTGGTCCCCCATCTTGGCTTGTAGAATGTCTTCATTGACGCCGCGGGCGCGGTCTCGTAGGGTACGCACCCGCGCGTCCAGCTCTATCTTCCGACCGCCATCCAAATCAGTGGCCCCCGAGATGTCGAGGCGTTGTTGCGGATCCGCGCGCGAGCCTTCGATCATGCAGACTCTGCGGAAATTCCAGCAACTCTCCAGACTTTCTTCTGACTCGGCCGGTGAGCGGGGCGAGCTGGAAGGAGATAGCTCCAAGTGCTCGAAGGTGCCGAGTGGTTTGGCAGTGAGAACACCTACCATTCGCGACTCAGCACCTGTTGATCCGACTCCCTGGCGGGACCGGGTCTTCAGTCCCCTACTCAGTGCTTTTGAGCACGAGACAGGGGAACCTCCCGATCCGCGCGGAAGTCGCGACGATGGCTCCCCGAAGACCTCGCCATGCTGGAACGCGGCCTCCTCAGAGAGGGAAAGATTCCCAAGGCTGTTGGCGACAAAGACCAGGCTTTCGAAGCGGAAAACCTGACCTGAGGAGAAAACTGTGGAGACTCCGCTTGTTGCAGCCATCAAGCTCAACGGAGATCTTGACACGGGCCCCCTACCTGGCGCGCCAACTGTCGACGATCGGTCCCGCCGGCAATGAGATTTGTGATTCTAGGGGATTCGTGCGTGATCAGAGCAAGATGGTAACACAGGATGCGAGGGCGATCTTTTTAGACGGGTTCGGGCTCCCGCGGAGGAGATAATACCCTAGTCCTGTGTTCTTGGATATATGGACCTGGTCTCTTTTTCTTCTTCTGTTTTCTCCTCCCCTTTGGGGGTTGTCCCCTCCTCCCTTATATATTGGTAGAAGGGCACGTTACAAGAGGGCGCCACCAGGCGCTGGGTCAGGTGGACTCATGAGTATGTTGTTTGTCTCTACCTGCCGAACTCAACTGCGTCCATAGGATTTGGTCGTTCCTTTCCCGACCCGCGCCTGCCGATCCGCCAGGTTCTGGTGGCTACAGGCTCTGCAGGCGCCAGGTCGCAGGCTTTACTTTTGGCGGGGTTGTCCTGATGCGGCGCGAAGCTTCGTCGAGGAGACAACCAGCTGCCTTGGGGAAGAAATCGGGCCATGGCTATGGGCTCTTCGTAGTGCTTCCAAACTCTGGGCCTACTGCACCGTCCTCAGCCCAGTTGGGCATAGGCTTCTCTTGCGGGACCCCCGTCTCGGACATCCCACAATAGGAAATAGAGTTAAGGAAATGCGACAAACAATCTAAAAGTGTGTTCTATTCTAGACAAGTGCTGGAGAGTGTACGCTATCAAGACTTGCACAACTAGTATTGAAATGCGAAGACAAAGTAGACAAGAGTTTATTTCCCGGAGTTCGGATCCTTGAGGGGATCTTATGTCTCCGTTGAGAAGGCTCACTAAGAGCCGGGTCTTTTCCAACCCTATCCTCCCAAACCTCGGTCACACTTGAGGCTTGGTTTCACTCTTGCTCTCTTTCCTTTCGGAGGCGGAGCCGGCCTTCACAAACTTCTCACGGCTTCCACAAACGTCGGGAGCTCGTGAGCGACGCCTAGCCGCCTAGGAGTCCTTCAACCTCTAAGAGTAACAAACGCTATAGAATATTGATCTTGGAGAAGCTCTCTAGTGCTCAAGATGAATGATTATCTCTTCTTCTTCTAGCTTACAATCACACTTAATGTCCTCACTCACTAGATGATCCCTAAGATCAAGGAGGAGGGCTCAAGAATGCTCTATGGTGTGCTCAAGGTGCTCAAGTATTCAGCCAAGTGGAGTGAGTAACCCTCTAAAGGGAGAGGAGTGGGGTATTTATAGATTTGGTTCAAAATTAGCCGTTATACCCGCACTCAGCCACACATCGGAATATCCGATCCCAACTTCGGAACATCGATGAGTGCAAACCACCAGAACTTGGAAAGTTCCAACGGTCGAAAACTACAAGCATCAGAATATCCGATCTTAACATCGGAACATTCGAAAACACTGGGAGAAAACACGACAAAACTTTCTAAGTCAACATCGGAATGTTCGACTCAAGTATCGGAACATCCGAACCAAACAAAGAGTTCCAAAAACAGGAAAACACCTATTTCAGAACTTCCGACTTCGAAACTTCGGACAGTCCGAATAAAACAGAGAGCACCCTTTCTACTTGACAACACGCATCGGAACTTCCGATATGAAATATCGGAACTTCCGATCTCAACAGAGAGTACCATAACCGAAAAACACTGGGAATCGGAACATCCGATATGAAATATCTGAATATCTGAACTCTTCTAAGGGCTTCGGACTCGAACAAACCTACACATCGGAATGTCTGAACTTCGGAACTTCCGACCTAAAATCGGAACATCCGACAAGAACTTAACGACAACAACATTCCAATGCACGGGAGAAGACTTAGAACCTCTCAAGAGACTAACCAACATTCATCTGAGCTTAAAGACCATCTGTAGACCAAATTCAAAGCATCCCTCTTAATAGTACGACAATCCTATGACTCAAGAAATTAAAATACATACATGAGCTGCCGTTTTTCTTACTCAAACCATTTGAGGGTGTCCGAAGACCGTAGATGATCTCTTCTTAGGACTTTTCATCTGTTCATAAACTGGTTGAACATGTTAGCTTCTTTAATCGTTTGTCATTAATCAACGAACACTAAATTAGGGGGCCTAGATGCACTTTCACTTCATGGCATGTCCCTTGTTGCTATCGTCAAAGGTGTACTATACGGTATAGTGAGGTATTTTCAGGAATGATACATCATGGCAGTGTTGCATGCAAGACCATTCAGAGTCCGTACTTCAGCATCGTTACGGCTTGGATGGCGAAGAAGGTTGAGAAGGCCCTCCTACACTCGGTCGTCGTCATGGGTACAACGAAGTTACTATTTGAGGTAACAATGAGGAATATGGAGGGGCTAGGAATGGCAAGTGGAAGAATCACCCATGAAGTGAGCTTGGGGTGTGGTATGTACGACATGTGCACCTTGACTTACCGAAAGCCGTACCTTTTGCATAAACCGTGTTCGCATGTCTTAGCGGCCTACGACAGATTCAAATGAGCAGAGTACAATTCGTTTCTCTGTACTACCTGATGGCCGATGGTCGTTCAAATGTGGTCCAGTGAACTACATGGGTTTCGTGTCGCCGGAAACTTCACTAAAATTGATCATGCCACACGCAGATGGGTCCTCGACATTAATAGAGTCAAAGGTGGGAAAGTTCATCGCCAAACGTGCCACATCTGCAACGATATAGATGAGTTCGAGGTGGGAGGCCCTATCTGGAGGTGCGTCCTCTGTGGAGACTACGGCCACAAGAAGAACAAATGTTGTGGGAAGAACGTTTCAGGTGGAGGCGATTGACGTACATACCTGTAAGGCATTTTGCCAGGTTCGGTAGTTCCTTCCCTTAATTTGGGTCCAGTGACTAGTGTCAACAATTGTATTCCTTCTGTATGTCATGCTTCGAAGAGTGATTAATTGTAATGTGAGAAGAATTGCATTCGCAAGTATGTTTTGTTTCCATCGTATGATTGGTATTGCTTGTTTTTTTGTTATTGATCATATCGTATTGCTTGGTTTTTTGTATGTTCTATTTCTATCGTATGCCTGGTATTGCTTGTTTTTTCTTTATTGTTCATACCGTATTGCTTGTTTTTTCGTTTAACATAAGGTCTCTGTTTTATCTCACCAATTGAAATTATTAAATTGTTTGTTGTGCGCAGGTATGGCGGCTATGGGCGACTGTGGTGATTGGTGGTACGGCCTTCTAGATCACTACTTGGACGCACACCACCATGGACGGTTACATGCTACTACTGGAGCGGACGTTGATCCTAGTGTCTTGTCCACACGGACTCCAGCACGTGCCTGGGGCCTTGATAGACGCTGGTTACCCAGGTATGTAAGCGTACCAAATTTTATCATATCTAGTAGGTTGTAACATGTTGTACCATAACTTGTAATTTATTGTTGCAAGTTGGAGACGGCGGGATTACTTCCCCTTGCGTGGATGGTGGAGGCCACACAGGAGGACGTCGTCGATGGTCCGGATGGTGAGGTCGTCTTCGTGGAGAGATCCTGATGCTATTCCTTCGACCGATCCCTCCTTACTACCCTTGTGGACCACTCGCGGTCGGAGACGCATACCTTCCACTTGCCCTGCGAATAGATAGCACCGACTCTACAGGATGTTTCGATGCTTACCGGTCTCACGATCGCTGGCCAGGCGGTTGTGCCAGAGGTGGATGACGATGTTAGTGTTATGCCCTTGAGGCGGTCATATAGATGACTGTAACAAGACTATGTTTATGAATAACAATATGATTATTGGTCCAATGAATGTATATCATTATATTGATCAGCAAATATGTAACTTGCTTATGAAACTCTTTACTCATTGATATAATTCTGTAAGTATCTTTGATCGGGTATCATCGTATAGGACAACGATGAATAGATCAGCGCATGTATTGATCGATGATCATGTTTCATAGATCATGGGATATGGAGATATCATCAATACATTGTTAACGCATGTCGAAGAATACGTGTTAGATAGACTCGCAATGGGAAACTGCGAGAATGTTACATTCTTATATGTCATCAGTCTATCTCATACATAGTAGATGTATGATCCTTAGACCTAAGATTGTAACATTCCCTACATATGTAATAGTTTACATTGGGGTTACCAAACACTATTTCCTAACCGGATAGTTATAAAGGTAGCTTTCATGTTTACTATGAAACATGCAGAGGGAAGTGAGCAATCAAGATGGAATTTGCCACTCCAGTGTAACGGAGATATATGTCTAGGCCACTCGTGTGATATGATTAAGGAAGTGCATGGCCATGCCGTGATTGAGAAGTCAATCACAACTTATTAATATATCACGGATACGAGAGATGGATTGAACTGTCAAAGGATGACATGCTTCTCGCCTTGAGTTCGATCTTCATATAGTTTGGCAAAGGGATTATTACATCAGTACTTTGATCATATGCGTTTGGGAGTTGGCATGCTCTACAAGGAGCCGCTACAGCCTATTGGATTAGAAAAGGGTTTTTCGAATCTATGTCCAAATGCTCATGAACCTACAGGGTCACACACTTAACGGACTGGGATGCATTAATTCGGATTGGATCCGTAATTAATAGACCTCGTGGGCTTAACACGTTGATGGGCCCTGGCTTAGGGGTGTTGAGGAATGCGGTATGCTACTCTAACACAAATTAAAAATTTCTACCGCAAAACCAGAAAAGCAACTCGCAAGAAGGGGTCATAGATCAATTACCACTAGACGCGCAGTTGCGGAATCCTTCGCATGTCGTTGTAGTGGATCGTTCTGGCCGCAGTCGTGGATCGTCCTCGCTTGGTTGCGGATCCTCCTCACACGCCGCAGTCGCAGCAGCGTCACCACAACAGTCCACACGTTCGGGGATGGGGCGTCGTGCGTCGGGTGCAAGCACCGGGTCGCTCGGCAGGGGCAACGAGAGGAGGTGGCTAGGGTTTTTGGCGAAACACCTCTAAAACGCATGAAAGTATGTTCTGCGCCCAGCCTCCTCCCCTCCTTATATAGCCACGAGGTGAAACCCTAGGTAGTTAGGGCCCATCTACGCGCTAAGCCCACGAGGTCCATTGATTACGGATCCAATTCGAATTAATGCATCCTAGCCCGTTAAGTGTGTGACCCTGTAGGTTCATGCACATTTGGACATGGATTCGGAAAACCCTTTTCTAATCCAATAGTTAGTAGCGGCTCCTTGCAGAGCATGCCAACTTCCAAACGCATATGATTAAAGTACTGGTGTAATAATCCCTTTGCCAAATTATATGAAGATCGAACTCAAGGCGAGAAGCATGTCATCCTTTGACAGTTCAATCCATCTCTCGTATTCGTGATATATTAATAAGTTGTGATTGACTTCTCAATCACAACATGGCCATGCACTTCCTTAATCATATCACACGAGTGGCCTAGACATATATCTTCGTTACACTGGAGTGGCAAATTCCATCTTAACTGCTCACTTCTGTCTACATGTTTCATAGTAAACAGGAAAGCTACCTTTATAACTATCCGGTTAGGAAATAGTGTTTGGTAACCCCAAGGTAAACTATTACATATGTAGGGAATGTGACAATCTCTGGTCTAAGGATCATACATCTACTATGTATGAGATACACTGATAACATATAAGAATGTAACATTCTCGCAGTGTTCCATTGCGGGTCCATCTAACATATGTTCTCCAACATGCGTTCACAATGTATTGATGATATCTTCATATCCCATGATCTATGAAACATGATCATCGATCAGTACATATGCTGATCTATTCATCGTTGCCCACTACGATGATATCCGATCAGAGATAGTTATAGAATTATATCAATGAGTAGAGAGTTTCATAAGCAAGTCACATACTTACTGATCAATATAATGATATACATTCATTGGAGCAATAATCATATTATTATTCATAAACAGTCATGTTACAATCATCTATATGACTGCCTCAAGGGCATAACACTAACAAGGGGTTCGTCGCGTGGCTATATAAGGAGAGGAGAAGGGTGGGCGTCAGACAGACTTTTCGTCCAGAACCCTAGCCTCCACCTCTCGTTGCCCCTACCGAGCGACACGGTGCTTGCACGCCGACGCACGGCGTTCCATCCCCAGACATGTGGACTGCTATGGTGACGCTGCTGCTACTGCGGCGTGGAGAAGACGATCCGCAGTGAGGACGATCCACGCCGAGAACGATCCACTACATCAACGCGCGAAGGATTCCGCAACTGCGTGTCTATTAGTAATCTAATCTATGATCCACTTCTTGCGAGTAGCTTTCTGGTTATGCGATAGAAATTTTAATTTGCGCTAGAGTAGCATACTGCGTTCCTCTTCAGACAACTGGCGCGATGACCTTTTTGCTAGGTTCATAGCGGTGCTCCCCCTGCACATGGAGGCCAGCAGCAATATGCCCCGCTACACCCACGACAGAAGCACGGTCCTTCTCTCACGTGGCTTCGCTAGTTCGAGGTATGTGTTGTTGTGGTTCACAATTGGTATGAATTAATTTACTGGTGTAACCAACAAACTTTCTTCTTACAGGTTACTACGATGGCCAGGGACACCGTGGAGTACCAGGTTAGCCGGCACCTTGAGGCTTACCTCCTGTGGTTGTTCGGGTGAGTGATGTTCACCTCCACCCATGGAGACAGCATCGACGCTAGGCTCTTTCCGATCTCGCAAGCCATTGCTGACGCTGCCCCAAGCAAGGTCCCTTAGTACAGCTGGGGTCAGCAGTACTTTGTGCCACCTACCGGGGTCTGTGCGATGCGTGCCTCAAGATGCAAGTCGGTTCGATCCTCTCCGGGTGCCCACTCCTGCTCATGCTCTGGTCATTCGAGCGCTTCCAGATCGGACAACCATGGGTTGGGGACCGAATGTACGGCTCAGAGTTCTATGGTGAAACGAAGGTGTACCGCCCTACGATGGGCTCCCTTTGGTGCCGCAGATGAGTACATGAATCCTTTTTGTACTATGCAATATTGCATTTCTGCCTCTTTTGTACTAACTTTTTGTCGGTATCTTCTATAGCCACAGTGGGCTGGTCTGCATGTACGAAGTGTGTACACACACTTCACGGAGGTGTTTAACCTCTTGCGGCAGAGCGAGTCTGGTGGCAGTCTTACACCTTACCGGAGGTCATAGAGCGCGCACTGCATGGTTTGTCTATCCTTTGCACGCAAGATCTTTCGTACTGTATCACATGGCGAAAGCTGGTGTTCGATGTCTACATTGAGGATTACTCGGTTCACTGGGTAATGAGGCAGTTCGGACTCAAATAGGAGGTCCCAGTTCCACGTGGCGTGCCAGTCCCCATAGAGGCACACATGTACATAACTTTCCTATCCTAACATTTGAATGCAACTGACTACACATGCTAACTGGTAGATAACTTCCGTAGGCATTCAAGGAAAGGTGTGCATGGCCACCAAACTAACTGGGCCGTGAAGATGGTCCCTTGGGTGGAGCAGTGGAGTCATGCACTACAGGACATGGTTGTAGACGGGGATGCGTATGACTTAGAGGGATACCGGGGTACCTGCAATGGTACTCCCCACTTACACAAGTACGCCTTTTGCCTGCTGATGACTAGAAGGATATCGTACCGGCTAGTGCTGACGACACATATCCCAGTTACATTGCATCGGTGATGCACTTTGTGGTACGTCCACTACACAGTGTACTTAAATTTTTAGTAAAATACAAGCATACATATATCTTACGGCATGCTAACACTTTCAGGGTGACATAGGGACAGAGATGGGGTAGGACTTGAGGTCTGTGAGAGGCCGTTTATGCGGGGTTTCGAGATCTCTTAGGAGGATTTCACAGCGTTCGTCGATCGAATGATCGTGACGAGGAGGATTGTTTAGGCCGCTTCATGTCAGCATAGGTTCGACGTCGGGGCTGCTGCCTCGCATGCGGTGGGCCTACGACAGCAAGGGGCCAGATTAGTACACGATCACCGATGTCGACACCACCGTCGGATGACCCCACCGTCGGACAACCCCACTGTCCAACCGTTTAGACCTTCCACCTTGCCACACCCTCCGGCGCCGCCATAGGAGCAGCCAGGGAGCTCATCATGGCATCAGTCCTCGTACTTCAGGCCAGGTAACTTACTTGCTTACTTAAATATGCATTGCATTTCGTGATAACTAATACTTGTGTATGACAGGTTACCCATTTGGATACCCTACCAGAACACCATGGATGACTCCTCTTGTCATGGTTCTGACCCCAGGTGTATTGAACGGTCGTCGTAAACTAACATTGCATGAAACTTTACCTTGAAACACATGTTTTATTCCAACATGTTGTAGTACTTTCAAGTTACTGTCCGGAGGGCCCCACTACAATGTACACGCGAGTGGATGACTTCGACATAGACTATGCAGGTCCGACACATCCAGACCTCCTATTTGGGTCGTAGCCAACGCCCCCATGCCTACACACCCTTTGGACCCGAGTTTCCTGCAGCATTCTTGCCACTTGGACCCTGGACCAGCCACGCACCAGATCAGTGGACCCCTTCAGAGCCCAGACGTCGACCTGCTGTTGCACGTCGACCAGCGAGGCGGGCCAGATCTCGTGCACAGGGGGAGGGAGGTCACCAGGGACAGGAGGGGGAGGCCGCCTATTGAGCGTTGTATTTCTACATTGTATTTCTACGTTGTAATCTTATGTTGTTACTCATATATCATCTGCATTTCATGTTCTATATTCTATATGATTTCTCGTTACATGCCGACGCTTCATGACAAATCTTAGGGTGATAGGCCATTCATCATTGACAGAGAACGACAGGTCGTGCAGCTTTGAATGAGGGTGACAGATCGTGTAGCTTTGAATGTGGGTGACAAGTCATGCAGCTTTCATATAGGGTGACAGGTCATGTAGCTTTCATAAAGGATGCCAAGTCGATGTCATGCAACTTTCATAAAGGGTGACAGGCCATGCAGCTTTGCTAAAGGGGTGACAGGCCTTGCAGCTTTCATAAAGGATGCCAGGCTGTCAAGCTTTCCAAAAGTGACAAGTACTGTAGTTGTGTAGAGAAGCCCCTCACCACCACTATAAAACCGTCCAAGGGATAGACATCCACTACCCCTACACCAGCAATAAACATCAGCCTAATTTACATAAATTAGTGCACGATGTCGTTCTACCGTCAGCTATTCAACAAGCGGAACTTATCCTCCTTGAATATCTGGATGCCAGTAGCGTTGACGCCCCAGTTCTGCCGGAGTGCCCCGACCGAAATGCGACTGCAACCTTCCAGCGAAGATGATGCAATCTACGCACGGAGATACGACCGCCCGTGCTCACTACTATTGTGCCCACCGCTACGAGGTAAACCTACTAGTGTCCATACAATACAGGGTAACACTACCATTTTATGCATCCTTCTTTGTTTTTTTAACACGAGGACTAGTGTTGTTTCTTCCAATGGATCGACGAGCCGAATGACGTGACTACGAATTTGTCTACAATTGCCACGACGCCTACCCCACTTCGCCCAAGAACTTCACCCTGTGGGAGAGGCTGCCGAGATATGTCCCCGTTCTAGATCGACCGGAATTTAGGGCCAGTGGGCAAGGGATCAACCAATCGGTGAATTTCATTCGACATACTCATGTTTCACTCACAAAGTAATAATTCTAAACTAGTTTATAGCATACAGGATTTCAAAAAGAAACTTGTGAAATTGCTCAAGTCAAAGGATGAACGTCCTCAAGGGCCACCTGAAGCTTGCGAACATGGCCTGCAGGCAATGGTGATACCTGCCACGATGATCTAGCCGACCGGAGATTTTACCGGTGCCCCTTGGCCGAGGATGAATCGTGCGGCTTCTTCAACTGGGTGGACCCGGATATGTACCACCCACATCTCACCCTTTCTGCATGGGATAACTGGGGGAGCAACCCCTTCGTGGTGCTACCACTGACCAAAAAAGATAGACCCCGAGTACGCCTACGGTGCTATTCAACGACCACAACGGGCATACTGCATTGACTACAAGGCACGCTTTCGATTGTATAAGAACAATCCCAACTCACACCTCCTGCACCATACAGTGGAGTGCGAGCCAAAACAGAGTAGGCGCCTCAGCAAGTCTCCGCCAACGGCCAATGGACCAGAAGTGCAAGAGGGTACCGCCTCTCGAAGAGGAAGAGACAAGGGGAAGCAGCCGGCCGAAGTTCACACTACGCAACAAATCCTTGAAGGGTTACTTAGACAATCCGGGAACCCGGGTGATATTAACATAGGGGATGCCAGGAATCGGGATGACATGCCCATATGGGAGGGCAGAAATCCACATAAAGACCAAAAAGTTCGGTCTTATACCCTCAAGGCGTAGGGCATAGGCCACCCAATCGACCGCGACTGGGAGAACTGCGCATCACCATGGAGTTCTTTCATAAGAGAGATTGAGCGGTATCCGACAACACAACGCATAACTTACACAGGAACAGTAATGTGCAAAAAATATTGTACATCATTCCCACTCTACCCAGATAGGTGGAATAACCACTTGTTCCACCATGACAAACAGTGCCTTCCTTAGTTTGTTCATTTGGCAATTTCTTTCCTACTATAATGCCCTTGTAATATAATCTATTGCTTATTTCATCATCTGCACTTTCGTTGTATGAGCCATAATATGTGTTCAACAAATAATTTAAGTCATTCCATTGCATATATTTGTTTTCAAATATTTCATCATGTGAACAAATGAGACATTTTATGTGACCACCAAATAGGTTGGTGCTAGTTTCCATTGCATAGACAATCTTGCAACCATCATTGTTATCTTGAGAGGAGATTTCAACCTCATATGCTAAGCACCAACCTAGCGACCAATGCATTATAACTACTTAAATCATTTGCCATTTCATGTGACTAGTAACTCCATTCATTAATAATCTCGCAACCACCAAATGGTCATGATTTAAATGCAATGCGCACAACTAAAAGCTATGCATAATTAAATGGAACCGATTACAGAAATTTTACCATAACGACGAAAATGAATAAATTCAGTGTGGCATCTCCCCATCCACATGTGATCAAAAATTGCGTTCGTCACCAAAAATTCGGATCCGTCCTTATTTTCCCTTTTCTTTTCTCTTTTCTTTTTCTTTTCTTCTCTTTTCTTCCCTTTTTTCTTTCTTCTTTTTTCTTTTCTTTCTTTTTTCCCGTGCTGATCGCGCGATGGGCGCTCTGTCGATGCCACGTGGTGCGACTGAGATTAGTCGCGCCACGCTGGCGCTAGTGGTCTTTCTGTCACTGCCACGTGGCACAACAGGCGGCTATTTTTGCAAAAAAAAAATCAGCGATATATTTTTGTAATTTACGTATAAAAAATTATTATTAAAAAAAATCCTTGCGAAACGGTTGACCCAGAAGCATCAGAAAACATGCATATTTGGTGCAGCAATGCGCTGATTAATTGGCATTATTGGCCTACAACCGACATTGTCCATGTTTTCAATAACGGCATCTATTTTGTGCTAGCTGATATAGTTATGTTCTCGTAGAATTCATAGGCATCTTTTACATATGAAGTTGCTATAACCTTCTTCCGCAATGTCAAAATTTTACGCAGGTGTTTAGGAATAGTTACTTCGTCTATTCGAGAAATATATATATATATATAGTACAATTACCTGGGACACTAAGGTGCCTGGGCACCATGATCCAAAATGAGTATTTTTCATATGTATTTGTATGCGAAATTTTTTGAAATTTTTAGGATGTTGAGTTCAACTAGTTTACTAACTAGTTCAAACAAGTTTGAACTGAAATTCAAATTAAAGTTTCCTTTTTTGATGATAGTTTGATTGTAGGTATGTGTTGATCATACATATAAATCAGCAAAGTATGTAATCTAAATTCATTCAAATCTTCAAATTCGTGTATATTTTTTTAAAGATATGTGTTTCATTTGAATTCTTATAGATGTGTATATACCCTAAAACTAGAAGTTTTGAAAAATATATCCGAATTTGACTTGAATTAACGCATTTAAAATCATGGTGCCCAGGCACCAAGGTGTCCCATATTGTTATCCTATATATATATATATATATATATATATATATATATATATATATATATATATATATATATATATATAGCAGTGGTCCGTTCTTCCCACGTCATTAATTGTCGCTTAATTGCCCTGCTTAATTGCCCTACTTAATTGCCCTGCTTAATTGCCCTACGCAAGAAACGAAGCGTTGCTTTAATTAGCCAGCTTTCGCAAGAAACGAAGCGTTAAAGATAGATGTTTGATTTTGTGAAGTATTTTTTTTTATTTTTTAATCTTTATTTTTCGTTATCAATTTTGTTTTTCGTAGCAACGCACGGGCATGTAACTAGTATATATAAACTCTGACCATTAATTTTTTTTTAATAATATGTTAGTTAGAAATATTTTAAAGTATTTCTCATAACAAATGTAATAATACTATTTAGAAACACCCAAATCTTTAGAGAAAAACATGTAGATACCGAAGCCGACCAATGCAGTTATTATCAGATTTTGCCAAATCCTAAGTAGGGGTGAAAACGGAACGGAAAGTTTCCGACTGTTCCGAAGAAAAACGGAAACGGAAGCACTTTTTCGGAAACGGAAACGAAAAATACCGGTACGGAAACGGAAACGAAAATTTTTTGTCGGAAACGGAAACGGAAACAGGAGAGCCAATTCCGGCGGAAACGGAAATTCCGTATATGTTGAACCGGAAACTAAAAACGGAAACGGGCCGGAAAGAGGAATGGGCTTGGCCCAAAAATGAGAAAGGAGAATTTATATTTATTTTCGAATTAAAATAATTTCATAAATACAAATGGTTTTATATAAAATATTAAATGGAGTTCAAAAATTTCAAAAAATTCTCAAAAATACTTTGTAACATTTTGAACTTAGAAAAATTATTTTCAGTATTATTTTTTTTATAAATAAAATAATTTTATAAATCTAAAAATAGCAAAATGGTATTTATAAACTCCAAAAAATCTAAGATAAATTTTAGAAATCATAAATGAACATCGAACAATATTATACAAATTTTAGGGTGTTAAACCTTTGTAGTTGGTGGAGCAAACGGATATCTATAATAATTATATGGACGATGACATGATGGTCTGATATGGGAGACAAATAACGTGCCTTCAGCTGACAAATTTTAGAAAAAATTTGTAGCGATACCAGTGAACATAACACTATTTTTGTATCCACCTTGGAGGTGGAATGGGCTACATTGTTCTTATGGTCATGTATATTGTGATGCTCTACTATGTTCTTGTAGAATTTTTCGCTTTCGTTTTCGTATCCGTTCTGCATTCGTTTCCGTCACTATCCGTTTTCGTATCCGTTTCCGGGGTTTCCGATTTCGTTTCCGTTACCGGTAAAAAATGTGGAAACGGAAACGAAACAGTCATTTACCGACCGTTTCCGTATCGTTTCATCCCTAATCCTAGGCTCCAAACGTACGTGAGATAGGCGGTCAAATTGAAGATCAACCTTATGTTAGCACTGTACTGTTCTCCTCCGCCCACTGTGCTTAGTTCTATAACACTTCGGCGTAGAATTCTTTGAGTCTAGGTAGCTTATTATAGAGCGGATATGTGTATGTATAACACTTTATTTATATTTATATTATCAATTTGTGTCAAAAGATTAATAAAAAAATACTATATTTAAATATAACAAAACATTATATATTACTGCAAGGCGATGTGTGGCAAATCTCATCATCATCGCAGTTTCGCATGGGCTACACAAATCGCGGCACCAAAGAGCGTTTTGTAGGGATCTTCAAGATGATCAAGGGGTTTGCTGAACCTAAGGTTTTAAATTTCGGTTTTGGATTGTATATTGGAGGTGATCAAAATCCTGACGAGATATCAGAATTTCGGATAAAATTCAAAAAATAAATTTCAAATCTGACTGTTTTGGACCGAGATTTCCGAGATCTCAACAAAAACTGCCAAGATCTCGGCAAGAAACACCGAAATCTCAACTCAAAAAACATAAAATCCGATCAAAATATCTTATGTTCACATAACAGACGGTTTTAAACAAAAACCATCTGTGATGAGTCATCACAGACGGTTTTTGTGATGTGTATTTTTGAAAATTTTTAATTTTTTCATTTCGTCAAAATTTGAAATCTCATCCTTAATCAAAATCCAAAATCTCGACCAAAATTCCTAAAATTTTATCGAAATTTTAAACCTCGACTGAACCAGCACATGCGTGCGAGTTAACAGTATCTTGTTTTCATTCTCGTTGGCCTGTACGTTTTCGACAGAAAAACCGAGTCAGTGCCTCAGTGGCACCGGCCTGCTTTGGAGATTCAGATTCATCGGCGGCGTTGCATTGGATTCTGAGTCTCTGAGACAGTTCGGTCAGTCCGTCTGCACCAAGCATAGATATGTACGGTGGAAGGAATTAAAGCCCACTGGGAACATGTTGCATTGGATTCTTTTTCGACAAGTGTAATATCAACTCTATTATACGGGGGAGTTTTGGAGGCCAACCAGGGCCTCCACACATCTTCCTGTCATTTTGCAAAAAAAAATCCCTCGGCTTTCTCCAAATTAAGGATAAGTCCCTATAAAATTACAAAAAGGTCCTTGGTATTTTTTTTATATTTTTTTAACCTCAAAACTGTGAGGGTAAAAACTATTTTTTCCAAAATAGACCATGTATTCTTCCGAATAGCGTTTAGGTCCATTCTTCATCATTTTACGAAAAAAAACTCCCGTTAAATATAAATCTCAAACGAGCTCTTTTCTAATTTTTCGGAGTAACGCTTAGGTCCAAGAAAATTATGAATAGGCCCCTGTTCCTTGCGTCTAGGTTCTTTCTCTGTTTTTCTAGAAAAAAATAATTTCGTCAAAAAAAATATGTGTACAGCTCTATCTTTAGAGTTTTTTTTGGCAACTCGATCTCTAATATTTTCGAAAACATATATTATTACCCGATGAATGCATAGGGTGTTAAACTCGGCAAAAGAGGGTTCTTTCTCCATTTTTCCCGAGAAAAACAAATCCGTCATGTATTATTTATTTATTTATTTATTTGCAAAAGGCCTGTTGTTATGCAAATTCATTGACGGTTCCTACCTAGCGTGATTTTTTTTAAAAAAACCCAAGAGAACAAAAAAAACGCTTATATCCTTCTACTTTTTTTTAGAAAGAAACTTATATCAAATTTCGCACGATGCGGTAACGCACGCTACCCTGCCTAGTTTATATAAATCTTAAGAGAGATTTTACTGTCTTAGACGTACCAAAATTTACATTAAAGTAATAAAAAGAGGTATAAAAAATTAAAAAAAAAGAAACTAACTTTTGGTACATATTGATACTACCGTAATATAAATTTTGATAGCTTCTGAGGATGATAGAATCTCTCCGATCTTTTAACAAGCAAAACAATTAACAATATAATCAGCATAAATCTTGAAACAAATAAAGAAGTAAATAATTATGGTCGATCTTTCATTTTCTTTAATATTTTTTTGAACGGATGATCTGGTCGATACATCCACATGGGGCTGTTCAAGGGGAGGCCAGTATAAACCATGGGCCCAGTATAGCCGGCCGACCACCTCGCTCTCGCCGCCACCCTCCTACTCGCCTCCGCCACTTTCAAAGCCCCTCCCCACGTCAAGCACCTCCTCCGCTCCCTCCCCAGTCACCACCTCCCACCCCATCCTCCTCTCCCTCCCACAAACCATAGCGTCGATCCTCTCCTCCGACCCCGCCTCTACCTTCGGCTCCCACCAAGCCCACCGTCCTCTTCACCCACCCCTCCCACCCGCCGCCCTGGTGGGCCCAAGGATCAACCAGTCGGGCGCCTTCTTCAACCTCCGCCCACCCCCACCCACTCCCTCTCTCCTCTCCTCCATGACTAGCTGAACTGCCTCCTCCCTTCCCTCTCTCTCTCACGCCGGTGCCCCTCTCTCCGTGTGGATGAGAACCCCAAACGTCGCCGCCTTATCTCTCTTCCCTCCCCCGCGCCCTTATCCCCTCCCCGACCACCGGCCGTTACACAACCATCGCCGTCTCTTTCGGCTGGCCACCTCGCCGCCCACACCTCCCCATCTGCTATAACCCCACCCCCATGCCCCCTTCTCCTCACACTCCTCCCTCTCTTCCCCTGCGCTCTCCTCCCTCTCCGGCCGCCCCCACCGCCCTCTCTCTCCAACCTCCAAAGCTGAACCATCGTCGCCCAGGCTTTGTGTAACATCCCAACTTTTGATTTTCTTGCATTTATTGTGCCTTTTAAATTTTTGAGAATTTTATGAAATTTATTTGGATTTATTTTGAATTAATTTGAATTAAGCTATTTTTTGAATTAATTAAATATATAAAAAGGTTATATAAAGTTTTGTTCAAAATATTTTATTTGAGTTCAAAACATCTCAATATATTTTTCAAAATTTTCTACAATTTTTTTGATATTTTTACTATGTTTCTTAGCTTATCTGAATTTATAGAAGTATTTTAAATAGAAAATTCAGAAACTAGAAAACCCTAAACGAGTCGAACCCCAATGGGCCCAGCTTGAATCGACCCAGCCTAACCCACGTCGAAAACTATTCAATCCCTAACCCTATTGGCCGGACCATCGGATTCCGATCCAATGGTTGGGATCGTTGCCACGTTACGCGTGCTTATGGGCAATTGATCGCGAGACGCGTGCACCGCCATGATACTACCACATCACCTTATCGTGTGCTTGCCAGACTCCGCCATTGCAACGAACCCAATGCGGTTTTCGCGTTCTACATGACTCCCGACGACCCTATTTAATGCCTTGCCTCACGCATTGTGAAGAGCACCTCGAGCTGTGTATTTGCCCTAAAGTGCTGTCTCTTGATTCACCGCCGTCTAGCCATACAATCTCGTTGAAGTTTGAGGTGTGACCGCCATGCGTTTCGTTGCTTTCCGTCGTTGTTTAGCTGATTCCGCCGCAACTAAGCCCGGATCTGGACTCACCTTGTTGAACCAATGCAGTCCTGCCGTTGGAGCATCACCGAAGCACTGTCGAGCTGGTCGTCTTCTTCACTGCCGGTCGAAGCTCACCATCATGCCACCACCGGAGCTTCGTGAAGCATCTTAGCCATTGGATCAACATCGCACGGCCCAGGTTTGTCCACATGTGCACATCTCACCATCTCTGTTCAGATTAGATCCGAGCCGTTGGATCTAGGATAAAAGGGATAGATTGTGCCACGTAGTTCTTCTTCAAAGTAGATTAGATCTATTCAGAGCCACTGGATCTTGGATGTGTGGTCTAGATACGTCCACTTGTCAAATCCAGGGACATGCCATGTAGCTCTTCAATTCTTCAATTTAGAGTTAATATGAGCCGTTGATTTTGTATTAAACGGTCCAGATCCAACCACACAAAGATCCAATCACAAGCTGCCATGTAGCGCGGGACATTCAAAGCAACCCAGCCGAGCCACAATCGCGTTGACGTCAGTAATGACATCACTGTAGCGGGCCCATATCAGCCTAATAGTGACTTTCTAAACATATATTTATTTAATTTATTTGTTTGATGATGTCAGGAATGTCTTCATAAAATAAATTTTCTGAAGAAAAATATTTTGGCCGAAATTGTTTACAAAGCAATTAAGGCCGCATGAAGAGAATTATCCAATGCATGATTTGAAGCTAGCTCTGTAGTGCATATGCTTCGAGATAGTTAAGGTCGCATCAAGAGAATTATTTGACGCATGATTTGAAGTTAGCTCCGTAGTGCATGCTTTGAAGTTAGCTCCGTAGTGCCACATGTAAGGGGTTGTGTGCCATTTAAGTGAAGGTTGTGTGCCATATGAGTGAATCTAAGGGGCTATGTGCCATACGAGAGTTTGGAAGTCTTGTTTTAGTCAATTAAGGACTTAACCTTGCAAGCCTTTGAACTGGGCCAAACATACAACCACATGTCTGGAATGGAGCAGGCCTAGTTGACTAATTTGTGATGTGTAGATTTTGGTATTGTTATGGTGGTGTGGATTTTGGGTGTACGAGTAGACTCATATTGGTCAAGAGGGGGGCCCTGACTGTGGTAACCAGTCTCTTCAGTGTTGAAACCTTAGCGGACAATACTAGGTTTAGACGGAGATTGTAAAGGCCTTATTATGATCACTCATTTGCATACTTTTGTATGGCAATTCACGGCTAATGTGATAAGTTGATTATATCTTGTGGGTAAAGTGTATAACCTCTACAGAGTGTCAAACCTATTCGAATAACCGTGTCCGCGGTATTGAATAATGCTCAGGAATTACAGTCAAGGGTTAGATCTTGAAAAATAAAACTTGGGAATGGGAGGTTGTGTGTCACTGGAAGAAAGAAATTTGGTTTATGTTGTGTGCCAGTGAATCTTTGGAAAATGAATGAGAAAGATACTTGGTAATGATATTTGATTTACAATCATTTTTATTTATACATGTTAATCATTTGTAAATGTTGCCTTGTGCCAAATAACCACTTCAGCCATTTAATATGAATAAACCATGCATGTAGTTAATAGACTTGCATTCTGTGCATGACTTGCTGAGTGCTCTATGTACTCACCCCCTTGCAACAATTCAAACACCAGTTGAGTAGGAGTTCCGTGAGGACTCAAATTAGGGTGCGAGCCCTGTCAGTTGCTGTTGGGAAACGCGGTATGCTACTCTAGCACAAATTAAAATTTCTACCGCAAACCAGAAAAGCTACTCGCAAGAAGGGGATCATAGATCTATTACCACTAGAAGCGCAGTCGCGGAATCCTTCGCACATCGTTGTAGTGGATCGTTCTCGCCGCGGATCGTCCTCGCCGCGGATTGTCCTCTCCACGCCGCAGTAGCAGCAGCGTCACCACAGCAGTCAGGGCCCATCTACGCGCTCAGCCCACGAGGTTCATTAATTACGGATCCAATCCGAATTAATGCGTCCCAACCCGTTAAGTGTGTGACCCTATAGGTTCATGCGCATTTGGACATGGATTCGGAAAACCCTTTTCTAATCCAATAGTCGGTAGCGGCTCCTTGCAGAGCATGGCAACTCCCAAACGCATATGATTAAAGTACTGATGTAATAATCCCTTTGCCAAACTATATGAAGATCGAACTCAAGGAGAGAAGCATGTCATCCTTTGACAGTTCAATCCATCTCTCGTATCCGTGATATATTAATAAGTTGTGATTGACTTCTCAATCACGGCATGGCCATGCACTTCCTTAATAATATCACACGAGTGGCCTAGACATATATCTCTGTTACATTGGAGTGGCAAATTCCATCTTGACTGCTCACTTCCCTCTGCATGGTTCATAGTAAACATGAAAGCTACCTTTATAACTATCCAGTTAGGAAATAGTGTTTGGTAACCCCAAGGTAAACTATTACACATGTAGGGAATACGACAATCTCAGGTCTAAGGATCATACATCTACTATGTATGAGATACACTGATGACACATAAGAATGTAACATTCTCGTAGTGTCCCATTGTGGGTCTATCTAACCCATGTTCTTCAACATGCGTCCATAATGTGTTGATGATATCTCCATATCCCATAATCTATTAAACATGATCATCGAACAATACATGTGCTGATCTATTCATCGTTGTCCTATACGATGATATCCGATTAGAGATATTTATCGAATTATATCAATAAGTAAAGAGCTTCATAAACAAGTCACACACTTGTTGATCAAAACAATGATATACATTCATTGGACTAATAATCATATTATTATTCATAAACATAGTCAAGTTACAATCATCCATATGATTGCCTCAAGGGCATAACACTAACAGTTGCCTGTTGCAAATTGATAGGTTACTACGAATTTTTCATTTTTGCTGTAGTTTTCTTTGCTTTTGAGTGTTGCCATGCGTGGCGTATTATCAAAAGTTGACCAAATAGGTTATATTAATAGATAAAGTCCTTATTTATTATTTCACTGTGTATGATTATAATATTTCATGTATGTTGAGACTGTGTGCACGAGCGTAATCCTGGACTAGTACTGAATAGACATAGGGTCCAGATTTGCGAATTTAGGTACCAACACTCCGCCGCCTCCCTCCCACCCTGGCCCCGTCGACTCCACCTTACGCCGCCGCCTCCCATCCGCCGCCTCGGCTTGCCGGCCGGCCACACCGTCTCGCTGCGCAGGTGCCCACGCGGTCGTTCACCGGGTGCACGGTGTAACACCCCAACACCAAACGTGCTCTGAATGTTATTACCACAAGCTCAACCATAACAAAATAATTCAATTGTACATACATTTAATCAAGTATGCTAATAAATTTTTTGATCTTCACTAAAAATTTCAGTAGCAACATTGTTGCAATATGGGTCCCAAGACAACATAACAATCATAGCAAATATCCATTTTATATCCTAATTTCAGCAAGCATCCTAATTAAAAATCACACAACCCAAATGAGCCATGATGACAAACATGGGCATAACCGCATAAGCGACTACATAACATTCATCTTATGCCTAAAAACAACTAGGAAGGCATTCTAACAATTAAATTTAGCAACAATAATATAACAAAGCTAGTTCAACAAATAGGCTCCACACAAAACTCCATTCCTCTTCGGAGCACGAGGGTGTGTAATCAATATGATCAACTAGAGCACAGCCACAAGACAAGCAAGAATCCATGATTGAACAACTAAATTATTCTCTAAGGTGAAAGTTCTCCAAAACTACTTATTATGAATGGCATGGCATGTGAAGGTGAAGCTATATCCCATCCCTTCATGACGTCCTCAAAGAACCTAAAACAACATTAAACAACAAGCGTGAGTCTAAGACTGTAACATCCCAAAAATTGCTTTTAATATATTTAGTATGTTTTTGGGATTATTCGAAATTTTTCGTAATTAATGTGAATTCAAGTTTATTGAAATAATCGCATTAAATAAATATCACGCATTTTTGCATAAGCATAACATTCAAAATTTTGTTGATAATTAAGATAATTGGTAGACGAGAGTGTTCGCTTCAAATATTTTCGAAAAATATGTTATATAACGTAAGTCGTTGATTTTACAAAAATCTGTACATGTGTCTGATTCACTAAAAGATTTTTTACGAAAAATCTAAACGTCGAAAATTCGCGAAACCAACTTTGTTAAGTTCCAAATAGTTCCTAGTATTTTAGAGGAATTTTTCAGATTTTTAGAACCTCTCTGTTATTTTTTTTCTCAACATGTTTTGAAAACGTATATGCGTATATATTTGTATACATAATACTGGACGTGTCATTCAAGGAGGACGATTACTCTTTGGCCGTTGCATGCACGTGTGTACAGCCTCTTCTAGCCATTCCATTTACTAGCAACGTTCCATTTACTAGCACATGAAGGCTTGAACTTCTAGCCGTTTCCTATATGCATGCATGGACGTTTCTTCCAGCCGTTGCATGCACATAATTCTTCAGCCGTTACTACTTTCCACGCATGAGCCGTTTCCATTTCTTTAGCCGTTCTCTTTTTCTTTCTAGTAGCATGCATGAATCCTGGACGATTCTACTTCCAACCATTTCACCCCACACGCACATACATTTCCTCCATCCATTTTTAGTTGTCTCTTCATTCTCTCCAAGCGTTTCTAGCACACATGCATGCTTCACCACTCCACACGCATATGAATCTCTTTAGCCATTTCTAGCCGTCCTGTTCATTGCACTCCAGCCGCAACCAGCCATGTACTTCTCTCCATTGTTCATTCTAGCCCATTCCAGTGAGTATTTCCTTTGGTTGTTACTCCTTTGTCTCCGGCGACGAGCGCTCCGGTGGTACTAGAACAGCTGCCGTCGACGCCGACCTTCGGCTCGCCTCCTTCCGCGCTTGTCGATATGCGCTACTGCTCGCCGACTGGACTGCACGCCACCCTTCGTTGCCCATTGTCGATCGGTACTCTCTCGCATTTCTTTTGTGCGCGCTCTATCTGTCGATCGGATGATCTCGTTACATGCATTTGAGCGTGTATATTAATATATATATAATAGGTTGCATGCCTGTGTAAATTTCTATACGCATGTATATATACACGTATAGAATGGATGCATGTGTACGCAAGGCCATTCGCCCCGCCGCCGCGCGCCTTCGCCGAGTTGCTGCCCTGGCCGTTGTCACCGGCTGCATCCGACTGGCTGCGTCCGACCAACCGTGTCCGACCGGCTGCGTCCGACCGCGTCCGGCCGACTGCACTCGCCGTTCCACTCTGGTCGTCCGGCTGTTCTCTGTTTTCTTTTTCTCGCGAAGCAAATGCCAAACCGATCTCTCTCTCTCTCTCTCTCCCTCACGTAATAGAAGCTTGAAAGGAGTATATGTATATATAACGTGAATAGTACCATACATGCATGAGAAGAAGTGGTACGTAATTCATTTTCCTAAATTGCGAATTTTGTCATTTTCATTGCAAATTCATTATCAGTCCAAACTGCATGCAACAAATTTTGTTAATTAGTAAAAATTAATACCTTTCTTTGAAAATTTTACTGAAATTTTATAATTAAATTTATATTGATAAATTATTTGCGAAAAGTCTAAACCTACGAATTTTGTAGTCTTTAAACTATAAGTCCAAAAATGTCCAAATAAATTTTATAAATCTTAGAAAATGCCAAACTAATTATCTAGAAGTTTTCATGAAATTATGAATTAGTTTGATATGCGGCATTTCTCTGAATGTGTGTTTGTATGTTGTTTTGCGTGTTTATTTGGTTCTTTATCTGTTACGCGTAGACGTCGAGCTGTGTGAGGATGCGGATTTCGAGGACCAAGACTCGCTGCTTTACGAAAGCAAGTTGTGCTTTAACCATATTGCTCCTAGTTTTTGAAAAGTATTTTGATTTAAATTATGCATGCTATGTTGATTAAAATGAATTAATTTATTTTGGGTAAAATAGTTAATAAACCTAATTGTTAATTCCACCCTTGATGATAATATTTGTATGCCATGTATCCATTGTCACCTTAAGTTGGTTTATTTAGTTGGATGTTAATATTGTGCCAACACGGGAGGCTAGACCGTGAATAATTGCTTAGCCATGCTTACGTGAAATGTGTTTCAAATGGCAAAATAATATTGACTAATATTATACGGAATGAATTTTGGAATCAGTGTAATCTTGCCACGTGATGATGTGAAGTGTAGGTACCTTTGTGGTTCTACATGGTAACTAGTATTATTGTTGGCATGTGTTGCACAATAATCAAACTGGGGTGGGAAAATATTTAGACTGTGGCAAGTGGCAAGTGATTAATGGGGGGCCCGATGTGGCACATGGGAGAGATGTTGTTGAATTTGATTTTGTGAACTTTGGGTAGTCTTGCCACGGTCAACAAAAGGACTTAACCTTGCAAGCCTTTGAACTGGGCCTAACATACAACCACATGTCTGGAGTGGGACAGACCTAGTTGAGTATGATTATGAAGTTTTAGCATGTGAGACCTCAGGTGGTTTTTGTAGCTATAAATGTGGAAAGGAGGGTGTAGTGTTTACCGTATTGGTCTTACACCTCTTCAACGGTATACGTTGGCCCTGTACTTCCGCTCCGCAAAAGGGAAGGGACAGTGGGAACTATACCGGGAGGTATGCATGCGAGGATGGAAGTTTCGGAAAGACTTTGTTATGGTTACTCGCCTGTGTGGTGTTTAACTATATCGTGTGGGTAAAGTGTATAACCACTGCAGAGTGTACAAACTATTCGAATAGCCGAGTCCACGGTATTGGACATTGCTCGGGGATTACAGTCAAGGGTTAGATTTTCCAAAATAAAATAAAATGTGGAATGGATGGCTGTATGCCAGAGATAATTGCTAAAGTGGTTTAGGGCTTTGTGCCAAACTGTTGAAAAGAGATTGGTAACTTATTATATAATAAGGTTTTGCTGCTTTTGAATCTATTAAGATTATTTAATCAAAGCAAAACGCTGTTTGATGCAAATTAACCACTTAAGCCCTTCCTTTGGAAGAAGCCATGCATATAGCAATAGGATTGCATCTCTGTGCATGACTTGCTGAGTATGTTGTATACTCACCCTTACTTTCAACACAATCATCAGTTGAGGAGAAGACTACAACTTCGAAGAAATTAAGAAGGCGAAGTTCCACGAGGAGGCAATTATCTAGGAGTTGAACCTTGTCAGTTGCCTGTGGCATATTGATGGGAGTCACCGACGTTCTTCATTCCGCTGCTGATTATTTACTTTTGTTTTATAGGCCCTGCATGGCTGAATATTGTAAGGTGACCTTAAGGTCTTGCAACAATTTATATTAATGTTTTGAAGTACTTTATTTATATTTCTGTTGTGTATGGATGTGATATTTAACCCTGTTTGACTGTGTGTACTAGCGCGATCCTGGACTAGTACAGAATACACAGAGGGTCCGGATTTGCAGATTCGGGTCCCGACAGACTCAGCAAGTACACAATAAAACAATAACACAACCATTTATCGCATTTGCAATCAACAAGGGGAAGTCCACAACTCCATTGGTACATAAATAAGCAATATCATACTAGTTGTTACCTTGAACACCTTAATCATCTTCGGATGAGTCCACGACTCAATCTCATAACCATGTATCACAATCATCTCAAGAACATCATTCATCATTGGCAATGCAATGCAATGCAATTATGCTTGCATGCCCATATGCACCTTTCATAGCTTATAATGGTATAACTTGAGTGCACACCCGTCGATGTCACACTCTCATTCCCTTCCATCCCAGTGGAGGGGGCCTACTTAAGTAGGACTTACTCAAGAGCATGCAGGTCAAGTCATAAACCTTTCTCACCGACCTGGCACATGCACTCCAGATTAGTAATATGACTCACTTACCGACCTGGCTCATATGCACTATTCATGATATGAATGCAAGTGATGCAACAAATTCCATAAACTATTCACCATGAACCAACATCACCAAATAGTCGTCCTCAACATGCATTCACCACGACAATTTCAAGATCTCCAACATAAACAATAATCATATAAATTAGCGAGGTGATATTAATCAATTTAAACAACAATCCTTCATAACAAATTATCATTCTACTATGCACTTGCCTTTACCCATGAGGAGTGGAGTGGTGCGAGGTTGAGGCCACTCCTAAAGTCACACCTCCTGCAGTTAATATACAAATGTATTCATCTCAAAAGAAGTCATGCAACAACAATTTAATCGACAACCCAAATCACCCTCACACCAACTCATCACCCGATTGCCAACCCTTCCAACTCACGGGACATAACCACCCTTTGCTATCCCAGTGGCCAAAACACGAAGAAGTCTCAGTCTAAAGCCCGAACTTAGTGACCCAAAGATTTCATACAATCTATAGGTAATAACCTACCAATTCCTAATTATTCCCTTTTCTTTATTAAGTTATCTAGGCTCTCAATTCCACTTCGAAGACTGCTCTGTCCACACACACAGGATAGCAGACTTCAAAAGCTCAAAACAAATGTTATACAGCTCCAAACTAAGCAAGCAATGACATTTTTGAAATCTAAAGGAAATTTCCTAGATTTCTCTAGTTATTAAAATAATTTGATTTAGCTTCTAGGTGGCCCTAATTCTCAAATCACCGAGACGACACCCAATAGCAAATAGAATCTACATAGTTAGTTTCAATAGGCCATAACTTTTGACACTCTTATCCAAATTTCATGTTCTTGATCTCTAATCAAACTTAAGACAATAATCTAAGTTTTTCACAACATCCAACCCTTATGTAACTAATCCAAAGGGCCCCAAAATGCAACATGAACTTAGCATACAGAACAACTAGAAGTCTGATCTTCCAACTGTGATCCAAATCTGGATAGCACACTTCAACAGATCATAACTAATGTTATATGAATCCAAATTAAGCAAATGATGATATTTTTAGAATCTAAAGGAAATTTCTCAACTTTTTCTATGTATTTAAAATTTTTGATTCGGCTTCTAAATAGCACTAAACATCACAAAACCAAAACTTCTGCCAGCAGCAACAAACTCTGGACAGTAGACACAAAAATGACCATAACTCCTAAACGGCTGAACCAATATTCACATTCTTGGACTCCAATTAAACTTAAGGCAACGATCCACAATTTCTTCAACAATCAACCCCTCTGATAATAAATCTAGGACTTCAAATCGCAACTCCAAAATCGGGTTTTGCTCAGCCCGAAAATCACAGAACTTCCCCCAAAACTCAGATCCACCAAAATCCACCAAATCCTTCAACCCTAGAACACACAAATCTAGTAGGCTCCTCCTAGTTACAGCAAGCAAGTCACCATAAGCCCTAAAAAAGATTTACCTTCACTTACCCTCTAGGAGGAGCAAGGAGGAGGAGCTCGGCTGCAGCAGGGAAACTCGGGGGCAGCAGCCGGAAGAGGAAGCTAGGAACCAATAGCTAGCCAGGGGAGATGCCATGAGGAGGAGGATCCAGGAGGGAGGCGCCATGAGGAAGAGATCCAGGAGTGAAGTGGGAGGAGGAGGAGCTCTCGAGTGGGAGTGAAGTGTGGGTGTGTTAGGCTGGCAGTGGGGAGTGGAAGTGCAACCACCAAGTGGGGAAAGTGAGGAGAGGGGCAGGCTAGGGTTAGGGCAAGCCCCCCTCCTACAAGGGCCCAAAAGCAGCCCACTAACGATCCACAGCAGCTAACCAAACCCTACGGCCCACAAACAACCCAAAGACACTAGCCACACCATGCCTCGCTAACAAAGAACCCAAAATAATAAACAACCTTACTGAAATATTACAATCAATGCACCTAATGCACCATGGACTCGGTCCACCAGCCCACCTGTCAGTCAAATGGAGATTTCCCCTTTTATTTTAATTCTCGCGAAAATCAATTATGACATCATGCTCAAGTCATAATTTGGATTTTATTTTGAAAAATAACCCCAAAAATCCAAAAATTACCGTTGACGTCAGCATTGCCATTATTTGGATTTTCTTTAGAAAAATATTTCCAAAAATTGGGAAAAATCTATTTTCCTCATTTTATGTGTTTTCAAACTCCCGGGAGCCCGTTTTTGCCCCTTCGAACTCTGATTGGCTTCATTTTTTTTCTTATAAATTCATCTAAAATCCTAAATTTCTATTTTATGTTAGTTTGGTATTTTATTTGAATTTATTTAGATTTTATTTGAATTTTGATTGTTTTCACGTATAGATTTCGGAGAGTCCGAAGAGTACGTGAGCGACGACTTTGAGCAACTACTTGTCGAACCAAGCAAGTCACATCTCCTTGATCTTATTAATTCTTGTTTTTAAATTTAAATTAATGCATGCTAAATTATTATGAATGTAATTTCTATCACAATTTTAAATTCATAGTTATACCAGAATTGTTAGACACCTTTGAAATTTGAATTCCTATGCCATTGTAAACTTAAGAAAAATATTAATTATTATATGTTGTTACTTAAAAATTGCTTAGACATGCTTAGAACTGAACTTAGAAAATTTTGGAGAATTCTATGCCAAATGAAAATTCTTTTAAAATGAAAAGTCATGATTCCATTATTCCTCAGAAATGTTATAATTGAAATGAAATGTGGTTTGGACTGGGCGAGAATTGTTAGATTGGTGGTTTTTGGGTCGTTGAAAGCTCGCATAGTCAATTAAGGACCAGTCTGTGAGTTTATGAACGTAAGGTGCAATAGTGCTACCACAAGTATGGTATGGGACTGACCTGGATGTCCGTTTTGTGTCATTTCAATATTAATTATGCCATTAGGTTGAATGTGGGGATGATTAGTCTGCCACACGGGGCAAAAAGGGGTTTCTGGAATCGGGCGATTTTAACCCTACTGGCGGTGAAACTTTAGCGGGCATAATTACTTGGGATGAAATCTTATAGGGTATTGTCATGACTTTCTCTGCCACATACCAAAGGAAGTGTGTATTTTGGCAAAAAAAAAAGAAGGATAATCATGTCTTGTTGGTAAAAAGATGTACAACCCCTGCAAAGTTAAAATTAATTGATTAGCCTCACCCGCGGTCATAGGCATGCCGAGCCGGCCTCTCATATATTAGAATATGGTAATTTAAAATTTGGTTTATAAAAATGAGATTGGGATGGCGTGAATCCATAGAAAATTTTGTATAGTTCCAAGCATGATTCCTGAGTTGAAAATATTTAAAATTGAAATTTCCTTATAATTATGCAATTGAAAAATTATTTAGAATATTTAGAAAATTATTACTTTATGCTAAATTCAATCTTATAACCTTCCTCTTGTCACCCTTACATTAATACTAAATATTTTCGGTGTGACTTGCGGAGTACGTTTGTACTCACCCTTGCTTACTCTACTGCTTCAGAGGAGGAGTTCTACGATAGTGAGGACCAGTTGGACTAGGCCGCGTCCCCAGTCGATTGCCTGTGGTAATTTAATTGGCCTTTTTCTATTGTTCTTTATCTCCGCTGCTTTTATTTATTTGTTTATTTATTTGTTGGCCTGTGTGCCATTTATTTTGTTACTTTGGATAATTATTATTAATAAAGTACGTTGAATATGCTGTGATTTTATTTCTACTGTATATATTAGCTACCCTAAACTAATACAAGATACACAGAGAATTTCATAAATATTTTTCCGAGGTACGACAGGCAGCGAGGAGGGTGGTGTGGGCATTCGTAGAGCAGAGGGCGGTGGCTGGAGTTGAAAGTTGCAGGTATATGTGCCTTGTCTTGCTCTCTTGTGGCAGTGTATGTGGCTACTGCCATTGTGGTACTAGTTTCATTACGAATGGGTAAATGGGGGAAGGGAGTATAATGCATAATACTAGTAAGTGGTGATCACTACAGTGTTTGCTGTCTAGTACATGAAGTTACACTTCGAGTAAATTGGCGATGAACGATGACAGCCTCGGTAGTACACAATGGCTTGCTTTGGAAAGGCTGGCATAAGAATGGCAGACAAGTCAAAATACTACAGTGGCATCTGAAAAATAACACAAACCATAGTTCACAGAATATATTCCTGCCCTGTCCAAATAAATAATGAAATAACAATGCACATGAACATTTGATCAACCAATATTGAGTAGCAACGATCTATTTTGCTGATTCTATATAGATAATACCATGCACACATCCGCTTTTAAATGGCTCATCCAAAGCTGCATAACTGGTCACACTGTTTATGATTATGAAAGGAAAATTACAACTTGTCATCTGTTTAGAACATTGGCAAGTTTTATTCCTTACAAAAGTTATATTTGGTGGAATGCTTTAGGTTGATTGTTTTTCCTTGAAAAATTTTAGGCCATGTTTGGATGGGCTAAAACTAATTGTTAGCTGACTAACGGCTAGAGCTAATTGTTAGTCAGCTAATAATTAGTTCATCTAAAATTAGTAGCTAATAATTAGTTCATCTAAAATTAGTCTAGGGCTGTTTGGATACATGGCTAATGGTTGGGCTAATTTCTTAGAAAAGTCATGTTTGCCCCTCATAACGGACTGGGGGTGGACGCACGAGTGAGGAAGTGAGGATAAAGCCCGCGTGAGGGTATTTCAGACTTTTTTCAGCGTGTTACCTACTATTAGCCCAAATTAGCTCCCCTCCACCAGCTAATGGACTAATTGTTAGCTGAGGGGTTGGCTAAAAATTAGCCCACCTATTAGTCTTCCTGTTTGGATAGACTAGGACTAATTTTTAGCCAGCTAACAATTAGTCCTGGGATCCAAACATGGCCTTAGTCAGTTGTTTGTTTCACTTTATTACTTTACAACTTGATATCTAGAACATACATAATACACTGCAATATATGTTAAATTTTTATATATTTGTCAATAAATAAGATAGATATGGAACAGTCTAAGTTTTAAACAATTCTTTTTGTTTATATGAACTACCGATCAATCAGGTTGCGAACTTTAATGTTCGCCATAATGCTTTGCATCTTCTATTAGATTTGTTTCCCCTTGAAGACCCGGATGTGACAAAGAAATTTTTTAAATAATAATAATAGAAATATTATGTCAAAAATAAAACCATTTGACTTGACGATAGAATGACAAGAGGGTGATGTGGAGGTTACATAGGTGACCTCTCAACAGTCCGATTGGCGATAGATCTCCTGTTGCCAATTAAAATGTAGACAAATAGCTATCACCATTTGGACAATTCCGTGTCGCCACTTCAACTGGCAATCACTTCCCCCTAAAGTTACGCCCTATCATTTGAACAACCCCCAATTGCTGCTAGATCGTTTTAACCGTGTCTAGGGAGTTCGAAGTCTGTGTTTTTTTTTTTTTTTTTTTTTTGGGGGGGGGGGAGGGGGGATGACATAGCTATATGCGAAAGTGTGGGAAAAAAACTTTGGCAAAATTCAGACCTATTTTATCGCTTGATGGTGGAGTTCATTTTAGGCATATATAGTAGAAAAAATTCTTTATCTGCACTGAAAGTTAGTCAGGTCCTTGAAATACCATCGAAAAAATGCTCGTTCTGTTATTGCCACTGGATGAAAACTTTGATCTCATTTTTGCCTCTCCCCGTCGTTAAATGCCCGTTATCTTGTATGTAAAAAGATGATTCTACCCATCTTCATCCTCAAGTCCACATCAACATCAACCATGACCATTCTCAAACCAAAGTCAAGCCTATCACATGCTCGAGTCCAACACTCCCCACCCCAAGCCCGCCACATCCCCGCCCCGCCTCCCTCCTCGGCCCCAGGCGTTCCGGAGCCCGGATCTGGTGGGCCCACAGTTATGTGGGGGAGGGGGGTGCGAATGAAGAGCGGGTGCTCATCCTCGTCGAAGCGGAGGCCGGTGTGGGAGAGTTGTTTACTGCACTAGCCCCTGAAATCATTTTTTTTTTTGCGAAAATGGACCCCGTATGAGAGGAATAGCGAAAGTGGCCCTGTGCAGCGGCGGGGTAGCGCTGTAGCCGGCTTACAGCAGGGGGCCGGCACTGCAAGCTGGCTAGACCCATCTCCATCAGATCGAGAGCTCAAATCACCTTCCTTTCACAGTTCGAAAGGTCCACCCCATATGAACTCTCTCGAACAACATCGTTACCATAAAACACAAACAAATCTTGAATATCTACCATGTAGTACCTACCATAGCAAATGACGCACGCGGATTAAATACTAACGTACAGTTCATCACATCCCTAATCAGGAACTACTCATTATACCAACATAGTCATTTCACCTACTACTACTTCCACTAACATCACACCAATCATATCCCAGTTTACGTACTACTCATTACACCACTACTGTCATATCATCTAATACTAGTTATACTATTACCGTCATTTCATGTAGTTCTTGTTGCACTAATACTGAGGTTTTATGTATTGCTAGTCATGCTAATATTCTACTGATTATAATAATATTACAATAATATTATACTAATATTCCAGAAGATTTCAAACTAACCTCCTTGAAGATGTGCTGAAGTTCACTAAATCTCGAGCAAGGTACAAAATAACCGTCCTAAAGAAAACCTACAAAATACGAATCCCGAATCAAATACTCAAAAAAAGGTTAACTCTAAATAAATTCCATCAAATTATGAACACCGACTAAATTGCTCTAGAATTCCGATTTTAAATTCCACTTTTTTTGGCCTCGCTAATTTTCCCCAACTCTCCTCTTCGCGCTCTTGGTTTTCTCAGCTCACTCAGAACTTGCTGAACTCCCTCAAAAAAAGTTTAGCCTCTCGCGACTGCCTGATGCAAATCAACGTTGTGCTTGTAATTTATAGCAAGGGCCTAACTCCATGCGTGGGAGAAACGAACGTCGGTTGATGGTTTCGACACTCAGATGGGACGGAGGGATGGGATGTAAAGATAAATCGCATACAGGTGGAAGCATTGCAGCGCATGAGAGGGGGACGCTCCAAAAGAGCCATCAGGTGGCAAACGCAGGGGGCTCGGGGGGGGCAGCAGGTGGTAGCAGCCAGGGTGGTGGGGCGGCCTGCAGCGCCACCCCTCCACTGCTCGGGGCTATTTTCGCTAATCTATCCTTATTGAGGCCTCTTTTGCTAAAAAAAATTGCAGAGCCCAGTACAGTAAAAATTTCGATGCGAGAGCGGTCGAAGTGACAGTGCCGACAGGAAAGGGGATGGCGGCAAGGAACTCGCTGGGGCACCGGGTGGACCCACGGGAACCGGAGCATCAATGGGGAGAATGACATAGATTACGTCTTCATCCAGTACGTAGACGCCATGGCCAAGCTCGCAGCCTATCTCGTGCAGTAGCGTGGAGCAAATTCTAGTCAGTAAGTAAAGTTATGGCATTTCCACTTTTGTGGTGGTGGTGGTTACTCATGTGATTGGGATTGGTTGCAATTGAAAAGTCACTTGAGATGCATGAGAATTTGCAAAATTTCCTTCACTGATGTCAATTCTCATAATTGTTTCCTGTTCTGAGTGGCTTCATGAATTTGCATCTTTTCAGCACCAGCCACAGCTAACCCCATTAAGCACACTGCACGCTAGAATATTTGCTTAAAAGTCAGAAAAATCTTTTCAGCACTAGCCACGACTAACCCCATTAAGCTAGTTTAAATGGTGTTCATTCTGATGACAGTCTTTCATAGATGTTGAGAAAGATTTGACTAAAAGGGAAACACCATCTATGGAGATGTTGGGTTTGGTAAAATGAAAGTTGCAATGTGCGTTATATTCATTATTGGATGCGACTGAGGCGGGGACGGACGACTGCAGCTGCTGCTTTTGCTCTCAATAGAGAAGCACATTTGATCGGGACATGATGGTTCCAAGCGTCTAGTTTTGTGTAATGCATGTTTGATTCTCGCTGTTTGGTTGCAAATTTTTTTATTTGATTCGGATTGTGAGCTTGAGGAGGAAGAAGGGCTTTGACCAAGGGGTAGGAATGTCATTATAAAAAAATCTGACAAAGTCAAGGGTTTGACACGACAAAGTGACAGGAGTGGTAAAAATAGGATGCAAATTGAGATTTGATGGCAATGAAGGAATGGGAATTTTTTTATTGACATTTCAGGGACCTGGCCAACTTTCAGTGGCAAATAAAGAGTTTTCTCTATATAATAACATGAAGTAACGTTTAATGTTCGAACAAATGAAACGATGGAGAATATATCATTTCATAATAAAGGCTGGGAGTACATGGCACATACGGTTCGGCTCAGTGTAGATGTTCGCCTTATTAGTTGTATGGTACAAATAGTCATCGACAAACTATGAACATAAACTACATCTCATATACATGTGCGCTTTTTGGAATTGAAAACAAGGGTGGATGGATGTTGTGTTCTGGGCGGAGGCCCTTAAAGCTCAGACGTGTAACTGTACACCACACATATGGAGTGCTTGTCGTCAAGGCGGCGTGGACGTGGCTAGCTGTCACATAGTGGCAAGCACAAAACTGCAGCTCGGATTAGCACAGCAACAATAAGAGTGTAGTCTATGTTGAGGTGAACCACCTTTTTATTGTTCCTCTCCCTGATCCTTTGATGCTAGAGGTCATTGTTTTGCCTCTAGAGTTTGACGTTCTATCTTCGAAGCTCTTTGTTGTTCTTCTTCTCCATCTGTAGCTGTTGTTGCACTTCTTGAAAGCGTATTAGGACTATCTAGATGTAAACTATCGTGTCTACGAAAAATGGTTTGTCCACCCATTTGGTGAATTTATAATCCACAGTCAGCAAGTAAAGAGAACATATTAGCAAGCGATACAGTGAGATATGCATGGAATGGCATGTAAGAATTGAAGTGGTTATCCCAAATAGAGGGCATCAGAAAAAAATGATGTCTCGGGCTGAAAACCATCGTTGTAAACCTAGACTACAACGTCGGGGTTGTGCTTTCATTGTGGCTACTTCTCGATGATGATTGTGTACTCACGTAGCGAATTTCTAGTGGTGTAGTAGTCTCATGTTTATAAGGGAAGATCGGGGCTAGGGGGATCGAGGTTGTGGGGACCCAAGATGTCTGAGTCCTCGAGGTAAGGGTTGTGGCATTGAAACCATGTTTGTCCCCATCTACCACCCTTCCCACCCCTCGAACTACTAGCTCTATCAGTCATTGTAATGGCTTCAAGAAGTTAGGTTGAGGCACATGGGGTATATATAGGTCGAGTGGGATGGGGGGCGGACTATACCCATAAATGCAGTATGGCTAGTGGCAATGTATTGTCACTTCGTCTGATAAAGCAGGGGGCAGTATGTTGTCATTTTGATCTAACAAAGTAGGGGCAGTGTGATGTCTACCCGGTTGATAAAGGAGGGGGCATTGTGTGGTTCAATCAGTCTGACAAAGCAGTTGCCAACATACTCTCAAGTAGGTCTTGTGGCAGTAGTGTAGTGAGTTCAGAAAGCTGGTGAGAGTTGCCAAATTAGTCAGGAAAGGTGTTGGACTATGATAGAGGAGGTTGTAGTATGTTGTAGTGGGCATCCGGTGAGAGTGGAGTTGTCCCCCACACACCAACACCCATCTCAAAGGGCATAATATGTGGCAGATAGTACAGCTAGGCCCCAAGCTACCTGTGGGATGTCCTCCACATCTGCGTCTGCTACCATCCTCGCATACTGGATCATGTGTTTGTCTATGTTGTTCCCATAGGATGAATAGAACATGACCCAACCGAAGAACCATAGTAGGTACGCCTCGAAGTGGTGATGCACGATGTACTCCCCCCCGCACCGTCGGCCATCCTCTCTGACTATAAAACATGAAGTTGTGTTCAATCATAGAAATGCAAAACCGAATGGAAATCTAGAAATGAAAAGGCTATTGGGAATAGTCCCACATTGAAAGTTGGGAGGGCTTGAGCATGGTTTATAAGGGTGAGGGAGCACCCCTCATCGAGCTAGCTTTTTGGGGGGAGATGGCCCAAGAGACCTTGGCCCATTGCTTGGGTTGGGCCTGGGAGTGTGCTGCAGCCCAACGACCTGGGATCCGGATGCGCTAGGTGTGGCGGTCTGGCTAATAAGTGGTATCAGAGCCTAGGTGCCCTAGGTGGTTCTTAGATAATCTCGGCCCGATGTGTGAAGGGGAGATTGTTGGGAATAGTCCCACATCGAAAGTTGGGAGGGCTTGAGCATGGTTTATAAGGGTGAGGGAGCACCCCTCATCAAGCTAGCTTTTTGGGGGAAGATGGCCCAAGAGACCTTGGCCCGTTGCTTGGGTTGGGCCTGCGAGTGTGCTGCAGCCCAAGGACCTGGGATCCAGACGCGCTAGGGTGGCGGTCTGGCTGACAAAGGCACTTACGTAGAACTACGTGAGCCGCTTCTAGGACGGTACATGTGCACTAGAAAAGGGTGTGTACCCTGCCTAGTGGGTAGCACACCCTTGAACCTTGCGAGCAACTAAGCTTGCCAATCCGGGTTGATGTCCTGAGGCACAA
The DNA here is from genome assembly GCA_036346355.1 of Rhipidocladum racemiflorum. NCBI lineage: Eukaryota > Viridiplantae > Streptophyta > Magnoliopsida > Poales > Poaceae > Rhipidocladum > Rhipidocladum racemiflorum. Next base: position 67,559,699 of record CM070580.1, on the reverse strand, counting down.
CCGCGTTCCTAGTGCATGGAAGACATGTGAGGTAACTGACATCCTTGAGTGTCGATGTCATCTCTCTGCACGAAAGGTGAAAGGTGTGCGTCTCCAGTCGCCAGCGATCGACAAGAGCCACTAGTAGGCTCTTATCATATGGAAATCTTCGGAAGGCACCATGCCTGTCATGCGCATCCGCGACCGTGGCCTTGACCATCCTCGCTATAGGGAGCAATCCCGACGTGCCCTCAAGCTGCGTGAAAACATAGTTAGTACGTTTATGTCAAATGATGATAACAACCAAATGCAAGGCTTAAATGACTCCACTAACCTAGGAATCCAATGCACATCGATCCTCCATGCCCTAATTGGGGTGCACAACCAGAGGGAGCCAAGATCGATCGGCACCTCACCATCCGTTGCGGGCAATGTGGCAACCAGCTTCGGTGCAACACGTCCATTGCTGGGTCCAGCAGCTTGTACTGCTGCCCAGCACATGCAGGGTCGCCCTTCGTACCTGTAATTGAAATGTTCACATTAATACAATGAAAAGTAAGTTGGAAGGTGCTTCTTGCAGTAAGTAATTCTCTCCGTACAATAATTTTATACACATATTACATGACAACATTATTTATATTAACAGACATGACAAATGACATAGAAAGGACATTACAACAATTTTAACATACTTCACATTTCTCAACAATTATTACGTAATCAAATTAATCAAATGCAGTTCTATTTCGACATACTACAATATGACATTTCACGTTTTCTGTAGCGTTGGGCAATACTTCACATGACGCCCACATTCTATAGTGTCCATTTGTTCCTAATACGCCTTGTCTGCTGACACCTAACTCCCTTCAATCTGTCCAGGTCGGAAACCCACTATGTATGCTCCCATCTCCAATGCTCCCCGAAGGAACTGACCACACCGAAATCTTACAATTCTCCACTCCAAATTGCCGTCACCACTTCCTTCATGAAAAATTCAAACATGAATATGCCCAGATCCATATGAATTGTCAAATAGGCTGCCATCACGTGTATGCATGGCCTGTGTAAGAGATGGGGCTTGTTGCATGTGAAGAAACAAGTTTGCCTCCGAAGGGTGCACTCTTGAACAACTTTTTGACGGTTCGTCCCACAATCGCCTTTGTCCCTACACAATATCTTGAAATGGAGCTCCCTGGTGCCCATCTTGAATGCTCTATGTGTTGCCGCCTTCTTGTCTTTTTCTTCCATGTATGTATTGATCATATTGGAGTATTTCACAGTAGGATCATTCATGCTGACCAACGCCCTGGCATGACGATCCATAAAGTATTTCATGATGCTACAAAGAACTCCCTCCACTATAGCTACCAGAGGATGGGGCCTAAGACCCCGCATCACGTAATTGTACACCTTAGACAGGCTCATCATCATGACACCGTACCTAGCACCATCGGTGTCATAAAGCAAAGCCCACTTCTCCCTAGGCTCATGCTCAATTCATTCAGAGAAGCATATCGTGCCCCTTCCATTCCTCCTAACCAACTACGGAGGGTTTGTAGGTAACTCATCAAATGCTACAAAGACCTCTTCTACGCCAGGAGTTGCCTTCTTCGCTGCCTCTGCTTTGTGCTTTGACATCAGTTCATGGAGCTTCATCCATAGTGCATCAAACTTCCTCTGCTGATTCTGATTGCACAACCAATTGCAAAGCTTTGTATGGTCTGTTCCTAAATTGCCTATAGAAGTTTGTACCCATGTGGCACTTGCACCACCTACTGTACAAATCAGCCCATGGATGGGGAGCATCTTGCCCTTGCTGAAGCTGCACAATCACCTTCAACAGCCTAGGGTGTCGATCATGTATGATAGAAACTCTAGGCCATTGGTCGATAATACCAGCTTTCACGTTCCTTGAAACCCATAGCCAGCTATCATTTTTCTCACTCTCCATAAATTCTAGCGCTACAGGAAGAACTTGGTTGTTACCATCCACTCTTATGATAGCCAATATCTGGCACTTGTACTTCCTAGTCAGAAATGTGCCGTCCATGCAAAACAATGGACGATAGTGTCTGAACGCGTTGATGCGGGCACCAAAAGAAAAGAATGCTCTCTTAAGTGCCATCTTCCCAGGGAACCACTGTGAGTGTTGTTCAAAAATATTGATATATGTCCCAGTATTCCTTTCTTGAATCACTTGAAGGATACCTGGCAGGTTCTAATATGAGTCTTTGTATGTACCAAACCTAGCTTCCAGGGCTTTTTCCTTCGTCCTCCAAGCCTTGGTATAGCTTATTGTGTACTGAAACCTCTGCTCTATTTCAAGTTTGATATAACACAACTCCAAATCCAGGTTGCCCACAAATTCTTCATACATTGCATTTGCAACAAAGCCTGGAGAGATGTTTCTATGCGATTACATAGACTCCGTCAGCACGCATGTATGCGGAATGACTATAGAGCACTTCCAAAGGGTATCCCACTTAGGTTGATACGCATGGGCAACCCTCCATCTCGTATCTCACATCATACACCTGTGGAGCTGACTTCACAACCTTAAATGTTCTTGCAGTGGCATTGCCCATGCTTTCACTGCTTCGTGCACCTCTCACTTATTCTTGTAAATCCCTCCTTTGTCTCACCTCATTCTGATCATACTCCCATACAACGACTTCACTCGCATTGACTACCAGCCTATCGAACTGGTACTCCTCTCACTCCATAGGGAAAGCCTTGTCACGTCCAACCTTCACATCATCATCACCTCCATCATCATATAAAAACCTTGTAGTCATAGTTCTCAGCCTCTATTAGATCGACCAACCATCAATTTGTTCTCCTTCATCTGCCACGCCCATCGATTCCTGCACCTCCAGCATTGGAACATTAACTTCCTCACTTTACACTACCTCCTCACCCCCTCCCACATTCTGGCTCAATAAGCATGCTTTACTGCGGTTGGACTCCCTAATCTCGTCTAGTTCATTACCAATAGCCTCCTCTTAGGTTGCATGGCTGGAAGCAACTTTTGGAAATGTTTGCACCAATAACACTAGAGGCAATCCTCGCTAATTTGCCAATCTTAGGTATAAGCTCCATGACTTAAGCCCCTTCAATTCTACTCTCCCAGTATGTGCACTCCCATGTACGACATCCAACACCATGCAACTCATGGTCCAATGAGAATAGGTGGTACAACCATCTCGTAACCGTGCCCCATGGACGCTCCCCTACATGTGACAAGCTAGCGATCACAATTGGAAAATGACCTAGTTCCACCCCTAGTGCACCCATATGTGAAACCCCTTCTACATAGTGTACTCGCTCATGCATTATGTCAACTAATATGTACAAGATGTAACGCCATTATGCCAACTAATACGTACTAAACCTCATGAATTCTAAAGCTAACTACACCACTACATCTATGTATCACAACAAGCTACTCTACACTTCAACAAACAAATGTTGTAAATATCCCTAAATCTCATTCTGCAACTAATAATTTTCACAAAATTTCCTAATGAATCTGATGCATCCTTAACCATACCTACACCACTACATATCTAAAAACACTTACATATCTACACAACTATTTCTAATCCATATAAATAAATACCTATACATCTAATTACTCCGGTTGCTAACCTATTATGTCTTCAAAACATAATTAAAATGATAAAAAAATCGAACCTCCAAAATTTGTAGCAAATTCGCTTCCCCTTCCTCTTCCTCTTCCACTTCATGTCGTCCTCTTTCTCTTCCTGTTTCCCTTGCTCTCCTCTTCCTCTTCCTCTTCCTCTTCCTCTTCCCCTACCTCTTCTCCTCCTCTTTCCCTTCCCCTTCCCCTTTCCTCTTCTCTTCCTCTCTTTTCTTTACTCATTTTCTTTGTGGATCGAGATTTGGGCTCTGTCCGCTCCACATTCACGCATAGGGATAAGTTCTCCCCTCTATCACCATTTAAATTGGCAATAGAGATGACGGGTTTTCTGTTGCTATTTTGATTGACGACAGGTGACCTGGCACTCTCTTGGCATCTCTTCTGACGTTTGAAGTGCTGACAGAGCCTTTGTCGCCGTTTAAAATGGCAGCAAAGATTCTATCGACTCTGTCACCATTACAAATGGCGACAGAGGTATATTTATGTAATTTTTATCTTCGGCATATTATTTTTGTAATTTTTAAAGTATTATTTAAAAAAATTATGTGACAAAAGGTGTCAATGATCCTCTACTAGAGAAGCAATTCTTCTTGCTAGACAGTAGACACTTCTCTTGGATGACTGCCCAGAAATACGGACAGTTGCTGTTGAAGAACTCTGTCGTATTCTTAACCAGTTTTGGGTAGTTATTCCTTCGCCAACTTTTCAAAAAAAGTTTGGAAAATTGTTGATGATATGTCCAAAGATTCTTGCAACTAAGTTCGTCTGTCAACACTAAATGGTCTGATATATTTGCTTGACAAGCCGTTCCACTCCCAAGATTAAGTGAATGGTCTCTGATCCTGCTTTATCAGTCAGAGCTGCTGCTGTAGATCTACTTTTAGCTATTCGTGATCTTCGATCTTTCCAGTTCAATAAGGTATGGTACATAGTCATTGCATGCACATCTCGATTTATGCTGTATCCTATGTAACCTTTGATCTATTATTTGTTCAGTTTGAGCACACATGCTAGTGTATATTTTGATATCTTTGGGTAGGATCATTTATATGCCCTTTTCTGTTGCAGGTTGCTGGGTTTGGATGCTTTATTATCTTCGCTTGCAAATGATCATCCCCGTGTTGCTCAAAAAATCACAAAGCTTCTCATCCCTTCTTATTTTCCATCGAAGTTGACTTTGACAGAAGCACGTGCTCGCTGCATTGCAATGCACAAAGCAATCACCGACAGCAGGGGCAATGTTTTGTGAATTTGTTGTCTGAAGGATCATTCCCAAGGACTCTTGTTGAGTTGATCAAATCAATGTCTCTATTACTCTGGCATTGTCGCCAACAAGGCTGAACTCAGAGCAAACTGATGGTCTTGTAATTGCTTCGGTCAGTCTAATAAAGAGCTTATCTGATGAGCGCTCTAGTTTGGCTGCCTTGAGAGAGTTCTTTGCGAATGCTAAGTTGGAGTCGCTCTTTAAAACCGCAGTTTCTGATGTTGCCCGGGTTGCTCTTCTAAGCATGGCTCCAGTGGTATCACCCGTAGTTACCGGATTCCCCGTAAACCTCTGCAAATCGTAAACCAGATTCATTAAATCCGAACCGGTTTAGAGTACAAGGTGCATATTCGCAATGAAAATTGGAAGAAAAAGTGGCGAACCGCAAACTTGGGTCTGTACTGCGACTCAAACGAACGGCGAATTTGGTAACTATGGTATCACCCAGTGGCGGAGCCAGGATTTGGAGAAGCCTCGGGCCAAAAATAGTGTTTTCTATCAATGGGTCAAGTGTTTGTTCAGGTATATCCACGACCAGGGTGTCATATTTTTGCTCCATGTTTAGTTTCTAAACCTGTCTACTGGCGTCTTGTTGTTTTTCAAGGGTCTTGGTTAAAGTTTGTGTGCTATACTGGTGTCAGGGGTGTGTCTTGCCCCAGGAACTTTTGGTTGTTGGGTTTGTTACATTTCTAGTTTCGTTAAATGGAACCGGGACATCAGTTTATGATGTCTTATTGATCTAAAAATATTTTTGCTCCATTTCCCATTGTACTTTTCTATCTTTGTACCTTCAACCAAAACTTCTCCAATTCAACCGCTCAGATCTATTTGCAAGTAGCCAAGTACTAACAAAGGCAAGAGAACACCAAAGTTTCCCTGCATGCTGAATTCCAAAATCGTCTAAAGAACAGAGGACATGAGTTAACATATCTAGATCTTTACCCCCAATAAATTGTATTTGTTTGGAGAAGAGAGGCAAATTAACCTATATTTCTCAAGAGGTTAGGGCCATAAGTACAGTTTTCGCTGTTAATAGGCCATAAATTATCTTTCACCCAGGACAAAAAAACATCATATTGGTAACTCACTAAGTTGGCAATTTGAAGAAAAATTGCAAGTTGTTGGTTCATATAGCAAACTACCATTCCAATTCCTGGACTCACAAAGTGATTTTCCTTCAAACACAGATACTGCTACACCACATAATCAAGAGCATGGCATATTGGTTCATATAAGCCAATCGCTTAGTCATTCAATTTAGTCTAACCAATTGAATAAGCAATTATTAGTTATTACATCAAGCAAGTCGATGCAGCTTTCATGTTTCAGAGAAAGAAGAATTACCTCACATTAATCCTAAAGGTAGCTGGCCATGGCTTCCGAAGCATGCTCATGAAATCTTCCAGACTGACCAGTAAATACAGAAAATAATTAGTACATCATCAAAAACTCAACAAATTGAACAGAGTAACCTAAGATTAAAAACACACACAAATCAAATACAGCTAACACTGCTCTCACCTGGCAGAATGCAGAACACAAATCGGCTGGGCGCTGGGCGGACGGGCGACGGGCGGGGACGGTGGCGCGCGCACTACTACAGAAAACCTCATCTGTGTCGGTTTGAAACCGACATTAGTGTCGGTTTTCAAACCGACACAGATGTACCGACAGTAATAATCGAAGATTATTAGTGTCGGTTTTCAAACCGGCACTAATATGACTATTTGTGTCGGTTTTTGGCTAGAACCGACACAGATAATATTATCTGTGTCGGTTTTTGGTTAGAACCGACACAAATAAGACTATTGGTGTCGGTTTTTGGCTAGAACCGACAAATATAGTATTATTTGTGTCGGTTTTTAGTTAGAACCGACACAAATAATATGATAAAAAATATATCTGTTATTATTTGTAGTTGTGTTAAATCTGGCTCCATGCCACGCATCAACCACATATAGCTCATACTAATCTGTGCTCTTACCTAAGCACATTTAATTTCAAAGTTCTAACATGATTGAGCTTAACTTCCCGAGAGGTCACCCATCCTAGAACTACTCTCACCCAAGCACGCTTAACTTCGAAATTCTTACAGGATATAGTGTTTTAGTACTGCAGTGATCGCATGTGACATATAACGCGTTCTTCTCCTCTTAACCCTGCAGAGCACCCGAAAACCAATTTTAATTTTCTCATATTCTAAACACGGTTTGGGATATATTTTAATGTTATCGTACTCCAAAACGGGTACTAAACTTCGGAGGCCGTTTTGAGGTCTTAAACGATGTTTTTGTTTAAATTCTTTCGTCTTGCTCGCACTCACACAAGTAAATAATTGAAAAACCTACTCATTTATGGATAGAGCTTCTCGTCATCTTTCTAACAAGCCAAAGAACGCCTTGATCGGAGTTACGAGTCAAAAGTTATGGCCGTTTTATTATCACACAGAGATGCGGACTATTTGTGTCGGTTTTTGGCTAGAACCGATGCAGATAATATTATTTGTGTCAGTTTTTGGCTAGAACTGACACAGATAGTATTATTTGTGTCGGTTTTTAACTAAAACCGACACAAATAATAGTCATACTATTTGTGTCGGTTTTTAGCTAGAACCGACACATAAAATTGGACTATTTGTGTCGGCTTTTTACTAGAACCGACACAAATAATATGACTACTATTAGTATTAGTTTTTGGCTAGAACCGATACAAATAATGCATTATTTGTGTTGGTTTTAGCTAGAACCGACACAAATAGTCTTCCCGCCATTTTGAGTTTTAGAACCGACACAAAAACTTTATTTGTGTCGGTTCCAAAAAAACCGACACTAATGGACCGACTCCTATTAAGTGTTTTGTAGTAGTGGCGGACGGGCGCCGGGCAGGGGCGACGGGGACTGGTGTCCTAGGGACGGTGCTGAGGCACCGAGCGGACGGCCGGAGAACGCCTCGCCGGCGGGCGAGGACTGAGTCATCGGGGACAGCCGGCGACGGCGAGGACGGGGATGCCAGAACGGCGCTGAGCGGACGGCGCCTCGGCTCCGAGCGGGGGCGGGGGTGGGTGCCAAGCGGCGGAGCGTGGACGGGGACGGCGCCAAGCGGCCGAGCAGGGGCGTGGCAGCGCCGAGCGGCGATTGGGATAGCTCTGAGCGGGGACGGCGCCGAGCTAGGGTTGGGCAGCTGGTCACCTGATCGAGGAGGCTTTGGGAAGCCGGCCGGGCCAGTGCCTAGTGGGCCGCCGGATTCCATTGGAAGTGGACAAGTGGCCTCGGGCCCAATTAAAAATGAACCGATTTTTACACTGCTATTTGGGCTAGGCCTCGGGCCCAGGCCCCACTGGCCCGAGGCCCAGCTCCGCCCCTGGTATCACCTGATGGTCTATGTGTTGCACAACAAATGCATGGATATAATTGTGAATGCTGCTGCTTTTTCCAAGCAAGACGAATGTCAAGCAGTGCTGTTAGCACATTAGTACTTTCGAGTGGCTGGTCTGATGAAATGTTTGAAGCACTGACAAATATTCTGCAACCAAAAGCCTCTTCTTTTGCTGTGATCTATGGACTGGAACCTCCGCTGTGTCCTGTTGCATCTTCAAGGAGGAAGAAAGGGAAGTCACTTAAGAAGGCAACATATCCAGTGCAATTAAAGTTTTCGTGCAACCCTACTAAAAAAGTTTCAAAAAATTTTGAAAAAAAGTTATGGATGTACATCTCAACTTTCCCCATCTACGTATAAAATTTCATGATTAAATACGTACTATGTTAGAAGTTACAAAAAAGACAAATTTTGTGCTGTCTACGCGGATGGGTGACAAGGAGGAGGAGAGCGTCCACGTTCTCGGCTCGCTAGCCGCAGATCTGTCGCATCCCCTACTCCGCAGCGCGTTTCGCTGCCTCTGTTGCCCCCATCCGCGTTGCCCCAATCGCGGCTCCTGGTTTGGATTTCGCCGGCCCGATCGACAAAGATGAGCAGTGGGCAGCGGACCTTAGCAGGTAGCAGGTAGGTGGCCGTCACTGGCGAGCTAATTGGTCAACCGCAACCCCACTTTCCACAAGGTTGGTGAAAACTTCCATTTCGTCGTTTGTATTAGATGCATGGCGATTTTTGGCTGGATGTTTTTAGGAGAATTTCTCTTGTTTATGTGCTTGTGTGGATTGAGTTGGGGATTTGATTTCTAGGGTTTGCTGCCTCTGCTCCCTGTTCCATGGTGACCTAATCATGAATCCCGTTTGGGATTTCACAGGCCGACCGACGAAGATCTATTAATTCGGAGTTTATCGATGGCCAGCAGCGCTCCCCTTTGCACCCTCCTAGCCATTCTCATCCCACTGGTGTGCCTTCCTGCTCATCTTCCAATTTCATTCTACATTTCCATAATCCAGTGTGTAATATTTGCACTTCTGCTTGACCCTTAGGTTTGCATGGTTGCGCATGGTGTGTGCTCATTTATATGAGCTTCCATAGAAAAAAAATAGGTCTCTACAATTTCAAATGTCTAGAGCCTTGTTGAAATTCGAGAAACAAGTGCTGAAGTATGTAGCTTTTACTAATCAATTTCAGCATGTAGGCTTATTCCTTCGACAATTTAGTGCAGAAGCAATGCTGCGAAGTGATTTACGAGAGAAAAAAATATGCAAGATAATTTTGTATTTGACCTTTCTATGCTATAGTTAGTTCACGTCTTCGATAGAATAACTAGAAGATTTGCATGTCTTGATATAGTATCTCCAAGGCTTACAGTTCCAACTTTTCTTTGCTTTCTTTTCAGGTTAGTGGTACCAAATGTTTAGACTTGATTTTCATATCCATTCTTGATTACTATGATGATCTATTAATTCGGAGTTTATTGAGGAAAGTCAATATAATTTGTATTTGACCTTTCCTATTTTATGGATGGTTCTGAGGTCTTAAGACTTGGACTAACTAGAAGGTCTGTATATAGCTCTTATATGTACCATGTGAACTATGTGTAGCGCGGTTCTCAAATGACAAGTGTTTCCATGTAGGTAATTCCATGTTTAATAGAGGGACAGGAGTTTTGTTTGCTCTTTTGGATACACTCTAAGTGTTGTATGAAACGTAGGGAGTTGTGTTGTAGGCCAAGTTTGGATCAGCTTTTCCCTGTTAACAATTCTTAGTTTCCTTTATAGGTTTTGTCTAGCAGTATCAATAATAATTTAGGTTTATGTGTACGACATTTCGTTTAACGTTTTTGTAATAGTAACATGCTGCTGCAGTAATATGGTATGTTGCCATAGCAATATGAATTCTTTACGTAGACCAAATAATATGATAGTTTGGTTGATACAGTAATAGTAGGAAACTCTAGGGAAATCTTTGTTTTGGGACATCCAGTTTTTGGAACTTTCAACATTGCAGTGACAACTGTCGAAGATACTAGGTGTGGTGGAACTGTGGAAGTGAACTCACCTCAGAGCAGCTCATGTCGGTCTGATCAACATCCTGAAGAGCACTATAGGTGGCCAAACTCAGATATGCCAACACAGGTGCAAGGTCTAAAGAATAAAAATGCAGGCACTGCTCAATGTACACTTCAGAAATGACCTTCAGAGACGAAAATGCAATTTCTGAATAAGAAGATTGTAGAAAAGCATTTATCATTTCCTCAGATTTTAGTAGGTAATTGATCTGCCATGCTGCTCCCGCTACAGCAGCAAGCTCTTCATCATTCAACATGACTGATTTCGATGACCCCTTTCCAACAAGATGGTCAGACCTTGCTGGAGTTTTCTTAAGTGGCAACATATCCAGTGCAATTAAAGTTTTCATGTAACCACCGTGCAACCGTACTAAAAAAAGTTTCAAAAAATTCAGAAAAAAATCATGGATGTACATCTCAACTTTCCCCATCTACGTATAAAATTGAGATGTACATCTCAACTTTCCCCATCTACGTATTTGATCATGAAATTTTATAAGTATATGGGGAAAATTGAGATGTGCATCCATGATTTTTTTCCGAATTTTTTGAAACTTTTTTTAGTACGGTTGCACGGTGGTTACATGAAAACTTTAATTGCACTGGATATGTTGCCACTTAAGAAAACTCTAGCAAGGTCTGACCATCTTGTTGGAAAGGGGTCATCAAAATCAGTCATGTTGAATGATGAAGAGCTTGCTGCTGTAGCGGGAGCAGCATGGCAGATCAATTACCTACTAAAATCTGAGGAAATGATAAATGCTTTTCTACAATCTTCTTATTCAGAAATTGCATTTTCGTCTCTGAAGGTCATTTCTGAAGTGTACATTGAGCAGTGCTTGCATTTTTATTCTTTAGACCTTGCACCTGTGTTGGCATATCTGAGTTTGGCCACCTATAGTGCTCTTCAGGATGTTGATCAGACCGACATGAGCTGCTCTGAGGTGAGTTCACTTCCACAGTTCCACCACACCTAGTATCTTCGACAGTTGTCACTGCAATGTTGAAAGTTCCAAAAACTGGAAGTCCCAAAACAAAGATTTCCTTAGAGTTTCCTACTATTACTGTATCAACCAAACTATCATATTATTTGGTCTACGTAAAGAATTCATATTGCTATGGCAACATACCATATTACTGCAGCAGCATGTTACTATTACAAAAACGTTAAACAAAATGTCGTACACATAAACCTAAATTATTATTGATACTGCTAGACAAAACCTATAAAGGAAACTAAGAATTGTTAACAGGGAAAAGCTGATCCAAACTTGGCCTACAACACAACTCCCTACATTTCATACAGCACTTAGAGTATCCAAAAGAGCAAACAAAACTCCTGTCCCTCTATTAAACATGGAATTACCTACATGGAAACACTTGTCATTTGAGAACCGCGCTACACATAGTTCACATGGTACATATAAGAGCTATATACAGACCTTCTAGTTAGTCCAAGTCTTAAGACCTCAGAACCATCCATAAAATAGGAAAGGTCAAATACAAATTATATTGACTTTCCTCAATAAACTCCGAATTAATAGATCATCATAGTAATCAAGAATGGATATGAAAATCAAGTCTAAACATTTGGTACCACTAACCTGAAAAGAAAGCAAAGAAAAGTTGGAACTGTAAGCCTTGGAGATACTGTATCAAGACATGCAAATCTTCTAGTTATTCTATCGAAGACGTGAACTAACTATAGCATAGAAAGGTCAAATACAAAATTATCTTGCAGATTTTTTTCTCTCGTAAATCACTTCGCAGCATTGCTTCTGCACTAAATTGTCGAAGGAATAAACCTACATACTGAAATTGGTTAGTAAAAGCTACGTACTTCAGCACTTGTTTCTCGAATTTCAACAAGGCTCTAGACATTTGAAATTGTAGAGACGTGTTTTTTTTCTATGGAAGCTCATATAAATGAGCACACACCATGCGTAACCATGCAAACCTAAGGGTCAAGCAGAAGTGCAAATATTACACACTGGATTATGGAAATGTAGAATGAAATTGAAAGATGAGCAGGAAGGCACACCAGTGGGATGAGGATGGCTAGGAGGGTGCAAAGGGGAGCGCTGTTGGCCATCGATAAACTCCGAATTAATAGATCTTCGTCGGTCGGTCTGTGAAATCCCAAACGGAATCCGTGATTAGGTCACCATGGAACAGGGAGCAGAGGCAGCAAACCCTAGAAATCAAATCCCCAACTCGATCCACAGAAGCACATAAACAAGAGAAATTCTCCTAAAAGCATCCGGCCAAAAATCGCCATGCATCTAATACGAACGGCGAAATGGAAGTTTTCACCAACCTTGTGGAAAGCGAGGTCACGGTTGACCAATTAGCTCGCCAGTGACGGCCACCTACCCGCTAAGGTCCACTGCCCACCGCTCATCTTCGTCGACCGGGCCTGCGAAATCCAAATCAGGAGCCGCGATTGGGGCAACGCGGATGGGGAAGCAGAGGCAACGAAACGCGCTAGCGAGCCGAGAACGCGGACGCTCTCCTCCTCCTTGTCGCCCACCCCCCGCTGCATGCCACCGCCCACCGCTCATTTTCATCGACCGGGCCTGCGAAATCCAAACTAGGAGCCGCGAGTGGTGCAACGCGGATGGGGAAGCGGAGGCAGCAAAATGCGCCGCGGAGTAGGGGATGCGACGACGAGCCGAGTACACGGACACTCTGCTCCTCCTCGTGCTGCGGTGAGGCTCGAAGCCCTAGGGGGCGGATCTCACAGAGATAACACGGCGGCTTGCGCCATCTCCCCGAGCGGCGGTGAGGGTTGAAACCCTATGTCGCAGATCTTGCGACGATGACGCGGCGGCTTCCGCGTGGCTCCGTGCAGTGGCGGAGCCAGGATTTGGAGAAGCCTCGGGCCAAAAATAGTGTTTTCTATCAATGGGTCAAGTGTTTGTTCAGGTATATCCACAACCAGGGTGTCATATTTTTGCTCCATGTTTAGTTTCTAAACCTGTTTCATCAAGCGTCTTGTTGTTTTTCAAGGGTTTTGGTTAAAGTTTGTGTGCTATACTGGTGTCGTGGGTGTGTCTTGCCCCAGAACTTTTGGTTGTTGGGTTTGTTACATTTCTAGTTTCGTTAAATGGATCCGGGTCATCAGTTTATGTTGTCTTATTGATCTAAAAATATTTTTGCTCCATTTTCCATTGTACTTTTCTATCTTTGTACCTTCAACCAAAACTTCTCCCATTCAACCGCTCAGATCTATTTGCAAGTAGCCAAGTACTAACAAAGGCAAGAGAACACCAAAGTTTCCCTGCATGCTGAATTCCAAAATCGTCTAAAGAACAGAGGACATGAGTTAACATATCTAGATCTTTACCCCCAATAAATTGTATTTGTTTGGAGAAGAGAGGCAAATTAACCTATATTTCTCAAGAGGTTAGGGCCATAAGTACAGTTTTATTTGTTAATAGGCCATAAATTATCTTTCACCCAGGACAAAAAAACATCATATTGGTAACTCACTAAGTTGGCAATTTGAAGAAAAATTGCAAGTTGTTGGTTCATATAGCAAACTACCATTCCAATTCCTGGACTCACAAAGTGATTTTCCTTCAAACACAGATACTGCTACACCACATAATCAAGAGCATGGCATATTGGTTCATATAAGCCAATCGCTTAGTCATTCAATTTAGTCTAACCAATTGAATAAGCAATTATTAGTTATTACATCAAGCAAGTCGATGCAGCTTTCATGTTTCAGAGAAAGAAGAATTACCTCACATTAATCCTAAAGGTAGCTGGCCATGGCTTCCGAAGCATGCTCATGAAATCTTCCAGACTGACCAGTAAATACAGAAAATAATTAGTACATCATCAAAAACTCAACAAATTGAACAGAGTAACCTAAGATTAAAAACACACACAAATCAAATACAGCTAACACTGCTCTCACCTGGCGTAATCTGAGAACACAAATCGGCCGCTGGCCATGACGGGCGACAAGGCGAGGACGGTGGCGCGGACGGCGCCGGCAGGGCGACGGGATCAGTGTCCTAGGGGAGTGCCGAGGCACCGAGCGGACGGCCGGGACGCCGCTCGCCGGCGAGCGGGATCGTCATCGGGGACAGGCCGGCGGCGAGAGGCGATGCCGATCAACGGCGCTGAAGCGGACGGCGCCGGCTCCGAAGCGGGCGAGGTGGGTGCCAAGCGGCGGAGCGTGGACGGGGACGGCGCCAAGCGGCCGAGCAGGGGCGTGGCAGCGCCGAGCGGCGATTGGGACAGCTCTGAGCGGGGACGGCGCCGAGCTAGGGTTGGGCAGCTGGTCACCTGATCGAGGAGGCTTTGGGAAGCCGGCCGGGCCAGTGCCTAGTGGGCCGCCGGATTCCATTGGAAGTGGACAAGTGGCCTCGGGCCCAATTAAAAATGAACCGATTTTTACACTGCTATTTGGGCTAGGCCTCGGGCCCAAGCCCCACTGGCCCGAGGCCCAGCTCCGCCCCTGGCTCCGTGGACGTTGGGTTGGGTGGGCGGTTTCGAAAATGGAAAGGGAATGGGGAGCAGGGTAGGGTAGGGAACTGGGGATGCTGCGCGCGCGATCGGAACAGGAAAGGACAACGCACGTACCACCACCGACTCTCGTAATTATAATTATAAGTAGTAGAGATAAAATTAAATAAGTTGATTAATACTGTGGAAAATTAAGTTGATGAGTATGTACCGCTAACTTAGTAGTTTATAAAACTCAAGAATTTCTGCGTAGATGTATGTATGGTAGCTGGTTTCTTGATTTGAGAAGTAGGCGCAGTTTGTTTCAGCTTCTAGATTATGGGAGAAACTGTTTTTAACTGTAGGAGAATCAACAAAAATCAGTGAGAATCAGGTTTTAGCCGGATTTTGATTCTATGTAGAGATCAGCTTCTGATTCTCAGAGAAACTGTCTAAGCTGAAACGAACGGGGTTGTAGTTACCTTTTCTCTTCACTACTGTTTTGGAATGTGCTGTAGGCAAAGTATTTTGCAGTAGTATCCCGTGTTACTTTGTTGCAACTGCGTATTGACAAATACGTGACAGAAATCGTTACTCGTTGACATTGTTCTAGCAACTATAATGAAAGTACTAACTTGCGTGCTATCCTGAAGGAAAATAGCACAAATTTCAAATCAAATGAGCAACTGAACTTAAGGGTAAATTTGCACCATATCATCTATAAAGAGTGACCATGTGTGGTGGAACACTTGAGATCTATGAGCACTGAGCCACTGACGTGTTTAGAACTAATCAACTTCTGTTAAGAATAAATCAATGTTGTTATCATGCGTTACAATAACATTACTTATGTACAATCCCGTGTGATTAAGCTCTACACCAGGTGGAATTTCATAAAAATAAAAATTAGTGTATACAACTCATGCTTCTAAGTTCTAAGAAAGTATAGTACTGCACAATTACACCATTTGGTATATTTTTCAGAACCAGCTGATAACCTGTACGTTCCACTCGACTTACTGGCAGTAAGTTACTGCATGGTTGATATATAATTTGGTGAGATGGAATGGTTAGATGTAGTCTACGACGTTCTACGTCCGTTGTCTTCTTCACGAGGTTCCACGGGAATCAGCTTGATGGCAGCAGCGATGGGCATCCCGAGGAAGCCAAAGAGGACGCTGACAAGCCAATGGAGTTGGGTCAGAGGTGTGGTGTTAGCGAAGTCGCCCAGGAACTGGATCAGGATGAACTGGACGATGATGGTGCCGGTGAGGACACCCACGAAAACGGAGTTCTCCGGCATGCCCTTCAGAACGTTGATCTCTTCCATCTCCCTCGAGCTTATCTCGTTGAACACCTACAGAGCATACAACAAATCAGAACAGAAGCAAACCGGGAAAAAATTAACAGAATTACTTCGCTCCGCTTGGACACCACGAAATGAAGAAAGAAAGTCATTAGTGATCTCTAGTCCTGACAGATTACATTAAGTAATAACCAATGCAATGTTATGTTCTCTGTCCACTGTTTTCTTTTTTCGTTAACACACAAAAGGCTTGCGTCTCATTCTCTCTCTCCACTGTTCAAAACATAAAATTCAACTGGTACAAAGGTCATTATCGCATTCTGCTTCCAACTCTAAGCTTCTGTTCATTTGTATCCTACACTCCAGTATAGTAAACCAAAGAAAATGACTTGTTCCTTTGCGACCCTTTTTCTCAGCTCCCTAGTTGTCTCCTAAAGAGGGAATGGTAAAAACAGAGAGGGATTCTGTAACAGCTAAGATACCTGGCAGAAGACAAAAGTGTTGAATATGATTGTATTTAGGACAGTATCGGCCTCAGAGGCTTCAAGCCCCAAAACATATTTGCCTTGAGTTTGTAGATACCACATGACAGCAAACTGGTATAACGACTGCCCCAGAATATTCCTCCACATCACGTTTGTGATAAATTTCCCTGTCCTTCCTACTGGTGCTTTCTTCATCATGTTATCATTAGGTGGTTCCGTCGCAAGTGCTAGTGCGCCTAGCGTGTCCATGATCATGTTGACCCAAAGAAGTTGAACAGCTGTCAGTGGTGCATCTCCTGGCATAAGATTATGTAAATCATGAGATGGAGATATGTTGGAACTAAAAAAATCATTAATAGGATGTTAGGATATACCTGTAAAGCATGCAGAAGAGAAGTTAACTAGTAATGCAACTACATTGACAGTCAGCTGGAACTGCACAAACTTTTGGATGTTGATGTAAACAGAGCGTCCCCATTTGGCAACAGTTACAATCGTGGAGAAGTTGTCATCTAGAATTACAACATCAGCGCTCTCTTTTGCTACCTGCATAAGGCAAATTTTAATGAGTCTGAGGGTAAATGTCTGTACTACCAAACTAGAGTGCTTGACCAACACCCGAAATTCAGATTACGGAGGATACAGAAGAAACCAGATGATACAGAAGTTATTCTCTTCCAAGATGGAAAAAGAACACCATGAACGAAAATTATTTCCATTTCATTGCCAAATTCCCCAGCAAATATTTGGCAAACCACAGCCAGTAGACCAACATGTAGCAAGTTAAACCGAATAATACCGTTATAGCCTTACCGGTAATGCACAGTTCTACACCAGCTCCAGTCTCCAGACATTTTTATGTTATTCTTGTTAGACAATATCTCATGTTACCTTATATAGAGATTGCTAATATCATGTATTGCTTTGTATACATGTATTGCCTTATATAGGCTTTCCTTTTGTACCTCATGTATATGTATATATTCTGGCCCAATGGCCTCAATATGAATACAAGTGCTATTCATACCATAGTATCAGAGCCAATGCCCGAGGAAGAACCAAAAGATGATGACATCTTTTTTTTTATAAGAGCCGAACCTGAAGACGACTTAAAGGTGAGTCCCAATTAGATTATTAAGAGTTATATCTTCTACAACTCGGACTCTTTGGCTATATAAGTCAACCCCTGTACATGTAATCTTTGAATCATCATAGTGCATTGTCTGTCGTGATTTTTTCCCGCAAGGGTTTTCCACGTAAATCTTGTGTTCCAATCTCTAGTGCATGTGCTGTGCGTGTGCAAATCCTAACCTAAAAAGTGGTATCAGAGCCCCGTCTCTGGCTTCGGCCAGCGCCGGCCTGCTATCAACGCCGGCCACCCCCGCCTTTGCCACTTTCAGCCTCCGGTGGCCGCTCCGCGCTGACACAGCGTGCCCAACGCGCCTCCACCGCCACCTCGGCTACCCGGCTAGCTGCTGCCTCTGGACCTCCCATCCTCATCGCCCCTGTGAAGAGCACTCCTGAAAGTATGTTTTTTTGAGAGCTCCTCCCGGTCGGACTTGAAAACCATCCAAAGCTCATTTTAGGGGGTGTTTGGCAGAGCTCCAACTCCACCAAATTCTTGGAGTTGGTGGAGCTAGGTATTCCTAGCTCCACCAAATTCGTGGAGTTGGAGCTGTGGGTGTATTAAGAATGTTTAGGTGAGTCATCTTGTTTATATTTTAGAATAAAATTATAAACTTAAGTCACTTTATTTCGGTCTACAAGTTTCAGCTCTGAGGTGGAGTTGGGATCTGGAGCTCTGCCAAACAGGACCTTAATTCCAAAGCGGCTCCGGCTCTTGAACTCTTGAACTCTAGCTTCTTGGCTTTTGGCTCCAACTCCAGCTTCTAGTTTTCAGCTTCAGCTTTTGATTCCCATCAGATTTTGCTACACGCACCTGAAACGTACCAGCAGCGTACCAAAAATTGCTAGCGCATCCGAAGCTTACCAGGATTAGTTTTTCTATATGAAAGATTCAAATTGAGAGCCATTCTTATAAAGGAAAGCATTGCTATTCAACTCGGCGATTGTTCCAGTGCTAAACAGAGGGATTTCATTGCAATGCAATTATTGGCGGATTTTATCATAATTCAAGCTATCAGTCCTATTACTTTTGTGCTTATTATTGGCGGTATTTCATGCACAATTCAGACTTTTATTCCTTTTATAGGTGGCATTCATTATGATTTATCATTGGCGGATTCTTAGCACTTTATTTGACGTTTCATCGTCGGTTTCTTCGATGTTTCGTCGTCGATTTATCATTGGAGATTAATTCGACGCTTCATCTTCGGTTTCTTCGACGTTTCATCATCTGTTTTGACGTTTTATCGTTAACTTTGAAGAAAAAAATATTGTCAGTTGAGGAGATAACTGCATTTGAGCTTTTGGTGTTTTATCACCGTTACTTTGGTGTTTCGTCACCGTTAATTTGGTGTTTATTCATCGTTTGGATACGTTGACCATTATGGAGGTTTTGGCAACATTAATTTAGAATTTGATAACACCCTGATGGTAGCATTATACTTTTCGGAGTTTTACTAGTGAAGGTTTGCTCCAATTCAGTTTGAGAATCTTGTTGAGTCTTTTTTACCTTGCTGTTACTCGTCCTGATATTTCATATCCAGTTCATATCAGTTCGTTTCTGCTCCCACTCAGCTCCACTATAGTCATCTTCTTCATGTTCTGCGATATCTTCGTGGAACTCTCTCGTTGTCTTTTCCAGGTATACTCTGATGCTATTTGGGCTAGTGATCACTCTAATCGTCGGTCCCTTTCTGCTTACTGTGTTTTCCTTAGTAGTTCTCTCATTGCTTGGAAGACTAAGAAGCAAACAGCAGTTTCTCGTTCGAGTGCTGACGTTGAGTTGTAGGCTATGGCTTTTTTACAGCAGAGGTTACTTGGCTACGATGGTTACTTGAGTATTTTGTGTTTATGTTTCTACACCGACTCCTCTTCTATCTGATAGTACATGTGTTATTAGCATTGCTCGAGACCCGATGAGGCATGAGCTTACCAAGCATATTGGTGTTGATGCTTCCTACATGCGATCACAGGTGCAGGATCAGGTCATGGCTCTTTAGTATGTGTCTTTAGAGCTTTAATTGGCAGACTTCTTCGTAAAGACACAGACTACAGCTTAGCACAGTTTTTATCTCTCCAAACTCAGTGTTGTTGATCCATCATGAGTTTGAGGGTGTGTTAGACAGTATTTTATGGTACCTTATATAGAGATTGCTAATATCATGTATTGCTTTGTATACATGTATTGCCTTGTATAGGCTTTCCTTTTGTACCTCATGTACGTGTATATTGTTATGACCCAAGGATTCGACCGGGTCTTTACCAGACGGGCGCAACCACCAGGAGGGGCGACGCACTTGGCTAGGCCAGCGGAAGGAAACGGCGCCATGCAAGGCTGTTAGCCGATCTTATCTTTTTAGATTGAATTGTATCTCTTTCAGTTATTTCTTTCCTTTGCCATTAGATAAGATGCTGTGTGTTAGGCTCAGATCCTGCCCGTCTGTTGAGGTGTGGGTCTGCTTATAAAGAGCGAAATAAATCAAGAGAAAAGGGCATGCTTCATTTGCCACAATTTCTAATCTAGGCGGTGGCTCCGAAAACAGCCAAACCCCAGGCGTCCGCTGCCGTGACGACTTCGTCGTCAAACAGCGTGCGACCCGGCCTTCGGCCGGGAACCCGTGCATACGAACGAGCTCTCACCGAGTCTGTTCGTATCAATTTGGTATCAGAGCCGTGCGCTCCTGGCACCATGGCAACCCCGCCCGAAGACCGCATAGGCATGCTGGAGGCGGAGATGCGGGAGGTGAAGGAATCTTTGTTAGAAATCATGAAGGTGTTGAAGAGCAAAGGTCCGGCCGGGGAACCAGCCTGCAATGGGAGAACGATCTTGGTCGATGAATGCAGAGCGTGGCGGTGGCATTCTCGCCCATCGTTTCCCACGAAGAGCGATCGAATCGACCTGCACATGAGCAAGGGGATCCTTGGCCGGGAAGGAGGCGTGGCGCAGGAAGAGAGGAAGAGGATGGAGATCGTCGATGGACACCACGTACCCCTCGTTTCGATCTGCCGGACTACAATGGCCAAGAAGACCCTCTCGGTTGGTTACGCCGATGCGAGCGTTTCTTCCGGGTTCACCGCATTCCGGAGGAAGATTATGTGGAGATTGCCGGCCTTCACTTGTCAGGCGAGGCACAGGAAGTTCTGGATAATTGGCAAAGGGAGGAGCCATGGATAGATTGGGAAGATTTTTCGGAAGCATTCACACAGCGTTTCACTCGACATTGGAGTGTCGGATCATTGGGGGATCTTGTAAACCTTAAGCAGGGGACTAATGGCGTGGATGAATATGCGCGAGAGTTTCAAAGACTCCTCGCTCGTACCACGCAATTGAAGAGAATGGATCAAGTGGAGACTTTCATGGCCGGGCTGTCGGTGGCACTGGGCGGGGAAGTCCGCCGCGATCGACCCCGCGATCTAGCCGAGGCAATTGGCTTGGCAAGGGAAGCCGAGGCAAGGAAGACCGCTTGGATTGCTGAAGCAATGGAAGGATTTGCGGGCGCCAGGCGCGGAGTAGGCCGTAGCGCGGTGAGTGGATATTATACACAACCGTATATACCACCATCAAATCTGCCGCCATCGATCGCTGGGAACGGCCAGATGGGAGGTCATACGGATCTACGGTGACAAAACCAAGTGGGCAGATTGTTCAAGGAGGAGGGGGTCCAACAGCTCGTGCGGCTCCAGCGACCAGCACGCAGAGCAGTGCCGCGTCGGCGCCACACCGCCTTAGGTTGACGGCCGACCAGCTAGCAGAACGGCGAGCAAAAGGCTTGTGTTACAATTGTGATGAAGTGTACACGCGAGGACATCGGTGTAAAAGATTGTTCCATCTGGAGATAGAAGAGGAGGAAGACTTGGAGGTCGAAGGGGAAGATCCGCTCCTACAGGAAACAGATATTTCTCTGTCCATGATTGCGGCCTTAGGGCCCAAGCACGGAGACACCATGCAAGTACCCCTGTACATGGGAGGAAGCCGCTGGCTAGGTTTAATTGACAGTGGGAGTACTCACAATTTCATGAGTACTTATGCGGCCCGCCGGGGTGGATGGAAGCAAGCTGAGAAGACACATCAACAGGTCCGAGTCGCAGGGGGCTCACATCTGCCCTGTCTTGGCACAATACCAGCAGTCTCTTTTTCCATCCAGGATCATCAGTTTGAAGCTTCTTTTATTGTGCTTCCTATTGACGGGTTCGACGTCATATTGGGGGTACAATGGCTGAGGACGTTGGGAGATATTCGTTGGAACTTCGCAGACTTGTCCATGGTTTTTGGTCCTCTTGACGCACGCATTCGGCTCCAGGGCATGCAGTCCAACCGCAGGGCTGCCTTGATGCAATTAGAAGGCCAGTCGATGATGCAGGAGCTCCTGATCGAGTATCAGGACATATTCGTCGAACCGGAGGGTTTGCCACCAGCTCGGTGGTGTGATCATCGCATAACTCGGCGAAGGTCTTGACCCGATGGTTGTCGGGCCTTACCGATACCCATATCGGCAGAAGGGCGAGATTGAAAGTCAATGTGAAGCTATGCTAAAGCGAGGAATCATTCGTCCAAGCCGGTCTCCATTTTCTTCTCCGGTGTTGTTGGTCAAGAAGGCGGATGGGACTTGGCGTTTCTGTGTGGACTATCGTGCGCTTAATATGCGCACCATCAAGGATAAATTTCCTATTCCCATAGTGGAGGAATTGCTCGATGAGCTTAGAGGGGCTCGTTTCTTCACCAAGCTTGACCTTCGCTCAGGCTACCATCAAGTGCGCATGCGCGAGCAGGACATCGCCAAGACGGCGTTCCGAACGCACCATGGACATTACGAATTCCTCGTAATGCCGTTTGGACTATCCAATGCACCGTCGACGTTCCAAGCCCTCATGAATGAAGTACTGCGGGAGTTTCTCCGTAAGTTCGTTCTTGTATTTTTTGATGACATCCTCGTCTACAGCTCCACGGAAGAGGAACATCAAGGGCACCTTCGCTCAGTGTTTGGTCAGCTGCGATTGCATAGGCTATACCTGAAGATGTCCAAGTGCGCGTTTGCTCAAGAGCGCGTGGGATACTTGGGACACATCATATCTCACAATGGAGTAGCCGCTGATCCTGAAAAATTACAAGCCGTGACAGATTGGCCTTCTCCCATGACTGTGTCAGCATTGCGGGGGTTCCTGGGCTTGACCGGCTACTACAGGAGGTTCATCAAGGATTATGCCATTGTCGCCGAGCCTCTCACCACCTTGCTGAGAAGGAATAACTTCAGTTGGACGCCGGTGACACAGGAGGCTTTTCGCCGTCTCCAGCAAGTGTTAGTATCTGCACCGGTTCTTCAAATGCCGGATTTTTCAATTCCCTTTGTGGTTGAGTGCGATGCCTCGGGCACGGGAATTGGGGCCGTTTTGCAACAGAATGGACATCCCATTGCTTATTTCAGCCGGCGCCTAGCCGACCGTCACATGAAGTTGGCAGCATACGAGAGGGAACTCATCGGCCTCTCCAAGGCGGTGCGACATTGGCGGCCTTACTTATGGGGTCATTCCTTCATCGTTCGCACCGATCATGGCAGCCTTAAATTCCTCCTTGACCAAGCCCTCATCACGCCACCTCAACAACATTGGTTAAGCAAACTGATGGGCTTCGACTTTCAAGTTGAATATAAACCAGGGAAACATAAACAGCAAAGCGACGCATTGTCACGAGCCCACTCGGACCAACCTCAGTGTGCAGCCCTGTCCACGCCTACGGACGTGACACGGGCCCAATGGCTGGACTTGTTGCGCACAGACCCGGAGGTACAGGCGCGTATCAGCCAGATGGTGACCGCCCCAGCACACGACCCTTCGGCAGAGGATGGAGACAAGCTGAAGTGGGAAGTCAAGGAGGGTTTGTTATACCACAACAGTCGGTTGTTCATACCAGGCCAGTCCACCTTGATCAAGCCAATCATTGCGTCCATCCATGATCTGACGCATGAGGGAGTTCAGAAGACTCTTCATCGCTTAAAGGCAGAATATTGGTGGGAGAATCAGAAGGGTTCCGTGGCAGAGTATGTGTCGCATTGCCCGGTTTGCCAACAGCACAAGAACAGTACCATGGCTCCGGCAGGCCTGCTGCAACCACTGCAAATTCCACACCAGGTATGGGCGGATGTCTCAATGGATTTCATTACTGACCTCCCTAGGTCCCAGGGCAAGACTGCTTTGTTAGTGGTGGTGGATCGCTTGTCCAAGTATGCTCATTTTTTACCCTTCAAGCGACCCGCTACAGCGCCAACCGTAGCTCGTCTCTTCTTTGATCAGGTGGTCCGTCTCCATGGGATTCCTGAATCAATTGTGTCGGATAGGGATCCAGTGTTCCTGAGTGCCTTCTGGCAAGGACTGCTTAAACGGAGTGGCACTGCTTTGCTAATGTCGACTGCATATCATCCGCAGTCCGATGGTCAGACTGAGGTGGTCAACAGAACAATCGAGATGTATCTCCGTTGTTTGGTCTCCTCCAACCAGTCTGCTTGGGCACAATGGGTTCCATGGGCGGAATATTGTTATAATACCTCTTTTCATTCCGCCCATCGTGTGACGCCTTTTGAGTTGGTCTACGGCCGTCGACCTCCACCCTTGACACCATACCAGCAGGGAGCTACTAGCATCGACTCGGTGGATTGCACCTTAGTAGACAGAGATGCTATCCTCCTGCAGGCCAAGGATCATCTTCGTCAGGCTCAAAACCGCATGAAGCAACGGTATGACGAACATCATCGGGAGGTGGTGTTTGAGGTTGATTCTTGGAGTGCAGTGAAGGCTGCGAAGCTGCAGTCAATTATCAACCAGGGGCCTGGTGGTCTCTTCCAAACTGGCACCAAAGTTCTATGGCCCATTCCAGGTCATTGGGCGAGTAGGTCCAGTGGCCTACAGATTGCAGCTGCCGGCGACATCACGGATACACAATGTTTTTCATGTGTCATTGCTTAAACCATTCAAAGGTACACCACCGACGACCACCATGTCCCTGCCAAATGATGTCATTCCCACTCCTGCACAAGATCGACCAGAACCTCACGCCATCTTAGCCCAGCGCTTTGTGGAAGGGAAACGTCAGTTCCTCGTTCATTGGACCGGCGAGTCCGCGGACGAGGCGACTTGGATGGATGCCATCGCACTCCGCAGGTCCTATCCGGATTGTAAGCTTGAGGACAAGCTTCATCTCCAGGGGGGGAGTGATGTTATGACCCAAGGATTCGACCGGGTCTTTACCAGACGGGCGCAACCACCAGGAGGGGCGACGCACTTGGCTAGGCCAGCGGAAGGAAACGGCGCCATGCAAGGCTGTTAGCCAATCTTATCTTTTTAGATTGAATTGTATCTCTTTCAGTTATTTCTTTCCTTTGCCATTAGATAAGATGCTGTGTGTTAGGCTCAGATCCTGCCCGTCTGTTGAGGTGTGGGTCTGCTTATAAAGAGCGAAATAAATCAAGAGAAAAGGGCATGCTTCATTTGCCACAATTTCTAATCTAGGCGGTGGCTCCGAAAACAGCCAAACCCAGCGTCATTTGCGTGGCGACTTCGTCGTCAAGCAGGCGACCGACCTTCGGCCAGGAACAGATGCATCTGACGAGCTCTCACCGAGTCTGTTCGTATCATATATATTCTGGCCCATTGGCCTCAATATGAATACAAGTGCTATTCATAACAATTCTATTCGTGAAAAGAAAATGTTTCATGCCATTTCTGCAAAAATATGAAAGTAAAAATTTCACTATTTTACCCATTTTTTATCAAACCTGGCTGAGTTTTTTTTAAGAGTTGAGTTTGGGGACTAGGGTAAAATCCGTACTACACTTGTACAAACAACCCTAGAAAAGCCATCATGGCAATGGAATTTGTTTGCATCAATGTTGCACTTATAATCTTATATTGAAGAAGTGTACATCAGTGCATGTAAATCACGAGATGGTAGATGTTAACTACTTAACTTCCTTTGAGAACTTCAGTGGACAATCTTGATAACAGAATTTGAAAATAAACTTCTATGCCATGAAAGGGCTTCTCTCTAGGGAATTGTTTTCATTGAAAACACAGACATTATTAATAAACACATGGGTAAGTAAATACTGTTGGCAGATCATTGGTGGAGTAAATAGATAGCATTGGAAATAGGTAACCAAAATAATGAGAATATGCACCGGAGAAAAGCTTACAGTTTTTATAGAAATTTAATAATGCAGATATACTTTATAATGCAGATATACTTTAAGTAAGCGAAGGGGTAAGTAATCACCATCTACCGATTCTACCCTTCATCCATGTTTTAATATTTGTGCAACTTTAAAAAGGAAAAGCATAGAAGCACCTCTCTAAGAATATCTGGAGTGATGTCAAGATTCAGGTCCACTTAGCTTGAAAACTTGAAAGATGTATAGATTATAGGCCAAAAATATTTCATGGCTATGGCGCTATGCACACATTACTCAGCGGTGTTATTACCTCAGTCCCTGCAAGGCCCATGGCAAGGCCAACATCAGCCTCACGCAGCGCAGGTGCATCATTAGTGCCATCACCAGTCACAGCAACAACTTCATTGAACGTGGTGCGCAAGTGCTTCACAAGTGTATGCTTATCAAGTGGTGAAGATCGGGCTAGTACCTTCAATGCACAGGACTGGCGCATGAGAATTTCCTAGATTGACAAACACTTGCAAAGCTAAGATAAAATATTGCAAACATGACAAACCTGCATTTTGGGAATCAGCTCAAGGAGTTCTTTCTGATTTTTCTCTCTGAACTCAGCACCTTCAATGGCAAGACCATCCTCAGTAAGTATACCGCATTCACGAGCAATTGCCTTTGCTGTATTAATATTGTCTCCTGTAACCATTCGCACCGCAATGCCAGCAGACCGGCAAGTTTCCACGGACTGCTTGACACCCGGACGCACTGGATCTTTAATACCAACAATGCCGATGCATGTGTATCCTTGCAGTGATATTTGCTCACGAGCAGAAAAGCCTTCTTCCATTTCCCTATAAGCAAGACATAGTGTCCTAAGTGCTTCACTAGAAAAGGTTTCGATGATATCACCGAACTTGTCGGCAGTTTCTCTATCAAGGGGAGCAATGCTACCTCTGTCATCTATGAACTTATCACAGGCAGCCAATACTACTTCTGCAGCACCTTTACAATGTGCACGATATCCTCCGTCAGGAAGCTCAAGAATGACACTCATCCTCTTTTTTGTTGAATTAAAAGGTTCCACTTTAACAACCTTAGTTTCCCGTCGTTTTTCTTTACAGTTTCCACCTAATGACAATGCAAATTCCAACAAAGCTGCCTCAGTAGGGGTTCCAAGTATTTGACGTTCCCCATCTTGGTCAATCACCACTTCACCACCAGTGTTGCTAAAAATGGACTCCAGAAGAGTATTGACAGCAACTTCTGGGAGTTTGGAACACAAACTAGAAGGAAACTGGGGATTGTTAACTTCCATGTTGTTTCCACAGATGCAGGCCTTGACAACGGTCATGCGGTTGGTTGTTAGTGTTCCTGTCTTGTCACTACAAATGACTGTGGCCGAGCCCATAGTTTCGCAGGCAGCTAATTGTCGGACCAGTGCCTTGTCATTCATCATCTTCTTCATTGCAAATGCAAGGCTCAACGTGACTGCTAAAGGCAATCCCTCAGGAACAGCAACAACAACAATTGTAACCGCAACAGCAAAATGCTCCAATATCTCTAGAACATCATCTCCAGACCAGCTTAAAAGAAGCCCATCATGGTATTTCTGACCAATTAACCCTTGTGAGAGGACAATGAAAGTTAACACAGCAAAAAATAGACCAATTTTCCCAATAATATTTGCAACTCCATTAAGTTTAACCTGCAGTGGAGTTTCATCATTGCCTCCATCAGTAAGAACAGCCATTAGTTTGCCCCATTGTGTTCGCATCCCAACTGCTGTAACCAGCATTTTGCATGATCCATCTAGGACTTTAGTCCCTGATAAAAGAAAAGGGTTGTCTTCATTTACAAAAACAGGCTCGCTCTCCCCAGTTAGACTAGACTCGTTGACTAATACAGAAAACCCAGAAATAAAGAGGCCGTCCGCAGGAACCTGATCTCCAACCGCTAGATGGACAACATCACCAGGAAAAAGATCATCTATCAATATCCTTTGTCTGAACCCATTCCTTGTAACTTGAACAAGAATTTTCCTTTTCTCTTTGTCCAGGTCCCTGAATTGCAAAGACTGCTGGTAGTCACTTGTTGCGGTAACAGAAACAACCAGGAGGATACTCGCAACAATTCCAATGCCATCATGAGCACCTCTCGGCCATCCTTCCATGCCAATGCCAACAACCAATGAGACAAAAGCACAGGCAATAAGAATTATAAGAGTTGTATCTTGCATGGCTTCCCATACAAACTCCCAAAAGCCGCGGACATCACTCTCAGTGAACCTGTTTACTCCATATATTTCCAGCCTCTGATTCAAGAGATCATCATCTGTACTTATCCCATCAGTCAAGGATGTTGCTAACTTGTCTGCAATTCCATCTAATTGGCCATGCACAGTCAACTTTTTGGTGTCACGACATTCAACAATAGATGCCAGTTCATCGGCATCAATCTGAAACCCTGCGGCTTTAACATCTTCAGGAACAACATAACCACTCTGAAATGATAGACCTGAGTATTTGTGTTTTTGGCAACACGCTTAGATACTAGCAGCGTTCAAGATTGCATTCAAGTCCGATTATATGGCACAATTTGAAGTTCAAGTTATAAGATAAAGCAGGAGAATCATCACAGAATTACCATGTTCAAACTGCAGAGTGGTTTTGGATGCGAACACAACAACCTTTAGCTTATCCTGCCACACATTTGATGCAAATAAATAAATAGTGCTTAGAGAAATACAAGAGGCAGAAGCAGCTAGCCGTTTTGGTGTAGTTGCATTAATAATGCAATTTGGGATGAGGTATGAAGGTTTTTTAAAAAAATGCTAAGAACAATTATGGTATTAAGAATTCTCGAATGGCTAATTGTAGAATACTAGAATATGCCAGAGTTAGCGAACACAGAAGGTTAGAACAAGATTTTTCTAGCTCGTAATTAAAAGGTTGCAGTAGTCTAGATACTGCGCAATTAGTTCGACATTTTAGATGAACCAGAACCATGCTAATTCTAGGAATGTTATTTTTAGGATGTTAGTCAGTTAAGGATGTCAGGTGCAAAACTGTTGACTTCGCGCAGAGAGAGAGAGAGAGAGAGAGAGAGAGAGAGAGAGAGAGAGTGGCTGACATGGTGGGATCCCTTGGAGTTGGAAAGCCCGCCGGCGGCGGTGAAGCGGCGGTCGGGTCTCTTCGCCGCGCCGCAGGGCTTCCGCCGCCACGGACGCAGCACCGTGGCGCCGAAACCCGGAGGTGCCCATGGGAGCGGTGGGATGCGACGGCCGGGGAGAGCCGGTGGCGCTGCGTTGGGGAGGGAGGTGAGCTGGAGGGGCCGCCGAGCAAGTAGGCAGCAGCACTGGATGCCGCCGTGCATTATTACCGCCGTCTTCCCTTGTCCCTCCCTCCTCGTTTACGTATTTGGCTGACTCACCCTACCCTACTCCATGGCTCAGATATTCTTCTTTCTTTCTTTTTTCCTTTTCTTTTTTGCGAGGAAGCAGACAAATCTTTCCTCTGAAAATGTCCCATTTGCTTCTCTTAGCCCCCCAAAAAAATCTTTATTGTGCGTTTGGTTCGTTGTATCAGGTTGAACCGGACTATTCTGTACAGGATTTAATCTCGTTAATGCGTTTGGTTGACTGAATGGAACCATCTGGTACGGGATGAGATGGTGCAGATTCCTAGAATATTTCTTGAATATGTTGTATCGTTTGATACGACGAATTCGTCTGAGCCGATCGGTACAGGACCGGCCGGTACCATCCCATCCAGGATAATCTCATCCATTCTGTACCATCCCATCCCATTCAGCCTGGTACATCCAACCAGACACACCTAATTAGTGAGGTTTAGAACTCCAGTCTCAACGCAGACGCAGCAAGGAATTTCACAGCAAACGTCGTAACATACTACTATGATTCCTTAACTCTCAAAAAATTGGTATCAAGCTCTAGTTGAAGTGGAGTGCGGGCTTCACTCTACTTGAACCTCCATTTCTTTTCTTGACATCTCAACATGGAGAAGCTCTTTTTCGCAACTAGTAGCTTGTAACGTCCAAAATTTATAAAATAATACTTTATTATTTGTTTTTAATTTTCTAAGTTTTTCCTTAATTTTTTGGAATTTATAAAAATGTTTTTCTATTTTCTGTTTTACAAATAAAAGATTTACTGTAGCTAAATTGTAACTAAATTTTTTTGAAATTTTTACAGTAAGTTGGAAATATTCCAAAGTATTTTTGAGATTTTTTTAGAATTTTTGAACCTTACTTTCTATTGTTTCAAAGCCTTTTTATTTTTGTATCAATAAAATTCGAAAAAAAAAGTGGACCCACCTATAAGTAGAGAGTCATCTTCAACCTTAGGAAGCTACAGCTCAGCCCTTTCTCTCCTTGCCTCCATGGTTGGAATTTGGAGCTCTCATCTAACACATTTTTACTTTCGAATTCATGTTCAATACGTGTGTCACCTTATCCTTAACCAATTCCTGTGATTCTCCTGTTCTAATACCTTGTATTTCGAGAGAAATTTGAATTCTATCCTGTTCGGACTCTACTTTAAAACCAGCCATATATATCTTTACAAGGCTTCCTGAGCCAATTTAAAGAAAGCACCGAGATCCCCTCTCATTGCTCCACCCATTCTTTAACTCGTCACAACTTCTTATGCCTTCATTTGCTCAAAATGCCTCAACGTCCGGAACGCAAACCGAACGCCATTGACATGCCCTTGCAAGCTTTCCGAAACCTCGAACCTCCTCCTCCAAAACCGTTCGCGTCACATCGTGGTCCCGGTCGTCGTGAAGGTAACCCCTCAAATGATTTCAAGTTTTGTGCACCGTAGGCAATGAATTTTGCGTTTTACTGAGGTATGTTCAACGTAGTCCATCATGCCATTGTGTCACCATCCATGCCCCGCCACCATCATCGTGGTCGTCATTAAGTTCATCGCGTCGCAAGCTTTCTGGTGCTTCCCTCAATTTGGCCGAAGACCTTGCCTTACCCTTGCTAGGTCTTGCCCTAGGCACTTTGCTTCTGATTTGTGCTGGTTGTGCTGCGCTCTCTGTTTCTCTTGGGCGAACAGTACCTGTGGCACTATAGCACGCAATAGAGAGAAGATTCGAGGGGTAAAAAGAAAAGACAAAATATAAAAAATATTTTTTTAAAA
Source organism: Rhipidocladum racemiflorum (assembly GCA_036346355.1). NCBI lineage: Eukaryota > Viridiplantae > Streptophyta > Magnoliopsida > Poales > Poaceae > Rhipidocladum > Rhipidocladum racemiflorum. Next base: position 67,528,661 of record CM070580.1, on the reverse strand, counting down.
AAAATATTCAGAATGCTGATATTTTACAATGTATTGGAATTTTATTCTTCTTTAGAAAAGTAGTTTTAAAAATTCGAAAATCATTTCTTTATTGCTTTATGTGATTTAATCTTTCAAAAATATGTTCTCTCTCATACGAGCTCCAATTGAGACGATTCTAGTTTCTAAAAATTTATAAATTCAATATCTATTTTATGGTGAATTTTATTTGATTTTTGAAGCTTAGTTACTCTCTAGTTTGTATTTATTTGTTGTTTATCTCTCGATTCGCGTAGACATTGAAGCGTCGAGAGTGTGCGAGAGCAACAAGGCAACTCAAATCAAGTTCCAGATCGAGAGGAAGAGCTTGTCCGAGGCAAGTCTTCCTTAACCATATTGGTCCTAAATTTATAAAATGCATATGTTGTTTTAAATTATGCCTGCTTACTTTTACACAATGTACTTTAATTCGGTCTTAAGGCTTAGCAAAATACCCGAACTTTTTATGGCCCCTTTGACGTCGATCATTATGAACCTTTGTCACCCTAGATGATACTAGCTTTTTTATTCGGTGATAACCAGTAGTGTAGCATATGACGATAGAATTGCTTAGTCTGGTTTAAACGTTTCAGTATTATGTCATTATGGGAATCATTTCAAACTTTGTTTAAACTCTTTTGTGAAGTTGTCTTTTGTGAAGTTGTGGCAATTAGTATTGCTGCTGTTATTTAGATGAATTAAAGTGAAAAAAATGATTTAAACCGGAGTGGATGGATGTTTGGTGGGTGCTAGATGCAGAAGATTGTGCTGGTAAAGTGAATGTTTTGTCCTAGTCGATTAAGGACCGAAGCGTGTGTTACCATGGATCGAGCACTACCGTACAATCACAAGTCTATATGGGCACGACTTGGCTAATTAATTTGTACGTCTCGTTATTGGCTTCGCCATTTGGTGAAATATGGGTGCTGGATGGAGACACTCGCAAGGTGCAAGAGGGGGCTTCTGAATTAGGCGGCTAGAACCCTATCAGTGATGGAACCTTAGCGGGTGAAGTTAATAGTGAGGTCATGCATTGTAAAGGCCTTATCATGATATCGCTGCCAACACACCAAAGGAAGTATGCATAACAACAAAAGACGATCATGTCTTGTGGGTAAAACTGTACATACTTTGCAGAGTTAAAACTACTTAAGTAGCCATACCCACGGACAAGGGCAGGCGAGGTACGCTTGCACATTGTAGACTTTATGGTTTTGTTTTAATTAAAAATGATGGTTTGAAAATCCTTCAGCTGATAGAACTCTCGGGTTAGTGATTAGAGCCAGATAGGTGAATGGAACTTGTACCAGATGTCTTATTAATTTCAATTATTGCAACTACCTTTGGCCAAATTATGCTTTGTGAAATAACTAATGGTATTTGAAGTTAAACATCGCTTTTATGCCAAATGAGCCATATTATGCCTTCATTTGTTCAACCTTGCATATCGTTATCATGCATTAAGGTTTGCAAGTACGATTTGTGTACTCACCCATGCAATATCCCCACTTTTCACAGTGTACAAAAGCAGAAGGTGAGTTTCGACAAAGAAGATCCAGAATTCTAGGATGCGCTCCAATGGATTTATCTCGCTATTATTTATTTTATTTTCGCTGCTACTTTATTGAACTCAGGCCAAGTGTCTATTTATTTGTAATCGTAGACCATAAGGTCGATACCTTTTATTTAAGTTTTAATATTATTTGATTTGTGATATAGATGTGTTGTCATCACTGTTTTCACTGTATACACTAGCTTGATTCAGAACTAATGCGGATATACATAGAGGGTTCAGATATGAAATCCGGTCCCGACATAGCTCAAGTGCTCCAAGTGATATTTACATATTACTATTCTCAAAAACAAAGAATAGAGTCACATGTACAACAGTTTGTTAAGTGGGCGAACCACTCACCAGGATTATAATGTTGGCCTAAATAAGCATCCTATCTTACAAGTTCTTGTTACACTTGCGGAAGAAAGCGTCAATGGGTATATGTTTTTCTTCTTTAGAGGACTTCAGCTTTTTCTTAGGTGTGGATGTAGTAGAGTACGGCCTTTCAGCAAACCTGCTAAACACAGTGAAGGATGATGGGGCCAATGTTATGCAACCTCATCTCTAAAAGGTAGCAGACTAATGGAAAATAATATATGTGTGGGAATTAAAGCTAACATAAGCAGATATCGACTAGCATAGTCTTTAATATGTGCATTAGCACGATCCTAATGAACTGCAGTACCTACAGCCAGTTTAATAATTACTAGTATTTCGAGAAATACCTCTCCTTGGAGAAGTGTCCTGTGCCATCTACCGCCTCTTCCTGTTGCAGCATTTCAGCCAAGTGGAAATCTGAATGTTCTTGCCTCTCCTCCTCAAAGCCTGAAGGTAGTTCAAATCCACAAATGGAACAAATGTAGCCATCTACCCAGTAATGCAGATCAGGTTTACTCGACGAAGCAGTAGCTTTGCAGCTGGTGAGGTGGCCAAGCTCATCAAACTTCTCAGCCTCATAAACCTGCATGAAAAACAGGGTTCAATTATTTCTATTATAAAGCATCAGGAAGACTCAGTTGAAGAAATGGGGGGAAAAGATTAACCCTTTTTCTTGGCTGCAAGATCACTGAACAAAATTTCAGTTTAGATTAGACTCGTACCTTCCAACTAGAAGTGTCACCATCCAATTTGGTTCCACCTAAGCCATCGCAGGTAAGTGGGTCACTTGAGGCAGCCTCATTATCATAATTGACTAAGCTTGTTCCTTCTGCAACAACTAAGTTCTCATCATGTGAGAAGAATGCCTGTTGATCCATGGAAACATCAGTTCCAGCATCATGTATCAAATGTTCGTCCTTAGTTGTCGCATTAACACAACAGTTATCCCCTTCAGATTTGTATGACGAACGAAAAAATCTATCTAGTGTCTTTTGTATTGGGGTAGATGAATCATCTTTCTCATCACGAAGTTGGGACATTCGCAGCCCTGTTAAAGTGCATTAGCATGACTGTTAGGTTGACTTCCCCAAGCAGCAAGAGCAAAGAGATATCAAGTATAAATAATGCAATATATTCATATAAAACAGATTATATCAAAATATGGACATACAAAAGGTCATTGACCATGACATCAAAATATGCCTTCTATGTTCATTGCATTCAAATGGGTAGGATCAAAAATGAAACATGCACCATGCCAGAATCACATATTCACATGCCCTTAGCTGTCAAAGCAGCTAGACCAACTTGAGGATGAGCCAACAATTGTAACAATTACTTCATTGACCATGAGATCCAGGTAGAGTTGGTTGTGATGTGAGCCTTTAAGAAGTCTGAGAAGTTAAAAGCCAAACCAGTAGCAGTCCCACTCAATTGGTAGTCACTAAACTTGATTAAAAGAAAAAGTTTTAGATGCTCACACTTACCCATCAATCTCAAAGAAAGAGGCAGTTCAGCCTTAAGTAATTTTTTAGCGTATATCAGGATGTCTTCCTTGGAGTTGATGTAGTTTTGAGCAGTTGCTGCTCTTGTCCTAACCTGGTACATGGTTGATCAATCAAGTGAGCCATGAAACAAAAACCAGTCATCTCTCTTGGGGATCTCAGTCCAATAATTACTGAAAACTAGTCCAATAATTACTGAAAACTATTCAATGTTTATACAAATGTGAGATCAAAACCTCAAAAGCTGCAGTCTTTAGTTTGAGTGTTAGTGTCCTTCCCTTCAAGAATTCCTTTTGCAAATCATCAGCTAAATTTTCTGCGAGATTTGCTGGAAATAGATAACAATGTGGTGACTAATACATCAACTTGTCACATCAGCTGCAGTAGCACATGAAAGCCCTTATACAACATTCATTTTATTTTAGTGTTTCTAAAGGGTTTATTCACATGCAGAATGTATTTGCGGTTCTTTCAGGCATTAACAAAATAAAAAAGATAAAAAATATTGTTGCCAATTTTTCCCCAAGTCCTGACAGCTGCTTTATTAATATTCTATTCTTGTTGTCTCATCTGTGGTTTCAGTTTTCGGATTTTTGAAATCCTAGTCCAACTCCTAGACTGGTTCACAGTTTCCAGCCAAGCTTGGTTTCCCGAGTTTTTCTGGCCGGCTTTCTTTTATTTAATTATTATTATTTGTAATTTGGAGCTTATATGATTCTTACATGTAGAATAATCAACAATAAACAATAACCATTGGTAATAACACACGAAATACCCCATTTCCAGATGGTGTTAGGGATCCCGATCCCCCACTGGTTTCTAGAAACCAACTGGTAACTAACTGGCTTCCATAAATAGCTGGTTTCCAGAGGGAATCTGAGCATTGGCCTCATCCAACATGTTGACATGAACACTTCATTTTTGCTCATAGAAAAATAGATTGAACACCATATCTTTGGTACCTGCCACTAATCTACCAAAAATCATGTTTGCTAATCAAATGTAAACAGCTTGTTCCAGCATAATTGACTAATTTCAAGCCACTACTTTCTACACCAGTACTCAGATGATTGTATCATGTCTCAAGTTACAGTGACAACTAAATGTCCTTGTTTTTGGATTGACAAAATATACCATAATAGGAAAATAGTCTCACACAAAAAAAATGCAAAACAGTAGTATTACTACCAAAAATAGCATGATATAGCAGAGGATGAAATGGTGTGGTGATGTTTATTCTTTTATGTATTCAAGAATATAAGATATCCATCAATAAGGGAACAAAACACATCATGTCTCATAAAATATGCTACTTCAAGTCCTTTGCTAAATCTCATAGTGCAAGACAATTGTATAGAAGATTTGGTGCACTGCATATATAACCATTAAAGTTTAAGATTAACAGAGTATGTTTCAAGCAAGAGAAAAAAAATGCTCTTATAGAGCAAAAAAAGTTCCTGTAACAAAATCTAGTCGCTTAAGCACAAAAATATGTGAAATTGTCAAACTACCTTCAACATTTGAAATCTACAATCAAAAGGGTTCTTAGCTACAACAGTAACATATTAAGGATGCTTACCTAACTTCCCAAAAAGCAAAGAACAATCATTTGTTGCAGTGAAAGTTCGCTCGCAGCTCATACTTTTCCTTAGCCTATGCTCAGGAGTTTCTGTACCTCCTAATCCAAGACCAACCGAAAGAAAGAAATCTGAAGAACATTCAAAGGATCACATCAAGTAAGCAAATAATGGTGTCTGGATTCCAAGACATTGAATTCTGATATCCTGCTTGGGATAGATTATAGATATATTGCTTGCTGAAAGCTTGAAACAGAACAACTGACAAGTGTAATTAACATACAAACCAGTTGAGCCTTCAGAAAAAAGAGCACATAAGAAAGCAGCCTTTTGCAGCATCTCTTGGCATGTACTGATTCCAAGCACCTGACGTAACATCTGTTCTGTTACCTTACCTATACCACCTATCTGCATACAAAGATCTTCAAATAACAAATCAGTTTTTGCCTTTTCATGAATGTCCCAAGAAGACCAGCACTTTTTTTTCAACTAAGAAGACCAGCACTTTTTTTTCAACTAAGACCAGCACTTAGTAGTAACTAGTAAATAATATTCCATCTTAACCAAAGAAGAAATGGGAGTTCATAAATGTATAGAGCAACTGGAAGTCTAGAATATTCTCAGGACCTATATCAGGGACTTATGTGAGAAGCGTTTGTACCCTGGTTAGAATATTTCATGGCCTAACCAAGGTATGAATGATTAATTAGGTTAAAACACTTACATAACAAACAAGAATCCTTCTTGATTACAAAAAAATGGAGTACCTTTCTTATAGGTAATGTTGATACAAATGTCGTTACAGCTTCCCTGTCATTCGGCAATATAAACTGCCCATTAGGCTTGTTAATATCAGAGCAAACCTAGCAAAGAGACAAAAAGGGAGGAAATGAACCTTGTGAATTTGTTCCAAAACAATTTGAAGGACATAAAAAAGATTCAAAAGGGGGTAAAGATGATGAGTTAGCCTAAAAAATCTTCAGTCCTGTGTGGTAAAAAAACCTTTTCAATTGCAACTCATATTGGCTATGGCAAGTGAACTCCTTGCTAGTATCAATCCCCTATTTATGACTTAATCTTAATTCCCAGTGTGACAGTCAAAGAAAGAAGATAAAAAATAGACATAGGGAGGACACATAACAGGAACAGACCATTGCCTCTAAAGATAAAAGTTAAGCAATAAACAAAAATTTCGAGTTCTTACCTTAGCAATCATGCGGTTTGGAGCAACCCCAGCACTACATGTTAGACCAGTTTCCTGGTGAATGGCATCCCTAAGTTCAGTAGCAATCTTCAAAACAAATACAGGCAATGTGATCAGTAAACTTACACTATTGTAGATTGGTAGTACTAGCATGTTGAAGAAAAAAACCATTAAAGACGTTAAGGCAAATCAAGTCATATGCACTTGGTAAGTAAGCCACCAGGCAGTCGTGATCAACTGATGATTAGAAAAGTTCAAACTTACCTCCTCGCCTGTAATGCCTTTCTCGATGCAGACTTCCGTTATATTGAGGTATGCTTCATCTAGACTTGTTGCAACAAAGTTGGGGTCATACCTCCAAAAAACTAGAAGGCAACCAATACTTGAATAATCAGTTGATTTAGTTTTGGTCAGAATATTATATAGAATAATGTTTAGAAGTTTTGTCATGATAATTCAATGAACATTATGTTGCATACCTTTTCTTGTTAATTCACTATAATGAGTATATCTCTCAAAATTTGGAGCGACAAAAACCAAGTCAGGACATAGTTTACATCCAATAAAACCAGGCATTGCTGCACGAACTCCAAATTTCCGAGCCTGCATAGTATTCCAACATTAGATAAAGGGGAATATTGCTTGTACTTTTAACAAATAATAGAAAATAGCCAAGCCCATTTTGGTCCATCCAGTCTATACAAGAAAATCTAACTTTAGACAACATGATCAGCATTAGATAGTCCTTCCGCTATTATCTTTCAATAGGAAATAAACCAAATGCTGTAGCACAATAGCACTATGATTCTTTTGTTTAGTGATTAAAAGATTTATACATATCAAACATATTTCATAATAACCTAGTATGCTCACCTCATAACTGGCAGTAGCTATCATAGACATGCTGCCTACTGCCAATGGTTTTCCCTTCAAAGATGGGTTTTCCAAAGTCTCGACAGCAGCATAAAAAGCATCCATGTCAGTGTGAAGCCATATTTTCGAAAGATCTCGTGAAGCTTCCAACTCTAAAATTTTCTTTTCAGAAACCTGAAAATTGTGTTGTTACATAGGCTGATAGGCATAACCGCATAACAGAGGAAAACAACAACACGGGTGAAACATGAAAGAAATGGCACGCATATAAAGTGATACTACTTTCTCACATTGGCTTCAGTACGAACTCTTCAAATGCTATGACACAAACTTTACATGACATGGACCACAGATCAGATCAGGTCAACATCATCAAAGTGCCAATGCAAATATGACTCTCTACAGGGCACAGATGGACAAGTAAATAGTACTGATGAATTGATCATTTGATATTACTCTGAAGAAATCACAAATTTTCATTGTATTTTAATTGTGCTTTATGATCATCAAACCAATCTGTAAGGCAGTGCATAAAACGCAACAGGCCAGCATAAATCAAGATTCAAGCATGGTATACAAGCTAGCAAAATAAGAACCAACAGACAAAAGCTAGCACTTAACATGTTGCTCTGTACCTTCTGAAAATGTGATATGTCATTATCAGTCAGTTTTGCACACTGTTCACGCAGATGCTCAATTTTTTGTTTGGTAACTGCCTCCTTCCTCTGCTCATTTTCAAAATATTTTGAACCCTTGCTCATTTCATATATTACCTTCTGCACCTTCTCTTTGTCAACTCCCTCCATTCCTAATGCAAGATAACAAGAGTAAGGATCAAAGCCGTGTCCTGCATGCTGGATCCTCTACTATTATATGTTCTTTCCAAACAGCATACCAACACCTTATATACTTGAAACCACACCGTGGTCATGGCTAACAAAGTACCAGACAAAAACACACACAAAAAAAAGGCACCTCCAATTGTCTTTCAGGGGAGTCTCCAACTGTGTGGAAAGACCTGATTCCAACTTGTGCAAACAGGCAAATACAATGTTCTGTCGTAACGTGTTATGACCGCTTTTGCAATTCTAGCATTCCTGAATTCCCCCATTTAACTCAATAAAACTATCCATTGACGTGACCAGCCAAACAAATGGAATTAACCAGTATCACAAACACATATAAATTCTTAACAAATCGGATACTATGGTGAAAGATAACATCCAGATTTAGTCCAATGCTCTCTATTTGTATTTCATTTTTAGGATGCTTTCTTCCTGTTTCTTAATGCACGCGGCCTGCAGTTATCCCGCTGTGCCCTCAAAGATTAGCTCCAAATTTAGTCCAATGTTATGCGGACCAACAAGTAAAGCGAAAATTACAGGACCATTGAGCTGATTTATGTCGTAGGGTTCGTACCCACGCGATGCCGAGCCAAATGCCCCAAACCCTATCGGCGCAATCTTAAGCGAAGAGAGAGGGGGGGGGGGGGGGACGGTGTGCATTTACCCGCTTTGGCGTTGGTGTAGGCGGTGTGGTACGACTGCCACGGCCTATCTCCTTCGCCGTCCGGTGGCGTCCCTGCGGCGGACGACATCGCTGCGGTCACCGGCGAGAGGCCTTCCCCGCCGCCGGTGCCACCCGAGCGAGAGATAGAGAGGTCAAGCTCCGGGGAGGTCTCCGCTGTCGGCGATTAAGACGCGCGAGAGAGACAAGGGGAGGAGGGGAATATGCTCCGGCGAGGCTTGCACCGCCGCCGCATATAAACGCCGGCGCGCGCGCGAGAATAAAGCGGATACCCTTGTCTAGTGAATTTTTTTTTAAAATAATAACATTTTAATGAATATTTACAGAAATAATATGCCGCAAATAACCTGTCGCCAATTCAAATGGCGACAGAAGGGTAATTTTGCTATTTTTATTTTCGGCATATTATTTCTGTAAATATTGATTAAAATGTTATTATTTAAAAAAAAAATCCTTGTCTAGTCTTGTTTTCTTAAACGGGCAGGCCCCTTTAGATGGGGACATATCCTGTGCAATCAAAGGTTTGGTGCAATCACCGTGCAATCAAACTAAAAAAAGTTTCAAAAAATTCTGAAAAAAAACATGGATGTACATCTCAACTTACCCCATCTAAGTATAAAATTTCATGATCAAATTCGTCATATGCTAGAAGTTACAAAAAGACAAATTTTTGACAAACTTTTACAGTTCAAATGCACCCCAAATTTGTCTTTTTTGTAACTTCTAGCATAGGACGAATTTGATCATGAAATTTTATACTTAGATGGGGTAAGTTGAGATGTACATCCATGTTTTTTTTCAGAATTTTTTGAAACTTTTTTTAGTTTGATTGCACAATGATTGCACCAAACCTTTGATTGCACAGGATATGCCTTCCCTTTAGATAGATAATAAATTTGATAATTTGCCACTTCAAATATTGACCTTTTGGATTATGATGCCACTTGAGCCAATGACACATGGGACCATCTAAGTCAATGAAATGTGGGTCCAGTGGCAAATTTGCGAAGCCACATATTTGAAGTGGCAAATAATCAAATCTCTCAGCGACGGCTTTACCGTGAGACGTTTTACCCCGGATCGTGTCTCTCTCCCCCATAGAGGAGCCCTAAAAATCTAACTTTGAATTCATGAAAAATAAATATTGAGCATATTTATTTTACAAGGTAAGAACCGGTAAATTATGTTAGACGATGCTTTTATATATATATGTAGGGGTAAATTAATTTGTGCTGTGTTTATCTATACTGCTGTAAAATGTAGTCGTTTATCATGCCCACACGAACAAAAGTATAAATACAAGTAGAAGCACACACAAAGTATAGGGCAATTCTCTTTATTTATTAGATTGATTTTTCTGTACAAGGTAAGAGCATCTCCAGCAGAGCCCCTAAACCAGCCCCTAAACCTTAAAATAGGGAGTGTAGTAAAAAAAACAGATCCAGCAGGGCCCCAACTCAAGCCCCTAAAATTAGGGGGCCCCTAAATTTGCCTCCTCAGCCCCAATTCCCAGGGGGCCCCAACTCAAGCCCCTAAAATTAGGAGGCACCTAAATTTGCCTCCTCAGCCCCAATTCCTATGGACACGAGTACAACCCCTATTATTGAAGATAGAGAAATATATGAGAGGCTTCGAAAATTTTATCATGTTTTGAAAATTTTAAATTTAAATTTGAAATATCATGTTTTTAAATTGTAAATGTTAATATGTTTATGTTTTATGTATTACAAATATTTTTGATTGAATTTTAGTGGTGTCAAATGAAGATTATACATATCGGATATGTCAAAATAGGAGAAAAAGTAAAATAGGGGCTAAGATTTAGGTGCTGTTGCTGGACTTGTGCTCTGAAAACAGGCCCCCAAAAAATAGAGGGAGTCCTTAAATCCAAAATAGGGACCCTGTTTTAGGGGCCCTTGCTGGAGATGCTTTAATCCCTAATATATAGTAGAAAAATCACTGAAGATAAATTCGAATTTGCCCACCAATGAATAGAGTTCTTTCATAATGGAACAGTGAATTTCACAACACTCCCCCTTGGGCGAATATCACGTAATGCATATGTCTCATTAAAAACTCCTCCCAAAACCCATTGGGAAAAAGGGATGTAGAAAAAAGTACATCGCACTCGCACTCCGTGTTACACTAATTGCCTCATTAAAAACTTCCATGTGAGAAACTTCAGGAAAATTCACTAAGAGAAAAAGAGCACAACTCATAATCTTCAGGATATAAAATATGATCTTCAGCATCATGCAAAAGGGGTTATGGTTTAGGTATTTACTCCCCTGAACACTGCAAATCTCTAAGTTGCCTTATTCCAATGCCATTAATGCACCTTTGGAAAGTGAATTTTGGTAAAGATTTTGTGAATAAATCTGCTAGATTTTAACATGACCTAGTTTGCATTATTTATACCTCACTATTTTTGTGGAGTTTGTGAAGATAAAAAAATTTAGGGGCAATATGCTTCGTGATATTGCTCTTTTCATAACTCATTTGCATTTGTACAACATAAGTAGCATTATCATCATAGATAATGGTGGGGGTATCGACGGTATTAAGATCACATGACTTCCGGATATGGTTAATTACACGTCTCAGCCAAACACACTCATGTGAGGCTTCAGATAAAGATATAATCTCTAAGTAGTTGGTAGAAGGAGCTACCAAAGTATGCTTAAAAGACCATCAAGAAATGGATATACCATCGCGGAGAAACACAAAACCAGTATGAAATTTGGCATTGTGGGGGGATCAGATAGATCGCTAGCATCTGTATATCCCACCATGGTTAAATCTCGGTTCTTCCAGTAAAACAAACCAAGATCTTGAGTACCTTGGAGGTATCTAAGTAAAGTCTTGACACCTGCCCAATGCCTTCTAGTTGGGGTTGCACTGTATTTTGCTGGCAAATTTACTATGAATGCAATATCAGGCCTTGTGTAATTCACAAGATACATAAGTGCACCAATAACACTTAAATATGGGACTTCATGTCATAAGACTTCCTAATTTTCCATCCTTTGTCTAAATGGGTCTTTATCCGCTTCAAGGAGTCTTACAACCATGGGGGGTTTTTAAAGGATTAGATTTATCCATACTAAATCTTTCCAATACATTCTCGGTATAGGCGGACTAGTGTACAAAAATTTCTTCTGGGAAATGCTCAAGTTGCAGGCCTAAGCCAAATTTGGTTTTACCCAAATCCTTCATCTCAAACTCCATCGTGAGGTAAGCACTTGCTTTCTTTATCTCCTCTGTGGTTCCAATGATATTCAGATCATTGCCATATACCGAGATGATACATAGTCCATTCTGAGATTTCTTTATGAACACAGGAACAGTCATCATTATTTGAATCCCTTCATTAGGAGGAATTCACTAAGTCAGTTATACCATATTCTCCCCAACTGTTTTAATCCGTATAGCAATCTCTGTAGTTTAACGCTATACATGTTGCGATTATTTGTATCCGGAACTATGACTCCTTCAGGGACTCATATAAATATCTGTATCCAGTGACACATATAAATATGCAGTCACTACATCCATCAATTGCATTGTTAAATTTAAGTATCCTGCCATTGATATTAAATATCGGAATGTTATTCCACTCATTACAGGAGAATATGTTTCATCGTAATCGATGTCGAGTCTTTGTGTGAACCCTTGTTCTATAAGCCTCGTTTTATATCCCACCATCTGGTTATTTTCATTTCTCTTTCGGATAAAAACCCATTTTGATCTTATAGGGAACACTTTAAGATGTGTTTTGTCAACAGGACCAATAAATTTCCTCTATTAAGCGAGCACAATTCTGCCTCAATTGCTTCTTTTTATTTGACCCAATATGTCGGGGATTGACTATTCCCTAGAAGCGACCATTTTTACCCTTAGGGATCCAAGAGCACAGACCACGCGGTCCTCCACGGAGGATGCTCGGGAAAATTGCCCCAGCAGCCAAGACGCCCGAGCTCGTATGCTCGGGAACTCGCCCGCGACCATGCAAAGGACCACGTACGTGTGTACTACACAGATGGTCGGGGTATCTGGTCAAAACATTGAAAGGAAGGTGGAAACTAATTCGCCGAAGATCAAGGGAAGACGCGCCCGGAATTCAAATAAGGCGCAGATCAAGGGCACCGGATCGTGGGTGCTACGGTTATGGAAGCATGGCGTAATTTTAGGGGGTAGTTACCTTCTATGTATCTTCAGCTTCTGTACTTAAACCCCCCAAGAGCATCTGCGAAGGGGGGACTTTTTTCTCACCAATCAAGAACACAATACACTGGAGTAGGGCTGTTATCTCGGCGGTGAGAGGCCCGAACCAGGATAAACACCAAGCGTCTTTCTCCCGAACTCGCGTTGCTCGGACGAACACCCCGGCTCGCACGAAGGGGCCCAGTTGATCCCTCATTCAACAAGTAAGCTCGGCGGGAGCCCGTTCTCCGATCGTCGACAGTTGGCGCCGTCCATGGGGATCGACAGTGTGATTCCCATGCGAACTAGGATCCTCGAGAATGTCAAATTTGGGAGATACTAGGAGTCTGTGTGCCTTCAACGATGTTGATGATGATGGTGCGTACTACGCCGGCGACGGCGTAGTCAGTGTGACCGACCCCGCGGGTCACACCGAGTCCGGGAGCTTTTCCCCAGAATCTGGGTTGCGAGGACGAATCCCCCGTTCCTTGCGCATTACCCTCGCTGACGACGAGGACGACTATGACGGGCTCTATGATGGTTTGGACATACCGGATCATCTTGAGTTCGATCGCGAGACGGCATCCCAAGGAGACACGATGATGTCCCCGTCACGCTCGTCTCGTTCTCGCCATGTCAATATGGCCGGAAGCCGTATCGAGCCCGAGGTACAATCCTCGGAAGCTGCTAAGCGGGATCGCTACGAAGCGGCCAGGCATCACTTGGAGGCGTCTTTGGGAAAGACCCTGGCGAGCATACGCCGCCAAGTGAGAGAGAAGAGAGTTGTCAGGGAGGAATTCCTCCCTGGAAAACTCTCGCGGCCGTCGTACCCCCGACCACGTCCCAGAACGCTGTCGGAGCTCCCCGCTGCCCGTTCGACAAAACCGAGAACGGTTGCAGGCTCTGGCGACGGTCGTGCGTGACATTCGTAGCTTCCCCGATCAACTGGACTTAGAGGTCGTGGGCATGGTTGTGGCTGAGGATCTGGAGAAGCTTGCTGCTGATCTAAAGGTCCCGGATCCTCCTCACGATCTGAGTACCCGGAGTGTTTCCCGGGACCGCCGAGGGCATACAACCCATCCGCTCACACAGGGACGAATCCCGAAACTATGCTCGGAGAATGCCTCCGACCGCTAACCTGGCCCGTGAGAAGCACCGAGGAGATTCCCGAGCAACGTCGGAGCGGCATGCTCATATCCACCCGGATTACGAGCACTCCGGACGTTCCACGACCGAACGGTCGTCGGCGCACCATGCTCGCGAGGTCTTCTCTCAGCTTGGCCCACGTGTGGGGCGATGGGCGGGTGATGCTCGCGGAGACCATTATGGCCAAAGGTTCCACCGTGAAACCTCAAGCTTCGGTTGCCAGGCGTTCACGAGATCTCTTCAAAGTGTAAGGTGGCCAACCAAGTTCAAGCCTGGGCACATTGAGAGGTTCAACGGGACTTAGAACCCGGACGAGTTTCTCTCAATCTATACCACCGCCATCCTGGCTGCCGGAGGCGATGAGGGGGTGATGGCGAACTATCTCCCAACAGTCTTGGATGGGGCTGCTCGCACATGGCTCTTCAACCAAAAAGAGGCTTCCATATGATCTTAGGGACAGCTCAGCGCAGCGCTCCGAGGAAATTTTCAGAGATGCTACACCCGCCTAGGAAGGGAACGCAACCTCGAGCGCTTGATTCAGACGGAGAATGAAACTCTGCGACAGTTTGTCCAGAGGTTCATCCAAGTCCGAAACTCGATCCCAAACATATCGGACGAGGCTGTCGTCCGGGCTTTCAAGTTCGGGGTGCGGGACGTACGCTTCACACAGGACCTAGAGATCCATCCAGACCTGACGGCGAACAAGCTCTTCTGCATGGCCGACAGGTACGCCAATGCCGACGAGGCCGTCCAGTGGAAGAAAATGCTGGACGAAGGGAAGTTACCACCACAGCCCGGGTTGGAAACCTCTGCCAGCAAAAAGGGCTCCAACTCCGTGGACAAGAAGATCAAGAAAAAGAAAAAAAGCAACCCTCGCCGGGCATAGTCGCTGCGGTAGAGCAGCAATAACCCCGAGCGTCCCAGCCGCAGTGTCGGGGGTTTAATGCTCGAGGAAGGGGATAGCAGAACAGGCCCCGCGATCGAGGCGACCAAGTGGACCAACGGGGCGGCCTCTACTGTCCACTCCATCAAGCGTACGGGCATGATCTGCGGAATTGCCGGACATGGACCTATCGTCTGGAGCAATTTTACAACGGCAAAGGTCCCATGCCGTCGCTCCCAGAACAGGGCGAGAATAGCAAAGGTAAACTGCCCGTCGAAGGCAATGAGGATGACATGGAGTATCAAGAACCCCAGAACCACATTGCGGTCATCTTCGGGGGCTCCTCTGCTTACAAATCTCGCCGGGATCTGAAGGATGCCGCGCGGGAAGTGCATCATGTTACCCAAGGTAAGCCTCCTGTACAGCAGCTCAAGTGGTCCAAGCTGTCTCTTACTTTCTCCAAGGAGGACTGTCCCCTCGGAATGACTAAACCGCAAAGGCTTCCGATGGTAGTAAGCCCCACCATCAACAACTCCATCGTCGGCCGAGTCCTCATAGATTCCGGAAGCTCATTGGACCTGATTTCTGCCAAGGTCTTGGACGAGATGCAAATCCCTCGCTCCAAGATTAAGAGCATAGCGGTACCATTCTTCGGAATAGTCTCGGGCACCTCGATCAAGCCCTTGGGTCAGGTCGTTTTGCCCGTTACCTTTGGCAATCCCAGTAACTTCCGTACATAGCTGATCACCTTCGAAGTGGTCGATTTCGAATCAGCCTAAAATGCCATCCTCGGCAGGCCAGCTTTGGCCAAATTCATGGCCGCCTCACATCACGCGTACCAATGCCTGAAGGTTCCTAGGCCAAACGGGGTCATAACCGTAAAGGGGAACCACAAGTCCGCATTAAATTGCGACGAAAGGGCTTTGGATATGGTTTGTCAGCTGCCTACGCGCGGCACCGACCAGGAGCCGAAGCACTCCCGGCCCAAAGTTGCCCTCCAGCCCGGAGGAGAGACCAAGGCCGTTCCGCTCAACGAGTCGGAACCTGGCAAGGTCGTGCATTTGGGATCTTCCCTAGATCCCAAATAGGAACTCGAGCTCATCACCTTCCTCCGAGCAAATTCGGATGTGTTTGCCTGGGAGCCATCCGACATGCCCGGGGTCCCAAGGGAGGTGATCGAGCACAAGCTAGCGGTTCAGCCTGACAAAAAACCAGTGCGACAAAAACTCAGGCGGTTCTCCCCAGAAAAACAAGCGATTATCCGGGAAGAACTCGATAAACTACTTAAGGCCGGTTTCATCAGGGAAATCGAGCACTCGGAATGGCTGGCCAATCCAGCCATAGTCAGAAAGAAAGGAGGCAAGTGGCGCGTGTGCGTCGACCACACGGGATTAAACGCAGCATGCCCAAAGGACAACTACCCGCTGCCTCGCATAGACCAGTTGGTCGATGCGACGGTGGAGTCGCAGGTCATAAGCTTCCTGGATGCTTATTCGGGATACCATCAGATCAGCATATCACACGAAGACGAAGAGAAGACCTCCTTCATCACCCCGTTCGGTACGTTCTGCTACACGACCATGTCTTTCGGTCTGAGAAACGCTGGAGCAACTTTTCAGCACCTCATGCAGAAGACCTTTACGGACCAAGTAGGTCGGAACTTGGAGGTTTATGTCGACGACATAGTTGTCAAAAGCAAGCTCGCCTCAAGTCACGTCGCTGACCTAGAAGAAACATTCTGTAATCTCAACAAGCATCGAATAAAACTGAATCCGGAAAAATGCGTCTTTGGTGTAAAGGCCGGCAAAGTGCTCGGCTACATGGTCGGTCCGCAAGGCGTAGGAGCAAATCCAGAGAAGATCGAAGCCATCGAAAATATGAGGGCGCCCACATGTGTGAAGGAAGTACAAGCCCTGATCGGCCGAATGGCCACCTTGAGCCGCTTTATTTCCCGGCTGGGTGAGCGAGGGCTACCGTTCTTCAAAGCCCTTCGGAAGCACGACGGTTTCATATGGACAGAGGAAGCCAATCGCTCCTTTGAAGAGCTAAAGCAATGCCTATCTAAACCGCCCATCCTGGTCACGCCTAAAGCTGGGGAAGAATTGCTGCTATATCTAGCGGCGACCCCACAGGCCGTGAGCGCGGTACTGATAGTGGAAAGGGATGGTGTCCAACGACCTATCTATTATGTTAGTAAAGTACTACACGGACCGAAGGAGTGTTACCCTGAGGTCGAAAAACTCTTGTACTCACTACTAATGACTTCCAGAAAGCTGTGCCATTACTTCCAAGCACACAAGATCGTGATACCGACCAATTTTCCGATCAGAGAAATCTTGAAAACCAGGATGCCAGTGGCCGTATAGCTAAGTGGGCCATGGAGCTGGCCGAATTCGAGATAATGTTCTCGGTTCGCACTGCGATCAAGTCCCAGGTTCTGGCCGACTTCGTGGCAGAATGGTCGGCTCCAGCTCCGCCAGCGAGCAAGCCCGCCAGATCAAGGGAAAACCACTAGACCATGTATTTTGACGGATCCCGAGCATACGAGCGCTCGGGGGCTGGAGTCGTGTTAGTCTCCCCGGACGGAGAACGACTCCAATACGCCGTCCAATTACACTTTGCTGCAACCAACAACATGGCAGAGTATGAAGGCCTCTTGGCCGGACTGCGCGCGTGCAAATCGCTAGGAGTCCAACGGCTAACTGTGATGGGCGATTCACAATTGGTCGTGAACCAGGTCAACAAGGAGTATCAGTGTTCCGATACCTCAATGGCGCTTTACCTGGACGAAGTAAGGAAGATGGAGAAGTACTTCAAGAACTTCGAAGTACTCTACATCCCCAGGAAGGATAATGCCCTGGCCGACCAGCTGTCCAAGGTCGGTTCCTCTCAGATTACCGCCCCGGCGG
The DNA here is from genome assembly GCA_036346355.1 of Rhipidocladum racemiflorum. NCBI lineage: Eukaryota > Viridiplantae > Streptophyta > Magnoliopsida > Poales > Poaceae > Rhipidocladum > Rhipidocladum racemiflorum. The sequence continues at coordinate 67,510,883 of CM070580.1, read as the reverse complement.
GGGTGCTCATTGAGCACCTATACAAGCCCTCCATCCCTTCTAAGGAAGAGGCACCAGAGGCCGTCAGTAGGGTCTCCTTCCTCGAGAAAAGTGCAAGTTGGATGACGCCATTCATCCAATACCTTGCGCATGGGACATTGCCCGAGGAAAAAGCCGAGCGTTCCCGGCTAAAAAGGTGATCTTCTCAGTACAAGCTGATCGAAGGCGACCTAAACCGAAAAGGTGCATTAGGAATCCTCTCCAGATGCATCTCTCAGGAGGAAGGCCAGTACCTTCTTCGCGACATCCATGAAGGAATGTGTGGAGCTCACTCGTCGTTCAGGACACTTGTGAGCAAAGCCTTCCGATCGGGTTACTATTGGCCTACGGCCTTGACGGATGCCCGGGCGATCGTGACAACCTGTCGAGCATGCCAGTTTCATGCTCGCAAAGTCCATCAACCGGCATACGCGCTGCAAGCCATACCACTCTCGTGGCCATTCTCGACCTGGGGGCTCGATATCCTCGGGCCTTTCCCTCGAGGTCAGAAAGGTTGCAAATACCTGCTCGTGGCCGTCGACACTTTCACCAAGTGGATCGAGGCCAAACCCGTATCAACCATCTCGGCTCAGGCAGCCAAGAGGTTCCTCCAAAGCAACGTAGTGACGAGGTTTGGGGTACCCAACCGTCTCATCATGGACAACGAAACTCAGTTCACCAGCGAATTTCTCCAGGCTTATTGCGAGGAGGTCGGGATCAAGGTCTGCTTCGCTTCTGTGGCACATCCACAGAGCAACGGAGCAGCCGAACGAGCAAACGGGCAAATAGTCCAAGGTATCAAAAAGAGGGTCTTCAAAAATCTCAGTCAGCACAAGCAGGAGTGGGTGGACGAACTACCCTCAGTCCTTTGGTCAGTTCGCACCACCACAAGTTGGGCCACGGGCGAAACCCCCTTCCAACTTGTCTATAGTGCAGAGGCCATTTTGCCTGCAGAAATTGTACTAGGTTCCCCAAGGGTGCAACTAGTCGATTCCGTCGACCAGGAAATCGAGCGGCTCATCGACCTCGTAGAGGCAACACGAGAATGGGCTTACTTCGGTCCGCGGTTTACCTACAAGCCCTTCCAAGGCACGCGGCCAAGTCGGTTCGACCAAGGACCTTGCGAGTTGGTGACATGGTCTTACGAAGGGTTCAGGACCTTTCGAAGGCCAACAAGCTAACCCCAAGATGGGAGGGCCCTTACACGGTCGTATCCGCAACACGCCCGGGGGCTGTTCGCCTAGCGATGGAGGACGGTCGGGAGCTCGCCAGCACCTGGAACATTGATCAACTGCGCAAGTTCTACGTTTAAGCGTGTATCTTTATCTCGCGACCGCAACACTGCCTTTATATAATGGAGCTGGCCAACACTCTTGGGCAGTACGGCAAACGAGCTTATCCGACAATGCGTGTGTACCATCCCCTTTGGGCACCGGCTGGGTGTTCACCCACGCCGATCATCGTCCGCAGTAGCTCTCCGCTGCATGAACGATCGAGCGCAGACATCCTCTAGCCCGGTGCTACTTGGGTTCGGCAACTCTACGCATTTTCGGACCAAGCCCGTCTGTCCTACACGCGTAACCATGCTCGCACGCGTCACTCCCTCGACTCGAGCGACGTATTCGATCGTTTACAACGCGATACACTTAAGGATCCTCTCAACTCTCCTATGAACAAACTCATGCCCGCAACCTTAGGGGCACGACCTTTGTCCATAGCGAGGGCTCCGTACAGTAGGGGCTATTCGATTAATCGTTCTTTTTTTTACTCTTGATCGAATTCTGTGCTCGTAGTACCTTTGTACGAGAAACAAGTTTATACCTTTGTTCTCTCCTACAGTTGTTTTTCTCTGAAGGTCGAGCTTCGAGCAAACATCTAAAGCAAAACTCGAGAAAAAGAGACGAGGTTCTAATTCTTATATTTCTGTTCTTTAAACCAAAAGTTTTTACAGGTCGACGCAAGCAAAAAGAAAAAGAAAAGGAAAGACTAACTCCTACGCTCGGCATGGAGGGCAGCAAGCTCCTCCTTAAGGGAATCCACCTCGACCTCGAGGTCCAAGACCTTCCGCCGGACCGCACGACCTTCGGCCGCACTTTCCCGAAGGCGCTGCACCTCCTTGAGCTGGGCCTTCTCGCGCTCCCTAGCTCCTTGGGCGGCGCGGCGCAGGTCGGGGACTTCCTGCCGTAGCCTCCCCAACTCCTCGAGCTCGGCACACCTTCGCTCCGAGGTGGTCTTCGCCGTTTCGCTCTGGAGGAGTTGGTCCCGAAGCTCGGCGACGATGCCCCTCGCCGATTCCAGCTCCTGCCGGTCGGAGGCTTGCACCTTGGAGATCCGACGCTCAAGATCGGCGATCTTGGCATCTTGGTCGCTGTGATACCTCCAGTACTCTTTCTCAGAGACCGTGGAGGCATCAATGTCCTCCATGGCCTTGGCAGCAAACTGCAAGCAGAGAAGAAGAAGGGTTAAAAAATGCCTTAAAAGGGTTTTTTGTGCAGAAAAAGGAGCGAAGTACTCACCAGAAGAGCTCGGCTGACCAGCTTGTCCTGAAGCCGCTGGCGGTCGGTCGCGCCAGCTCGAAAATAAGGATTGACCCACGCGGGATCATCCTAGCCCCGAGCTGGCACGTCAAGGTCCTGCCCCTCCTAGGCCCCCGGTGCACCCAAGAGGGCAGCTACGGCCTCTCCCTCGACCAACTCCTGGTCGCCCCGGGGTTGATCTTCCCCGAGGGCTAGCAGCTCGTGGCCGCCTTCCCCCTGCTCAGCCGCCATGCTCGGGGGCTGGATGCTAACCGTGGCCGCATCCGCTCCTTGGTCCACAGCCGGAGGTGATTGGTCGACGACGACCAGTTCCACTGCTGCTTGACCTCGAGCCAGAGACGGCTGGTCGAGGACAGCCAACTCATGGCCTTCGGAGCCCGTCGCCTGGGTCCCCCTGTGCCCGGCATCGCGCCCGTCCCTTCACAAGGGACCATGACCATGGCTCCTTGGTCCTCGGCCCCTTGAGGGTCTTGCTCCTCCGCGGTCGGAGCGGGCTCGACGTTCGCCGGGCGAAGCTCGGGTTCCTCCCGAGGCGCGACCCGTGCCGGCTCCTCCTCATCCTCGGCCATCACTTGATCAAGGATGCGGTCGAGCTCGGCGCCAACTGCAATGTCGAGAATCCCTTCAGCCATTTGCTGAAAATCCAAGGACAGCAGCCGAGCTATCACGCCCACACCAAGCGGAGTGGGGTTAGCCCAGAAAATCGCAAACAAGAACAAAGGACTCAATGAAGAGACTACGCGAGGGTTACCTTCCACCAGGCGAGTAGCATCCTCGTCCCCGGCTTCCTCGCCCTGAATGACGGGCGCCCTACCCGCGGCGACCTCGTAGGCCTCGGTGACGGCCTCGGTGCGCTCCGCGACAGTGTCACTCGCCCGTGCCATCGCCGGGTCGACCTCGTCCATGTCGACCCCCTCCAGCGCCAAGGTCGTTGGAGGCGACGACCTTCTGCTCCTCCTGACCAGGGCGAAGGCGCTTTCGTCCTCCTCCTCCTCCTCGGGGTCCTCAACCACCTGAGCAAGTTGGTCTTGGAGGGCCTTAATCTGCCTCTCCAGCTGCTCCTTGCTTGCGGTAGACTTGGCCGCCTCCTCGGCCTTCTTCGCCTGCTCGGCCAGCTGTTGCAGACGACCCATCAGCTCCGGCTTCTTCCGCTTGAAGTCATCAAACCATTTTCGGAGCTCTCTTACCTCCTTCCGGTCGGTGTACTCCAGATGCTGCGCGGTCGGGACCCTGGCCGAAGCTTGGCACTTCGAGCGCTTGGCACGAGGAGGTGGCGTGGATGGTCGGCGGCTTCGGCCCGCCGTCTTCTTGCGAGGGCCCCTGGCTGGGGGATCTCCTTGCGGCGACGGCCCCGCACTCGACACTGTGAGCTCAAGGGCGACCCTCTCCTGCAACCAGAAATCAGATTAGACAAGCTTGGGATAAGTTCTTCGTGCGAAAACAAGCACGAGCACTTACCGCATCGCTACGGTCGAAGATGTTCTTCGGGAACTGACGGTCAGCCTTCAGTTCCTTCTCCCTTGGGGCGCCGAACATCTCGGCGACCCTCTCCTCGACCCAGTCCATCCCCGGAGCTGCGATCCGAGCAAAAAGAGCATGGGATCAAACCCATGCTCGGCCAGAGACAAAAACCAAGGAATGGACTAAAATACTCACCCGCATTGTCCTCACGGGTGATGTCCTGCCACCCGGTCACTTCGAAGAATGGGTGCTCCCGCCGCCGCAGCGGGGACACCCGGTTGAAGATGAAGTCCCGCGCGATGTCCCGACCAGTGAGCCCCATCTGGGTGAGCTCGCTGATGGACCTGAGGATGCGCTCCTCCTCGGGCTGGACGGGCGGGCGCGTGGTGTCGGCCGCCGGGGCGACCTCCCCGGTATACACCAGTTGGCTACCTTCGGTTCGCTGCTGATAGAACCAAAGGTCATCCCAACCCGACACCGAGTCCCTCAGGGTAATAAGGGGGTACTCGTATAGGCGGTTGGGCTGGAGACGAAGGTAAATGCAACCGGTGGGGGTGTTCCCACCGGTACGGAAAGGAGAATAGAAGTGAAAGAAGAGGCTGGCCGTAGGCGCTACGCCCACGTATGCCTCACAAAGATGGGCAAAGATCGTGAGAGCAAGGATTGAATTGGGGATGATGTTAGAAATCTTGCACCCGCAGAAGGCGAGCACGGAGACAAGAAACTCACTTTCGGGCAGACGGAGCCCATTGACGGCGTAGAGCTCGCAGGAGATGATCTCTCCCTCCCGCGGTTCTGGCGCCTCTTCACGACCAGGCGCTCGGGCGGTGTTAGGGTCGACATGACCGTCGTCTACGAGCGCCTGAAGTCTCCTCCGGTTCATCTGGCTGACTCCGAAGCGCGCCATTGCTACGAGATGGCAAGGAGTAGGGGTCGCTGGGAAGTAGAAGGCGACGAGGAGGAAAGGGCGCTAAGGGCTTGGAAAAAGGTCTGAGCAAAGTGCCGAGCAAAGCGCGAAGTGACCTCATCTGAGACACATCCAGGGTTAAAAAGGCTGCGAAAGGGCGCATTAAATGCCGCAACGACCTTTCGCGAAATGGCGCCTGTCCGTTACAGCAGAAACTGCCCAGTAAAAGCGCGCTTCCAAAGAAACTGCTTTACCGTTACAGAGAGGCTTCTCAGAGAAGGAATCAAAATAACCAAACGTCGCGCCACCACAGAATGGACGCGCGACCAGCAAACTAGGTCGTCTCCCGACATGGGATGGTCGTGAGACACGACCAAGGAAATCTAACCCCTCCTTTGAGTTTTTCAGGCTCAAGGGGAAAACACGAGCTTAGATAACTCCCCGCTTGAGCCTCGGGGGCTAGCTGTCGGCGATTGACTATTCCCTAGAAGCGGCCATTTTTACCCTTAGGGATCCAAGAGCACAGACCACGCGGTCCTCCACGGAGGATGCTCGGGAAAATTGCACGGGCAGCCAAGACGCCCGAGCTCGTATGCTCGAGAACTCGCCCGCGACCATGCAAAGGACCACGTACGTGTGTACTACACAGATGGTCGGGGCATCTGGTCAAAACATTGAAAGGAAGGTGGCAACTAATCCGCCGAAGATCAAGGGAAGACGCGCCCGAAATTCAAATAAGGCGTAGATCAAGGGCGCCGGATCATGGGCGCTACGGTTATGGAAGCATGGCATAATTTTAGGGGGTAGTTACCTTCTATGTATCTTCAGCTTCTGTACTTAAACCCCCCCAAGAGCATCTGCGAAGGGGGGACTTTTTTCTCACCAATCAAGAACACAATACACTAGAGTAGGGCTGTTATCTCGGCGGTGAGAGGCCCGAACCAGGATAAACACCACGCGTCTTTCTCCCGAACTCGCGTTGCTCGGATGAACACCCCGGCTCGCACGAAGGGGCCCAGTTGATCCCTCGTTCAACAAGTAAGCTCGGCGGGAGCCCGTTCTCTGATCGTCGACACAATATGAGCGCTTTTGGCACTCTGCCATGGACTTTGGTTCTGAATCTAGTTCAATAGTTTATCAATTTTAGAGGCAAAATAAATGTCAATAATTGCAGTCTTTCTCTTATATAATTCTACTGAATTCACATAATTAGTGGATATTTTTTCATTTATTTCTTCCATCTCCTCATGATTTTCAAAAACGATGGAGTTTGGGTGTTCCAATTCCCCAGTGTTAGATTGTGCGCGTAAATGTATGCTGGGATTATCATTTTCAAGATAGGTCACTTCTGGGACATTACCATCTCCAGGATGGCTCACTTCAGGGATTTTCTCAACATCAGGTTGAGCTTCTTCCACTGTCACAGGTTGTGATCTCATTTGATCGGTCCTCTGTTTCTACGGACGTCTCCGTTAAATTGAGTCCCGTACACCTGGAGGTCTCCTCTTTTTATCATGAGGGGTAAGAGTGGGTTCAATATTTTTTAAGGGTATTGCACTCTTTTAGGTATATTTACTGCAAGTATATGAGATTTTATCACTCCCTTATGATCAGTGAAGGTATTTGGCAGATTATTAGGTATTTGTTGTACATTTATTATCCTCAGAACTTCAAGTTTGGTTTCTTCAGCACATGGATCTAAGGACTGAATGCCAGTAACATTCCAATCAATTTCACAGTATTCATTAATGTGGTACTTATCTCCCCTAATGCCGAAAAATTGTCCTCATCAAAAATACAATCAGCGTACCGAGCCGTGTACAGATCTCCTGTCATAGGCTCAAGGTATGTAATTATTGATAGAGATTCATGACTTACATAGATCCCTAACTTTCGATGAGGGCCCATGGTCGTACGCTATGGTGGATAGATTGACACGTATACAACATAACCAAAGTTTCGTAGATGGAAAATACTTGGTTCTTTTCCATGCACTATCTGTAAAGAGAAAATTTCATGATATGCAAGTTGGTTTGAGTTGAATTAATGTCACAGCATGCAGTATTACGTGGCCCCAACAGTTGGTGGGTAGCCTACTATTATGCAAAAGTGGCCTAGCAATAAGTTTTATTCTTTTAATTAATGATTCCACGAGGCCATTTTGAGTGTGGACACAAGGTACATAATGCTCTACAGTAATGTCTAGAGCCATACAATAATCATTAAATGCTTTTGAGGTAAATTCACTAGCATTGTCTATTCTAATAGATTTTATCCTTTTTTCTGGAAAAGAGACTCTTAACTTAATAATTTGGGCAATTAATTTTGCAAAGGCATGGTTCCTAGTAGATAAAAGACATACATGTGACCATCTAATATAAGCATCTATTAGTACCATGAAATATCTGAATGTGTCCGACAGGGGCTGAATATGTCCACAGATATCACCTTGAATTTTCTCCAAAAAATTAAGAGATTCCTCCCTAACATTTAGGTAAAGAAGGTCTAACTATGAGCTTTCCTTTGGCACAAGCAAAGCATACAAAAGCTTTAGGTTTAGGAAAGTTTATAGTTTTCATGCTATGGCCAGCAGAATTATTAATTATTCTTCTCATCGTATTCAACCCAGGGTGACCCAGTCTATCATGCCTCGTGCTCCATATAAATCATGTTCCTCCTCCTGGGAAACATTGGTATTCTTCTAGAATTTCTCGTGCTCAACACCAAGAAAGTCATCTTCATCTATGGGTGAGTTCCCATACCCAAGAAGGCTCTTTTTAAATTCAGTTGTTAGATCAGGGACGTTGTCGTCCTTCTTCTCACCTTCTTGCTCAACGTCTGGTTGAGCGGTGAAGTATGTCTCAACCTTTTTTCTTGATTCTTCTGAAATCTCCTAGTGGATCTCATATAAAGTTTCACTTAATGCTTTGGGCTGCGACAGGTATGCGACCAATGGCCGATGCATCCACACCTAAAGCATGGCTGAGGAAGGTTAGCAAACTTATTGGCTGGACCTTCCTTCTGGAAGGTTCTTGGACCATTTACCTTTCCACTGGGAATTGCCCTTTCTCTTTTGGTTTCAGTCATTCTTCCATTTATTCCCTTATGCATGTGGCCCTTTCTGCTGCCTTGGCTATTACTAGCCTGTTGAGCGTTAACATGTGCTTCAGGCAATGCTTGACTTACATTAGAAATTGCATGATGATTTTTCATTAGGAGTTCATCATATTTTTCTGCTTCTAGCATAACACAAATAAGCTCAGAGTGCTTTTGATACCTTGCATGATGGTACTGTTGCTGCAGTATCCTCTTGTTGGGGTGGAAGGTGCACAAATTTTTGTCGATCATCTCAGCATCAATAACTTTTTGATTACAAAATGTTAATTCGCGACAAGTTTGTGCATAGCAAAATTATATGCTACCACAGATTTGAAGTCCTGAAAGCATAGGAGGGTCCATTCGGGCTGCGTTTCTGGCAACACCACGGATCTTTGTTGGTTGTAACGTTCCTTTAGGGAATTCCATAATACCAGCGTGTGAGACCCCAGATCGGCTATCCGGAATCCCCTGTGTATTTCTGTACTAGTCCCAGATCAGTAGCTAGTACACACAGTCCAACAATGATGAATCAACAACCATATCACGATTACATATAACCAAATAATAATAACACCAAATAAAAGCAAAGACCTTATGGTCGAGGTTTACCATTACTGCCTTAACAGGCTGAACAACTTGAATAACTGCAGCGGAAGAAGATAACGCCAAGTGGTTACCCATCCATATGCCCACAGGCAATCGAGTGGGGTACGCGTCCTAGTCCTTGGAATCTCCTTTGACAGCTTTCTTCACTTCTGAGATGGTTTAGAATGTAGCATGTGAGTACATAAATTACTCAGCAAGTCTGGGAAAAATGCATAATGCAGGCTATCCAAGGATGGCATATTATGGTTCTTTTGCACAAAGCAACACTTTCAGAAACTTTACATGTAATATTTTCACAAAGCCATTTTTACAATTATTTGTACCATTGAAATTATTAATAACTGCTAGTGAAGGTTGTAGCCACCATTCACTAGTATACAGTCTCTATCCGCCACATCTCAAGAAGATCAGGGTTCAATCCATCCACATGGCTCTGTCTGCCATGGTTCACAAAAACAGTTTCAATCCACCTACCTGGCTCTAGCCACCAGAAGCACATCCGATAGTTCTAACCACTCCCGGATCCCAAAAGATCAGTTTTGAAAACAAAACAAAAGTCTACCAATATGAAAGCATTCTTCGCTTTGCTTTTGACCGTAGGCACGGCTATTCGAATAGTTTTAACTCTGCAAAGGTGTACAACTTTACCCACAAGACATGATATTCCCTTGATGCCATGCAATTAACACACTTCCTTAGGTGTGCCGGCAGGGATATCATGACAAGGCCTTTACAATGTATACGCCTAACCTGACCCACCCGCTGAGGTTTCACCGTTGTTAGGGTTCTAGCCGCCCAGTACAGAAGCCCCCTCTTGCGCCATGTGAGAAAAACGGTCTTGCCTCTATCCGGCACTCACATTCCACCATCTGGTGAGTCTAAGTTAGGTTTCTACAAATTATTCAGCCAGGTCGTGCCCACTTTGACATGTGGTTGTACGGTTATGCTTAGAATGGAGACAGTCATAAGCGTCGGTCCTTAACTGACTTGGGGCGGTACTTGCACCATGAAAACTAGTGCTCTATCCGCACCCGTCAGACAAACCATTCCGCCCAAGTCCAAACTATTTTTCATTTTATTTTTATTTTGTAAACCAACGGCAATACTCCATGCCTATAACTTCCAACACAAGTTTTCAAGAGTTAAAATAAAATTCCCACCCATAAGTGAATACTGACCGATTGCGAGTCTAAGCTTTTCTACCGTTTTATTCTATTCCACCAATAGTTTATTTTATAAAATACAAACCTCAGGGTTTGATTACAATCCTTATAATCAATTTTATAATCTCCAAAAATCCTTAAATTGCCATAATTGTACAATCATATGAATAATCCAATTCAATATAGTATCCAACAAGTAGTAAGTATATCATGGTACTATCATAACTCCAAAATCATATTAAACCACAATCATGTTTGTATATGAAATATTTCCCTTGGACTATAACTGGTATTATTGATTTATCCATCACTCAACCGGCGATCAATCTTATCCTCCACTAAGAATATTTTGCAAACCCATCTACTAAACCACCGAGAATACTTCACAATATCATCTCTAATCATCTAAAATACAATCCACCGATAATGCTTCATAACATCATATATTTAATCCTTCACATTATCACCTCTAATCATCTACTTTAATCCACTAAGAAAATTCATAATCTCACCCCAAGCATCTTTCAAGAAAGATTCTATAAATCCAAGATTTCATTAATTCATTGACTACAGTTATTTCCATAACCAATGATACCAAGTTTACTAAACCAATCGCACATAACCCACATTATTCATAATCCCGCATAAATGGTTATCGCGAAGCCATATTTCAGAAAATCATCCACCAAACCACCGAGTATGATCCTCAATGTTATCTACTTATTCCATCGAGCATATTTGGTAATATTATCGACTAATTCGCCGAGTATCATTCTCAATACCACCTATAGTAACCCTTCACATTGCCATCTCTAAATCTCGTAGTGTGCGTGTTAATTTCCACCAAAATATAATCCACCACTTATTCTATTTAATCCACAAGTATGACTCTCAATATTATTTATTTACTTCACCGACTATTATTCCCAATATTATACCTCTTTCACTATTCCCCCGATCCATACGAATTATATTGTGAACTGTTATCATAATCCGACTTCTCAAGGTATTTCAACTATCACCATTCACATATCAATTTCATAAAGGCAACCCCCAGATCACTACTAATATTCATCTAACTCCAAGTTGCATTCCCTACCATTTGCTTTATCTGAAATGTCCGTCAACTAGTCTTTTCCCCTAATTAAAGAATATTTCATCGAAAGTAGTTAGTATGGTGGATTACCGTACTAGGGTGACAAAGGATCAGGGTTAACAATAACAAGGAGGTATGAACAACAGGTATAACTAATAGCCTAACGCCAACATCATCCTTTTATATAAATAGCAATGCAATTTGTAAAACATGGTAAAACATTTATAAATTGTAGGATCAACATGCGTCAAGGAGACTTGCCTTCGATCGCAGCGAGGGTCTCGAGGTCTTGAAGTCCGGCGACGGGGTCGGCGGACTCGGCGGGATCGTCGGCTACGCGCAAAACGGAACAACAAATAAATACAAGAAAATAAATAAAATCCAAAAATTACAAAAGAAGTACTGGCAGGTAGGCATTGATTTTAGATGAATTTAGGAATTTGAACGGAGTCAATCGGAGTTCGGACGGAAAAGTTATGAGCTTCCGAAGTTTGAAAATTGGAAAAATTGGAAAATGAGGGAATATTCCGCGGAATGGTTTGCACTAACGCCATACGAATGAGAATATACTACCAACTGAACACCAAATTACTGATGTATGTAAGATTTTACAGCATAGTCTGCTGAGTCTGTGCAGCAGTAAAATCTTACAATTTATAGATTTTAGTATACACAAAATAACATTTCGCTAGCTATTACACAAGATTTTACTATATTAAAACAAAGTGAATTTTAGAATATTACCTTTTCGTTTGATTTTTACCATCTATTACGGTAATGTTTACTATCATCCATATAAGATTTTACTACAGGTCGACAAACGTAATTAAATTCTTGTTCTGATATTATATGTCGGGACCCGAATTTGCAAATCCGGACCCTTTGTGTATTCAGCACTAGTCCAGGAACACGCTAGTGCACACAGTCTCAACAATGGTAAATATCACAATCATACTCAACGAAATAATAAGGTACCTTAATTAGTTAACCAAGCTGGTTGCTCGACCTTAAGGTCAAGTTACAAATATACGCCACGCAGGGCAAAAACTTAATAAAGGAGAAATAACTGCAGCGGAAAAATAAGATAACTTTCGTGGCGCCATCCAATATACCACAGGCAACTGACTGGGCTCGCTCCCTAGTTAGACGGTTCCTCTTGGAGCTCCTCCTCCAAAGCTGGTGTAGACTGTTCTTCAACTAGTGTTGTATTGTGGCAAGGGTGAGTACTTGCTACTCAACAAGTCATGCACAGAATGCAACTAATATTCTAAATGCATGGCTTAGTACAAAGGAGTAGCTCAGGGTGTAATTGCAGTAAACAGCATTTGATAAGTAACATAAGTAGATTCGAAAGCAGTAGGAACAAGTTTAAGAGCAATAACTTTTCCAGGAATTAAATAAACATCTTTTCCAATCCTAACACACATTTCCATCAACATCATTACTAAACCCAAACCCAACCTTTCAAGTCCAAGTTATTTTCAAGAAAGTCTAACCCTTGACTGTAATTCCCGAGCGATGTCCAATGCCGCGGACACGGCTATTCGAATAGATTTTACACTCTGCAGAGGTTATGCACTTTACCCACAAGATACAGCCAAACACCACAAAGGCGAGTGTCCGTAACAAAGTCTTTCGGAAACTTCTAATAGCACAAGTGGGCCTCCCCGATTATTGCACACTAACCCTTCCCTTTGCGAAGGCGAAGTTTAGGCCAATCAACCATTAGATGGGTACCTGGCCGCAGCCCCGGTACGCTCCCCCGTACAACTACACAAAAGGTATAGTTGACACCCCGAGGTCCCACAAGTACGTTATTAGCAACTTAATCAACTAGGTCCGCCCTATTACATACATGTGGTTGCACGTTTGACTCAGTTCAAAGGCTTGCAAGGTTAAGTCCTTAGGGTGACCAGGGCAACACTACCCGAAGAACCAAATCAACGCTCCCGGTGCCACAACTGGCCCACACGATCATTCTTGCCACATGCCCCGGTCAAAATCTATTTATCAAACCCCCAGTTGATTACCATGCACCACGTGCCATCAACAATCATAACCCATGATACTTCTTTCAAAAACAGGCGCAATATCCCATTACGTCAATATTAACATTTGATTGTTCAAAACATTTCACGTGGCAAGGCTAAGCACACTACATCGGTCTAACTACCCAGGTTGGCAATTTAATAATGTCCAACTAATAATCCACAACTAGGGTGACAAGGGGTCATGGCACATATTTAATTAACCAAGGTGTCATACGGCAATTTGGCATTTATCTATTTCCCCGGAATTAAATAAAGTATTTTCTAATTAAACTAGCATGCAATAATTTAAACCAATTTAATTTGAAAATGGGATCAACATAGTCAAAGCACAACTTGCCTTCAAAGAGTACTTGATCTTGGTCCTGAGATGGTTCTTGGGTCAACACCTCCCGTTCGAAGCCTTCGGGCACTTCAACGTCTACTCGTAACGCGTGCAAATAGCAATAAATAAATAAATAGTAGACAAAAAGTGTCCAAATATCCAAATAAAGTTCATAAACAGAGAGAGCATAATTTTATGAATTTTTAGAAACTGGAATCGTCAAATTCGAAGTTTAAATGCAAAAGTTATAACCGTTTAAAGTTTAAAGAAAACATTAATTAAATATAAACAGAGAAATATTCATAATCAAAAAATAATTAAAATTCATATTTCAGTAGGTCTCATTTTTATGAAAATTTAGAAATTTAAATCACTCAAATCGGAGTTGAAACGAAAAAGTTATAAGCGTTTGAAGTTTGAACCCATTTTTGAAATCAATAATTCGAATTAATAAATCATTTTCTTTTTCGGAAATTAATTTATTGCGTCAGCATGACACGTGGACCAATCAAAGGCCGCCACGTCGCCTCGGGTCCATGGACCCGACGCATGGTTTGGCTCGGTCCACCGTGGACCCGGTCCACGGCTCGTGTCTCTGACAAGTGGGCCCCTCTGGTGACGTCAGCATGACGTCAGCACACGGTTCAGCCGAGTGGGCTGACACGCGGGCCCCACCGTGACGTCAGCGTGACATCATGGTGCAGTTTGTCTCGGTCGCTGACACGCGGGCCCCGCCTGACGTCACGGCAGACGTCAGTGACGACCGCGGCTGACTGGGTTGATCGCGACGGTCCAACTTCCGAGCACGTGGCATGATCTCGGCCGTTGATTTGAAAATCAACGGCCCAGATCGGATCTAACTTAATGCAATAGGAAACTACTCGACTGATCTGGACCGTTCGATCTTGATCGGACGGTCAAGATCCAATCTAGAGTTTACAACGTGGCTAACCCTAGTCGTTCGATCTAGATCTAATGGCTGACATCCCACCAAGCATGGTGCAGTTACGGCTACGTGGCACGATCTAAACCGTTGGATCTAGATCCAACGGTTGGAAATAGATCTAGAGATTAACACGTGGGATCTCACCGGGGGTGACGTGGACGAATCTGGGCCCTTGGATCTTGATCGGACGGTTGGTGGAGCTCGAACGACGGCGATGGCGCGCGCGGGCGCTCACCGAGAGCGAGGGGGCGACCACGGCAATGGCGCTTGGGCACGATTCCAGCGAAGTGAAAGGTCCCCTCCGACGCGGCTTGTCCTTGCGGTTCCGGATCTGAGCTCAACGGCGGCAGAGGACGGCGGCGAAAACGGCGAATAACCGTGGCGGGGCGCTAGACCAACTACGGCGAGCTCGCGCGGGCAAACGGCGGCGGCTCAGGCGACGTTGTCTAGGGCTACGGGTGCGCAAGGAAACGGAGAACACGATGGCGGCGGCGGCGGCGCATTAAATAGGCCCCTCGGCGTCCGTGAAACTCGCGGAAACCGAGGCCCACACGGCTGCGGCGGCAGAATCCGAATCCATTTCGGATTCGGTGACGTGGCTCAACGTGGACCGTTGGATCAAGATCCAACGGCATGGGGTTTGGGCTCGGGTCCGGCTCGGGCGACCTGGCTGGCTCGGTCGGGCTCGGGTTCGGGCGACGTGGCGCGATCGTGGCCGTTGGATCTCGATCCAACGGTCACGTGCGTTAGGGCTTGGTGACTTGGTTCGACCGGAGCAATTTGGCGCGATCGGTCCGGTCGGACTCGAGTCCGACTTCGGACTCGGTCGTCGGATGAACAGTGAAACCGGTTCGGGTTTTTCCAGCGATTAAATAATCCAATTAATTCCCAGAAATTCCTTTAATTCATTAAAAATAGCAAAACACTGAGAAAAATTCCAAAAAAATTCTGAAAAATATTTTAGAACCTTTTGGACTCAAATAAAATATTTCCAACAAAAATTTATTTGTAAAATAAAATTCTTTAATTATTTCAAAAGGGAATAAATTCAAATAAATTCCAAATAAATCCAAATAAATTCCAGAAAATTCCAAAAATTCACCAAAGTGCCAAATCTTAATTAAATTCATGAAAAGAAAAAATTGGGGTGTTACATTATAATACATGAAACTACTTTTTTACTATAGGGACATAACTAGTGCAAACCACTTTTATCGTGTAAATTCTGTGAAAATCATATTTATAAGTTTCGAAAAAATTCTCAAAAAATTACCATACGTAGGGGAGATGAGTTTCTATAATTGTGTAAAATTTAAATACCAAACTCAATAGCATTTGGAAGATAGAAAATTGACAAGCAGCGAGATAAATAGTGCTCAACAGTGAAAAGTCACTATTTAGCTGAATTTGTCCTCCATATCTTTCGAATGCGATTGATTATTGTCTTCAAATTTTATAGGATTGTAAAATCTCACATATCCTATGTATGGTAATTGTTTCAGAATTTTTGAAAACTTATACATATGATTTTTACGAAGTCTACAATAAGGGTGGTTTACATTAGATATGTTGCCTTTTACTATCCACAAAATAATATTTTTACTAGCTATTACACAAGATTTTGCTGTACTGAAATGAAGTGAATTTTATAATATTACCTTTTTCTTTGATTTTAATATCTAATACAATAACTTTTACTATCGCCCACATAATATTTTACTGCAGGCCAATGAACGGAACTAAATTCTTGTTCTGATATTATAATACATAAACCTACTTTTATTATAGGGACATATCCATTGCAAATCATGCTTATCATGTAAAATTCTTGAAAATTATATGTATAAGTTTTGAAAATTCTCAAAAAAATTATTATACGTATGGGAGATGAGATTCTATAACCCTGTGAAATCTGAAGGCCAAACTCAATCGCATTTGAAAGATATGAATTTGACAAACAACGAGATAAATAGTGCTAAACAGTGAAAATCACTATTGGGATGAATTTGTCTTTTTTATATCTCTGTAGAAAATAAGGACCAGCTTGGTGCATGCACAGCTGAGCGCATATATCTCTCCAAAAATTGAGGTGGCACTACTACAAAACCATCTTTTAGAAGCGGTTTGGAACCACTTCTAGAAGCGGTTTTACGGTTTTACAACCGCTTCTAGGCAACCGGTTGTGATACCTCGAAGGGTATCATAAGCGGTTCTAGGAACCGCTTGTGGTGGTATGACACCAGGCGGTAAAAGACAGTAATAATATCATGGGAACGGGATTCGAACTCACGACCAGCACTCCATCCTCGTGACTCGCCTCATCCATCTAGCCAACCCACCCACGCGTGCTCTTTGATAGAGTAGGGCACACATTCCTTTTATTATTTCTAAAACTAGGCTTCTACAAGCGGTTCGTGACACGAACCCCTTCTAAAGGGGGTCTTTAGAAGGGGTTCGTGACACGAACCCCTTCTAAAGCTTTAGAAGCGGTTGGGGACACGAACCGCTTGTAAAGATCTTCAGAAGGGGTTTGTGACACGAACCGCTTCTAAAGGTGGGGCTTTAGAAGGGGTTCGTGCCACGAACCGCTTCTAGAGATCCCCTTCGGCCTGTTGCCACGAACCGCTTCTGGTGCGAGCATTATAACCGGTTCGCACCAAACCGTTTCTAATAGGCCGGTTGTGATGTCCGATTTTGTAGTAGTGTGGACCTGAGAAATCTTGACATTGGAGCTAGGGTATTAATGGATGACATCCCCGTTCATCCATCTCTCAAGTTACTGAGTAAAAACGAGACCATGCCTCTCTGCAAGATCTTGCCCTCAAAGCCAGTTGAGTAGGAAGCCATGCGAACTTTCAGAGTTGAAGATGATGTAGCTGAGGTGGTACAGCGACCTAACAACTGCATCGATCTGTTCTCTGGGCTTGCTTTTGCTATCTCTTTGGTAGGTTCCAATGTGCCAGTAGATTCGCACAAGGTGTCGTTGAACACGAATGAACCAACTGAAAGAACAATCGCAAGAGCAATCTTGGCTGTGATATCATAAAATAATATTGCCTTTCTCAGTCGAGGGAGCGTGTAAGATTCTTGCAGGCCGATGATTTTGCGCTTTGTACTACAATTCTTGCGGCGACCGATGCTCTGCTTGTTGTTGATCATCCCTATTGCAATCCATTGTCATGGTCAACTGCAGAGGGAAGATCATCAGCACAGCAAGCTCATGGAGTCATGGCGTCATGGCTGTGGCGTTTTGTCCTGTACGGGCAACCTTTTCATATTTAACCGTTTCTGGACTTTAATGGGCTGCGTTGTCGAGCAGGCCAGCTCCAGTTTCACGACTAGCCTCAGGTGACCGACCATCTGAACTTCTCTGGCCTGGCATTTGGACCATTGCATGGTATGATCGAGGCGAGATCGGCTGCGATCTTTTTTTTTGGATGATAACATTGATAACCTTACCGATGTTTATCTAGCCTTTTGAGGCATTGTAAGAGCATTGTCATATCCTTTTTCCCATTGTTTCCCTCCTGACTAATTATTTGCCTTGTAACATTGGTCTGTTTGGGCCCAGAGCCCCAGACCACAATGCTGCTCTAGGGATGAAAGCGGGTCGAATAATTCCCGTCCGATCCGGGACCGGATACGGGATCGGATTTTACTATCCGGGACCGGATCCGGATACTTGAATTCGGATACAGGATCGGATACGGGACAACCAATATCCGGTAAATACGGGAAGTGATCTGGATATTCAGATATCCGGATTTTTCCTATTCGGGTATTCGGATCGGATATCCGGATTTCCTATTCAGATATCATCAAGACCTAGCCCATTTCATCTCATTTTTTTCATAGAGAGCCCATTTATATTGACAATGAGTTGGTTCTATTAATCCTAAAGTAGCATATTCTTTTTATGACGTATATTGGGTTTGATTGATATATATAACTTGCTACTATAGTCATGTACCCGTACGGTTTAATTCAAAATATATTACTCTATATATTCATGCATTATCCGTATATATTTATCCGTTTTCGATCCGAATCCATCACATATCCGTCTCGTATCCGTATCCCGATTAACCCGGATTCGTATCCGTATCCGGCTAGTCCATATCCGGTTCCGAATCTGAAAAAAAAAAGATTAAGATACGAAAAGAGCAATATCCACCCGTATATATCCGACCTGTTTTTACCCCTGCTCTGCTTGTCAAAAGCTAGGGTGAAGAACAAAAGAGCACTCGTCGTTTTGGACGAGGCCAATGGTTGAAAAGCACTGGTCTTTGCTTGGAACGTCGAGATGATCTACATCTTTGCACGAGTCTCAAATCGCAACAAGACAATTCCCCTACTGCCTTGGTGAATGCATGCACAAGGCCGATCGATGGTAGCAATAACTCCAAACCGCGGCCAGGAACAACAGCTAAATCCAGGGGGTCCCCGTTGTTCGATGGCGCTACGCTACCCCAGCTGTCTCTCTGCACTCGAGTGGTCATCCAATTTCTCAGCATGTACCGACCACATTATGCATTTTTCTCACTGGATTTATTCGCTACTGACTTCTTCTGTGGAGCCGAGTTCGCCGATGGAGAGATCGAGACTATTTGAAGAAGAAAGAGCCCTCGACCAAACTATCTCCCGACGATAAGTCACCTGTTAGCTGGACCGTCACATCTAGCGCGTCCGGATTTCAGATCAGGCCCAACCCGAGCAGCGGGCTAAAGTCTCTTGGATCATCTCCTCTCAAAAAGCTAGCTCAATGAGGGAGCGCTCCATCACCCTTATAAACCATGCTCAAGCCCTCCCCACAACCAATGGGGGACTATTCCAATAATTTTCCCCTCATACATTGGGCCGAGATTATCTAGGAACCACCTGGGCCACCCCTAGACCCCCTAGGCTCCCCCTGGACCACACCCAGACCATGCTCAAGCTCTCCCCACAACCAATGTGGGACTATCTCAACATCACCCATGTACTTAACAAAAAAGAACATACAAATAGAAGAGAGCCAAGTAAATCAAGCTCAATCACTCTGCATGTATCAACCAGAGCATGCATTTTTCTCAATGGATTTTCTTTTCCCTGCAATCATACGGCGGCCGACACGCGGTGCCGGGCCCGCTTGTCGGCCACCTATTCGCTGCGGATTTTGTTGGTACGCTTAGCAGCGCTGTCGCCCGTTTTGTTGCAAGTTCAGGGCTGGTGCACAATTAACTCCTTACATGCCCGGGCAGCATAAAATCGCTGCCATCTTGGAAGGGAGCCCCCGCACCACCCACGTCAGGATGGCATCGCCGGCATAGCACTTTGTTTTTCTCCCACGCACAGCCAAGGGAGCCGTACCGCCACACAGGATGTGGCTACGCCTCGTCCTCCGCCTCTTCCTGCTACTGCTGCCACCACCACAGTTCACGGCTTGGCAATGGCATTGATTGATTGACACTGTGCTGCTACACTAGACCTTTTCTCCTTGAGAGTTCTGGTGCTATCTACTCCCTCCTCATTTTAGGTTTCTGCTGCTTCACCTAGGCACATTTAGATCCTGTGGGTCTTTCCAGATACCAGCTCTATCTTAAATCTAAATATTGTAGGCTAAAATAAAGTGAATTAAGTTTATATTTTTATTCTAAAATATAAACAAGATGACCCACCTAAATACTCTAATATACCCACAGCTCCAGCTCTACGGATCTGGTGGAGGTAGCAATACTCAGCTCCACCAGATCCACGGAACTAATGGAGCTGAAGCTCTACCAAATAGGGCCTTATATTGACTGTATTACTTATTTTCATTATATTTTTAGATGATGTGTTTTACTCTAGTACATGACATTAATGATATTGAAAATAGCTAAAGAGAAAAAAATAGTAAAAAGTCACATCAAAATTGTACAATTGTATGTACCTAGAACAAAATTTGAAAGATATAATGGTGTGTATTCAGAACGGAGGGTGTAATACACATGAACACAATGCTATAATGGGTCGGTTGGCAACACAATCTGGCACATGACCGATTTGATAAGATATTGTTAGTTTGATATGGTTAGTTAATCAAGGATAGTATCGAGTTTTGGAAAGACATAAGCCGATAATGGTTTATTGGATTATAACCGACGATTAGTACTAAAAGGAAAGTATATTGGGGGAATTGAGACCAATATGGATATTTTCATGAAGTCCAAGGAGAATACGATCGGGTCAGATGCTATAAAAGAAGATGACAGGTGACATCCGAAACACACACAATCAACAAAACAACAAATCTACTTTTCATTTTTACTTTTCGTCTACTAGGAGTAGAATTTTAGATTTGTAATCTTTCCTCTGTAATTCAATTGATCAATAAAGTTGCAAATCACTGATTATTGATTTCGTCGACTTACGCAAATCCAGGTATGCTTTTTAAACAATTTATTGCACATCACCTTTTTTTTGGGAAAAAAGGGTCTTTACGCCTATCTAATCAACTCAATCAAGTTGATTAGATATATCGGTTGCTTTTCGTCTAAATCAGCATCAAATGGCCGTTGTTGAAATATTAGATCGGCTTAAATCCTGATTGAATTATATATTATTCTCTTGCCGATTGCAGGATCAAATCAGTCGGCATGCCCGCACCCAAAATTAAACCTGGTGGTTGCGTATGCTGATTGCCGATTAATCATTCGTCATATTTTTTTGGCATCAACACACTTTTGGCATGCCTAGTGGGACACGATCAGACGACAATGTCTTCTAGTGGGAAGTCAATCTCTCTATCTGATGTCAACCCTGAAGTAATAATCGTCCCTACATTTGACAATTTGATGCCATAGCAGCGAAAAGAAATTAAAGATTAGAAGGCTGTGTTTGAGCAGATGATGCTCAATTACTATAAAAAGACCCGATGCGGCGTCATGCAAAATTTTGCATTACTAACTATCAACTTCTGTAGCAAGGAGGCTCCAGATGCTGCCGAAAAAGCACAAGTAAGCCAATATATGCCCGTTTAGGCAAAGCTATTGGATATGATTAATAAATCTATACATTGTGCTCTCATTAACCAGTCATCGGCTTTAGTAACCACCCTTAAGCCAATGATAGCCAACAACGTCAAACAAGGCGTGCAAGAGCTAGTGTCAGCTGGGACCCTGCTCGATCCCTTGCAATCTCTACCGATATACCCGGTCTACTCCATTGCCCAGAACATCCAGAATGTGAAGCCTACGGTCGATCCAAAACTGTCAGCTACTATCCCTGCTTTAGCGTCAACACAGCCGACCGTGGTGTTGCCACGGGATCCCCGTACGAGCAAGATTACTCATTACCAGGCTTACACAGATTGCTTCAAATTGGGCAACTAGCCTAGTTTACATCCATCTGCTCCATTTTACGTTTATTCCAAATTAGTTGTTCTGCCGATCGAGACCTAAGTGCATCCTCATTGCGTTGAGCCGATTTCTCCAAGGGATTCGGCCCCTTATAGGGTTGTATCATATTCAGAACCATCTGTGATGGCTACAGGAGTCATCACAGACGATTTTACTATAAAACCGTCTGTGATGTTATCACTAACGGTTGCATTATAGAACCGTCTATAATATTTCTCATCATAGACGGTTTATCAAAACCGTCTGTGATGAGACATCTAATATAAGCCTTTCTGTAGTATTGTGGATCGACCCACCCTGAGACACCACGAGAACGTTGTATTCATCTTGTCATCAGTTGGTCTTAGAACAATGTGTATGCTATATCCTTAGACCTAAGATTGACGCATGTTCTTGAGATGTGTAATGATTTACTTAGGGATTTCCAAACGCTACTCCATAATTGGATAGTTATAAAGGTAGATTTTAGGTTTATCATGAAGCATGCTACAAAATGTTGTTGGTCAAGATGGGATTTGCCCCTCCATACAACGGGAGAGATATTTCTAGGCCTCTTGAGTGATCGAATTCCAGATATGTATGGCCATGCTACTTGCAGTTAAGAGTTAACCTTGGTTGGGGATTTTGAGTCACATGATTGAGAAAGAGTGGTTGAGCTAACCAAATAAGGAAGACATATACTCGCCTTGAGCTTGACCAATATCGTGAGGGACAGGGAAATGCATATGACTGAACATTGTTAAGGTTTGTCCAAAGTGATCTTTACGTATACTTGGGAGTCGGCAAGTTCTACTAGGAACTGCTATTGATTATTGGCGAGTAGGAGTACTCGGGCCATGTCCAAATACACATGAACCTATAGGGTCGCACGTTTAAGAGATTAGAACCGAACTCTGATGGTGATCAAAGTTGGAATAGAGTTCGGCTAGTGATCTGAGTTCATGTGAGTTTAGAGTTCGTAATGGGCCTCTAATGTAGATCCCATTATGGGACATCTATATAAAGGGAGGGGTGGTGGCAGATAAAGGGGACGGAGATAATTGTGCTTGACACATTAGGAATTCAAAACTCCTGAAACCCTAGCCACCACTCCTTCTCGTCTAATCCGCACAACCGGAACTAGTATTTCGACATGTGGTGTTCCTCCCTGTATGTGTGGATACCTTGGAGGAGTAGCTGCAAGGCTTCAACTCTAGGGTGATCCGAAATTTGAGTCCATCACAAAAGGTTCGTGAAGGAGGCACAAGTCTACGTCGTCTGGTCGGTAGACTAGTCGGGGTTGATCCGATTTAGTTGGCATATTAGTCGGTGCTAATAGTTTCTGGTCAGGAAGCTGGTCAGAGCTTATCCAATGTAGTTGGTGAACTGGTCGGCACTGGTCAAAATTGGTTGGATCTGGTCGGCGAGGGACACGCTACATCGACTCTACTTCCACTACAGGTCTACGTGTCTAGTGGTAATTCTATGATCTATTAAATGCAGCGATTCTTAGGTTATGGGGTGGAAATTTTTGATTTTATGCTACAGTAGCCTGCCCGTTTCCCATCAGTTAGAAATCAGTGCTTTAGTGTCACATTGCCCGATAATCAGTTGACCGATTTAGCTTTTCAGAGATTAATCCCACCCTTAAAGGAGAAATTTGATGGCAAAAGTTCAACGATTTAAGCCACTTGTTGCATAGGGTATCGGCTCAAGAAAGCATATTATTTGAAAACAAGGGTTTTAAGACTAGGTTCAAAAATAACAAAGACAAAGAAAAGCCTAAAGTTAATCTCGTTGAATACGAGTCTGGCAGCTCATCCGACGAAGATGAAGACAAAATAAATATAGCCGAATGGATTAAGGGGAGTAAGAAGTCCCTGCTATGTTCCTAGCTTAAGCTGGTTAAAGCTAAATAAAAAATTAAATACTCTTTCGATGTGACCAAATGTGATCGTATCTTTGATTTGTTGCTACAAGAAAAAGTTATACGATTGCCCAACAGTCACATATTGCCATCGGCTGAGGAAATTAAGAAATAAAGGTATCACAAGTGGCATCATTCTTTTTCTCATAATACTAATGATTGTAATATTTTTTGTCAATAGATTCAATTGGCTATTGAAGATGGCCAACTAAAGTTTGCTGAAGAACCAACAATGCAGCTAGATGCTAATTGTCGAGGATTGGAATATTTTCCACCAGGACCTTTTTGCCCCGATGGCCGATGCCAACCGACCATGAACGCTCTTGATCAGGATGCCCAAGAAAAGATCTCAAGTGACCCCATGCTCAGCCACGAGTATGCTCGCCAACCCTCAACAAAATATGTTTGGCTACAAGCTTCGAAGACGAGTACGAGCAACCTTGCTCGGGAAGGCACAGGATGGTCGTACCGAACCAAGGGAATGCTCGACGATGGCTGAAGGACGTGGTCAACCCACTAACAGGAATGTGGCGACCAGTTCGCCGGGGATCCCGGGAAGTTATGCCAGGAAATCAAGCATGGCGAGAATCAAGGACACGTCAAGAACGGCAACAGGCGTGATTTTAGGGCTCAGTTACCATATGTAAATGAAGGTACCTAGTATTTAATCTCTCCCCTGACGGGGGGATGAAAGGAGAACAACCTCTCGATTACACATACATCAATACTTAATACCACTGGATTAGGGTTATTATCTCCACCGCGAGAGGCCCAAACCAGAATAATCCCCCGTGTCTCCCTTTGCTCGAGCATCCTTCGGACGCCAATCCTTTGCGGGCGAAGGGGCCATGGTTGATCCCTCATTCAACGAGTAAGCTCAGCGGGGCCCGTTCCCCAATCATCGACACTAATATTTTCGAGTTAACATGGTCAGTTGTTCGTCAAAGGGGACAAAGTTGGTGCGTGATGAGATCTGTTTGCTGTCTACATCGGCCAAAATAGTACAGTATGCTGATGTAAAAACTATGAATTGTGATGAGACAATCAAGATCACGGTTGGTTCTATTTAGATTGAGATTGACCGCAAAGCCAAGAGGTGAACTCAAAGTCGGCAAGTGGTACAGAGCTAAGAATCCGGTGCCACCACAGAGGCCGATACAAAAACACAAGCCAACATTGTTCGAGAAGAGAAGTCAAGAATGGCAAAAAAATCCCCCTCATTGGCCAATGAATAACTATCAGCCAACAACTGCTGAGAGAGCGCACGAACGATGCTCCTTTTGGCAATTCTACTGGGAAAGGAGATTGGCATTGCCGTCACCTTATTTTTGCCCAATGCAGCATTACCGTGGGCAGAGCTAAGAACACCGGAGGTCGGCTAAGGCAAGATTATCTGAATCAGTTCTAAGCCGATGCGAGGAGAGTTAGAAGAGACTAGTTCATAAAAGAATTTCTAAACCAGTCAAGGAACAACAACAACCTAATCAAAGACGCGAGGAAGCAGGCGAACCATATTTGATTGGCAAAATATAAAAGCCAATTGAGCTTATGCCACGATGGTGTCCTCTGAGGTTGAGAAAGTTACAGAGGCGGCGGCTTCAATGTTTGAGAACTCAAGAGTTGAGGGAAGCCGATCAGGAAAAGAAGAGGGGCATATATTTTAATAAACTTCGTCCGACCAAATTCGTCAAAAAAGAGTGGAGGAAGAAAGAAATCATTTGGGAAGAATTCGACTCAGTCGACGATTTGGATTCCCCTATCATTTGGAATGATTTGCTACCATTGATGGACATCAATATGGTGTTCACCTTGCTTGCAGAGTTCAAGGTATGCAAGCCATCAGCTAAGGAATCATCTGATCAATTGTGCCTTGGTTCTCAGGATGCCATTTTTAGGAAGCTAGAAGATGATCATTGGCATCTTAGACTATTATATTTAAAAGGTCATATTAACGGCAAGCCAATATCAACAATACTAGTAGATGGTGGGGCGACCGTTAATCCGATGCCTTATTCGACATGCAAAAAGTTGGGAAAATCCGATGAGGATCTTAAAAAACTAATATGGTGTTGAATGACTTCATCGGAGATCCTACAAAAGCAAAAGGTGTCATGGTAACTGAGCTCACGATCGATAGTAAAACCTTGCCGACATCTTTCTTTTTGATTGATGCCAAGGGAAGGTATAACGTGTTACTTGGCAGGGACTGGATACATGTTAACTGTTGCATTCCATTGACTATGTATCAAAAGCTAATATAATGGAATGGCGATGAGGTCAAGGTTGTTAAAGTTGACACATTGGCTCAAATAGCCATGGCCAGTCTAGAGGCCAATTGGCAACATGAAGGAGCCGAGTGCATATCGGGTAAAGCACTTCAAGACTGTGATTTTATATGCGTCGGCCAGGTAGGTGAAAGTCCGATCAACGTGAAGACTAGTACACTTGATCGAATAAACGATATTGTAGACAATGGATTCCAAAGTGGCAGTAAAATTCTATAAGATAAAATGCAACGCTATCAGCAAACAACAAATATCTACGAGGCCATTGAAGATTTCAGAGATGTTGAAAGATTTGGACAAGGTTTTACATCTTCAGATCCGTCAGAAGAAATATATATAGGCGATGGTGATAGAAAAAGACCAACTTTTATTAGTTCAAAATTAACTATTGAGTATAAGAAAAAGTTGGTTGATTTGCTAAAAAATTATAAAGATTGTTTTGCTTGGAAGTATAATGAGATGCCTAGCTTAAGCCGACAACTAGTTGAACATAATCAATTGATAAAATAAGGATAACAACCATTCAAACAGTCTCCCAAACGGTTTAATCCGGCCATGTATGATAAGATAAATGAAGATAATAGACTGATTATTAGAGGCTAAGTTTATTAGGCCTTTTGATATGCTGAGTGGGTTTCTAACATCGTTCATGTAATGAAGAAAAATGGTAAACTTAGGGTATGCGTCAATTTCAGAGATTCGAATAAAGCGACACATAAGGATGAATACCCAATGCCTATAGCTGATATGGTTAACGATGCTGTATTTGGAAATAAAATTATTAGTTTACTTGATGGGAATGCTAGATACAATCAAATATTCATTGCCGAAGTTGATATTCATAAGACAACGTTTAGGTGCCCTGAAGCACTAGGGTTATTTGAATGGGTTGTAATGATGTTCGGCTTGAAGAGTGCTGGCGCTACATATCAAAGAGCCATGAATTTAATTTTTCATGAATTGATCGTGCACATTGTGAAAATTTATGTCGACGATGTTGTTGTAAAATCCGTAAGCGTTTATTAACACCTGGCTGATTTAGAGGAAGTGTTCAAGAAAAATAGAATGTATAGCTTGAAGATGAATCCTTACAAATATGCTTTTGGGGTGTTGGCTGGGCAATTTCTTGGGTTTATGGTTCACAAGAGAGGCATTAGTGTCAACTAGGAACGTGTCAAGGCTATTGCTGATACACAACCCCCAAGGTGCGAAAAGGATCTCCAAAAGTTAACTGGTAAGATAAATTATTTGAGGTAATTTATATCGAACTTATCTAGTCAGGTTGATGCTTTTACTCCATCACTGAGGTTAAGAGAAAATCAAGAATTTGTACGGGGAGCCAATCAGCAGAGGGCATTTGAAAATATCAAGGAATATCCGTTTAAACCCCTGGTATTAGTTGCGCTACGAAATAGTGTACCATTTAGGTTGTACATATCAGCTAAAGAATTGACGATTGGAGCAGTCTTGGTGTAGGAAATTGGTGGAAAGGAGCATGCAATCTTTTATTTAAGCCAACAGCTAATTGATGCTGAAACAAAATATCCTCCCATTGAAAAGCTTTGTTTGTCTTTATATTTTGCTTGCACTAAATTGAGGCATTATATACTGGTTTTGGCTTGTAAGGTCATATGTAAAGCCCACATAATTAAGTATATGCTATCTGCTCCAATTCAAAATTCAACATGGAAAGTGGGCCTATTGGCTTACTGAGTTCGACTAACATTTGAATCGGCTAAAGCGGTTAAGTGACATGTGATAACCGATTTTACAACAAAACATAGAACCGATTGTGGAATAGTGACCATTGCCCCTTTGCAATTGTACTTTGACAGATCGGTATGTAGAGAGGGTGATGGTTTTGGTATCGTGCTAATATCTCTGAAGGGGTGTAGTTTGAGTTTGTATTCAGGCTTAATTGCCGATGTTCAAATAATCAAGCTGAGTATGAGTCATTACTTAGGGGTCGGCATATGCTTGACAATCTTGGTGTCTTCTTTGTTGAAGCTTATGGTGACTCTCAGTTTGTGGTACAACAAGTAAAAGGGGGAATATAATTGCTATGATATTATTTTGGTTGGGTACTTAGAGCAGTGTCAAGTGATAATCGGCTCATTTAGTTTTTTCTTAATTAGCCATATCTTTCATAAGCAAAATACTAGGGCCAATTCATTGATACATCAAGCTTCGGGGTATAAGGTCTTTGACCGATTGGTTGATTGCAAGACGATTGAAAAAATAATTATGTGTACTGACATAATCGATTGGTGATTAAGGATATCGGATTATTTATTGGATCTATCAAAGCTGACCGATAAGAAAACTAAAAGACAAGCCTTAAGATATGTTATGCTCGATAATACACTTTATTATCGGATTTTAGAAGGTTTGTGTCGACGATCGATTTCGCCGGCAATGAGATTTGTGATTCTAGGGGATTCGTGTGAGATCGGAGCTAGATGGTAACACAGGAGGCAGGGGCGATCTCTCTCTTTTAGACAGGTTCGGGCTCTCACGGTGGAGATAATACCCTAGTCCTGTGTTCTTGGATATATGAGTCTATGCTTCTCCCCTTTCTCAGGGTTGTTCCCTCCCCGCTTCTATACTGGGGGAAAGGCCCGTTACAATAGGGCGCCACCTGGCCTTGAACATGGTGGCTTCATGAGTACATATTTTGTCTTATCGGCTTGGCCCCACTACGCCTTGGAGAGGTAGTTGTCCTTTCCCCGACCCGCGCCTGACACGCCGTCAGGTTCTGGCGCCTGCAGGCTTTGCAGGTTTCCGGCCGCATGCTTTGCTTTCGACAGGTTGTCTGGGCATGGCACGAAGCTTCGCTGAAGGATCGACGAGCTGCCTTGGGGAACAAGTCGAGACATCCCCCGGGCTCATCGTGGCGCTTCCAGGCTCTGGGCCTGCTGTTCCGCCTTCGGCCCAGTCGAGTGTAGGCCCTACTTGCGGGCCCCCTATCTCATACATCCCACAGCAGCCCCCAAGTGCTTTAGGATCGGATTTCCTCCTCTTATCCTGTCATAAAGATTTTGTGGAAAAAAGATCGTAAAGAACTTGTTAGGTAAGGCCACCGTGGTTGGTTGGCTCGGGGCCGAGTGGTACCCGCGCTTGGATTTGCGGTCTTGTGATGATCGGCTTCATGGCTTCGACCAAACCCTCATGGGGCGTACCTTGAATGAGTCGTTTGGCTCGTGGCGAGTGGCACCCGCGCCCCGTTCTGATCTTGGTGATCGGCTTGTAAAGCTCGACCGACCCACATGGGGCATACCGTGGTCTTTTGGCTCGTGGCTGAGTGGTATCCGCGCCCTTTTACGGTGCGCGGCGATCGGCTTGTAAAGCTCGACCGACCCACATGGGGCATACCGTGGTCTTTTGGCTCGTGGCCGAGTGGTACCCGCGCCCGTTTAAGGTGCGCGGCAACCGGCTTGTTGCTCGGTGGCCCTCATGGGGCGTCTGGTAGTCTTCGGCTCGTGGTCGAGTGGTACCGCGCCCGTTCTGACTGCGCGACAACCGGCTTGTTGCTCGGTGGCCCTCATGGGGCGTCTGGTAGTCTTTTGGCTCGTGGCGAGTGGTACCGCGCCCGCTTCACGGTCTTGTGGCGATCGGCTTGTAAAGCTCGACCAAACCCACATGGGGCATACCGTGGTCTTTTGGCTCGTGGCGAGTGGTACCTGCGCTTGGATTTAAGGTCTTGCGACAGCAACTTGGTTCTCGGTGGCCCTCATGGGGCGTCTGTAGTCTTCGGCTCGTGGCGAGTGGTACCGTGCCCGTTTAAGGTCTTGTGACAAGCGGCTTGTTGCTCAGCTGGCCCTCATGGGGCGTACCTTGGTCATATAGAGTAATGCCTGTGCGCATTGACGGCGCACTGCTTTAGACTCTCATGGAGCGCATTATCAAGACCATGTTAGTAAAAATCCTCCCACGATACCTGATCCCGCTGTACAGCAGCGACCGGCAATTGACCCCAAATTATGGGGTATACCGCTGGAGGATGTTCGGAAAGTGCCCGGCCCCAATCTTCCGTGGCGGCCGGCGTTCAGGCCCGTCATGGGGCGCACTTTGTCCCGAACCTCGAACCAGATTTGACACCTGGCCGCGTTTTGCGCGACACAGCTCCTGGCCCAACATGGGGCGTGCCCTAGATCTGGCCCAGAATAGAGCACGGAAGCCCTTGCTTTTCCCGCCGTCAGGCGAAAATTGAGACTCATTTCCTATAAATGGGGGAAACCTTGCTGTGGTAAAGACATCTTTGCCCCTCCCCCACCATGGCTGAGAAATCTTCAAATCTCCTTTGGCGATCTGGGCGACCTAGGGTTTCCAGTTTCGCGCCCAAGATTCTCGGCGGTTGCTCCCGCAGGGTCTCCTTCGTCGAGATGTCTTCTTCTTCCTATTCTTCGTCATCGTCGGGGGATAGCGCCGGCCCGGCGGACGCGGGGTGGGAGACCTCCGTTACTACGGTGTCCCGCCTGGCAGAGATGGTCGCGGCCGGCGTTATCCCTCCGCTGGAGTTGATCTCTGCCTGTCCTGCCGCAGGTGATCCTTATCCCCTTCCCCTAGAGAATGAAATCGTGGTCTTTGAGTCCTTCTTTTGGCGAGGATTCAGCGTTCCTGGGAGCGCCTTTTTCCGAGGGCTCCTTCACTTCTTCGAGATCGAGCTGATCAATCTGAATCCCAACTCCATCCTTCACATTGCTCTCTTCGTTCAACTTTGCGAGGCGTATCTTGGGATACGTCCTCATTTTGACTTGTTCTGCTCCCTCTTCTTGCTCAAGCCTCATCCGAACCGGGCTGCTCCCAGCGTCGTTGGGGGCGCCGGACTGCAGCTGCGAGAGGGCTTGAAGAACCATTACTTCGCCATCCCCCTCAAGATCTCCCTCAAAGGTTGGAGGCGGGAGTGGTTCTATTGTGCCAACGTTGACCCTTTTCTCGCCCCTTTCGCTGGCCGCGCCCCTAAAGCTTCCCGATGCTGGAGCGATGCCCCGGATGACGGCGGTTTGAACCAAGTCTCCGAGCTTCTGGCATGGATTAGCGATATGAAGAACCGGGGGCTGACGGGCCCCGGGATCGCGATCAGCTTTGTGCAGCGCCGGGTGCAACCCTTAAAGGAGAGAATCCACTTGGGGTTCCAGTACGGCGGGTCTCGGGATCCCACCCGGGAGACAGGCACGTCCCTATCGAAAGATGAGTTGGCGGCGCGGGTGGTTGACCTCTTCGTGCCTGGCACTGTGATTAGCAATAGGGGCTGCCCTCACAAGTTTTCGGCAGTGAACCCTCCTCCTCCTGTGAGTGTCCCACTCTCGAGAAGCTGTCTCATGACTTTTGCCGGATGTGTGATTCTGACAACGTGTGATCGTTCCTCTTTCAGGAGCGTGGGTCCTTCGTTTCTGACACTCCGGTCGTCGGCCTCTCTCGGCTAAGGAATGTTCAGGCCAAACGAGGGGCTGACACCTCGGCCGATGAGCTGCGCCAAAGAATCGGCGGAGGAGGTTGCTGATCCTCGCCGGTCGGGCCTTCGACTTCCAGTGTCCCGGTCACAAGGCGCAGAGCCGCGACCTCTGTCTCGAGGCAGCCCATTGCCGGTCTTGGTCGAGCTCCTCTCGAGTGGTGCTTGGGACTCGGATGAAGCCTGGATGAAGTTTAAAAGTCCAGGAGGTATTCTTTCGGGCAATCCTGGTCCTTTTGTTATTACCTCTTTGAGATGTTTTCCTTTTGGCCGATTCAGGACTCCTACCATGGATGTCCCGGTGGAAGGGTCTCTGAAAAGGAGCCCCGGGCCAGCTTCCCCAAGGGGCCTCCCCTCGTCGGCTAAGCCACCGTCTCCCTCGGAAGGCTGGGCGTCGCCACCTCGTCTTCTGCCGGCCCGACCCGAGCCGTCAGTGGCCGGCGGTCGGCAGGCTTGACCGGCTCGCCTCCCGAAGTGGAGGAGGTGCATCGAGCCACCGCCACTCGGTCCTCTGCCGAAGCCCGAATCGGACCGTGTGGAGCGAGGGGTTCCATTGAAAGGGATGGAGGAGGATGAGGAAGCAGAGGTAGCCGCTCGGATGGAGCTTCTGAGCTCACCGTCAGGTGTAGCACGCTCGTCGAGTGAGTTTCTTGTCTTTCTTGATCTGTTATCATTAGGGAATCTTTGGCCTCCACGAGACTACGCCTGCTGCCTGGGACATGGGGGAGCACTCGGAGCAGAGGTCGCAGTTTTTTCGGAAGGTGCTCCCTAAGCTCAAGGAGCAGCAGAAGTATCGGGACAAGGTCGACGAAATCAGCAGCGACAGATGGAAAGAGGTCCACGGGCTAGAGACCCAGTGTATGACGCTCCGAGAGGCAAAGGCGGGGCTTGAGCATACGCTCGAAGGTGAGATCCCTTCCTGGGATTTTCGTGGACATTTTCTTAAGTAGCTGAGAAAGATGACAGCGACCTTGTATCTCAGAACGCGATTTGACCATCGCTGAGTTGAGGGCGCGACTGGAGGCTTCGGAGCGCTCTAACCTCGAAACTCGGGCTGGCTTGGAGAGGACACAGCGGGAGCTGGAGGGTAAATTCCTTTGACTTGGATAGAACGTGCTTAGCGGCAAGATGCGTTTTCGATGTCGATTTGGCTTTGGTGCGAGTGCAAAGAGAAGATGACCGCTAGAAGGAGTCGCGCGCCGAGCCGCTGCCGTCATGAGCCGCTCTGCACCTTCTGCGTATCGAAGGAACTGAACCAGGCCAGGGGGACGACGCCGTTCCGCTTCTCTTTGGAGGAGCCGACAGGATCAGGGCTTACGCCAAGGAGTCCGCGACCATGAGTGCGAACCAGGCTTTGGCGGTGGTCAAGTTCACTATCCGAGAGTTGACCTTGAAGCCGTCAAAGAGGGTTTTGCCTGCGATGAAGACAGGGCTAACACGCTGCTCGAAGAGGTCTCCAGTGCATCGCAGTCCTTGCTGGAGAATCTTGAATTCTGAGTTTGATGTGACCTTTGTCTGAGGCATTGCCCGAAGTTTTTACATGACTAGCCTCATTTGCACTTCGTTTGGTTGGATTGCGCTTGTTGCCCATCTGGCTAAGTGGTTTGGCCTTGGAACGTTGGGACTTTAAGCAGCACTCGGGATAGCATTTGCTACTCTTCTGGCCGAGTGGTTCAGCCCTCGAGCGTTGGGACTTAGTTCGTAGCCTTCTTGCCCCAGGCACGCTTTTCCGAGTGGCTGGTGTCCGAAACGTCCTCATTCTCGAGCGTCGGGACCCACACTGCGGCTTATTGGCCGAGTAGTTTAGACCCCAAGCTCATGTGGTCTCCTTTCGCTTAGCTGGGCCTAATCCGTGGGAAGGCCCACTTAACTTGAACCGCCCTTGACCCGCGCCTGGCGATGCGTCTCTTCGTTCCGTTCAGATTACGTCGGAACGGGGCTTGACACAAGTTGATCTTCTTCGTACTTCGAGTAGATTGGCAGCTTTGCGACGTCGCTTCGTCTTCTACGTTTATAAATGGCGTCGCCTCGGCTCCGGAGCCACGCACAGCTTATAAATGGGACGTCACCGCCCTTGAGCTATCGTCCCTTTCTTCTTCCTCTTCTTCCTCTTTCCCCCCAGCCTTCCTCCATGTCTAATATGAGGAGGTTCGTTGGGCCCTACACGGCGTTTTTTCGCCAGCGGTTCTTCGGACTGCTCCACCGCTGGGAGGAGGCGGAGTCCTGGGAGGAGCTCGACTTCGCCAATCTAGAGGCGGAGGAGGAGGAAGGAGCCGCCAGCGACGCCGCCGCAGTGGCCGCCTTGCTGGAGGTGGCTCTGGGGCTCCACGAGGTGGCCGAGATCATCACGGAGATGATAGGGCGCGAGCGCCGCGACGACCTAGCCGTTAGGGCTCTTGTCCGCCTTATACCACCCCTTTGGGTGGTTGAGGACGAGGTCCTGGCGGCGCTGGTCGCCAAGGCCACATCTCGACTCGACGACCCGCCTCGGCTCCTCCCAATGCAAGAAGACTGCAGTGAGCAAAGAAGAAGAAGAAGACGGCAAGCAGTTAAAGAAGAAGACTGCTGCTCTCTCTTCTTCTTTTTTTTTGCGAGAGAAAAATGAAAAAAAAGAAGATCAGCAATGTAAATTCTTGTTATTATGGAATATAAATCGATGCGCTTTAACTCTTCTGAGTTTGACTGTTTTTCTTTGAGTAGTTTACACCAGTCGATAGCCCCAGCTCCTGCAGCGAGGTGCTGGAGGGCTGAATTTTCATCGACTATAGTCTAGTGACCCCAATTTCTGTTCAACGAACTCCCTGGAGTACCGATCGCTATTCCCGAGTGGTTGGTAGCCTCTTTTAGCTTAGTTTTTTCTAACTCGTGCACTAGTACAGGCGTTCAGATATTGCCGATCGATGCGACATCGTATTGAATCATGCATTTTCGTGCATTCTGCATCGGCACGGCTCAGACGATACGCTAGTAGGGTAATAACCACTCGGGATTAATCGGGTCGTGGGTCACTAGTCGAAACTCATCAAAGTACTAGATAATCAGGAGCTTTATTTAATGCATGGGAGCAAGATACATAACTTATGCGTAGAAGCGACGTAGCTGCTCGGCGTTCCAAGTGTTCGCTAGGACCTCGCCATCTTCCCGCCTGAGTCGATAGGCACCCAGCCGGACCGTCTCCTCCACAATGTACGGGCCTTCCCAAATTGGAGAGAGCTTGTGCTCACTTTTCTGGTTCCTCCTAAGGACCAGATCTCCTTTTGAGAAGACTCTACTTCTGACATTGCGAGAATGGTAACGCCGAAATCCCTGGAGGTACTTAGCCGACTGGATGGCTGCAACGTTCCGAGCCTCCTCGAGTTGATCAAGCTCCACCATTCGGCTCCCCTCGGACTCAGCTTCCTTGTAATTCCGAACCCTCGTGGATTCGAATCCTAGTTCGGTCGGCAGAACTGCCTCTGCACCGTAAACTAGGAAAAAGGGGTTTGGCCAGTTGCCCGGCTGGGAGTGGTTCTGAGTCCCCAGAGCACTAATGATAATTCTTTCACCCATCGGGCAGCATATGGTTTGAGGCGATCGAAGATCCTGGCCTTAAGGCCCTGGAGAACTAGGCCATTAGCCCGCTCCACCTGCCCGTTGCTTCGTGGATGAGCTACCGAGGCGAAGCAAATCTTGATCCCGACGCCTTCACACCATTCTTGAAATTCTTCACTTCTGAATTGGGTACCATTGTCTGTAATGATCCGGTTGGGAACTCCGAATCTGACCATGATATCCTGGAAGAACTCCTTGGCCTTGACCGCAGTGATCGTGGCGACTGGTTTAGCTTCGATCCACTTGGTGAACTTGTCGATGGCTACGAAGAGGTATGCGAATCCGCCTTGCGCCTTCTTGAGTGGGCCGACTAAGTCGAGCCCCCAGACCGCAAAGGGCCAAGAGATGGGGATAGTTTGCAGCTCCTGTGCCGGCAAGTGTGTCTGCCTTGTGTAGAATTGGCAGCCTTCGCAAGTTCGAACGATCTCCTTGGCATCCGTCACCGCGGTGGGCCAAAAGAAGCCCTGGCGGTAGGCTTTCCCGACCAAGGCGCTTGAAGCCGCGTGATGGTCGCACATCCCCGAGTGGATTTCTTTGAGCAAGTCTCTTCCCACTTGTTCCGAAATGCACCGCCTGAGGACACCTGAGGTGCTCTTGCGAAAGTGCTCCTCGCCAACCACCACACAGGATTTGGCTTGTCGGGAGATGCGCTCGGCCAGAGCGGTTGCTTCTGGAAGTTTGTCCTTCAGGAGATAATCAAGGTATGGGGCCGTCCAGTCGGGGTTAATGAGTAGGACTCCGGCCTCAGGGTCTTTACTTGGCTCCCGTCGTTTTGCAACGGTTGGTTCGTAAAGATCCTGGACGAAGATACCACTCGGGACCTCGACCCGAGTGGCTTCCATTTTAGCCAACTCGTCGGCTGCCTCATTATTGCGGCGGAGGACATGGACCAGCTCCAGACCGTCAAACTTGCCTTCCAATTCTCGGACTTGCTGGCAATACGCAGTCATAGTCTGATCGATGCACGACCAATCCTTCTGTACTTGGCTCACCACCAACTGGGAGTCACCGCGAACCGCCAATCGTCGGATTCCGAGCGATGTGGCGATGCGGAGCCCATGGATGAGCGCCTCGTACTCTGCGGCATTGTTCGAGGCTGGGAAGTGAATCCGAAGGACGTACTTCAACTTGTCGCCCTTCGGCGAGACGAGGAGAATTCCCGCCCCGGCTCCACCAAGCATGAGAGATCCATCGAAATGCATGGTCCAATACTCCGGCTCTTCTTCCATGCGGGGAACTTGGGATTCAGTCCACTCAGCCGTAAAGTCGGCCAAAGCCTGGGACTTGACGGCGGTGCGCGGCTTGAACGAGATGTCGAAGGCTCCAAGCTCGGCCGCCCACTTTGAAATTCTTCCAGTGGCTTCTCGATTATGGAGGACCTCTCCCACGGGGAAAGAAGTCACTACTGAAATCGAGTGCCCTTGGAAATAATGCTTCAGCTTCCGCGACGAGATCAAAATCGCGTCTGGCAGCCTTTCCGAACTTGAGCATATCGCGTCTTGGATTCGCCCAGTACTTCACTGACAAAATAAACCGGGCGTTGTACGCCGTAGCGGTGTCCAGATTCTTCCCGCTCCACAACTATCGCGGCACTGACTTGAGTTCTTCGAAGGCTTGTTGTGCCTCTGCCGTCCATTCAAAACGGTCCTGCTTCTTGAGGAGCTTGAAGAAAGGCATCCCCCGAACCCCCAACCGGGAGATAAACCTGCCAAGAGCTACCATGCAGCCAGTAAGCTTTTGAACATCTTTCTAGCTGGTAGGTGGGGCCATCCTCATGATGGCCCCGATTTTCTCCGGGTTTGGCTCGATCCCGCGATGAGAGACAATGAACCCGAGTAGCTTCCCGGAAGAAACTCCGAAAACGCACTTCTCCGGGTTTAGCCTCATCTGGAACGCCCTTAGACTTGTAAACGTCTCGGCCAGATCGGAGGTGAGGGCATCCTTGGTCTGCGTTTTCACCACTACATCATCCACATATGCTTCTACGTTGCGTCCAAGCTGATGGTGAAAACACCGCTGTATCGCGCGCTGATAAGTTGCGCCAGCATTCTTCAGCCCGAACGGCATGGTGACATAGCAATATGCTCCGAATGGGGTGATAAACGAAGTCTTCTCACAATCCTCCTCTTGAAGCCGGATTTGATGATAGCCTGAATAGGCGTCCAGGAAGCTGAGTAGTTGAGACCCAGCGGTGGAGCCCACCACTTAATCGATGCGGGGCAGACCAAAGGGATCCTTCGGGCAAGCCTTGTTGAGGTCGGTATAGTCAACACACATGCGCCAACTTTTATTCTTCTTTTGAACGAGTACAGGGTTTGCCAACCAGTCGGGATGATACACTTCTTTGATGAAGCCTGCGGCTAGCAGCTTTGTGATCTCCTCCCTGATGGCTTCTCGGCGGTCTTGGGCAAACCGTCGTAACCTTTGCTTGACCGGCCTGGCCGATTTGTTTACAGTCAGCGCGTGCTCGATCACCTCCCTGGGGACTCCGGGCATGTCCGACGGCTTCCAGGCAAAGACGTCTTTGTTTGCCGCGAAAGGTGACGAGCGCGTCCTCCTATTTCTCCTCGAGCCCTGTCCCGATCAAGGCCGTTTGAGCTAAATCGGACGAGTCGAGGTAATTCTCTTGGTATCTTCCCCAGGACCAATCCAGTGGTTCGGCGCTTGCGGCGAGGACGCTTCCTTCCGCTTGTCGGAATCCGCCTCACCGAATCCTCTCCCAACCGCTCGCGCCTCCAGGGACTCGGCCATCTCGCAGCTCTCCTTGTCACAGAAAAAGATCGCCTTATGTCACGCAGAAAGCGATAATACCACTCGGCCCTGGCATTTTCAATGTCGTGCAGCGTAGTGGGCATCGCCATGAACTTGGCGGTAGCCGGTCTCCCCAGGATGGCATGGTACGCTGTCGCGAAATCAGCCACCTCGAAGCCAAGGTTCTCTGTCCGGTAATTTTCCCTTGCACCGAAAGTGACCGGTAGGGTGATTTGTCCGAGTGGTGTCGCAGAAGTTCCGGGTATGACTCCGTGGAAAGGCGACGATCCGCGCTTTAGCTCCGAACGCGAAATCCCCATATCGTCAAGGGTTTTGACAAAGAGGACGTTGAGCCCGCTTCCACCGTCAATCAGTACCCTCTTGAGCTTGATGCCGCGGACAACAGGCGCCAAGACAAGCGGATATCTGCTGGGGAATGGGACTCGATCCGGGTGATCAGAGCGGTCGTAGGTTATCGCGACCTCGGACCAGCGTACGTACTGGGGGGTCTCCGGCTCTATCGCGTTGACGTCTCGGGCGGTAAGCTTTTGCTTCCGCTTGGACTCGTACGCAGCCGAACCCCCGAATATGTAGTTGAGCTCAAGATCGACTTCCTGATAGTCCTCCTCGGCTTCAGGGGGAGGCGGCTTGGCGGCATGACCACTCGGACCTTGCCCGGCCTGCTTCTTGCTTTCCCGGGCAAATCTCTTCAAAGTGAAGCAGTCCTTGGCGGAATGTCTCTCCTTTGGATGGAAGGGGCAAAGCGAGTTCATCACTTTGTAATACCCGTCCTCTTTGAGGGTGCGAGGGGGGGTAGGTTCAGCGACTGCCACTAGCTCTTCGCCCTTGCGCTTCTTTTCCTTCCGCCGGGGGGGCTCGGGCTGCTCCTTCCGCTCGTCATGCTGTTCCGCCAAGGCCTCGGAGGCTGAACCGTAGCGGTCCGCCAGGGTGAAGAGCTCACGAACCGACGTTGGTGGCTTCCGAGACATCTTCTTGATGAGATCAGGGTCGCTGACTCCCTTTTGGAAGGTAGCTATCACAACTGCATCCGTGACATCCCGAACAGTGCTTTTCCTATGCATGAAGCGCTTGATGAAGTCCCGGAGGGACTCGTTTCTTTTTTGGTGCAGCTGATAGAGGTCCCGAAGTGCCCGGGGCGCAGACGTGCCTTGGAAGTTTGAAATGAATTGCTCACACGAATCTCCCCAGAATCTATAGAGTTATTTGGGAGTCCAGTGAGCAGGCTTAACCCAGGGCGAGAGGGTAACCGGTAAGTAATTTGCCATTACCTTCGATCCCCCAGCGTACGACCTCCAGAGAGTAGACCTGTAGCCAAGCCTCCGGGTCCCTCTCACCGTCAAACCTAGTGATGCCTTTGGGATTAAATCCATCAGGCCAAACCACTCGGCGTAGGTGAGGGGTAAACGCGCGAACCCCTTCTATGACTCCGCGGCCGCCTCCAGGCGGTGATCGACGTGGAGGGGATCGCGCTTGGCGTGCTTCGCGATCTTGTGGAAGGATGCCGTAACGTTCATACTCGTCGGCATGGCGACGTTGCTCCTCTCTTTCTCGATCGCGGCGCCTGGTGTCGAGGTCGGAACGAAGATCGCGGTTGATGCTGTGTCGCAAGTCGTCTCCGCGGGGTGGGACATGATGTGTCTAGCGGGGGGCTTCCCGACCTGACCGGCTGCTGGCCATTTGGGTCCTCGCCGGACTGCGTGACGGCTCCTTTGCCGGTTGGTCGGTCTAAGCCTGCTGAATAGCTGCCGCCGTCACCATGGCCTTTACTTGGGCCACGATCGGGGCTACTGGATCACCCGCCCCCAGCATAGGGCTCAAGGTATCCAGGAGTGTCTTGGAGGTGACGATATTCTGTTGTGGAGTATGGAAGACCGCTTGGTCCCTCATCTTGGCTTGCAGAATGTCTTCGTTGACAACACGGGCGCGGTGCCGCAGAGCACGTGCCCGCGCGTCCAGTTCTGCTGCTCGGCCACCTTCCAGGTTGGCGGCGGTCGATGTGTCGAGGCGCTGCTGCGAATCCGCCCGCGAGCCCTCGATTACGCAGACTCTACAGAAATTCCAGCAACTCTCTAGGCTTTCTTCTGACTCGTCCGGTGAGGTGGGCGAGCCTGAAGAAGATAGCTCCAGGCGCTCGGAGGTGCCGAGTGGTTTGGCGGTGAGAACCCCAACCATTCGCGCCTCGGTGCCCATGGGTCCGACTCCCTGGCCAGACCGGACCTTCGGTCCCCTACTCGGCACTTTAGAGCACGAGACAGGGGGACCCTTCGATCGGCGCGGAAGTCGCGACGCTGGCTCGCCGGAAACCTCACCGCGCTGCAGCACGGTCCCCTCAGAGAGGAAAAGGTTCCCGAGGCCATCGGAGATGAAGGTCAGGCTTCCGAAACGGAAAACCTGACCCGGGAAGAAGACTGTGGAGACTCCGCTCGTCGCAGCCATCAGGCTTGAGGAAGATCTTGACACAAGCCCCTACCTGGCGCGCCAACTGTCGACGATCGATTTCGCCGGCAATGAGATTTGTGATTCTAGGGGATTCGTGTGAGATCGGAGCTAGATGGTAACACAGGAGGCAGGGGCGATCTCTCTCTTTTAAACAGGTTCGGGCTCTCACGGTGGAGATAATACCCTAGTCCTGTGTTCTTGGATATATGAGTCTATGCTTCTCCCCTTTCTCAGGGTTGTTCCCTCCCCGCTTCTATACTGGGGGAAAGGCCCGTTACAATAGGGCGCCACCTGTCCTTGAACATGGTGGCTTCATGAGTACATATTTTGTCTCTTATCGGCTTGGCCCCACTACGCCTTGGAGAGGTAGTTGTGCTTTCCCTGACCCGCGCCTGACACGCCGTCAGGTTCCGGCGCCTGCAGGCTTTGCAGGTTTCCGGCCACATGCTTTGCTTTCGACAGGTTGTCTGGGCATGGCACGAAGCTTCGCTGAAGGATCGACGAGCTGCCTTGGGGAACAAGTCGAGACATCCCCCGGGCTCATCGTGGCGCTTCCGGGCTCTGGGCCTGCTGTTCCGCCTTCGGCCCAGTCGGGTGTAGGCCCTACTTGCGGGCCCCCTATCTCAGACATCCCACAGTTTGTTGCTGAGATGTCTTGGAATTGAAGAGGAAAAATCGGCGATGGGAGAAGTTCACGATGGGATTTGTGGAGCTCATCAGTTGGCTCATAAAATGAAATGACTGTTGAGACGTATCGGTTACTTTTGGCCGACGATGTTAGAAGATTGTTTCAAGTACTACAAGTGGTAGCACCTGCTACAGTCTTATACCCGATCATAAAGCCTTGGCCATTTAGAGGTTGGGGGTATAGATATAATCGGTCAAATATATCTTGCATCGTCTAAAGGGCATAAGTACATATTACCCGCGATCGATTATTTTTCTAAATGGGTTGAAGCTATTCCTTTGAAAAAGGTCACTAGTGTTGAGGCAATTGTATTTGTCCAGGAACACATTATCTATCGGTTTAGGTTCCCTCAAACGATTATGACTGATTAGGATACTATGTTTATATCTAATGAATTTTAGAGTTTCGCTAGGAACTTTGGAATTAAGTTACTAAATTCATCGCCTTATTATGTGCAAGCCAATGGTCAAGCTGAATCATCAAATAAGACATTGATTAAGCTGATTAAAAGGAAGATTGATGACAAGCCAAGGAATTGGCATGTGACATTATCAGATGCGTTGTGGTCTTATCAGATTTCTTACCATGGGGCTACAAAGCTATGACCTTATCAGCTTGTTTATCTGCAAGAAGCAGTATTGCCGATAGAGATTGCTATAAGCTCATTCAGGGTCGCAAGGCAAGATGATTTATCGGCTCAGGATTATATTAATTTAACAGACAATAATCTAGACGACTTGGTGGAATTGAGGTTGCGAATGTTGGAGCGAATTTAGAAAAATAAGGCTAAAGTTGCAAGAGCTTACACTAAAAAAGTTATGCATAAGTTTTTTGATGAAGCCGATTTAGTGTGTAAACTAATTCTACCTATCGGCTCAAAGGATAGTCGATATGGAAAATGATCTCCTACTTGAGAGGGACCGTATAAGGTTAATCGGTTAGTTCACAAAAATTCTTATATTTTGGAAACACTAGATGGAGTATTGTTTACTAATGCGATCAATGGAAAATAATTAAAGAAAAATTACCCAAGTGTTTGGGTTGAATCTTAATAGGCTAAGGGCTTTAATTGACTCATTGCAGTCAACTAAAATTGTTGGTTGATTGAAATTAGGAGGTCCAAGTAACTCATTGCGGATAATTCTGGTTTATGGCCGATGGGATACATCGTCCTTAGAACAAAACTAATATAAAGCAAACTTGTAATATCGCAGATCTTTCTCTGAGTCTTGGAATTCTCAGTCCGGGTGTTGGTGGACATTCCTGTGATCTGCAGGGTTATTTGTTGTCTCTGTGAGAGTTTTCTTTCCTAGTCCCCCCCAAATCTCCCACTTCCTGGCTCCACCCTTCCCTCACCTGAATTCTTTTCTTTCCCCCACCCGTGAGCTCCTTCTGGGCTTCTCTCCACGACATGGCCTCCTCCTCTGCTCCTTCCTGGCCTCAAGCCCTCCTCCATGGCACCTCCACCTCCTCCTCCTCCCCCCCAAGGCTGCAGCAAGTTCCCCCCACGGCACCTCCTCCCCTCGAGCTGCACCCCTTGGCCGAACTACATTTCTTCTTCCTCCCCCATTTGGGTATGTGAATGTATAGCTTGGGCTTGTTTTTGCTGCTCTAATGGAGGTTCTTGACTAGCTGGATGGCTCTAGGGTTCCTAGATTTGAGGTATTTTAGAGGGAAAATGGCTATAGGGTTGGAGGGAGATTTCTGTTTTTCGAGCTATTACAATAACCGATTTTGGAGCTACGGTTTGAGGCAGTTAGAAGCATCTCCTGAATCTTTGGTTGTCGAGAAAGTTGTAGCTCATATTTTTAAGTTTCATTAGAGCTCAAGAACACTCAATTCCATTTAGCCAATCAAAAGTTATGCCCATTTTAATGCCAGATGTCCAGAATGTGCATGTGTTGGTAGATGTAATATTGAACTGCTAATTAAAGCTAGATGCATGCTGGATTGGAATTTTCATTTGAATAGAGATAGATGGGGAATTTCCTGTAGATTAAGAAAATATATTTATTTTCTTAATTTGGATTCAATAATCAAAAGTTATACTATATGTTGAAGTGAGCTATCCCAAACTGAAATTCAGAAGTTTGGGGGCAGCTCGGGTTCTTTGTTCATTACAAATCTGAGATTGCTTGATGCATCGCCAGCATGAATGGGTATGAAATACTTGTAGATTATCTTCTTGTGGTCATTTAGAGTACAAGAACTCCAAATTTGGTTTAGCCATTTGGGAGATATGCTAATTTTAGTGTAGACTATCCAGAATTAGAGTTAATGCAATTGATTGATGTTCATTACAAATTTGGAAATGATTGATATATCTCTAGCATGAATGGGTATAAAATACTTGTAGATTATCTTCTTGTGGTCATTTAGAGCATAAGAACTCCAAATTTGGTTTAGCCATTTGGGAGATATGATTGTTTTAGTGCAAACTGTCCAGAATTAGAGTTAGTGCAATGGTTCTCTGTTCATTGCAAATCTAGAATTGATTGATGTATCTTCAGTATGAATGGGTATGGGATAACTATAGATTATCCTCTTGTGGTCATTTAGAGACTGAGTTCACTCAATTTGTTTAAGCGAATCAAAAGTTATGATTGTTTTAGTGGCTGCTGTCCGGTGTGGCAGTAGTTTGGCTCAAGTGCAAGATTTGAATTTATGTTGGATTAGTTGTGAATGGATTAATGGGTCTCCAGAGCATGTTTAAAGAGGGGTTAAGCTTAAGAGCAAAAGTGTTATTGTCATTTGTCATTGAACCATGATTTGCATTGTTTTGAGATGAATGCATATATGGTTTTTCAGGGAATGTGATCTTAGCGGTGGCCGCGACTTCTCGCCATTCCATTCCGAGTGGGTAACAGAGAGTTTTCCTTTTGCGCCGGACCAAGTTTATAAATGACCTATGTTTGCGTCGGACCAAATTAGGAATGACTTTACACTTGTGCCAGACCATCTCTTTTTCATCGGGTCAAGAAATAGAGAGTTTCACGTTTGCGCTGGACCAAAAAGGTTTGCAAACAGAGAGTTTCACATTTGCGCCAGACCAAAGGGTGAAAAATCATGTTTACGCCGGTCCAAGTGGTTTTACAAATAGAGAAAATCATGTTTGCGCCAGACCAATCTTTGCGAAAATCGCATTTGCGCCAGACCGTTCTGTAATTCGCGATTTTGGAGGTCTTCCCGTGCTTGAAAAATTATTTGGTCTGCATGAAAGTTGTAAATAATTTCAAGGCGCATCGTTTTCATGTTGATAAGTTTTTCATTTGAGCAACATAAAAATTCACAGAAAATCGGGAAGGCAAGGGCATTTGCAGCGGATCACTTAAAGATGCTTTGAGAAAGCATGTGTAAAAGTGAAGCAGTGCAACCCATGTGAGAGAAAGTGTGGGATCAAATCTTGACCCTTGGAAGTTAGCTTAGGGTTGAAGCAAGACATCCAAGGGTGGGAATTGATCCTAGAACACTATAAATAGAGGGGAAAGGGTGCCCTTCTTCTCTGAAGTTTTTGGTGCTCCTTTGAGCTTTGCCCACATGAAGTGAGGCTTTGTAAAAACTTCCAAAGAAAAGAAATACAAAAACATTCTCTCCACTCTAAATTTAAATTCTGCATTTACATTATGTCTTTACATTACGCAATTTAAATTCAGTCTTTACATTACGTAATTTAAATCCAGTCTTTACATTCTCGCAATTTAAATTCCGCAAGTTGGATCTGCCTCCCCTCCTTCTACTTGCTTCTGGTTCTTAGTGCCAAGGATGAGAGATTGATTGGATGAGTCTTCACTTAGATCATATCCCAATCCTCTAGGCAATCCTTGTTCCGAGTTTTGCGAGAAACCGATCTCTTATGTTTCCATTGATGAATTCTTGTTTGATCGTGACCTCTAGCTTGCCGTGACTTGTGGGAAGGTATCCAAGTTCATCTTGATCTTCAAAATCCCACGAGCAAGCCTAGATCACATATTTTTTCTTTTGCTCTAGGAGAGAATTTTTGCTCCGGGTTCTTTATTCCTTGCAAAAGAGGTTTTAGTTGGATGCTATTTGTCCAGTAGGTGGGGAAGTTTTATTTTGGGATCATTCACCCCCCTCTGATCGCCATTCCGATATTTCAATTGGTATCAGAGCCCGGTTTTGCTCTTTCATACATCTTGACCGATCTCAAGAGCCATGGCGATAGACAAATACTCAACTAAGCCTCCAATTTTTGCTGGAGTTGATTATCCGTTCTG
Organism: Rhipidocladum racemiflorum; assembly: GCA_036346355.1. Taxonomy (NCBI): domain Eukaryota; kingdom Viridiplantae; phylum Streptophyta; class Magnoliopsida; order Poales; family Poaceae; genus Rhipidocladum; species Rhipidocladum racemiflorum. Next base: position 67,465,930 of record CM070580.1, on the reverse strand, counting down.
GAATGTTCAGATGGAGACATACATCACTGCCCAGGGCTTTTCTTTATGGCAGAAGGTGAAGCACCCGTATGAGGTTCCGGCCGATGAGAACGTCAACGCCGCAAACATGGCTGACGTTGAGGCAAACGCTAAGGCCAAGAACCTCCTCATACAGGGACTTAGCCGCAGTGAGTATGATCGTGTCTCTCACCTACGATCGGCTCACGAGATCTGGGTGACCCTCAATGCTTACCATGAGGGCACCACTCAGATCAAGTCCGTGAGACAGGATCAATTCAAGCGTGACTACAACAAGTTTGAGCAGCACGCTGGTGAGAGCCTCGATGAGTGCTTTGCTCGTTTTGCAAAGATCCTCAGCAATCTCCGATCAGTTGGTTGCTCATACACTGATTCGGAGAATGCGAGGCATTTTCTTAGAGCACTCGATCTGAGTATTTGGGATATGAAGGTAACCACCATCACGGACCACACGGATTTGTCCACTTTGACTCTTGATGGGTTGTATTCCCATCTCAAGACTCATGAGCTCGACATTGTCGCTCGTAGGACGAAATCCCAATCGATGGCCTTGGTTACTGATCCCATCGGGTCTTCCTCTTCAGGACCCTCACTTAACTTCTGTAACACCCCAATTTTTGCTTTTCATGAATTTAAATGAGAATTGGCACTTTTGTGAATTTTTGGAATTTTCTGGGATTTATCTGGATTTATCTGGAATTTATTTGAACTTATTTCCCTTTTGAAATAATTAAAGGATTTAATTTTACAAATAAAATTTTGTTGGAAATAATTTATTTGAGTCCAAAATGTTCCAAAATATTTTCTAGAATTTTTCTGGAATTGTTCTGAGTGTTTTGCTATTTTTAATGAATTAAATGAATTTCTAGGAATTAATTTGAATATTTAATGGCTGGAAAAATCGATCGGGTTTGCACTGTTCATCCGACCGAGCCCAAACCCGAGTTGGACTCGAGCCCGACCCGAGCCGCGTTTGAGCCGGACCCGAGCCAAACATAACCCTAACCGCGTGACCGTTGGATCGAAATCCAACGGCCAAGATTGTGCCACGTCACCCGAACCGGACCCGATCGAGCCAGCCAGGTCGCCAAGCCAGACCCGAGCCCAAACCCCGTGCCCGTTGGATCTTGATCCAACGGTCCACGTTGAGCCACGTAACCCAATCCGAATTGGATTCGGATTCCGCCGCCGCCCGTGCGTGGGCCCTCGTTTTCCGCGCATAACACGGACGTCAAGGGGGTATTTAATGCGTCGCCGCCGCTATCGTGTTCTCCGTTTCATTGCGCACCCGTAGCCCTAGTCCATCAAGCCTGAGCCGCCGTGGTTGCGCCACAATCGCTCGCCGTAGTTGGGTTAGGCTTCCGCCGCGGTTCTCCGTTGTTTCCGCCGCCGTCCGCCGTCCTCCGCCGCCACTGAGCCCAGATCCGGAACCGCATGGACGAGACGCGTCGGAGACTACCACTCACTCCGCCTGAGGAGCCCCGCAACGCCGTTGCCGTGTTCATCGTCCCCAACTCCGGTCTGCTAGCCCCGCTGCACGCCATCGCCGTCTCCCGAGCTCTCTTCACCGTCCGATCAAGATCCGAGGGCCCAGATTCGTCCACGTCATCCTCGGGTAATTTTTCACGTTTTAGTTTTTAGATCTGTTTCCAACCGTTAGATCTAGATCCAACGGTTTAGATCACACCACGTAGCCGTAACTGCACCGTGCTTGGATAGATCTCAGCCGTTAAATCTAGATCGTACGGCTAGGGTTAGCCCACGTTGTAACTTTAGATTGGATCTTGACCGTTTGATCAAGATCGAACGGTCCAGATCAACCGCGTTGTTTTCCAAACGCGTGAGGTTAGATCCGATCTGGGCCGTTGCGAGATCTAGCCACGTGGCCGGAAGAAATTTATTTATCGCGATCGTAGCAGTCACCGCCATGCCAGCGTCGTAGCGGTCATGCCGATCACCGCTGACGTCAGCACGTGATGTTAGCGTGGGACCCGCGCTTCAGTGACCGCCGAACCGCACCATGACGTCACCCATGATGTCATGCTGACATCACGGTGGGGCCCAGCTGTCAGAGCCCTCGGCCGAGCCGTGCGCTGACGTCACCCGAGGGGCCCACCTGTCAGAGGCACACGCAGTCGTGGGCCGATCCACGGTGGGCCGAAAGCCGAACGTCGCGCCGCTCCATGGACCCGAGGCGACGTGGCGGCGTATGATTGGTCCACGTGTCATGCTGACGCAATAAATCATTTTCCGAAAATGAAATTATTTATTTAATTCGGTTTATTGATTTTTAAATATAGATTCAAATTTCAAACGCTTATAACTTTTGCGTTTCAACTCCGATTTGGGTGATTCAAATTTCTAAATTTTCTTAAAAATGAGTCTTACTCAAATATGAATTTTAATTAATTTTTGATTATGAATATTTCTCTGTTTATATTTAATTAATGTTTTCTTTAAACTTTAAACGATTATAACTTTTGCATTTTAACTCCGATTTGGACGATTCCAGTTTCTAAAAATTTATAAAAATGTGCTCTCTCTATTTATGAAGTTTATTTGAAATTTTGAACACTCTTGTATACTATTTTATTTATTGATTGCTATTTGCACGCGTTACGAGTAGACGTTGAAGTGCTCGAAGGCTTCGAAGGTGAAGTGTTGACCCAGGAGCCAGCTCAAGACCAAGAACAAGTACTCTTTGAAGGCAAGTTGTGCTTTGACCATGTTGATCCCATTTTGAAATTATTTTGATTTAATTTATTGCATGCTAGTTTAATTAGAAAATGCTTTAATTAATTTTGGGGAAATTAGTTAAATGCTAACTTTGCACTATGACACCTTGATTATTATTTATGTGCCATGACCCCTTGTCACCCTAGTTGTGGATTATTAGTTGGGCATTACTAAATTGCCAACATGGGTAATTAGACCGATGTAGTATGCTTAGCCTTGCCACGTAACATGTTTTTGACAAATACATGACAACCTTGACTTAATGAGATATGGAACCTGTTTTTGAGAAGTGTCATGTGTTGTTGATGATGAAATACTTGGCACGTGGTGCGTGGTAAACAACTGGGGGTTTGATAACTAGTTTTCGACTAGGGCATGTGGCAAGAATGATCGGGTGGGCCTGTTGTGGCACCGGGAACGTTGATTTGGTTCTTCGGGTAGTCTTGCCCTGGTCACCCTAAGGACTTAACCTTGCAAGCCTTTGAACTGAGTCAAACGTGCAACCACATGTCTGTAATGGGACGGACCTAGTTGATTAAGTCACTAATAACGTACATGTGGGACCTTGGGGTGTCAACTATACCTTTTGTGTGGTTGTACGGGGGAGCGTACCTGGGCTGCGGCCAGGTACCCATCTAACGGTGTATTGGCCTAAATTTCGCCTTCGCTAAGGGAAGGGTTAGTGTGCAATAACCGGGGAGGCCCACTTGTGCTGTTATAAGTTTCCGAAAGACTTTGTTACGGACACTAGCCTTTGTGGTGTTTGGCTGCATCTTGTGGGTAAAGTGCATAACCTCTGCAGAGTGTAAAATCTATTCGATTAGCCGTGTCTGCGGCATTGGACATTGCTCGGAAATTACAGTCAAGGGTTAGACTTTTTTGAAAATAACTTGTACTTGAAAGGTTTGGTTTGGTTTAATAATGACGTTGATGGAAATGTGGATTAGGAATGGGAAAGATGTTTATTTAACTCCTGGAAAAGTTGTTGATCTTATACATGTTTCTACTGCTTTCGAATCTACTTATGTTACTTGTCAAATGTTGTTTTACTGCAATTATACCATGAGCTATTCCTTTGTACTAAGCCATGCATGTAGTATATTAGTTTGCATTCTGTGCATGACTTGCTGAGTACCAAGTACTCACCCTTGCCACAATACAACATCAGTTGAAGAAGAGTATACACCAGCTTTGGAGGAGGAACTCCAAGAGGAACCGTCTATCTAGGGAGCGAGCCCAGTCAGTTGCCTGTGGTACACTGGATGGCGCCACGAAGTTATCTTATTTTCCGCTGCTATTATTTCTCTTTTAATAAGTTTCGCCCTGCGTGGCGTATATTTGTAACTTGACCTTAAGGTCGAGCAACCTGCTTGGTTAACTAATTAAAGTACCTTATTATTTCGTTGAGTATGATTGTGATATTTACCAATGTTGAGACTGTGTGCACTAGCGCGTTCCTGGACTAGTGCTGAATACACAGAGGGTCCGGATTTGCAAATTCAGGTCCTGACAGAGGTGGTATCAGAGCCATACTGACTGTAGGCTCACCCATAGTTAGATTGGTCGTAGTGAGTGTAAAACTTATTTTCTAAAGTTAAAAGTTGTCAAGATAATGAATGAATTCTCGACTTACCCCTTTCTTTCTTGTTCATACCCCTTGCTGAGTCCTTTTGTCTTCCACTTTGATTTTAAAATGTTGCGTTCTTACGCGAGTGTCTTCTGGCAGATGATGATGAAGAACAACTACGCCGAGCGTGAGGGAGGCTACGCTGCTGAATTGTGGCGTATGCTTCAGTTTCTTGGAGGTTTTGAGAGACCGCTCTACCGAGGGACTACACTCGTGCAGGCAGGACAGGTCATAGGATGGGATGTCAAGATCACGGTGTATGCCCGAGAGAAGATGAAGTTCAGTCGCCCTTTCCACTTCACCGCCAGGAGGTGTCGCGTCGAGCAATGCAGCAGATCGCTCGCACCTACTCCATAGAGCTGGAAGGCACAGTATTCCGTCACCACCCACGCCGAGACAGCAGAGCTCAACGAAAGCCGATAGAAGATGAGGATGCTACCATCACACACTCAGCCAGATTCCGAGCCAGAGGAGGACGCCGCGTCGTCAATCACAGCTGCAGTTGCAGGGCATGGCGATTGTGTCGCGCCTATGCCGCCGCACCCGCCCCGAGGAGGCAGTGGAGGTTTTCTCAACGAGTGAGCGTAGGTCTTGAAGTTGAGACTCCTTCGTTGAGTCGCGTTATAGAATAAGAGTCACCCCTTTAGGCGTTAGACTCCAGTAAGAGTCGATTTGGATTTTCATTGCTTGCTGAGTGTGCAGTATGTGTTACAAGGCCCTTAGGCATTGTTAGCAACCATACCAAGTTATTATTATTATTAAATAATAAAGTTGGATTTTTGAGTTACACTTTCCCCCGCATAAGTTTCCCTACCACTTGTCTATCCTTATTTCCTCTCATCTCTGAAACCTTGGAGTAATCGACAGATGGTGAACACCCGCGGAAACCTCGGAGGCAATGGAAGTGGGTCTCGCCCAGTTGGGAACCACAATGATGGAGCACCTGCACCCCAGCCAGCACCGCCAGTTGACATGCAGAATTTTGGGGCTTTTCTTGCTGCACAGACCCTGTTGATGCATGCCATGATGCAGCAGATGCAACAGATTACTGTTCACGGCACTGCTAATCAGAATAATCAAGTCAATCAGGGACAACGCCAGAACTCAAGACTGTCAGAGTTCATGAGGACTCATCCACCCACCTTCTCTGGGAATGCCAATCCGTTGGAGGCCGATGACTGGTTAAGGTCAATAGAAAGGAAGCTACATATTACCCAATGCATGGGAAATGAGAAGGTACTCTACGCTTCTCATCAGTTGGAAGGGACCGCCGCATAATGGTGGGAGAACTTCTGCGCTACGCGGGAGAACCCTCAGGACATCACTTGGGAGGAGTTTACAGCTGCATTTCATCAGTATCACGTGCCTGAGGGAATTATGGACCTCAAGAAGGAAGAATTCAAGGCACTGAAGCAAGGAAATCAACCGGTGTCAGATTATCTGAATAAGTTCACACAGCTTGCACGTTACGCACCTGAAGACGTAGCGACAGATAAGGCCAGACAGTCTCGCTTTATGAAGGGACTTAACTCAGGACTGCAGGTGGGACTGATCACCCACACCTTTCCAGATTTTCAGGAACTTGTGAACAAGGTGCTCATTCTCGAAGATAAGCGCAAGGAACTGGATGAGAACCGGAAGCGAAGGATGCAACAGCAGGGATCGCGTCAGGGAGCGCAGCAACGCTTGAGGGTTACGCCAAATCGCTTTTGATTCCACCGCGAGAATGCAACAAGGACAACGTCACCGGCGCCGAACCCGTCAACGAATTATCAAACCCCGGCTCCGGCCCAAAGCGCCGCTTGAGCGATAACGAGGAAACGGTGAGAGACGCTACACATGCAATGAGCCAGGGCACTTCTCCAACAGTTGCCCCAAGAAGACAGCAGGAATGACCCCGGTCCGCTTCAATCTGGGATCCACACCAGCCAGGACGCCTGCACCCGGAAAACTTCTCTTCTGGTTTTTCTCTCCCCGCTCTTTGCGATGTAAGAGATGACGTTCTGGAATAATTTCCAGAAAACGAGCTTGCTCTTGTCGCTTGAAAATTTTCAAACATTTACAAGAGGGTGAGAGATAGGAAGAGGAGCGGCAAGATCACTTGCTTTATGTGTGGTGGCCCCAACCACATTCGGGCAAACTGCCCAAAGATGGAGAAGGGAAAAAACGAACAAGGCGGTCCAAGCAAGAACGACTACATCGACAAGAACCGCAACAAGAAGCCTCCAGCTCGCGAGCCGACGCGAGAGCAGAAACACCGCAAGTTCGCCAAGAGCAAGAAGCTCTTTCATCGCTTACTTGCTGCTCTGGATGATCTGGACCTCTCCGACACAGAGACATGGAGCGATGAGGACGAGGATGAACCGCAAGAGAAGAATGGCGACGACTTCTCCGACATGTGCTTCATGGCCTCCAATGCCATAGAGCTGTACAGCGACATGGAGGAGGTACCTTCCTATGACCAGCTCAATAATGCTTTTGTCAAGCTAGGAAAATTTCATTCCAAGTCTAGAGCTAAGTGTGCAGAATTAGAGACGGAAGTAGGTACCTTTTTCGGGAGTTAGCTTCACTTAGATCATGTTCCTCCCGAGACTCTGATGGCTGTACTCTCTATGATGCTTTGCTTATGGAGTTGGAGAACCTAAGGACCCTACATGATAGTGTAGTTTCTGATCTTGAGGCTCTTAGGTCGAAGGACGCTAGCACATATTCTGTTGATCCTATTCCTGCTGATTCTAGTTTTCTTCATGCTCACACAACTGCATCTTGTGAAAATTGCCCTAAATTGCTTACTAAAATTGATGCCATGAGCTCACACCTTAGGAAGCTTTCTGCTAGAAATGATGAACTTGAATCATATGCTTCTAAGGACCCAGTCAGCTCATGTGAGGGCTATAAGCAACTAAAACTTGACAATGATGCTTTGACTGTCAAGTGTGCTAAATTTGCTAAGGACTTACTAGTTAAGTCACCAAATGGTTGCTTGCTGTGTGTTGGGGTTAAGGAGGACGTGGTCAAAATCCACGAAGAACTTAGGAAGAAATTAGAAGCCCAGGTTGGTAGAATTAGAGATGCTCCCTGTGTGTCTTGCGAGTCCCTCAAGATTGAGGCTTCTTGTAACACCCCGGCATTTAATATGCCCGAATGCTACCAAACATAAGCTAAACAACATCTAAATACCACATTTAAACATTAATTCCAGCAAAGGTACATATGCTAAAAAACCGATATTTCGGCAGCATCTCCTTTGTTTTTCCATGAATTAACACAATATCAATATCATGGCAAGATATATCATAGCACACGACATCTAAAACATCAACATAAATGGATAAATCATCAAATTATGCCAATAATACCACGCTCAACCACTTCATAAACTAAAACGAAGCAAATAAGGAATCACTAGGATGCTAAATTAAACCATACATTAAGTTTAAGGCACAATTCTTAAAATCATGTCTCCAAGTGATTAATTATGGACTATGATGGTGGAGCTACGTGTAGAAGTGTAGCTAGACCCCTTTTTCCCGCATGCCGATCTCAAAGTACCTAAAAACAACATAAAACACAAGCGTGAGTTCGAAAACTCAGCAAGCATATTGTAATGGACAACAAGATCATTTACAAGACAATAATACCTTACATCACATATAACATCTCATACTTGAGCACATAACAACACCATCATCATTAAATATGTATCGCAATGCAATGCAATGTTATGCTCATATCTCCTTGGAAACTCATACCGGTATGGTTGAGTACACACCCGTCGGTGTGCACTCTCTCCCCCCTTCCACCCCGAAGGTGGAGGGTGTCTACTCCTCGCTTCCATTCACCACGTGAATGGAATCACAATGTAGGTCTTACTCAATGGCGTTCCGGACTAGTCATAACTTTCTCACCGACCTTCCCCGGATTAGTTATGACTTTCTCACCGCCCTCGCCCCATCTCATGTCATGCATGCAACTATACCAATTATCATATCTCATTTGTACATAAACATATGGCATCTCATCATGACAAATATAGACACATACCTTCGAATCATGTTTTCGAATTTTATCTCGTAGAGTTTTATCCTTAATGAATGTATGCCTTGGAATCCTAGTTATGAACTTTGTCTTGTAGAGATAATATTTACATGTTGAAGTCGTTGTTTAACTGAATAAGGTTCGGTTGTCGAGACGTGATTATATAGGTGGCATGAAATTTATATGTTGATTTCGCTGAAAGTTTTGTTGAAGTACTATGTTTCAAAGTTAGACTAAGAAGTATTATGATTCGGTGACCCGTGAGGGTCATGTCAATATAGTTTTGGTTGGGTGCCTTTTTCGATAAGCTCCTTAAACCCTAATTAAAAGTGTTGGGATTGGTAACTAGAGGAAGAATTTGTTGTGAAGTTTCTGATTTATTTGTGTTGGGGCTTCTCAGGAAGTAGATAGTAATTATTGAAGTCTTTTAATGGAAAGCGTAGTGGAGTACTAGAGATGGTTCTTTTTATGCTGAGCTTGTGTTTAAAAGCTTTTGGACTGGTTTGGTTGCTTGCCATTTTGGTTGAAGGGTTTTCGGTCAAGGTGTTCCTTATGCTGTGTTTCAGAGTTTCCCTAAAAATCGTAGAAATTGGTGCAAATATTTGGTTTTGGCTAACTTGTTTGGTAGCATTCGGGCATATTAAATGCCGGGGTGTTACACTTCTGTTTACAGAGAGAGATTTGCTCATGCTATTCGCTCTTCTCCATCTGGCTCTTCTTCTTCTACTCCTTCCCCCTGTTCGTCTTGTGCCTCACTTTTTCGAGAGTGCCAGTACCTTATGAGCACCCTCGAGAAATTTGTTGGAGGCAAGAAGAAGCTCAATCTCATCTTAGACCAATCCAAAATTAGTCGATTCAATCAAGGTCTTGGATTTGATACCTTGGAGCACGCACGGGCGCATCCACCTACTGTTGTGCGCGCCTCAAAGAGTGGAGAGATTGTGGTTGCTCCTCAGACGAGCACCACTGTGTTTAGGTCAGCAGGTCTGGTCCACAGGATCTCTAACGAGAAGGATGCTTCTCCTGCTACTTCGGCTTCCAAGGAGAAGTATACATGCACCTTCTGTCAGAAGGATGGACACCTGGTTGACTTCTATTTTAGATGCGCCAAGATCACTCGGCGAGAGCCTGTTAGTGCCCTTAAGGGTATTCAGGGTCATCCCCAGACTCTGAGTGCTTCTAAGGCACACACGGCTTCTAGGCAGGTTTCACAGTTGCCTGTTTTTGGACAGCGTATGGGGCTTGGTTTTCAGGCTTCTTCTTCTGGTTTTCGCCCCAGAGCTGTTCCGAGTCATTCTTTCCGCCGTCCTTATGATATTCCTCGTTTTCCCCATCAAGGTGGATATCAGCGGCGTGAGCTTTCTTCCTTCAGCAGGAGGTCTGAGCAGCGCGTTGTGGATGGTCTGGCCTTTGCACGCCGGCAGACCAACCTGGCACCTGCTCCCAGATGTTCTACTAGAGCTGTCTCTGGGTTCGTGAGAGTTGAGTCGAGGAGATGCGCTAGATTGCATTCTACTGCTCCTTTGACCGCTTCTACTTCTGCTCAGGTGACTCAGTATTGGGTTCCTAGATCAGCCTTGATCTATCCTAGTACTGAGACATCTGCCTTTCGCGCTCATTGATTCAGGTTCGTGGGACAGGGAAGGGGGAGGTTTAGATTGTAGACTCCAGCTGTTCACGTCATATGACCGGAGACTCCCGTTGGTTTTCTTCCCTAGTCCGAGCTCCCGGTGATGAGGTGATCACTTTTGGGGATGCTTCTTCAGGTAGAGTCATCGCTAAAGGTACCGTCTGTATTAACAATCAATTTGTTCTGAAGGATGTTGCCTTAGTGAGTAAGCTGCATTTTAATTTGCTTTCTGTTACTCAGCTTATCAATGACCATATCGAGGTAAGTTCAAGTTTAGTGGCTGTAGAATCCTCGATTCTCATGGGGAGTTGATTTGTGGGATTTCTCGTTTTGGGAGAGTCTTTCGTGCTGATTTTTCTTCTTCTTCTCGAGACTCTCTCCATTGTCTTATTGCTTCAGTCCCATGATCTCTCCTTTTGGTATAGGAGGATTGGTCACATTGGCTTTGATCATTTGACCCGAGTTAGCGGCCATGATCTCATTCGTGGTTTGCCCAAACTCAAGATGGTCAAAGATATAGTATGCCCTCCTTGCCGACATGGCAAGATGGTTGCTACTTCTCATCCCCCAGTCACCCGAGTGATGACTGATGCACCAGGACAGCTTTTGCATATGGACACAGTTGGTCCAGCTAGAGTGCAGTCAGCGGGAGGGAAGTGGTACATTCTTGTTATTGTCAATGACTTTTCGAGGTATTCTTGGGTCTTCTTCATGGCCTCGAAGGATGAGTCATTTTCTCATTTTAGGGGTTTGGTTCATAGGTTGTCTCTTGAGCTCCCAGGTGCTTTACGAGCGATCCGTAGTGACAATGGCACAGAGTTCAAGAACTCCTACTTTAGTAGCTTCTGTGAGGAGTTAGGCATAGAGCATCAGTTCTCTTCTCCATACGTCCCTCGGCAAAATAGCGTAGTGGAGAGGAAGAACAGGACCCTGGTTGAGATGGCCAGGACGATTCTAGATGAGTACAATACTCCTAGGAAGTTTTGGGCTGAGGCTGTAGCTACGGCATGCCATGTTGCCAACAGAGTCTTTCTTAGGGCACATTTGCACCACACTTCTTATGAGTTGAGATATGGGCGAAAGCCTAGTGTATCTCATTTTTGTGTTTTGGTTGCAAGTGCTTCTTCTTGAAGTCTGGGAACCTAGATAAGTTCGAGTCACGCTCTGCTGACGGGATCTTTCTAGGTTACTCGACTTCTGCTCGTAGCTATAGGATTTGGGCTATCGACTTGGGTAGGATCATAGAGACCTGTGAGGTGACTTTTGATGAGGTTAGCCCTGGTGGTAGACCTGACATTTCATGCTCTTCTCCTCTTTCCCAGCCTATTTTCCTTGAGGATGATGATGACGGAGATGAAGGCGCCTTGCCTGATCCAGTCATCATTCCTGCTCCCGAGGTGCCTCCCACTTCCATTTCTGCACCTCAGGGAGATCAGCCCTTACCCTTAGACTCCTCTGCAGCTAGTGGCTCTGTTCCTACTTCTCCCATGCGAGGAGTAGAGGCCACATCTGCTTCTGGACCACCCCGATATATATAAAGGCGTCATCCACCTGATCAGATGATCGGTGATTTGTCCGAGCGTGTCACACGCTCAAAATCGGGTCTGTCTTCTTTCTGCCTTCACTCTACCTTTGTTGCCTCTTTTGAGCCGAAGGATGTTTCTCATGCATTATCCAATGAATCGTGGATTAATGCTATGCATGAGGAACTTGAAAATTTCAAGAGAAACAAAGTCTGGAAGCTTGTTGAGCCCCCCTCTGGTCACAACATCATTGGGACCAAATGGGTGTTCAAAAACAAGCAGAGTAAGGATGGGGTTGTCATTCGAAACAAGTCTAGACTAGTCGCTCAGGGTTTTTCTCAGGTTGAGGGTCTCGACTTCGAGGAGACCTTTGCCCCTGTAGCTAGACTAGAGGCCATTAGGATCCTGCTCGCATTCGCGGCATCCAAAGGCTTCAAGCTTTATCAAATGGATGTCAAGAGTGCATTCCTCAATGGTTTCATCGAGGAAGAGGTGTATGTTAGACAGCCTCCAGGATTTGAGAACTCCAAGTACCCTAACCATGTATTCAAGCTTTCCAAGGCTTTGTATGGACTTAAGCAAGCTCCACGAGCTTGGTATGAGAGGCTTAAGTCCTACCTCTTGAGTCATGGTTTTCATATGGGTCAAGTGGACAAGACCTTGTTCGTCAGACATTCAGACTCGGACTTTCTCCTAGTCCAAATCTATGTCGATGACATTATCTTCGGTGGTTCCTCGCATTCGCTCATTACTCAGTTTTCAGATGTGATGAGTACTGAGTTCGAGATGAGCATGATGGCGAGTTGAGCTACTTTCTTGGCTTCCAGATTAAGCAGACTCGAGAGGATACATTTTTGCATCAAGGCAAGTACACTAGAGACCTCTTGAAACGCTTTGACATGTCTGACGGAAAGCCAGTGATGACTCCAATGGCCACCACTGCAGTCCTCAAGCTTGACGAGGATGGTGAGCCAATTGATCAAAAGGAGTTCCGGAGCATGATCGGCTCCCTCTTGTATCTCACTGCCTCGAGGCCTGACATACATTTTTCTGTGTGTCTTTGTGCTCGATTTCAGGCTTCTCCACGCGTTTCTCATCGCTAGGCGGTGAAATGCATCTTCAGCTACCTTCGAGCTACCATTGACTATGGTATCTGGTACTCTTCCTCCTCCTGTCTATCTCTTAGAGCCTTTTCAGATGCAGACTTTGCTGGCTGTAGGATAGATAGGAAGAGCACTTCTGGCACCTGCCAATTCATTAGCACTTCTCTTGTTTCTTGGTCCTCTAGGAAGCAGTCCGGAGTTGCTCAGTCCACCGCAGAGGCCGAGTATGTTGCTACAGCCAGTTGCTGTAGCCAGATGCTCTGGATGAGATCGACCTTGCGGGACTATGGGTTAGCCGCAGAGTGTGTTCCACTTTTCTGTGATAACACCTCTGCCATTCACATAGCTAAGAACCTAGTGCAGCATTCTCGGACCAAGCACATTGATATCAGGTAGTATCTCCTTAGAGATCTTGTGGAGAAGGGTGACATAGTGCTCCAGTTTGTGGAGAGTGACCACCAGTTGGCTGACATTTTCACCAAACCTTTGGATAGCTCCAGGTTTGTTGCCCTAAAAGGAGAGCTTGGGATTATGAGCCCATATGTCATATATTGAGGGGGAGCTGGTTTGTATTATATGTTTATTTGTATATTCAGCATTTCCTTCTTCTTTCTGGGTATATATGGGTTGGCTTTCATTTTGTTGAGTTCACTTCACCTAGACTTCTGGCATGCCTCGGCATGGACCTCTTACTTTATGCTTTAGGGTGCTATTCTTCTCTTCTCCTCGGTTGAGCTCACTCACAGTCTTTTAGGTCTAGCAGGTGTTGGGCCCCCTAGGTAGACAGGGTCTGTGTTTGCTCCTGGGTTGGAGTTGGAGATGTAGCTTTCCTATATAAGTCATATGGGGAAGGTGAGAGCGAGTGTGAGTGTTAGTGTTTCTCTTCATCTTATCTATGCTCATAGATTACCCATTTGTCAGTTTCTTGATTCCTTCTTCTCTTTTCTGTCTTTCTGGTTTCAGTTGAGTTCTTTTTATTTCTTAGATTCAAAATTGCTAATAACTCAACTTGAATAAGATTTGTGCTTAAAATTGTCTCACATGTTGAGAGGGATTTCTTGAAACTGACTTTCTTGCATTGCATATAGACTTGTTTTTCATTTACGAGCTTTGTCTATTATGCAATTGATAAAATTGAGATGTGTTGCACCTAGCTACTTTTCTGAAGATATTTGCTAATCTAGGTTATATCCAATTTGGTATATCATGTGAAACTAGCCAACATTTAAATTAAGCTTTCTTGAAAACTTGATGAAACTTGGCTTTTACTTGCTATATTTCTTCACGAGATGCTTATGCCAAGTTTATTGAAATAGTGGGTTTCTACTAGAGTCCCTAGAGCAACTTGGGTAAGCCACATTGTTTCATTCTAGAATCCTCAACAATGCTCGTGAATCTAAGTGCTGAAAATACAAATTGACTCTTTTGTGCTAAAATTGAACTCAACACTCTTCATTCACGAGACTGCTTCTCATTGCACTTGGGATGAACTTGGAATGAATTGTGTATGACCAAAACCACTCTTTTAAGCTTCTTGCTTGAGATGGTTGAAAAAGGCTTGAGTCAATACATTAAAAAAAACTAAATGAAGAGAGTAAAGCTTAGGAGGCTTTTGTCGATGGCTCCTAGTCGAGGATGTGCTTCACTAAGCCTAACTCTCTAAGACCACCTTGTGCGCGTTAAAATATGCATTTAAAAGATAATTGAGCATGAGGCTTCTCTTATGGACTTGTAACTTCCCAAAGTGTTGACTAGGTTGAACTCTAGTATATCCATTTGCTTGTTTGAATGGCTTTGCTTCTAGTCTTGAAGTTATGCTAAGTGTTGCTATTGTTGAAATCATGCAAAAGTAATATAACTTCTTTTGAGCTAGTCAGCAAAAATTGAAAGATACCATTAGATATGACTTATGATGACATAATCTGAACTTGAGTAGCTTGGTGTCATACTTTGTCTAAGTTGTCACTTGCATAATCCTCAAAGCTCTTCTAGGTTGCATTTCATTCGAAAATTGCTCTCTTGATGTCTATATTGCCAAAAGGGGGAGAAAACGTAGAAAAGGCATCTTAGAGGGAGGAAAATTAAAAAATGCTTTCTCATGATCATGTTGAACAATTATCCTTGCATTTGGATCATGAGCAATTTTGAGCTTGTTCAGAGATTTCTTGGTTTTTAGAGCTTTTGTCGAAAAACTGTTCCATCTTGTGTTGAGCTCTCAAAATTTTTCATCTACTTGGTCATGAACTTGCTTTCCATTTCTAATGGACCAAGTATGATTTTTGGCAGTCAAATTGCTTTCTTTCTTTAATTTCAAACTCAAATTATGCCTTTTTGTGTGATTTGTCAATATACTCATCATGGGGGAGATTGAAGGACCATGTGGTGGTCCATCCTTGTTTGTGATGAGTATTTGACTTGTTTTGAGCTTGGGTTGCTCAGGTTTGAGTTTGATTTGATTTGGATTTGAAATGGATTTCAAATTGAAAGCATTTTGTTTTGCACTGGACCAAGAAACCAAGTAACAGAGAGTTTTCCTTTTGCGCCGGACCAAGTTTAGGAATGACCTGTGTTTGCGCCGGACCAAGTTAGGAATGACTTTACACTTGTGCCAGACCATCTCTTTTGCATCGGGTCAAGAAACAGAGAGTTTCACGTTTGAGCCGGACCAAAAAGGTTTGCAAATAGGGAGTTTCACGTTTGCGCCGGACCAAAGGGTGAAAAATCATGTTTACGCCGGACCAAGTGGTTTTACAAATAGAGAAAATCAAGTTTGCACCGGACCAATCTTTGTGAAAATCGCATTCGCCAGACCGTTCTGTAATTCGCGATTTTGGAGGTCTTCCTGTGCTTGAAAAATTATTTGGTCTGCATGAAAGTTGTAAAGAATTTCAAGGCGCATCATTTTCATGTTGACAAGTTTTTCATTTGAGCAACATAAAAATTCACAGAAAATCGGGAAGGCAAGGGCATTTGCTGCGGACCAAAAATGGTTCGCGCCAGACCATTCTGTAATTCGAGATTTTGGAGGTCTTTCCGTACTCAAAAAATTATTTAGTCTACATGAAAGTTGTAGATAATTTTGAGACGCATCTTTTTCATCTTGACAAGTTTTCATTTGAGAAACAGAAAAAATCATAAAAAATCGGTAAGATAAGTGCATTCGCAAAGGACCAAAAATGATGGTCCGCTGTAGATGCTTTGTGCTCTGTTGAGCTTTGACGAAAATTTAATATTATTCTTAAGCAATACTATGTGATGTGTTTTCCTTGTATATGATGGATGCAAGGCTCTATTTGGTGGTCATGGTGAGGCGAAGGGAGGTCGGAACTAGGCAAGCGTTGCTGGAGGTTCAAGATGGCCGAAGGTCGCCGGAAGATGGCCGGAGATGGAGTCAGTGCAGTCCAAGGAGGCAAGAAGACAAAGTGTCTGCTAAGCTTGAGGCTTTTTAGGTCTAGTAGACCAAGGAGTTGTTGGTCTTTAGAGCTAAAGTAGTGGTCAAGTTAGCTTCTGTGAGAGGGTTGTTGGACTGATCACTTAAAGATGCTTTGAGAAAGCATGTGTAAAAGTGAAGCAGTGCAACCCATGTGAGAGAAAGTGTGGGATCAAATCTTGACTCTTGGAAGTTAGCTTAGGGTTGAAGCAAGACATCCAAGGGTGGGAATTGATCGTAGAACACTATAAATAGAGGGGAAGGGGTGCCCTTCTTCTCTGAAGTTTTTGGTGCTCCTTTGAGCTTTGCCCACATGAAGTGAGGCTTTGTAAAAACTTCCAAAGAAAAGAAATACAAAAACATTCTCTCCACTCTGAATTTAAATTCTGCATTTACATTATGTCTTTACATTACGCAATTTAAATTTAGTCTTTACATTACGCAATTTAAATCCAGTCTTTACATTCTCGCAATTTAAATTCCGCAAGTTGGATCTGCCTCCCCTCCTTCTACTTGCTTCTGGTCCTTAGTGCCAAGGATGAGAGATTGATTGGATGAGTCTTCACTTAGATCATATCCCAATCCTCTAGGCAATCCTTGTTCCGAGTTTTGCGAGAAACCGATCTCTTATGTTTCCATTGATGAATTCTTGTTTGATCGTATTTTGATGGGTTTCTTTGTGACCTCTAGCTTGCCGTGACTTGTGGGAAGGTATCCAAGTTCATCTTGATCTTCAAAATCCCACGAGCAAGCCTAGATCACATATTTGCTCTTTTGCTCTAGGAGAGATTTTTTGCTCTGGGTTCTTTATTCCTTGCAAAAGAGGTTTTAGTTGGATGCTATTTGTCCAGTAGGTGGGGAAGTTTTATTTTGGGATCATTCACCCCCCTTTGATCGCCATTCCGATCTTTCAATAATTATTGTGTTAATGGTGTTGTGTGGATGCGGGAAAGAGTCATGGACTCCTCCCAAGATGCTTAATGAGGTATGTTTGTGAAATAAGCAATGAGGTAAAGGAGGTAAATAGTGTTGTTACTATTGGTCTATGTACTCGCTAATTTGTTTAAGAGATATGATCATGTTGTTGATTTAAATGCATTAATTGGTTATGATTTGATTATCTGATGCACTTTGTTGAGTCTTGGACTCACACTTGTTTTGTTTAATGTTTTTAGGTACTCCGAGGATGTCTTGCTGGGTTGGGACTTAGCTTCACCTTCACTCACTTCCATGACATGATAAAGGATTAGTTGGATTAATGTTTCACGATGATAACTAGTGGGGAATCATTGTGATATTGTGTTGTAGTTTTGTTTATTATAAGCCTCGTCGTGTAGTTAAGTTTATTAGTTGATAATTGTTGATATTAGCATTCTTGCTTGTGTAGTTTTGTGGTTGATATTATTATTGTTATCTCGTTTGTCTGTTGAATGGATGTCCACTATTTAGGGAATGTGCTGCCGAAATTTTTAGTGGATTTCGGAGTATTATTAGAGTGATTTACGTTGTAACATGTTTGAGGACATCTTTGTCCTGTTGATCTTCTTTGTTTAGTTTTTAATATCAGTTTTGGTGACACTCGGGGCACAGTTGGTGCCGGGGTGTTATAAAACTAGATTAGGAAAGAAATTAAAATCGGTTAGACAGGCGATTTAAAATTACAAGAACTTGTTCAAAAGACATTCAACCATTGTTTTGGATGGAGCTTAGGCAACTGATGGAACAATTTAAAAATTATAGTTTAAGGTCAACTCCCAGTCCTAGAAGCGCAGCAACAACATTGGCAATGATTTGTTCAACCTCATAGATGATCTTCTCATCCTCCTTGGAGGTGCCTAGAATCTGGACGACCTTGGCCGATTTGGCCTTGGCCGCGTTCATTACTTTGGCATGCGTAGATTTCTTTGTCTTTGCCTATGAGAGATGCTTCTGGAGGAGCTCTTTAAAATTGGTCATCTGAGCCGTTACTTTGACCATCCATTCCTTTAGAGATTTCTTGGCTGCTTAAAGCTCAATCAAGTTCTTCTTTGTGCCCTTCACCTCATGGATGACTTCATCATATTGTGCCTTCTTGATTTTTGCATCGGCTACGAGCTGGTTCAAATGCTTTTTGTCTTCAAGTTGGGATGACCGTATCTTGATTCTTGTCTTGGCCTCATTGATGGCTTGTTTCTTGTCATATAAAGAGCAAACTTCTAGGTGGGCTACACAAGTCTCTTGGGGCAGGTCAACTTTGACTTGGTCCATCAATTCCTTGATTGGTTGAGAATTCTCCACAAGAGCTGTCGAGGGACCATAGAGCAGGCTAACAACTTCTGCAAAGATTCCTTGGTGCCTGGGGTATCTAGAACCTGAGCTGTTGCTCCTTCCGCCTCCTTAATAATTTTGTCAATGCCCATGGGAATGTGGTCATCCTCCTCTTCGATGTCCGACTAGTCAAAACCTAGAAGGCTGCTAAGTTTGGTAGTCGATTTAGTCATAGCAGCGGAGGGTGTTGGGGCCTTATTAGTCGGTGCAGGTGGCGTCGGTTGAGATGGTGGAGGAGGAAGGTCGCTTGTTGTGTCATCTGGCAGGCCGATGTGGGTTGGCAAAGAAAATGGAGGTGGAGAGGATATGTGCTGTGAATTTATAAAATTGTTAGCTGGCTAATTTCACAAAGGAATTTCAAAGGTAAAGAGTAATTCGTTACCTAGTCAGCAGCAAAAATGTGGGGGTGAACTTTCAGCTATTTCTTCTTGGACCAATGGGCCTAGCTTGGTGTCCCTTTTGATAACTTTCCTGTATAGGCGATTGTGTTTTGGTTCTGTAAACAGAATCAGCTGTGAGTGATTATGACATAATGGGAGTAAGGGGAATATGAATTCGACCGATACAATATGAACATACTTGACTGTTGACATTCCAAGTCAGAAAGAGATAGGCCTAGATACCCAAGGAGCTAGAAGTGTAC
Organism: Rhipidocladum racemiflorum; assembly: GCA_036346355.1. Lineage (NCBI taxonomy): Eukaryota > Viridiplantae > Streptophyta > Magnoliopsida > Poales > Poaceae > Rhipidocladum > Rhipidocladum racemiflorum. Next base: position 67,446,875 of record CM070580.1, on the reverse strand, counting down.
TCGGACAAAGCTATTTTAGCCAACAGGTGCGGCTTTTTGTTGGTTTGGCACACTTTAGAAGGGTCTTCAGCCGATCTTTTGCCAGATGCCTTTGTCTGCAAAAGGAGTAAGGATCGGTTAATTCTGATTTAGAAAAAGAGTTTGTTAGTAGAAGAGATCTACATCGGTTAGTACCTCTCTTGTAATATCAACTATACTCGTGTTAGTACGTGTACAAGAACTAGCATCACTGCTGTAGCTTGAAGTACTATCATGAGAATCGGGGGACTCTGAGTTGCCGAGCAAACCTGGGCAGAAGCCGGCTATCAAGGCAGAAAGCGTCAATTTTGCTGGGAAAATTGCCATTGCTATTTCTGACCACCTTGTAGTAAAGTCCAAGTAGCATCGTCTATGAAGCAAAAACAGGGTAAGCTCCGGAGTTGAAGGTTGTCGGCCATACCAAGGACTATGGCAGCAGTTGCAGCTTTGCGTACTCGCTCTCTAGGGTTGAGCCGATCGAGATAGTGAGACTTGGAATTACTCATCCGAAACCAAGCTGACAAGCATACACTGATGGATGATAGAATTCATATGAAGGATGGAACATCTGATTCTTTGTGTGAAGGCCAACTGACAATATACTTGGAGAGATAAATGATTTGAACAGCTTAATGGTTTCATCTGACATATCAATGCTATTGGACGCTAAGTGGATAAATGACGGATGAGATAAATTGTCGGCTTCTTTGTAGCAGAAGAAATCACCAAGTGAGAAATCTTTCTTGTTCAACAGAAAAAAGAAGGTAATAAATCTCTTCACTGTGATGGGATTTAACTTTGTATATTCTTCACTTCAGCACAAAATGTATTTTCGCCCAAAAGATCGGCTACTTCTGAACTGAGGGTCTTGTTCCTTTGGGACTTCATTGCAGGGAAAGGACGTGATTGTTGTAGTATCAATATTGAATGGTCAGCTAAAAGCATAGTATAACCAGGTTTGCACGAACCAGAGAGGACCGCTGACAATGCTAACTGAATACTAACCTTGACCTGTGAAAAGCCGACTTCTGATGATGTGCATCATTTGATATATATATGGCTCCAAGAAACATATTTTCTAAGGCTAGCTGACGGCCTTTTTCTAGTTGCATTATCAAGGATTGATAAATCTGTGTCGGCCCCAAGGATGCTCCACAAAACAAGTATCAGTCCAACAACATATTGAGGAATGCTACGTGCTCCTTGTTCGATACTGGCCCTGTTCCTTTATTCTCGTTCATGTATTGGCTCCATCCTTGTCCTTTGGTAGAAATCAGCTTGTACTCTGGTTTTGTGTTGAAAGCCAACATCTGTGCTCCATCGGGTCCCAAGCAGCATATCATGGCTACGTCCAGAAGAGTCGAACCGATGGCTCCTATCCTTACCAGGAAGGCGTTAAGAGTGTCCGACCAAAAGTAATAGGAGGTGGCTATCAGCGACTTATTGGCTTGAGGGTCAGCTAGAGAAAGGGGAAGACATTCTGATATCCCAATTTGCTCCCATAAGGGCATTTTTGCTGCTACTAATCTCCTATGCCAGTCTCTACAGCCTTTGAGTGATGTTGGTCAAGATCAGAAACTCTTGCTCCATTCTTCTATATTGTACTCTGGAGCATACAAAGAGAGCCTAGGGACTTCTTCGTTTATAATGATCGTTGGCTCTAAGCTATCTATCGGGTCTAGGCAATACTGGTGCTCCCTATTAGGTTCAGGGATGGGTACCTGAATTGAATCCATTTCTGGGAAGCCGATGGGATGAAGAAGAGCAATTGAAGCTGATTGAGAGGAAGATGAGAGCTTGAGAGCATGAAAATGACAGGTGAATGGCCCCATATTTATAGAGGGGGTAAAAAGAGATGAAAAGGCAGGAGATTTCTTTGGTAGAATGCAAACAGATCGTGGGGATAGATACGCATGTCAGAATTTTACGGCACAGTAATGGGAGCAATTATTGATGAAAATGATGCATTAAGAAGATAAAGGTGAAAGATGATGAACGGGATTTTTTTGGAAGATAATAGTATCTCCCAAAAACTGGGGGGCATATGTTGACACCAGAATTTGGCTCATGGCCAATTTGGTAAGATATTGTTAGTTTGGTATGATTAGTTGATCAAGGATAGTATCGGGTTTTGGAAAGATATAAGCCGATAATGATTTATCGGATTATAACCGACTTTTAGTACTAAAAGAGATGTATTTTGGGGGAATTGAGACTGATACAGACATTTTTATGAAGTCTAAGGAGAACACGATCGGATCAGATGCTATAAAAGAAGACGACAGGCGGCATTGGGAACACACAATCACCAAAACAACCAATCTACTTTTCATTTTTACTTTTCGTCAATCAGAAGTAGAATTTTAGATTTGTAATCTTTCATATTCTCTTGATCAATAAAGTTGCACATTGCCGATTATTGATTTCGTCAACTTACGCAAACCCAGATTCGCTTTTTCTCTGATTTTATTGCGCATCGCCTTTGTTGGGAAAAAATGGCCTTTATCTTTGTCTAATCAACTCAATCAGGTTGATTAGATCTATCGGCTACTTTTTGTCTAAATTGGCATTAAACGGCCGACTGGACTAGATCGTTGTTGAAATATTAGATCGGCTTAACGGCTGATTGAATTATATATTATTCTCTTGCCGATTACAGAATCAAATCGGCTGGCATCCCGCATTCAAAATTAAACTGGGTATTTATGTAGGCTGATTCTTGATCCTTTATCAATTTTTTTTAGGTCAAAAGGGTCAAACGAGGCCACTTCGCAGCTGATGGCTTTAAATGGGGACAACTGCTTTGAATTTTGCCCCCTTGATTGCACGAACGTCAAAAACCTTGGTCTGCACTCTGCACTAGATTAGAGATTGCACACATGCGCGGAGATTTAACTCATTTAAGAAATGTGCATTCTTAGACCTAGTTGGCTAGCTCATGGTTTTATATGGGATTAATCAACGAAACTAGCCATGGGATATCAAAAGAAACTGTTTGCTTAAAAAAAAAAATCAAAAGAAACTGTTGGTCAGCTTGGGGAGATGGGAAGTCAGCCCTAGTTGTTAGCAAATGCATAGATTTCAGTACAATCCATGTAAGCCACTTATAATACTATTTTTTTTGTTCTTGAATACATACCATTTTGGTTTTTAAATTTTATTTTAAATACATATCATTCTACAATTTCAAGATAATTTTTAATTATTTTTTTCTCTTTGTATACTTTTACCATTCATAATTTCCAACAGTGGCGGACCTAGGAATTTTTTAGAGCCCGAGCACGCTTAAAGAAGGTCAACAAATCCAAAGCTATTTAAATTTTAGTTGCTAACTTTTTATACAATTTAGGATGTTTTTTACAAGACACTAGTAAAGCTTGTAGATTCAGGCTCTATATTTTCGTTTTTGATTTGAAGATTGTACTTGCCAGGTTGCGTGAATATGAGATTTAGGATGTTTGTTACATGGGCCGAGCCCGGGCTCGGGCCAAGGCTGACGGGGCCTTGGGTCCACCCCTGATTTCCAATGTTATTTATTACTGTGGAATAGAATAACACACACCATCTAAGAGTAATAAGTGAGCTAACGAAGGACTACGATTTGGTTATTTCTACACGTGTCTTGATTGAAGTGCAAAATTATAAAATATCATCCATTCAGAAATGAAAGGAGTATGGTTTAGAGTTTATTTGGATGGAAGGGGCTTGTACACAATCCCTTCAAATTGGTAGGAAAAGTGAACTAAAATCCCCACCTGTCCGAAATGATTGGGTGAAATCCTGACTTATTCAACCAAGCACTCAGCTATATGGAAACCCACAGCATCTCGCATTTTACATTACGTGGAGGAGATCTCTAGAGAGGGTGTGAAGAGAAAGAAGTTGTATCTTGCATGATAAACAATCATGTAACCACTTTAAGCAAACCAAAAAGCTTTGTATGGGTATAGACAAACCCATCTTGGAAGCGACCTTTTTAGATACAGCCTAACATGCAACATTGAAATTTTTTTTATTTAAGGGTACGTAATAGAGTATTAGCTTATAAGATACAATGCACCTGAGGTGCTAAACGCATGGTTAATTGCTCCATTATATTCATTTGATAGTAAGGCCCTATTGCACTCTTCGCATTAAAAAGAAATGGTGAAATCAAGGTAAGATAAGAAAAAGATATTGCAGACAAGATCAACTTTGATAATAAGTAGAGTAATTGCTCAGTATTATCTTTGCACCTACAAGGGTTGTAGGTGGGAAATATTACTAAATTCACATTTTGAACACGGTAAATTTTTCTGAATCCTGCAGGGGTTTGGACTTTTTCTTGTGAAATTCCTATATTCCAAGCTATACTTGTATATACTCCATCTCTTTATGTGGGGACCTATATAGTCTGAAAGTTGAAACAAATCAAAGAATAACAAACGGTGGACTTATTAGGAAAGGGAGGAAGTACTACTCCTAGCTCTGGCTTGTTTCGAAAGTAAGAAATAAAAAAATATAGGAATGTGAATAAAAAAAGGATCGGATGTTACAATTAGTCAATCATACAAGATTTGACAAATTATGAATTATCCAAAAGAAATGTTCGCATGCTCTGCATGAAAAAGATATAGGGAATTTTGATAGTATTCCGATAGTATTCCAATCCTTTGAAATTATTTAAGAAATCCTATGGTATGTTTCATATATGCCCCTAGTGAGATTGAGATGTTTTAAGGTTGGGTACCATTAGTTTGAGGTTACGTTTAAACTAAAAAATTTAATGACACCATCCTAAGGTATCATATGTCATCTTTTCCATCCACATCCATCATTACCTCTTACTCGCTTCTCTCACCTCTCTTCCTTCCTCTCTAACACAACAAATTCAAATTAGAAAATTTCAACTTTGAATTTTTAACACGGAAGCTTCAACTCCAAAAAAAATGTAACTCATAATTTCATTTCAGAAAGTTTCAACGCGAAAAACTTAAAATAAAAAATTAGAAATTAGAAAGTTTCAACTCTGAAAACTTTCAATTCTAAAAACTTTTGGTACGACAAGTTTTGATTATTTTTTTTAAAAAGTGGTTAAAAATATATTTTATGAGTTTGAGAGGAAGGGAATGGAGGATGAATGGGATGAAATCAAGTATCGCGATGAGAGTACCTTTGAGGGGGGAGGAAAGTGAGAGAATAAGAAAAGTACTGTCACTTATTGTCACTTATTATAAAAGAAGATATCCTCACTAAGGCTCTCTCCTATGATGGCCTGGAAAACGGCCTGTTTGGATATTTGGAGGTCTATTAAAGAGGCCGAAGTGGTTCATCCCTATATAGAGAGGCTGTTCTCACGTGTGCTATATACGAAGGAGAGATTTGTCTGATGGTTGATATACAGGCAAGGAATTCAGGCTATGGTTGGGAATCAACTCAATATAAAGGCACAAATCAATTGCAAGCCGCACTGTTCAGGGCTTGTACATGCCTGATTTTCCAGGTCATTTTTAGGTTCAGTCTAAGTATCTGGTGAGGCACCTTGAAATTAACGATCCAATCAAGGTTCGAGAGAGAGCGGGGTGAGAGACAGGGTTAACCTTATCGCTAGGTGCGATTTTCGGATGAACAGTGAAATTCGATAATCGCAAAAATCGAGCCGAAAATCGGTCGAAAATCGCAAAAAATCGCGTAAAATTCAAAAAACAGATTTTTTGAAAAAAAATCAAAAAACGTGGAAAATCGACGAAAATCGGTGGAAAATCGACGATTATCGGTGGAAAATCGACAACCATGTTGATTTTTTTTGTGCGGTCGACTTTTGTAGCGATTTTCGACGATTTTCGACGAAAATCGACCGATTTCGACCGGTTTTTGACACGTAAATTTTTTCGAATTTTTTAATTTTTTTTTAATCGGATCGGTTTATCGACCGGTTTTTGATATCGAGCCGCAGCGATACGCGCGAAAATCGCGAAAATCGACCGGTTTTCGTCGATATTGCGAACCCTGGTGAGAGATGTTTGAGGTGTGTGTGGAGGAGTATAGGTGATGTGTGTTGGTGAATGAACACTGCTAGAGACATGTGTAATGACAGGGATAGGACTATGAGTAGGTTGGATTGTGGCCATAGGGGTACGCATGCATGGGAGATTGTGAAGCTTATGGAAGCATAACATTACTTCCACTTGCATTGCAGGTGGCTACCCGCGTTCTGAAATAAAAACATGCATGCAACACCTGAACACGGTGATGATTTCAACAGCACCCCTAGATATATGTAGAGTTGGCAGGCATAGACACTATATCTCTGCTTTGTCTTTGTATCTTTCTGAAGAAAGGACACGTCTTAAGAATCATGGCATGCATAAGAACTGTGCTTACGATATTGAAAGGACTATAACATTTTTATGATGAAGGGAGCCTCGATCGGGTTTTGTCTCTTTGCGTAGACGTGTAAGGCTACTATTTTTTTAAGGCTTAAGGCTACCAAATAATTATACACTTCGTAGTTTTTTGAGTGAACTTATTCATAAATATAAAATATATTTTGTATTTCAATATAAAATTAGTGTGATATTCCCTCTATACCCCTAATAAATATCCATATCTACTTTATATTCTCTACATGCATACATTAAGTATAGTGCTTAGTGATAATAATTAAAAGTAATCTAGTTATTTTCGATATCTTCTTCATTTATGGGTCTGAAAAATCAAAGCAGTCTTGGAATGGTCTTCAAGCCATCTTCAGGAAGATATGCAAGTAAAAGAGAATTTTGAGGACTGGGGACTATGTTTGAAGACAAATGCAGAAGTGAACAAAGATATGCAGTACTCAGAGTAGTTGAAAAGGATAATGCAGAAGAATAAAATCAGTTTGCTTGATTTTTCTTCTTTTTTTCCCCTTCTGTTAATTTTTTGTGCTTGCTGCTCCCTGTGCCCAGCTAGCTGCTGCATATGTATCACTTCACCATTTGCCCCCTTCTGCACACACCTTGCATGTTTCTCTCTCACACTCTTCGGTGTACCCCTCTCTTTCTCTTTCTCAACCTCCCCCTTCATAAATTCTTCTTTGTTTGCATGATCTGTCTCTCTACCTCTCTCTGATCTGAATCTGGCTTGCATTTATTTGGCTCTCACTCTTGAGGGAAAAAAGGCAACGCAAGAAGAGCCTGACAAAGCATATTTCCAGGAGTATGACATGTCAGTGAGTGAAATTGATAGGGTTCGACAGCTGCATATATCATATGCGTGATGCCAAGAGTATGCATATGCCTATGTCAAAATCTCTGAGATGTGCAGCAACGGGTCAGCTGCGCATAGCAACAGCTACAAACGGGTCCACAGAGAGAGAGAGAGAGAGAGAGAGAGAGAGAGAGAGAGAGAGAGAGAGAGAGAGAGAGAGATGCATATGCAAATACATGTTGATGTCCAAAGATCATTGTTTGCTACTTTGTTCACTAAAAACATCAAAAGTGCAGTTTATACAATTGTTTTTTATATAAGGATAGTACAATAGCCAGTCGATAGCTGCCACACCAGTCAGTTACTCAATCATATAGTTAAGCCAACAAACAGAGAGCAATACTGACTGAACAAACCAGTATATGCATATCGCATCCTTGTCAGTCTAAAAAGAGAGAACGATTTACTTGTTATTTCAAATTCCTTTATCATAAAATAATTTAGCCACTCGTTGACAGAAACCGGCCACAAGCCTATGGCAGGCCTGTAAAAGCAGGACATCTGAATTCAGCTCACCAGCCAAAAATATGTATATATGATAGCAATGTAATTCTAGATGTTGCACATTTTTAACATGGCAACTGCCATGTTCATGCCCTGCAGTTCCTGTCAAATGCTGGCTAGGCACATAGCTAGCTATACTATGGGAGAGTCTAAAATATAGCATGTACATAACTTAATACTTGGTCTGTTCTTTTTTACTCATATTTTTGACTTTTTAGGTCTCCAAGGTGCGACTTTGCCTGTTACTTTTTGTTTTATACATGTGCATTAACATATACTGCTCCCTCCCATCATAAATAATTATCGTTGTAAACATTGATATGGTCTCTAAAATACAGTTTTGATCACTAACTTCTATTATAATATATTTATAAAACATAATAATTATAATATTATTAAAGTATTTTTTAAGACAAATTAATCTATACATAATTTTCATGTACTCAATATAAATATTTAAAAAGATAATGATAGTTAAAGATTCAAAAGTTTTATGCGTCTATATCTAAAATAACAACGACCAGGGAGCAGTAAACTGTAATATTATGAAACTACTAGTTACATGCCCGTGCGTTGCTACGAAAAACAAAATTGATAATGAAAAATAAAGATTAAAAAATAAAAAAAATATTTCACAAGATCAAACATCTATCTTTAACGTTTCGTTTCTTGCGAAAGCTGGCTAATTAAAGCAACGCTTCGTTTTTTGCGTAGGGCAATTAAGCAGGGCAATTAAATAGGGCAATTAAGCAGGGCAATTAATGACGTGGGTAGAACTCACCACTGCCACCAACTGCTGCTTTATAATAGTAGAGATTATTTTTAATGACCAATCTAACGATGTCAAGTAAAAAGAGTGGAGTCGAATACTTAGCTAAAACAAAGTTATACATATTATAAAGCAAACCAAAAGGGCAGAACTGATTCTCACGCAAGTGCAATTAATATATAGAGCATGCATGCATCCATCCATTCCATGGAATAAATACTAATAAACTTTTTTAATTACACTTTCAACTTCTTCACTCGGAGTCTCGGACTCTCGGATGGGCCTACTACGCTCTAAATACGTGGTCTAGTTATACTATGTTCAGTGGCGGATCTACCATGGGAAGAGAGGCTCCTCTTGTTAATATCCTAAACCACGGATATGTTATCTTTTTTATGGTCTTGTTTGGCAGAGCTTCAGATCCCAGCTCCACTTCAGAACTGAAACTTGTATGCTAAAATAAAGTGAATTAAATTTATATTTTATTCTAAAATGTAAACAAGATGACACACCTAAACATTCTTAATATAGCTATAGCTCCAGCTCTATAGATTTGGTGGAGCTAGGAATACCTAGTTCCATCAGATTCATGAATCTGATGGAGCTGAAGTTCTGCCAAACACCCCCTAAGTGGTCTGGTTAGCATAACGATATTGTTAAGATATCAACGGCGTACGCTGTACGTAAATCGCAAGTACATATATTGTCATGCCGAAAGAAATAGATCTCACGAAAATGAAGTATAGAGCCTTCCAACTACACTACTCGAACGTACTACCTAGCTTGCAACTAACTACATTCATTAGTGATCTAAATAATTTGTATTTTCACCTCAAATTTTCTGTCATCTTGTAGAGTTCACTAGTTGCACACCATGTACAAGTCAGAGCGGTAGTTTGAGAATATGTGCCGGTACTATTGAAGTTAGCAAACAAATGATTAAAAAGTAATTGGCGCACACAAAAAAACTTGGCACTTCCATGTTTATTAATACACTTTCATCCACAATAACAAATAGATTCGAAGAAAAGGAAACAAGGAGGTATACAAATTACGAAATTAACATTTGCTTCTCTATCTTTTAAGCATCCATAAACATTTCTTTCGACTATTTTTATGCACTAATTAACCGTTTCAAAGATCAAAGCTAAAAAGTTACAATGCAAATGCAACACTGGAACCAAGAGACCGATCGAGTACTGTGAAATATGAAGAATACCTTGAGCAAGATCACCACCTTGTCCGCCTCCGGGAGCCATGGATATTTCCAGTTTGATATCATATGATGATGAAGACGAAAAGACTCGTAACCAACGAAGGAACAGCAAAGAAATCGATAAAAACTAGAGAGGAAAAAAAGATCGAATGCGCGCGCGCGCACGGCGACGGAGGCGGGCGCGCGGCCATCTCATGCTGGCGGCGCGGCGCCCCCGCTCCCCTCGGCGCTGCCGTCCGTGTGCTGCTGCCCCGAGGACTGCGGCGGTGGGGACGGCTCCAAGCGGTACGACGTCATGGTGACCGCCGTCTGTGCCGACGTCGGCGGTTGCTGCTGGAGGAGGAACGGGGCGCCCTCGTAGGCCGCCGCGTCGGCCGACCCTCGCGGCAAGACCGCCACCGTCGCGGCTCCGCCCCCGGGCACGGCGCCCTGCGCGTAGGCCTGGCGCATCATCATGTCCTGCTCCCGCGCCACCTCGACAGCGGCGGCCATGTGCTGCGCATCCATCACCTGCTGGTGGTGGTGCGGGTGCGGCATCTCCATCTGCGCCTGGTGCGCGTGAGGCGGCAGGACGCCGACGCCGAGCCCCATGCCTGCGGCGTACTGCGCGGCGGCGTTGTGGTACTGCGCGGTGGTGGGGTGGTGGAGCGTCGTGGCGGGGTGGTGGAGCGTCGGGTTGACGCTGGACGAGAAGGCGGAGGGGCCGATGTAGCCGGCGAGTTCCTTGCGCGCGGCGGCGATCTCGTCGCGCACCTGCTTGATCTTGAACTGGAGGATGGAGATGTACGCGACGCAGCCGTAGACGGGGTCGCGGAGGCGCGCCTCGGCCTCGTAGGAGAGCGAATTGACGGCGTCCTCCCGCTGCGCCTGCGGCAGGTCGTTGAGCAGCTTGGAGACGTTGCTGGCGCCGAACACCTTGTGCACGTTGGCGAACCTCGACGGATGGTCCGGCGGGAAGTAGGGCGCGAACACACACCCCTGCGTGCACTTGCGCCGCAGCAGCTTGCACGCGGCGCACGGCGAGCTCGACGAAGACATCCTCCTCTACCGCCTTTCTTTGTCTCTTCCTCCTCACAAGAGATCAACAATCTCTCAGACAAACCCTAACAATATCTCCACCTGCTATGCTTGAAAAAGAAGACAAAACCAAAACCGTACCTATCTGTTAACAAATCTCCCAACGGAATGCAAATTTCAAGGAAAAGATATGATCCGATATATACATAGGATTATTAGGGTTATATGCATCAATTCATTTCTTCTTTCTCGCACACTCCATGGTTGGTGGCTCACTGCATATATGATGATGACGTCATGTGATACGCATAAACTCACATACATACAAGAACATACATATGTACCTGGATGGCACCGGCCGGAGGGGATCAGATCCGGACGGCGTCGCGGCCGCGGGCGCGCGGATCTGGCCGACGCATGGCCACAACGACTCGTCGTCGCTCTCCGGTAACTACGGCAAGATCAATCGGCAATGCTGCATCAGAAGAAGGAGGAGGTGTAATTAGGATTTGCGCGAGCATAATAGAACCAACTGAACCAAGGACGCAGGCTAATCTGCCTGTTTCTTGGTACTCGTGCGGTTAGCGAGAAAGAGGGGGGGAAATCAAAAGAAGCAATTTTGTTTTGGTCTCGGGGTTCTTGTTTTCAGAGAGGGAGGGAGGGAGGAAGAAGCCATAGGGAATTTAGAAATGGCACGCACCTCGTCCGGTGTGTTGGATCTCGGCGATGGATTTGCGCCGGTTTGGGGGGAGGAGGAGGAGGGGAGGAAAGAGAGGGATGCTCAGAACTACTCAGATCCCAATGAGAAAGGAGGGAGGAGAGAGAAAAGAAAGGGAGGAAGGAATTGTTTAGAGGGAGAGATCTTCTCCTCTTGGCTTGCTGAAAGGAATTATGGATCTATGATGCGCCTCAACAAGGGTGGGTCAATCTCGTTTCTTGACCTTCAGTTGTATCTCACTACTACAAAAATACACATTAGAATTGATTCTTTTTCGTCATCACAATCGGTTTTGGTGGCGATAGAAAGTCCAACGATTGTAATGAGGAATCGCTATCACAGTCGGTTCTCTCCCCGATTGTGATAAACAATCATCACAATCGGTTCTTGCGAAGAAACGATTGTGATAAACCGATTGTGATGACCCCGTCATCACAATCGGTTCTAGCAAAGAATCGATTGTGATAAGTCCCTCATCACAATCGGTTCTAGCTGAGAACCGATTGTGATGACCTCTCATCACAATCGGTTCTTTGCTAGAACCGATTGTGATGAGCCCTTTTCACTATTTTTGATTGGTTTACAGTATGAATATCATTCACAATATATATTAAACACAAACACTTTACAATACACATATCACATTCGTTTACATGAATATAGAGCATAAACATACTTAAGCATTCGTGCTCTGGAACCGGCAGTGATAATTAAGCATTGTTCTGACGGTTTTAACACAAAACGAAGAGATTTTCCCAAGAGGTCACACCCTCACCCATCCTAGTTAGTACTACCCTCGCCTAAGCACGCTTAACTAATGAGTTTTGCCGCCAATTTTAATGCAAATGCGAGCACTTCCCGAGAGGTCACCCATCCTAGTACTACTCTCACCCAAGCACGCTTAACTTCAAAGTTCTTATATGATCTAATACCGTTGTGTTGGTATGATAACATTTGAAAATATAACGCATCTCCCTCCCCTTAACCCCACAAAGCACCCGAACACTAATGTTAGTATTCTTATACTTCGAATTTACTATGACTTGGGTGCTCCAAAATTTAACTAAGTGTCCAATTTTACCATGACGCCCAATTTTCACTTTGGCGGGAGTATCACGAGCACATCACAATCGGTTCTGAACAAGAACCGATTGTAATGACACCGTCATCACAATCGGTTCAAGTTGAGAACCGATTGTGATGAGGAGCCCTTTATCACAATCGGTTCTGAACAAGAACCGATTGTAATGACACCGTCATCACAATCGGTTCATGTTGAGAATCGATTGTGATGAGGGGCCCCTTATCACAATCGGTTCTTAGTAGGAACCGATTGTGATGACCACCCTCATCACAATCGGTTCTGAGCTAGAACCGATTGTGATGAGGGTGTCATCACAATCGGTTCTCAGCTAGAACCGATTGTGATGTGGTGTCCACCACACCTTTAATTCTATTTTCCATCTAATTTAAGCTCAAGCCGAGTCGGTCTCCACTTTGCTAAACTTTCTGTATATATGCTATTGAAATGCATTCCTTTCATTGCCTTCACAAAAAGCAATAGGTTTGATTAGTAGTGTCAGTTTTAATTGAAACCGACTGCAATATGAAAGGACTAGTAGTGCTGGTATTATTCTTGGTACTGTTTTAATAATTGTTTGGGATTATGTGTTGTGCTTGGATGGAGTGGAAAGAATGTGCAAGTAATTACTAATAATTATGCGTTGAGTGGAAAAATTCTTCCCTTTCCTTCCTTATGGAAGTATTGTCCTTAATATTTTAACTAAAACAGGTTCAACAGCAAGTTAACAAGTTAGCAAGTTTGTACTTTTTCTTTGCTGGTACTTTACCCTTGAAATGGCATTAGCTTGTCTCAATTAGACATGGCAATCTTACAACTTTATTTACAATACAACCCTCTTTAATGATCTACACGCATGTAATTTGTTCCATGTGTGTAAATGCGTCACCACTAAGTGCTTGCTTATAAATATGCTAAAAACCTCAACTGAGAGAAAATAGAGGGAAAATCTTCTCAAGCTAGGGCTTCAACTTACCCTCTTAACACACATCCTTAAGGATTTCAGATTTTTCTCCCCCAAGTCTAAGTTTCAACAAGAGTATGTTCTATTTTTCGGGGTGGCGATGGTTATTTTTTGCTCTAGAACACCAACAGAGGAGAGTTCATCCCGTAAGGATATAAACCTTGTGAGTCTCATCGCAATCGGTTCTTTCTCAGAACCGATTGTAATGAGGGACCCCTTATCACAATCGGTCCTTTCTCAGAACCGATTGTGATGAGGAAACATCACAATCGGTTCTGAGAAAAGACCGATTGTGATGATGGACTTATCACAATCGGTTCTGAGAAAGGACCAATTGTGATAAGGGGTCCCTCATCACAATTGGTTCTTTCTCAGAACCGATTGTGATAAGTGGTCTATCATCACAATCGGTTCTTTTTCAGAACCGATTGTGATGAGGAAATGAGTTATCACAATCGGTTCTTAGAAAGAACTGATTGTGATGATTATTCTCATCACAATCGGTTCTTTCTAAGAACCGATTGTGATAACCTGTTACCAAAATTTACAAATGACATACACGTATCACAATCGGTTTTTTAGTCAAAAGTTTGGAACCGACACAGATGAAGCGATAGTGATGTATCATTTTGTAGTAGTGTCTGTAGATTAACCATGCCTTCGATGAGCATCCACGACAGACTCTAGTGTCGACCACCGTAACGACGTCAATCCGAGTGTCTTCATCGACTATGCCTCAACGATTGGATCCGAGATCGCCTTCGGGACTATGCTCTACTATTGGAGACCTGATGGGGGACTCGAGCACATCGTATTCATCGAGTCCTACCCATAGGATCAACGCCGAGAAGTGTCCTTCATCGACTTCGACTCGATGGAGCCCAGTGTCCTCAAATGCATCGATACCGACAGTGACAACCACAGCACTGACATCAACAGCCAAGGCAGCATCACAGATCGCTGCGTGTTCATGGCTAGAGCCAACAACGGTGCTACTGCCGAAAACTCTCAAGAAAGAGTTTCAGGGGCGGACACCACAGACAGCTCGGGACACCAGATTTCCCCGGGCACGCCTCAAGACCCGGCGGTGGTGCCAAACTCGACGCAAGCAGCCCTGGACACCGTTGCTCCCAATACTGCGGATCATCGACAAAATCCAACTACCGTGGACGCATCGGGAACTATGGCCAACTTGTCGAGGCGATTTGATCACAACAATCCAACAGCACCCCACTTGAGGGTAATGGATCCCCAGGAACAACAGATTCCTCGACGAAATGACCAGCCCGGCTACGCTGCAAGGACGACATCTTGGCAATGCTGCAACAGCGACATCTTCAGTACCCCTGAAGCTAATATCTAGTGCGCGCATATGCTGCTGAGATTACTCCTACCATCGGATCTAGACAACCCGATGACGCCAGTGGATCGATCAGATGAGGACACTGCTCGACGCAGCATAGGCCCAAACCGCCTGAGCTGCCAACTTGAGATTCGGGCATTCCCACCACCAAGGATGTCGGGACTCGAATCTGCAAATCCGGACCCTCTGTGTATATCCAGCACTAGTCCAGGAACGCGCTAGTGCACACAGTCTTAACATCGGTAAATATCACAATCATACCACTCGATACTAATAAAGTACTTTAATTAAATAGTCAAACTGGTTGCTCGACCTTATGGTCAAGTTACAAATATACGCCACGCAGGGCGAAACTTATTAAGAGAGAAATAATAGCAGCGGAAAAAATAAGATAACCCATTGGCGCCATCCGGTATACCACAGTAATCGATCGGCTCGCTCCCTAAGTAGACGGTTCCTCTTGGAGCTCCTCCTCCAAAGCTGGTGTAGTCTCCTCTTCAACTGGTATTGTATTGTGGCAAGGGTGAGTACTTGGTACTCAGCAAGTCATGCACAGAATGCAACTAAATATACTACATGCATGGCTTGGTACAAAGGAGTAGCTCAAGGTGTATTTGCAGTAAAACAGCATTTGACAAGTAGCATAAGTAGATTCGAAAGCAGTAGAAACAAGTATAACATAAATAACCTTTCCAATAGTTTAATCAACATCCTTCCCATTCCTAAACCACATTTCCATCAACATCATTATTTAACCAAGCCCAACCTTTCAAGTCCAAGTTATTTTCAAGAAAGTCTAACCCTTGACTGTAATTCCCGAGCGATGTCCAATACCGCGGACACGGTTATTCGAATAGATTTTATACTCTGCAGAGGTTATGCACTTTACCCACAAGATACAGTCAAACACCACAAAGGCGAGTTCCCGTAACAAAGTCTTTCGGAAACTTCTAACAGTACAAGTGGTCCTCCCCGGTTGTTGCACACTAACCCTTCCCTTAGCTAAGGCGAAGTTTAGGCCAACCAACCGTTAGATGGGTACCTGGCCGCAGCCCCGGTATGCTCCCCCGTACAACTTACACAAAGGGTGTAGTTGACCTCCTGAGGTCCCACAGGTACGTTATTAGCAACTTAATCAACTAGGTCCGTCCCATTACAGACACACTACTACAGAATGACACATTACTATCGCTTCATCTGTGTCGGTTCTAAACTTTTGACTTCAGAACCGATTGTGATAAGCATATTCCATTTGGAAATCTTGGTAACAGGTTATCACAATCGGTTACGAGAGAACCGATTGTGATACGATAATAATCCCAATCGGTTCTAGATAAGAACCGATTGTGATAATAATTTTTTTATCACAATCGGTTTTTATCTAGAACCGATTGTAATGAGTAGGTATTATCACAATCGGTTTTGGGAAGAAACCGATTGTCCTGAGCACAGGGGTTATCACAATCAGTTCTTTTCCAGAACCGATTGTAATGAGAAGGTATTATCATAATCGGTTTTGGGAAGAAACCGATTGTGATGAGCACAGGGGTTATCACAATCGCTTCTTTTCCGAACCGATTGTGATGATTTTTTGGCAACACCATTAGGTGCAACCAAGAACGATTCATTAGAAACATAGTTTTTGTGAGATCCTCCACTCACACATTTCCCCTTCAGGGAAGAAGAAAAAAACAAACTCCAACACAGGCCGCTCTGCTAGAATCCCAACACAGACCTCTTGTACCCTTCATTCATGCTTTAATATTTGTGCAAAACTTGTATTTTCGGACGATGAACAGTACCAATCTGTTAGAATTCCAACTCGCGGTTCAACTCTCAGACAATTTATATAGACACATGTAGTGATGCAAATTATATATAACAATATAGTAGCATGCATGCAGCCAGATAATAATAATATATATACCATTCCACACATTATACTTGTTTTTTTTATCAATAGGACATGAAACATTTTGACTTGGAACAACAGAACATTAGAAAGATACAATGCACAAAAATATAAAAGAGATTCAAAATAGAGTGTAAAGGCGTAGAATAGACTTCATCTCACTAGGCCAACAACCCTAATATATTAAACAAAGCTGTATTTCATTACAATATATCACCACATCCATTGTTTATAATTAGTAAACATATAAAGGGGGACTGCATTACACCTAATATATTAAATTTACTACTCGTGGCTCTAGCCCGAGTAACCCGAGTCAACCGAGTCATCCGAGTGACCCGAGTCACCCGAGTCGCCAGAGTCGCTGGAGACTACGCGGACTAGTGATGGTTCATCCTCCGATGATGAACCCGATCTAGACGACGCGCCGGTCCCTATGGTGATCGGCGCGTAGTACTCCTCCACCTTCTCCTCCTCCTCCTCCTCCTTCTCCTCCTCCTCCTCCTCCTCGTCGTCGTCGTCGTCCCCCTCGTCGTCCTCCTCCTCGTCGTCGTCGTCCTCCTCGTCGTCCCCCTCGTAGTCGTCGTCGTCCTCCTCCTCGTCGTCGTCGTCATCTCTGGGGCGCTTATTCCTGCTGCCTTTGGAGGCGCCCGGATGGGGTGAGGCGCCGGGAGGGACGACGGGAGACAGGTGGGGCGCTGGCGCCACGCCGGAGTGAGGCGCCGGAGGCTGAGGCGGCGCTACCGGCGGCGGTGAGGACGGTGGAGGAGGATGGAAGAGAGGCGACTCCACGGAGTCGTCAGAACTTGCCGGAGATGGTGGTGGCGCTGCCATTGCCGGTCGAAGATGCAGAGAACGAAAGGAGCTATATGGACCGATGTGACCAGGATGCAGAGAACGAAAGGAGTTAAGTATTGTTTGAACGTCAAAATGGCGGGGAAGACGAGGGGGCGAATGGATATCCGTGTCGGTTCTTATCAAGAACCGACTGTGATGTTGACACTGATATATTATCTGATATATTATACGTAGCCGGTTCCTTCTGATCGGTTCCTTTTGAAGCGACAGCGATATATTATACGTGTCGGTTCTATAAAGAAACCGGCTGTTGAGAATCAAATTATCACGATCGGTTTTACATATAAGCGACGGTGATAACTAATTAATCACAAACGGTTCTTCTATAGAACCGATTGTGATGAGGCTCGCTAGGTTTTATATGTACCGTCTGGACTCGGGAATGAACTTATTAACTCTCGTCGAGTTAGTTCGATAGGCGATTTCTCTATTTTCCGACCTATCTTACCTGTGGATTTATTCAGCAGGTGGGCCGATTCCTTGAATCCCTTCAATGTTGTATTAACGTACATTATTCGATTTTGATTTGGTCTCATTAGCAGAGTGTATGGTGGAGGAGATCGGTGCGTTGAAGGTCTCAGTTAATTGAAACCCGTGCTAGCTTGATCAGGAGCTAGATTTCCCCTCGTTTGTGGTTTTCCTCGAAAGGTGACCAGCATTAATTCTTAGAAATCTCTTCAATATTGCAGTAGGACTTAAATTAATTGTTTTAATATTATTAATATGATCAATTATATATAATAGTTAATTAGGCTGCGTAACCTATGCGTCTCCCGTTCGAGGGTGCTTGTTTATAAGTATGCTAAAATGGCATATTTATAAATAAGCAGTCTCGAATTGTCCACGTTTTTTGGACAGTTCGAGGATATGTGGCTCGGGCAAGTTCCTAAGCTGTTGTACAAACTGTAGTGAAAGTTTCGGCAGCATCTCCCTGGCCAGTGTTCTCCGAATACACATCCTCTTGACATGTTGTCGATACGTGTATTTGGAGAACAGCGGGGAGATGCTGCCGAAATTCTCTAAAGTTTGTACAACATCTTAATTAGGAACTTGCTCGAACCACATATCCTCGAATGGGATTAGGACCTAACCTACTTAGAGATTAGGAGTCATCGTTGGTACGTACGTACTTAGTCGGTCTCTGAGATATACGTTTCTTTAAGATCATTCATTGATTAGGCATTATTAATTTATTGTTTGCGGTTTACTTGTAGATGGACCGTGAAGAATGGATGTATCACAAAAGCCGTGTGAGTGCTGAATTTGAGAGGGAGTTAAGGAGTTCATAAGAATTGAAGAAGAAGATATGGTTATGAGGGTGTAAAGTTCATATATTGTCCTTGTATTGATTGCACCAATCTCAGGAGATTTAAGAACTCATCTCAAATTGAAGGCCATTTGATTCGACGTGGCTTCGTGAGGAATTACACGTGTTGGATCCATCATGGGGAGACAGGTAGTACCCCTGTGATATGCAACGAAGATATCTTTGGAAGCCGATCAGGAGTTGGAGCGTGATATGTTTGATGAGGATAATTTAGATCAAATGTTGCGGGATGTGGAGGGAAATTACACGTAAAGAGAGTTCGAGAAATTTAAAAGCTTGATGGATGACGATGCCAAACCATTGTTTTCAGGTTGCAAGGGAATACACCAAGTTGGGTTCGGTCCTTGCATTGTTTGAACTGAAGGCAAAACACCGTTGGACAGATACAAGTTTCAATGCACTTTTAATACTTCTTTCGGATATGCTTCCAGAGGGAAGCGAGTTGCCAACAAGTATTTATGAAGCGAAGAAGCTATTATGTCCCATGGGAATGGAAATAGAAAGGATACATGCATGTCCAAATGATTGCATACTATACCGCAACGTCCATAAGGAATCACATTTGTCCTGTTTGTGGTGTACCCGATACAAACAAAATGAGAAGCGTAATGACAAGAAGCGTAAGAACCGAATTGACCACGGTGAAGATGTGAAAAAAGGGGCACCACCCAAGGTGTTGTGGTATTTGCCCATCATTCCCGTTTAGAGCGGTTATTTGCAAATCCTAAAGAGGCAAAATTGTTGCGTTGGCATTATGAATCTCGAAAGGAAGATGGCAAGTTGAGACATCCTAGATTCGGCTCAATGGAGAAACATTAATTGGGAACATGAGGAGTTTGGTGCCGAGATGAGGAACATAAGATTTGGATTGAGTACGGATGGTATGAATCCGTTTGGTAATATGAGCGATCGACACAAGATTGCTTGGCCGATTTTGTTGTGTATCTACAATTTGCCTCCTTGGTTATGCATGAAGCGGAAGTATATCATGATGTCGTTGCTAATCTCAGGACCCAAACAGCCGGGTAATGATATTGATGTGTACCTATCACCACTAATTGAGGATTTGGTAAAATTGTGGACTGTGGGGTTGAGGTGTGGGATGCATACAAAAGAGAGAACTTCACCCTACGGGCTATGATATTTTGCACCATAAATGATTTTCCAGCCTTTGGTAATTTGGCGGGCTATAGCACGAAGGGAGCCAAAGCTTGTCCAATTTGTGAAGAGGACACTGATAGCTTGTGGTCAGCGTCGAGGAAAACGGTGTACATGGGTCACCGTAGGTTTCTACCCCGAAGTCATCGATATCGTAAGATGGATGACAAATTTGATGGAAAGAGGGAAGTTCGTGCAGCCCCGCAGCCTATGACTGGAAGGCAAGTATATTCACGCGTAGAGGATATCGATGTTCAGTATGGTAAGAGCCGTAAATCTGTTCGTCCTAGGACCATTTGGAAAAAGAGGTCGATATTTTGGGACTTACCATATTGGAAGGAGTTAGATGTCCGTCAATGTATTGATGTCATGCACGTTGAGAAAAATGTTTGTGATAATTTGGTAGGCATCTGCTGAACATACAGGAAGACCAAGGATGGTGTGAATGCTCGCCGCGATATGACCTACATGGGGATCAGGCCCAAGCTTGCGGTGATGGAGGAGGATGGAAAAGGGCCGTACATCCCGCCGCATGCTACACCTTATCCAAGAAAGAGAAAGAAGACCTCTGCAAGTGTCTCCACGATATTAAAGTTCCATCGGGCTACTCCGCAAACATTAAGAAGCTTGTGTCTATGGATGATTTGAAGTTGATCGGTATGAAGTCCCACGACTGTCATGTCTTTATGACCCAAATGCTCCCTGTTGCAATCGTAAATATCCTACCAGATGACGTCAAAGGTTGGCAATCACGAAGCTATGCTATTTCTTCAATGCGATTTCATGCAAGGTTATTGATCCCGATATCTTTGGACAACTTACAAAGTGAGGTGGTGCGAGACTCTTTGTCGACTTGAGATGCATTTCCCCGTCGTTCTTCGACGTCATGGTCCCACCTCTTTGTTCACCTTATTAGAGAGATTAAGATTTGTGGACCCGCATTCCTGCGTTACATGTATCCGTTCGAGAGGTACATGGGTATATTAAAGTCATACGTGAGGAATAGGTCGAAGCCTGAGGGTAGTATTATTGAAGGTTATGGGATGAAGAGGTTATTGAGTTCTGCGTGGACTACCTAGGTAAAAGACAACCGATTGGTGTTCCTATATCTCGTCATGAGGGCAGACTTGGTGGCAAAGGAACCATTGGGTCAAATCTAATGAGCCCACAATTTGATATGTCTTGTAAGCGCATTTCACAGCCTTGCAACACAGTAGAAGTTCATCCATACATCCAACAAAGACAAGTTGATATTACGGAAGAGAATCCACTTATGGATGAGCTTTCCATCACCACGAGAACACAACGATCGATTCCTCACATGGTTCAAAGAAAAGGTGAAGGTCTCCGTTAGTACCGAGGATGTCAAATGGTTGGTGATGGACCAAGATTTAATATCTGAGACATGGCAAGGTTACGATATTAATGGCTACACATTTTATACTGAAAGTCAAGATGCAAAGAGTACAGTGCAAAACAGTGGTGTGAGCATAGATGCTTTGTCCGATGATCCAATTAGAGGATCGTCAACTGCAATGAACTGTCACTACGGGATGATCGAAGAAATATGGGAGCTCGACTACGGAATATACCAAGTTCCATTGTTCCGATGTAAGTGGGTGAGACTTCCTCACGGAGTTAAGGTCGACAAGACAGGTTTTACACTTGTTTATCTGAATAGACTGGCCTACAGAGATGAACCGTTCGTCCTCGCAAAGCAAGCAACTCAAGTTTTCTACGTGCGTGATCCGGCCAATCCGAGGTTGCACGTCGTACTTCATGGCAAGAGGAGGATTGTTGGAGTTGAAAATGTCGTAGATGAAGAAGAGTACAACCAATTTGATGAAACACCTCCGTTTGCAGATGGGGCATGTCTTAGCGGTGACGACGGCACACATGGAACACATTACATGCGTGTAGATCATCAAGAAGGGTTGTATTTTAAATAAATTATGTTGTAAGAATTCCCTGTATAATGTGGCATTTTGTAGAATATATATGTCAAATGGATCTTATAGTATAGCAAATTTGAAAAAGATTTGACTTTTCGACTCTTTTGAATGAAGATTCTGTTTTAAAAAAAACTAGAAATTGGATCATAGTTATCACAATCGGTTCTTTAGGAAACCGTCACAGATAGTATAATTGCGATCGGTTCTTTTAAAGAACCGACACAGATACTCCACATATTGCGATCGGTTTTTCTATAGAAGAACCGACAGATACTTAGTATAATTGCGATCGGTTTTTCTATAGAAACGACCGTGATAAAACCTGAGCATTTTCATTTGGTAGCGCACACTCGATTCATTTCGGCAAGACCGATTTCGTTTCAATTCATTCCACAACCCTAGCTCCACCATCTCCCGCACCGGTGCCTCCCCCTCCGCCTCCTCCCCCCCCCCGGCGCCTCCCCCTCCGGCTCCTCCCACACCCTAGCTCGACCACCTCCCCGACCGGCGCCTACCCGTGGCGCCTCTCCCCGACTCCTCCCCATTGGCGGGTACCCGTGGGCGCCTCCCCGGCGCCTCCCCTCTGAGTCCTCCCCGGCGCCTCCCCCTCTGGGTCCTCCCAGCGCCTCCCCTCCGGCTCATCCCCCCATCGGCGCGTCCCCATCGGCTCCTCCCCATTGCCGACTCGGTTCGGCGACCGTAAGATGCATTTGGACTGTGGGCTGTAATTGGTTGTAAATAGCTCGATGATGATTGCTTTTGAATGAGGCTTGATTAATCGATCATTAAAGGAACTTGCTAGACCTAGAACAACACTGCTCTTAGTGACAATTTGGTGCCACTTGCTCTTAATGCATTGTTCTAGGGTCGAGCGATCTTTGTGCTTATTCCTTTATGCTCTTAGTCGACAATTTGGTGGCACTTGCTCTTAATGCATT